>JAKZAP010000017.1:3081852-3681852 GCA_023053575.1 Branchinecta lynchi
GAACATTTACGTATCGACTGAATACATCAATGATAACCAACAGATAGCGATATGGATGATTGTGCTTTATCAGGTGTTTATCCAGTATAAGCAAATCCGACTGAGCAAACTCACCAGGGTAAAGGGCTTTGGTGCGACGATAATGATCAGCCCTGAGGCGCCTATTTCGATGTAACGTATAACTTTCTTCACTTTCCAAATGCTTCAGAGCTGATTGTAATGGAACGTTCGCGGCACGAGCTAAAACACCTGGAGCAGAAATACTTCCAACCTCACCAATGTTCCGATAGATATTTCCTAATGAGTCATCCATTTCCCTTTCAGAGATATACCCTTATCAGACTGTTGACTCATCAGTCGAGAAGCCACTGATCGTGTTGTTCGTGGGCGAGGGGTGCTTGCAGAGTGAGGGGTAGAGACTGCCGTACTAGGACTAAATACACTTTGAAAATGTGTACTCAGAGATTTCCATCCATTTTTTTCTTCTTCAAATTGCTTCAAAGTTTGGAGTACCGACTTATTGTTAATAAGACTATGTGGTACTTTTGAACCAATAAGAAATTCGTACACATGATCGTCTACACAGTTTAAACGTCGTTTATTTGATATTAAATCGTGTAATAAGTCAACGATGGAATATCTGGACCCCATAATTTCAATCTCTGGGTCACCAGGAGAATAGCTCACATTTTGAGTAGTAATAAAATACTGCACGAGACGTCTCGCTTTCTCCTGGTAAGAAAGAGGCAACGCTAGGACAATGTCTGTGTTTGTGTCTGTCACTGGAGAAGACGGATGCGGAGGTGGGGCCTTTGATGGCGTACTATCTTTCACAATATCCACTTTGACCGGTTTTTGAAGTTGAGGTTTAATCTTATAAATACGTTGAACTCCAGATTGTAGCAGTGATAGCTTAATATCATCTTCAACAGCTGGATCACTAAGGAAACTGCCTAGAGCATCTTCAAATCGACGTGAAGGGGATAGAGCAACTTCTATTGGTGTGAGTTTATAAGCTTTAGCCATTTTATAGAGCAGCTCCAACTAAACTGGATATGATCGGTAAAAGAATACTGAAAAAGCTTCCACCGATTTGCACTAAGCGTTTCCGTTTTATTTTTATACCAGATCGTTTTGCTAGAGCTCGAATAACCGAACGATGCTTACTCGCTTGCTTCCTGACAGCATCTGATACCTCAACATTACCACCTGCTAGATTTAAACACAATTCCGATAAGGCTTTGACAAAATCATTATCGAGATTTTTTAAGATTGCTTTCGAAGTTTTGGCTTTGCTTTCGCCAATAATATGAAAAGAGGGTGATTCTCATGTAACTTCTTCAACGACATTTTCGTGACTGGTGGTTCAGACTTGAAGTATTAGGTATATATACTGTACATCCCTCTTTATCTAAGAGATCTGACAAGACCCGTAATTCTTCTGGTGTATTTTGATTCAGGTCCAAAACAATGTAACCGTATGGCTGAGATGTAGCCATTTTATAGGCAGCAAGTAAAAATCCAGGCAGCCCCGGGAACACTTGACGGTTTAACGTAATCAGTGAACTGGAATCACGCACAACTCGATAAATGATATAATAAGTACAATTCAAGGCAAGTGTTCGAAAACTTTTACTTGGGTAGTACAGATTATGAGTAATACTAAATACAGAAATGTTTTCATGATGACTGCGAATAGTAAACAAATTAAGCAGTTGTTCACTGTAATTGTCAAATGACTCCGCTAAATCATCTAAGATCAATAGCGTAGAACTCCTTAACATTTCGAACACGTCCAATCCTTGTACAAATTGTGTGTCTGGGATCAACTCTTTAATTCTGTCATAAAGAGGTTGCCAGGATGCATAGCAGACGACTACATGATCAGGGACTTCAGAAAACATTTTTTCTCGTTGTTCAATGATACGAGTTAGTAGGGTTGTTTTTCCACTCGAAGAAGGACCGCAAAGAATTGCACGGAAAGGGGTTTGGAAACTGAAAGTCATGTTTACTCTCTGGCCACTAAAGGTAGACTAAGCTTTATATGTCAGAGAATCACGGGATATAGACATTTTTTATTTACACCAGAAAAAAAAAACAACAACAAAAAACAAAACAACGATCAACAAACATGTTTATAGAATGGGGCGAGGACGTCTACAAAATACCACTAGCAATTACGCGCTAACTCTTCTAATATCTTTAAACTGTCTCTGTACTCAACACACTCAGGGGTATCGGAAACACTGTAGTGTCCATATGGTACAACATCTACCCCATTTTCCATCACATAACACTTGTCTGATACAGCAGATAGAGCAACCTTGGTAAACTCGATACTATAATTTATCATCTTTTGTGAACGAATAGCTTTCAGTGAGGCTGTGACACCTTTCCCTTGTTGAACAACGCCGTGGAAAGTATCGTATGTAAAGTGGTTCTTTACATACGCACGAGGAACCCCTTTGCATCCAATTTTTGGTCCTTCTTCTGTTTCGAAGAAATAGGATTTTGGACCGACTATGACCCCCCTTTTAACCCACCCACTCCCCGTTTCACTTTTACAAAATCCCAGAAGGTTTGATGGACGCATGGTCACCAATGCCCCATACTTCTCTTTGTCCCAATTAGTGTAGTCTGTATGCCTTTGCATAAAATCCAAAGTCAGATCACCTGCCAGGTCTGAGGTGTGAATAAGCAGACCCAATGAATCAGTGTCAAAGACCTCAACTTGACCGTCAGCAGGCCACTGGGTCTTGACGACATCATAAAAATATTCAAGCATGATCTTTTTCGACACCTCTAAAATGGAAATCCCAACCCCGATTGGCTTATTGAAATAAATGTTTCGACTCTTCCGGGTCATGACCACAACATCATTTTCCAAGATTGTAAAATTATGGAAGTTGTGGTCAGCTAGGATATGTCGACATTCTTGTACGGAACTGACAACATCGCAACGTTGACGGTTCCGTTTGCTCTCGCACATTTTACCATACGCCGAATTCATGAACAGTTTCATGATGGATTTGCGTACTTCCGAAACCGCTTGGGAACGTTTCTGTACAAAGTGATCCACGAATTTTTCCATGAAGTTCTTTTGGTGAAAAACTAGAACCTTATGAATTCTGGTAACTTCAAAACCATGAGCAATCATCCATTTGAGGAAAATGCCATGAACTACAAAGTTTTTTTTCGGGACGAAATCCGCAATCAATTTCTTTTTTGAGGGAGTCCAATGGGAACCTTGGGTGATGAGATGACGATTGTAGGGACTCAACATTTCTTTCGTCACCGGTTTATTTTCGGGTGGGAAGGGGAAATCTTTACACAGATCATGAAATTCTGGTGGGATACACCCATCGATTTCAAACATATACCCCTTGTCACCATAGGGGGCAAAAGTGGACAGATCAGGATATCCATCTTCACAGAGGAATCGAAACCCTCCCACTGGCAATGGATATGATTTCATGACTTCAGGGTATAAGGAATTCCGGTCAAGGACAACAGCATAAGTGGGATCCTGTGGATCATTTGGCTTGGATTCAAAAACCCGCCTCCCATGAAAAGTTAATCCCCCCCTCAGCCCACGTTCAAAAAACTGACGAATTTCCGGATCGGAAATTAGTTCGATGCTTTCACCAGAAAAAAGGAAAACCAAGTCATAGGTTAAGTGTGGTGTTGAAAAGTAATATCCTATTTCCAATTGGGAATCATCAAACACTTCATCAGCAAAAGTGGAGACAATATCCCCCAAACATAAAACGTCACTCATAAGATAGAGGAGACAGTAGTCTCGTAATGTATGACACCCTCCAACAGCCCAGACCCGTTGCGCAAAATCATACCTCTCCTGTGAGCAGTCTTTGTCCTTCAGTGAGTCATAAAAGTCAGTAATGTCAGGTAGTTCAGTGTCCTCGAACTTGTCAAAGTTGCTACAATACTCATAGGGGTAACAACCCTTTTGAGTAAGCAGCTCGTACAGTTCAGGTGTATCTTGGACCCTCTGGTGTTGTCTGAGTAAAGTAAAGCTGTTTGGGTCATCACCTTTCCGCACTTGTATCAGCTCTTCCAAAGATTTCGGGTAGAAAGCCATGAAATCCAAAAATCGCAACTTGTTGGCAACCTCAACCCGTTAATATTTACCCGCCACGATACGTCGAAGAAAACAATTTTCTCGCTTGATTTTGGGACAATCGTGATATGAAAAGAATCCTTGACCCACAACGAATCATTTTGAACCCCTTTCGTTTTTGCAAATGTGCGAAGAAGGAAGTTTTTATCATACTGGATGTTATGAACGTACACATTCACTAACATTTTAGCCCGAAGATTCAAGTTACAACGTTGATGGCTGACCCCCCTGAAGTTAGACCCCCCCGCCTCCCCCGAGTCTAAGTGAGAATGGTCTCGTACAACGATATCTATACTCGAGAACTTTTCCTTACAAATCCAACAGGTGTCAGATTGTAATCTTTCAGTGTCAGCTGGACTTATTTTCATAGGAAAATTTACATTGCGGTAGTCTGCCAATATCCCGTTTGCAACTTCAATTAACTTCGTGGCAGTACTATCCATACAGTTTTCTCCAAAATATTCGTGGTAACCAACCAAAGTCTTTGGAGTATCGATCATACCATGTCGAATGTGCGCAAACGCCGCTGCACATGGTACGTGTCGTTTCTGTCGGTCAGTATCGTCATCAACGTCCTGTAAGACTGCTTCACAGTCGAGGACAATTTTGTCACGCTGTCTGAGCCGATGGTGATGATTTTCAAATTGGTAGTTAACCCTTTCCCCGTTCGGATATGTAATGACTTGTCGCCCATGGGAACTACAGTGGAAAACATGTTCATCAAACGTCCGTTCCGTACGGAAGGCGTATAAACAAAAAGGACAGTAGAACTTTGACTTTTGTTTACATCCTGCATTCAGCAACCGACTTGGGTCAACAATGGGGAAAAAATGCCCATACTGATCTTCCTGTGCATCATCATCCCAAGGCGATGGCTCATAGAGGAGGAAAACGTGATGTTTGGGTTTGAGGATGGAAGGGGTACGGACTGGATAAAGCAAGCCTTTGGCATCTTTCTTTTTGGGGTAAACTTCAAAAAATGCTTCATTCGGATGACTCGTCAGTGGCTCATACCTTAAAACCGTAATGCCAATACTTTTGTTGGAATTTTCGCGTTCAAACTTGGTTATATCTGCAATTTTTGAAGGGTAATTTATCGTCTTAAAATTCAATGTTGGGAATTCCTTACCCTCTGCCTGCAGACGTGATAGATGACTCTGACTTGCATCTTTCTGTAAAGGTTTATGTCCCGCTTGGATAACAGCCCACATGAAACATTTTGTGCCCGTGTCAAAGTTGATCATTTGCACCCCCCGTTTATTTAGATCGGGATGATACTTTTCACGGTTGTGCCCTCCCCCCCCTATAATTGGAACCCCCTTCGGATCTTGCGCTATTGAGACATCAACCGATTCTACCCCCAGAAATTGAAGTTGACTTGAAGTTGAGGAGGAGAATGAACCAGCAGAACAAGAAGAAATTGTAATCGACTCATCGCCAGAGGCTCCTCCCAAGCGACGTCGGATGTGATGGTTTCAAATTCAGATATTATTTATTTGACAAATTAATAAAATGTTTTCAAAATTCTTTCTTATAGATCTTCAGTCATGCTTTCCCTATCTTCCCCCTCTGTGTTTCCCCAAGATCTTATCAATTCTTTTGTTCCCACCCACTATAGAAGTACAGTGACCCTGTTCAGGGCTCAAACTGGGCTACGAATTTATCCGTGTGTTTGACTTCACTGAGACCCCACGTTGCTGCTTTAACTGCAGGTCTCCCAGTCACGTGAAGTCGGCCTGCAGCAGCGTTACTCCTAAATGTGCAATTTGTGCGGGGCCCCACATCTCAACCAAGGAATCCCCCTGTCGTCTATCTGCTAAGTGTGCCAATTGCAGCGAAAATCACGTCTCTTTCAGTCTCAAATTCCGTGTTCTGCAGAGTGTCTTGTCCAGCAAGAAATAATTAACAGATCAGTCTCTATAGTTTCGTTGAATATTAACGGGACGAAAGATAAAGGCTCCCTAATCGATGAACTAATTAGCAGCTATGATATTGTTTGTCTGCAAGAACACCTCCTTACTGCTACTAGCGTGAATTTTCTACAGCGTAGCTCGCATCATTTGCTGTTCAGTACTAATGCACGTTCAACTTTTGGTCGCCCTTCTGGTGGACTCGCATGTTTTGTGCATAAGAAACTAAATGGACTGCAACCAAACTGCATTCATTCCGACGACCGTTTTCAAGCTATTCGACTTGGGGACAGTGTCATTATTAATTGTTACCTTCCGCATAATACACGTAGAGTGCAGTCGCTTAATAACTTTGCAAAAGCGTGCTCAAGCCTTGGATCGCTAATGAAGCTGATTTCAGACCAGTCTCTGAACTATATCATTCTTGGCGACCTTAATACAAACATCCGTTGTGACTCTACTAGGACAAATTGTCTTCTGGATTCTCTGCCTGATTTTAAGATCGTACAAAAAGACTGCGAACACACTTATATTCACAACTCTGGTAGTGTTTCCGATCTTGATCATGTAATTTGCTCGTCCCTTCTTGATATATCTACCGTTCATGTGCATACTGACGAGAACGATATCGATCACTTGCCGATTTCTTTTAGTGTGTTAATTGCGTGTGAAAACTACGCACCCCCGACGAAACGAAGCGCAAAATGGTTTCAACGAAGTAATTGGGGATCGAGCCAATATTACCTTATATATTTCGTCTCTTGCAATGTTATTGAGTACTATTCGTGTGCCGTACCATTTACTTCAGTTGAAAGTTACAAGTGCAAATGCGAAATCTGAGCTTAACTCGTATTACGCTCAGATTCTTTCCGCAATAAAACGTTCGGAGCTTTTATCTGTACCTCAGGAAAGAGTGAGAATCGGAACCCGTCAGCCTATTTGGCGTATTGATCCCGAGCTGAACTCGGTTAAAAAGCGGGCTAAGTTTTGGCTTCGAATTTGGTCCGACTGTGATCGGCCTAAATCCGGAGCAGTGTGTGATATTAAGAATAGTACTAAGTGGGCATATAAGAAGCATTTACGTGCGGCCCGTTATAAAGGTTTGGATTTTCCACGCGGCCAACATGATTGGCATAATGTAATAAATTCTTCTAAACTGGACCATAGAACCAGTAACACTCCGGTTGATTTGATTAGTGTGTCTATGTGGGTCTCTTACTATACTTCCATTTTTTCGCGTATGAATAGTAATATTCATTATCATTTTGAAAAGTTATTATCTCGGATTTTGCCACATCGTCTGTCTCAGCACCAAGTAATACCGATTTCTCTTGATGCTGTGCGTAGAGCTATTTGTCGTCTGAAATCTAAGTCCATTGATGTAGATGGGATTAGTAAGAATCATTTAAGAGTTGATTGTCCGCCATTGTTGTCTCATTTGCAGTTGCTTTTTCAAATGTCACTATGTTGTTCAGTAGTCCCGGATAGTTTCTTGTGCGGTACGGTCAGCTCTATTTTAAAGCGCGGTAAGGACCCGTTTTCTTGTTCTTCGTACCGTCCTATAACCGTTGCTTGCAATCTTAGTAAAGTGCTCGAATACCTTTTGCTGCCTTTTGTAAATTCTAACGTTAATTTTGGTGCAAATCAGTTCGGGTTCCAGAGGGGTCTTGGTTGTCAGCACGCGCACAGGGTTCTTTCTTCTCTTCTAGTTGATGCTTCGAAGAAAGGTGATGGTCTTTATATATGCGCTCTTGACCTTTCTAAAGCTTTTGACTCTGTTGTACATTCTCATGCTCTTTATTCTTTGTCTTCCAGTGGTATTAATTTCTCTGTCATTCATCTCCTAAAGTACTGGTATGGGAATTCTTTCCTCCGTCTTAAAACTGGTGATGGTCTTTATTCAGATTCTCTAATTCGCGTAAGGCAAGGTGTGAGACAAGGTGGTGTTTTGTCTCCTTCTATTTTCAAACTGTGTGTTTCTAATGTATTGAATAGTCTTCCGACTACATGTTTTTTAGGAAATTCTAATGTCTCATACCTAGCTTACGCGGATGACATTCTCTTAATTAGTCGTACCCGGAAGGGGCTCTCAGATTCTGTGGGCTTTGTTGCTTCTTCTTTCTCCAGGTTGGGACTTTCTCTAAATGTTGATAAATGTGAGTTCCTTACTTTCAACGTTAAGTCTTCCTCTAGATCATCACTTACTTGTCTAAATTTTTCTATACCTTTGGTTGAATCTATTAGGTGGTTGGGAATCTCGATTACTAGTAATCTACGGTCACTTCGTTCGCGTACAGTTTCTGACGCTAAGCTTAAGCTCCAGATTGGTTACTCAAAAATTGTTGCTAACAGAAGTAAATAT
Source organism: Branchinecta lynchi (assembly GCA_023053575.1). Lineage (NCBI taxonomy): Eukaryota > Metazoa > Arthropoda > Branchiopoda > Anostraca > Branchinectidae > Branchinecta > Branchinecta lynchi. The sequence continues at coordinate 3,090,263 of JAKZAP010000017.1, forward strand.
AACCGTAATGCATTAGCGAAACTGTACTCGACCTATTGTGACCACTCTGTTTTATTTTTGTCTGGGTTGTTTCCAATTTTTCTTAAAAAAGATATCCAAGCTCTCCGATCCGCGTATTTCCGGTACTTGAGATTTTTACTTTATTTGCCACCGTGGTATAAGAATAGACAAATTATCCAGAATTTTAACGCTTCGGATGTCACGGCAAAGCTGGCCTTGCTACACGAGGGGTTATCCGGGTCTGCAGTTTCGAACCTTGAGCCTTTCCATGGTCTTCTACAATGTTTTTCTCGTAGTTGAGTTATTTTCTTTCTTTTTGGTTTCTTTTTTGTTTATTTAGCTTATTACTCCACTTTTTCTTGAATGTTGTAGTGGGTTAAAAATAAATTATTATTATTATTATTGTTCACACCCTTATTCCTGTCAACCCCCTCATTTCCGGTAGCGAAAGTCCAATAACACCATGTGCATCCTCATTATTCTGTCAGTTCATATCCGGCATTCAAACTATGCACATCAACACCACGCAAGCCCCGTCTTCAAGTACAAGACTCAATGGCTCTAGTTTTTGGTCATTTTCAATCTCCCCACCCAAACAGATGGCCGATTCAACGGTGGGGGGAAGGAGGGATGGGGGGTTAGGGCACTTTCTACCCCTTCCCTACATATGCCCACTCCTTCTCCACACTCCCCCCCTCTCCCATATCGTTAGTTTAAGGTTTCTAGCTCACACTGATATCACATGATTGATACAGGCCGGGCATATGGTACCTGGCGCTTCAATCTGACCATGAATTTAAAGCGGCATGTACCATATGCCCGCCTGTATCAATTATGACCTATACTACTGTCAGTCAGTGGATCGGCTCCGGAATTAGGGACCGCCTCTGCATAACGAGCAGGCGGACGTCTGGGGCGGTGCTTAAGTCGAAACTCGTCTTCAGCTATGGCGCCAAACCTTTCAGCGGCTGCTCTTGATGCTTCAATCTGCCTCTCTATCTGGGCCGTGTCTTGGAGGATAGAATCTAAGATGTCACGTGTTGCCCAGAGTTTCGTATTTGCAGTAACCAAGTCGAGCTGTTCAGCCTGCAGCTTTTCCACAAGGATCTTCGTCTGTGACATGACTTGCCGCATGAACATGAGCGTTAGAATAAAATCGAAGCAGGTAATGAGGCGGTACAACACTTGGGCTTTTTCTTTTATTGGCTTGTCCTCGTCCTGCTCCATCATCTCTTGTAGGACTTCGACAATTGTGTCAAAGCTGGACCACAACGCTGTCAAACTCTCCGACCTGGACGTCCACCGTGTCAGTGACAAATTTCTCAGTTTCAGTGCAGACTCAGCTCTCTCAAGTGCTCGTTTGTAGGCCGTTACTCGTTTCATTCCACCGGTGAAAAAAACGTACAATTCCTGCAAAACTTCAAACATTTTTTGAACCATGGGACTGTTGCTGCATGCGTGTTCTACAATGAGGTTCTCTCTGTGAGCCATGCAGCGAATGTATCGTACTTCTCTGCCCAGTTCTGCTGAAATGTGCGCCTGGACACCCTGTCGAACACCGGACATGTTGCTCGAATAATCGTAGCTCTGAAACATCAGCGCGTCTTTGCTGACACCTTCCTTTTCCAGAACTTCGAGAATTTTGGTGGCAGTTTCTTTCCCTTTTTTAGATTCCACTGGTACCATTGCTAGAAATCTTTCTTGGACGGCTCCATCACAGTCTACATACCTGACACAAATCACAAGTCTTTCCTCATACGCACAATCAGGAGTGGTATCTGCGATAACTGCATATGCACCACTAGCATTCACAGCGGATACTACCGTGCGCTTAATTTCCTTACCCATCAACTCAGTGAACTGGTTTTGCGAGACACCGCTCAAGTAGTTGACCGTGTTCTTTCTCAATGTTCTTTCGCGCAACCAATTGTTGAAATGCGGATCACAGCGAGCGATGAGGTTTACGATTTGACGAAAATTTCCATCACTGTCATCACTGGCCCCACGAAGGGCTATCTGTTGCTTTCCCAGTGTTTTCACCACATCCATAAGCACCTTGACGCCTTTTCTGTTCTCAACTGCTTCCTTTTCTTGTTGCCTCTTCAGGGCCTTAGTCGTTTCATCGAACATGTTTTCAATCCCATACTCGAGTTTACTGTAGACAGCCATATCAATGACTGCTGACTGATGACCAGCACTTTCAATGTGTTCTTTCAGCTTACCAGGCTTGTCAGTCCCTCGGCTCATCATCTTGTTCCAAGAACACAGTCCAGTTTTTACCCAAGCATCTTCTGCCTTTTCTCGTTTCGGTCCAGAAGGAAACAGCATGCATGCGAAGCAGTAAACACGGTCCTTGCTGATACTGTACTCAAGATACCTGTACTTTTTGTACCAAACAGAGTTCATTCTCTTCTGATGTCTGCCGCTCGTCGATGCGTTTTTCTGCTCTGGAAAAGCTGCTAGACATGGCTGGTTGGGACCCGTGCTCAGCAAATAACGTTTCTGATGCTCATTCAGCGGGAAAGGTCGCTGTCCAGGGTCGTGATCGACACAACTATCAAGAGGCAGGTTTTCGAAAACCATGCTCTTCTGAGTTTCAACCTCGAGTATAGCTGCTGACAGAAGTTCAAGTTCTTTCAGGTTGTCACCTACACATTCACACATACCGGTAATATCAATCGTCAGAGTCTTTATTTGATTACCCGCGACACCATCAACGCGGAACTTCGCTCGACACTCTCCAATTAAGTCATTTGTCACGTCCATTAAGGCAAGACACTTAGCAAGAAGCTCTTCGCTGTCCTGCGAGACGAGACTGCTTGGTTTTCTGGCCTCACCAACAGACTGGTTCTTCCGACAGACATTTTCGTTCATCGACGACTGTACTGGGCAGTCTTGTACTGTTCCACTGATGGGCACCGAGTCAAACTGACTGACTGATCGCTGATCGGCTGATTCTTTGATCGGCATTGATCCGCTCGACGATTCCGATGCCATACTTGTTGTTTCGTCGACTTCGACTGCATTCGTGTCCATGGTATCTTCAGTGACATAAACTTCCGGTTTGGATCCTGAGGGATCTGTATTGGTCATGGATCCGGCCGGTTCTGTTGGTAACATCTCAACCGTTGAGTCTGCTGGTAACGTAGTTCCATCACTTCCGTCATCACCTACAAGTGCCAGGATTGTAATGTTCTAACATTACCATAAATAACACTTCCTTAGAGCACACCTCGCACTAATTACTGTTTATGTTCCAATACCAAAAACTATTAGACTGCTGCTAAACTAGGCTCCACTCTTAACACATTTTCCACGGCTTTGTCTGTTTTAAGCTCTTTCCAAGGCACATTGACTTCTATGATAAGCTCTGTGACATTCAGATATTCGTTTAAACTCAGATAACACTCATCAGGATCATAATTACTGCGAATGCATTCACAGAAGTTGGTTGCATCAAGAACAAATAATCAGATAGGTCTCCCTATCTTTTTAATATGACAAAGCAGAGTTGACTGTTTCCCCCTACCCTGCCCGTTTCAAACGAGCGTAGGTTAGTAGCTTCGCAGCAAATCGCGTTTCTTTACCTCTACAAATAGCTAAATCGCTACGACGTCCCCTTTAGGAAAAGTCGAAGTCAAAGCCGATTGGTTCTCAGGATGCGCTCCAGAGTGGATCAGCGCGCCTCCTTTACTTTTTGATTTACGGTGAATAACGGCGAAGACGGAAGTAAGGCAGACGGGTCGGGGTATGAACATCAGCTCAAAGCTAGAGTAAATACCTCCAGGTCCCCTTAGTTTTGTCGGGGTATACGCTGCATAGGATGAAAGACGGACGTTCTTTCTGATTATTTGTTCTTGGTCGCGTTATAAGATTGTAGGTACGGCGCGGACGGGTCCTTTAAAGCACAACTCTTACCGGAAATGATATTCTCGACAAAGCGGCTTAGGAATGTCGTTTCAAAAATGCAATTACTTTACAAGAGAAATTAGCGATATGCTTGTTAGCGCTTGTCGACTCTATCCAGCCTTCCCTCTCCCGGAGGAGGCGGCTGGATGCAGAAATTTGTAAACTGCCTCCTGGTTAAAAAGTGGGAAAACGGTGCAAAACAATGTCCTCCAAAAATAAAATAATGTTTTGAAGCTTTTCATGTCCTAATTGCCGTTGACAGACCTTCAGCGAAAGATTTTGGTAAAATTTGCTCTGCGCGACTGTCAAATGTCGGGTAGGCTGAGAAAGCGCTAAAAGTCGTACGCGAAACAATTGTGAAAGTTAGGGATTTCGTAATCGGAATCTCATAAAAGAGCTAGATAAAATATGAATGAATAAATACATTTTATTTGTTACCCGTCCCGTCACACGATCACAAAGACACAAGACGCAGTATGAACCAGGACGAAAAAAAAAACAAGAAAAGTAAAACAACACAACAAGATATGTGCGAAAAACAACATAAATTAAAAAAGAGAAATATGGATTTAGAAAAAATACATTCTTCCAACTATGCGTATTAGGGCGGTGCAACAACTCGTTGAATCGCTTATCCACTGGCTCCATATCCAGTGGCTCTATACTGCCATAAAAACGTTTCATTTCCACCGCGGGACCTGGAGCAGGTATTTTGCTAACTGTAAATACAGCCTTATGGTTTCATGTTTTTCACGCATAGTCGAAATATCCCAAAAAGTGGTTAAGTATAGGATGTGATCCAACGAAATGTCACTGCAGAGATATAAAAAGGCAGAATAAACAAGACTAGGCTATGAAAATGGTACGATACGCACAGAAAAATAAGCAAGGCTGGTCAAATAAATTATCCCATAGAAAAAATGATGGAAATGAAAGGCTACCGAGTCGCGCCACTAGTTTGTGTTTTTATGCCGACGTCTAGTCTGAGCGAACGACTTAAATGTGGGTGATGTAGGCTTAGGATATTCCGAGGGCTATTCCTTTCAAAACTTGGGCAAACAATCTAATTTTACGCGGAAAGTGACAGTAAAACATGGTAAATACGCGGAATAATTTAACAAGTAACATACCACGATAGCTCTTATAATTTTAAACGCTACAGTATTGAGAATATAATTTTGTATCTACAGCAATTTTACTTGAATGCTTCAAAAGACAGAATAAATTATTTTAGTGAAACCTTCTTCGTCCGATGGAGCATTCGAGAGGAAAGAAAAATTACCGACTGACCTTACGGTATGACAAAAGTACAAAAGATTCAAGCCATACTTCATCTGTTGCTCAGGTTTTCTAGCCTACCGACTGACCGACGGGCACTGGACGATTAAACTGAATATGCCTTACCTTCAATTCCATTGGAATGTGTCACCAGTTTTATTTTCTTAGAAGCTGATGCGACAAATGGGTTGCACACAACCCTCTCATCTGCTAAAATCCATTTTGGCTCGGGTTTATTCTGGTGATAAGTGGCGTTATGACGTTTACGATAGTCTCTATCGAATACACTCATACAACCTAAGTACGAAGGGGCAAAAGCGGACATAACGAAATTCTATTTACCGAGTGAGGTTCTATTTACATAAGATGAAATTCTATTTACTGAACCAAATTTTATTTACATGAAATCAGAATTCTATATACTTAACGAAAATATATTGACTTGGCAAAAATTTCATTAACAAAACTTTTTTTTACGACCAAACTCTTTGAATTAGCCAAAATTTATTTAACAAACTTTCTTCTCATTTTTTTTTCTGTCCATTGTTTGTAATTCAGAACATGCTCGGTAAAAAAAAAAAAAAATCCGCAAATGCAAATTTTTTCTAAGTAAATAGAAATCGAACGCGCTGTAAATAGAATTTCACGTTTAAATAGAATTTTGCGCTGTAAATAGAATTTGAAATTTTCGATACCGATACGCTCGAAAGCCGATACACAAGCCAGTAGTTTGTGTTATCGATTCAAGTTCGTTTTTTATCCAGTATACTAGGTGGATCTGCTGAAGTGATGACTGCTGAGCGGATGGACTTTTTAACAGGAAGGGGAAAATAACCAAGGGTGAAGTAGGCAAATTTTCCAACGCAACAGTTGTGTATGCCAGTGAAGAAGAGAGTAGAGATGGAGGAGATTAAAAACTACATCAGAAGTGGCCTCAGGCACCTCAGCTTAGCAGACACTGCGAAGAGGATGGGATGCTCATCTAAAACAGTAGTAGGAGACTCAAGGAAAGTAGACTCACCAAGAGCAGCCTGACTATCAGGTATGGCAGACAGGGGCGTCACAAGGGGGGAGGATAGCGCCGGAAAGAGCCAGCGCGAAGCGCCACAATTTCTCATCAAAACATCTTTTTTCCCGAAAATCAGTCGATTTTTGTTACGTTACTTGAAAACAGTCGTTTTTCTGCCAAAATAGTCCGCAAAAATTACCAGCCAGTTGGTTAATGCCCTGTCCCCCCCCCCCTCCCAAAAATGTTGGCTAGTAACGCCTCTGATGGCAGACTAGGGCCTTGGTTATCAGAGTAAAGCCTGTTTCACATTGGTCTTGCAACCTAATGCACTGCACCTACATACATTGGTAGCATGTCTGTAGCTTTCACTGTGCGTGCATTTTTATTTTTAAATAACTGATTAGGGTACAGGAGGGGTATCCAACCTGGAATTTACACAACCGGAACCTCGCCTAGAAAGGTTGGAAGGAAATTTCAGTCCCCTAAACTTGCTTCAAAATCACGTCATCGTTGACGGCGTCCTGTCTGACACAGGGGCGTCACAGTTGTGACGCCCCTGTCTGCCATACCTGATAGTCAGGCTGCTCATGGTGAGTCCATTTTCCTTGAGTCTCCTACTACTGTTTTAGATGAGCATCCCATCCTCTTTGCAGTTTCTGCTAAACTGAGGTGCCTGAGGCCACTGCTGATGCAGTTTTTAATCTCCTCCACCTCTACTCACTTCTTTCCTGGCATACACTGCTGTTGTTTTGGATTTGGAAAATTTGCCTACTTCACCCTTGGTTATCTTCCTCTTCCTGTTAAAAAGTCCATCAGCTCAGCAGTCATCACTTAAGCAGATCCACCTAGTATACTAGATACAAAACGAACTTGTATCGATAACACAAGCTACCGGCTTGTGTATCGGCTTTCGAGCGTATTGATGTCGAGAATTTCAAATTCTATTTACAGCGCGAAATTCTATTTAAACGTGAAATTCTATTTACAGCGCGTTCGATTTCTATTTACTTAGAAAAATTTTGCATTTGCGGATTTTTTTTTTTTTTACCGAGCATGTTCTGAATTACAAACAATGGAAAGAAAAAAAAAATGAGAAGAAAGTTTGTTAAATAAATTTTGGCTAATTCAAAGAGTTTGGTCGTAAAAAAAAGTTTTGTTAATGAAATTTTTGCCAAGTCAATATATTTTCGTTAAGTATATAGAATTCTGATTTCATGTAAATAAAATTTGGTTCAGTAAATAGAATTTCATCTTATGTAAATAGAATCTCACTCGGTAAATATAATTCCATCTTGTGTAAATAGAATCTGACTCGGTAAATAGAATTTCGTTATGTCCACTTTTGCCCCTTCGTACCTAAGCACTTAAATAGAATCTGACTCGGTAAATAGAATTTCGTTATGTCCACTTTTGCCCCTTCGTACCTAAGCACTTTATTTTGATTCGGTTAGTTCTCACTCACTTAGTTTCTCATTCGCACTGGACGACTAAACTGAATATGCCTTACCTTGAATTCCATTGGAATGTGTCACCAGTTTTATTTTCTTAGAAGCTGATGCGACAAATGGGTTGCACACAACCCTCTCATCTGCTAAAATCCATTTTGGCTCGGGTTTATTCTGGTGATAAGTGGCGTTATGACGTTTACGATAGTCTTTATCGAATACACTCATACAACCTAAGCACTTTATTTTGATTCGGTTAGTTCTCACACCAGACATATTTATTTCTTGGCACAGTTCTTTCACGGTCAAGGTCAATTTTCAGACTTCAGAACAGACTGGATCTTAGCAGATGAGAGGGTTGTGTGCAACCCATTTGTCGCATCAGCCCGCGAGCCAGACAATTAGTTGGAAATGCTGCACGACCATGCTTAGCAACGAACGAGGTACCGACTGGGTTTTGCATAATATTGTACGTCGTTTTTAATCGATAGAAAAGGTACATTTACCGACTGGGATTTCGTACATATTCATGTCATCTTTTTTATACAACCGAAAAGAAAATTGTGTATGAAAAAAAGGTATCGAAAAAGTGGTACCGACTGGTGTTTGCATAATATGGTCTGTCGTTTTTAATCGGTAGAAAAGCTGCATTTACCGACTGGGATTTCGTACATACTCATGTCATCTTTTCTTTTCTATACAACCGAAAAGAAAATTGTGTATGAAAAAAGGTACCGAAAAAGAGGTACCGACTGCGGTTTGCGTAATATTGTCTGTAGTTTTTAATGGGTAGAAAAGCTGAATTTACCGACTGGGATTTCGTACATATTCACGTCATCTTTTTTATACAACCGAAAAGAAAATTGTGTATGAAAAGAGTTACCGAAAATGAGGTACCGACTGGGGTTTGCTTAATATTGTCTGTAGTTTTTAATCGGTAGAAAAGTTGCATTTACCGACTGAGATATCGTATATATTCATGTCTTCTTTTCTACACAACCGAACAGAAAATTGTGGTGAAAAAAGGTACTTTACTTTTGTCGCATCAGCCCGCGAGCCAGACAATTAGTTGGAAATGCTGCACGACCATGCTTAGCAACGAACGAGGTACCGACTGGGTTTTGCATAATATTGTACGTCGTTTTTAATCGATAGAAAAGGTACATTTACCGACTGGGATTTCGTACATATTCATGTCATCTTTTTTATACAACCGAAAAGAAAATTGTGTATGAAAAAAAGGTATCGAAAAAGTGGTACCGACTGGTGTTTGCATAATATTGTCTGTCGTTTTTAATCGGTAGAAAAGCTGCATTTACCGACTGAGATTTCGTATATATTCATGTCATCTTTTCTATACAACCGAAAAGAAAGTTGTGTATTAAAAAAGGTACCGAACAAGAAGTACCAACTGGGGTTTGCATAATATTGTCTGTCGTTTTTAATGGGTAGAAAAGCTGAATTTACCGACTGGGATTTCGTACATATTCACGTCATCTTTTTTATACAACCGAAAAGAAAATTGTGTATGAAAAGAGTTACCGAAAATGAGGTACCGACTGGGGTTTGCTTAATATTGTCTGTAGTTTTTAATCGGTAGAAAAGTTGCATTTACCGACTGAGATATCGTATATATTCATGTCATCTTTTCTACACAACCGAACAGAAAATTGTGGTGAAAAAAGGTACCAAAAAAGAGGTACCGACTGGGGTTTGCATAATATTGTCTGTCGTTTCTGATCGGTATAAAAGCTGCATTTACCGACTGAAATTTCGTATATTCACGTCATCTTTTCTATACAACCGAACAGAAAATTGTGTATGGAAAAAAAAATCGCGGCGCTTCGCGCCGCGATTTTACCGACTCATTTTTTTTTACCGACTGGCCGAAAACATTGGGGGGGGGGGCGTCCCCCCTCCCCCCCCCCCCCCCCAGTAGTGACGCCTCTGTACCCGCTCATACCTCATGTTTCTTTGCTGGTGATTTTAATGTTGACCTTCTTCAAGATAGTTCAAATAGTGATCGTTTTTTAAATATAATGATTCCGTATGGGTTAGTTCCGTGAGTAAATATTGCGACAACTACGACTGCAAAGTGCCTGGATAACATTGTTTCTGCGTTTCCTCCCAGATCTCCAAGTGTGTTGGTGAGTGACACTTCCGATCACTTTGGAATATTTGCACATTATAGTCTCCCTATTGGTAAAAAAAAAAGTATGCCCAACCTGAATGTTGTCGGCCAGTAATTGATAATAATGTATTAATCAAATGTAAAAATGAGCTGACAGAAATTGATTGGGAAAGTAAATTATCTTCTTCGATTGGAGCTGAAAGTAAGTTCCAAAAATTTTATGAGACTATTCAAGAGACATTAAAAAAACATTATAATATGAAAAGCGGTTCTTGAAAAAATACGCCAAAAAAACCTTGGATCACGAATGGTCTTTTAAGATCAATTAATAAAAGAGATCAGCTTTATGAGATTAAAGTGCAACTTAAGTCTGATGTAATTACAAGAATATATAATAATTACCGAAACGCACTTAACCGTCTTCTGCGGAAGTCAAAAGAACAATATTGTAAAAATAAATTCATGGAAGTTTCGGGAAACCCGGCTAAAACTTGGCGAGTGATTAAAGAAGTGTTAAATGTGACACCTAAAGCTTTACCTGAAGAAATTGAGTGACCCGATGGAAGTAAAGTGACGGAAGATGGTTCAGTAGCTCATGAATTCGTAAAATATTTTTCTACAGCTGGAGCTAATGTAGCCAGCAAGATTTCGCTTAAAGAAGGTGACCCATCATTCCATGAATATCTAGGCCCGGATGAGGCCGACGTCTCATTTTATGTGAGCCCTGCCACTACTATTGAACTAAAGCGCCTAGTATATGATATGAAAACTAGTGCTTCTGGCAGTGACATTGTGTCTCTCAAGACTATAAAGTTCCTTTTGCAGGTTATTCTGCCTGTCTTAGTTGAGATGATCAACCTATGTTTGAAAGAGGGAATATTCCCTTCTTTTTTTTTTTCTTTTTTTTTTTTTTTTTTAGACCCGCGTAGCATCTTTCCAAACATTTTGATTGTTTACTTTTTGGGCTACGACTCCTCCTCCACTCGGTGACGTTAATATTTCCTTAATCTATTTAACGTATCCTACTCTTTCTAAACAAACATACACACTTCAAACTTTAATAAATTTTAACTTCTGCATTTCAACTGTATAATTTATTTTTTTCTTAATTTAAATTTACCAATCTTAATACTTATTTATTCTTATTTCAATATAATTATAAACCTTTTTTTACGAAATCATCACATCTACACATACAAACTTCTATAAAATAAAAATGAAAAAAACACCACCGAACAACTCCATAATCCATAATTTCAAACCACTCTATTGACTTTAATCTTTAGCCTAGTTTAAATTAAAAAAAAACAACATAAAAGTTGCAATCTGCCCCCAAACCATATTTATTTTATTTTCTACAATTTCTAAAACAATTTACTTTAATTTTCATTATTCATTTCTTAAACCTTTCACAATAAAATTAGTCTCCAAGACCTCTTAATTTTCCCTTATACTTTAAAATCAAGGTTACTTATATTTTTATTATAACAGCGAAAAAGCAGACTTTTAAGGAAGCTAGAGTGACGCCTGTTCTTAAAGGAGGCGTTACTAGTTGTCTTGGTAATTATAGACCAATTTCAGTGCTACCTGTCATGTCCAGAATTTTGGAAAAATCTTTCGCTAACCGTTTGCATATGTACCTTCAAAATAAATGTGCGCTGAGCTCCACCCAATTTGGATTCAGATATGGACACACAACTGAACAAGCTTTGATATTTTTGACTAGCGTAATAAATGCAGTATTAGGCCGAGGATACAAAGTTGCAGCAATATTTTTGGATATAACAAAGGCATTTGACACGGTAGATCACGCAACTCTTATGGCAAAATGTGAATTTTATGGAATTCGAGGGCCAGCTCTGCAGTTCCTTCGTGATTTTCTCTCCGGTAGATCGCAGTTTGTAGAAATCAGAAACGCCAAGTCGCCTTCATTGCCTGTGGTGTGTGGGGTGCCACAAGGATCCGTCCTTGGACCTCTGTTGTTCCTGATATTTGTCAATGACCTGTCACGAGCTATCAGAGAAGTGAAAAGTAAGGTGAGCGAACTGTTTTGTGGTGAAAAAGACATCACAGTTCCAATGTTTGCTGATGACACTGCACTGATATGTATAGCCAGAACCGAGAGACTTTTAATGGGTTTATGTGAGCAATCACTGGAAGAAGTATCGCAATGGATGTGAGTGAATAAACTCCAACCAAATCCGATTAAGAGCTCTTTCGTGATATTTTCGCGCACGGCTAATTATTATTCCTTGATTCGGTGAATCAAATTTACTGAAGGTGAAATACAGCGAACACCAACGGTTAAGTATCTCGGAGTGAAGATTGATGAAACTCTTTGCTTCAAGAACCATACTGATGCTGTTTCCAAAACTTTATCTCGGAACCTGGGTATGCTACGAAAATACTGCAAATACTGCGGCTCTTGTATTTTTCGATAATCCATACTTACATCTTATACTGTTCATCAGTTTGGCTTGGGACGTTTCCTTCCATTTTGACACCGATTAGAGTGCTGCAGAATAAAGCAATCCGGATAGTATGTGGAAAAGAGGCGCGTGAATCGGTAAGAGAAATTTACCGTGAAGTTAAAATATTACCGGCTGCTGGTCTACGTGATTTATATTCCCTATGTTTGATGTACCAATATCAGAAGAAAACTTTACCGTCATGTTTTGAAAGCGAATTTGTTGTTAATTCTGATGTTCATAGCCACGATACGCGTTCGAAAAATGATTTTGTGTTCCATTGGCTGTGACGACTAGGTCTAAGTTTTCAACCCAGATGGAGGAGAGAAAGTTATTTTTGTTGAGCTGTTTTGGTTTGTTTGTGGTTGGAGGTTGATAGTGACTGGTTTATCTGAAGATGTATCGTTTAGTTCTTACGTTTTTTTTGTTACAAGTTGTTTAATGTGAGTTTGTGTAAAATAAAGAATAACCTAACCTAACCTAACCACTGGGGGAGGGGGATTCACCGAAAGTTACCCCAAAAATGCTCAGATTCGAGTGAAAGAGAAAATGATTCAGATGACCCAGTTACGAGTCCACACCAGATCGGCCGCGGTATATGGGGAGTTGGAATTGGGTACCGGAAATCTAGGACACGTCTAGGAACATAGCGAGTGGATTTCTTGGGTTAAAACTTGGAAAGTTGGAAGTCTGAAATTTCCCGACTTGAGTGAAACTAGATAGCTAATTCTAGATCCAAACCGCATTTTGAATGGCGGGTGTTTTGTGAAGTTCTCTTCTACTTTCTTATACCACCTACTCGTAACAAGTGCCATATGAGCTCATAGCTCTTGTTCATAAGTGGGTTTACGTTGTCTTTCCTTTTTGTGACGATTTCACTATGAATACAATACGAAACACATTCTCTTTTCCAGCCATTTTCGCATTCTTGTTACAATACCAACAATTCAGCGTTTTACATATCACATTTTATTGTAAACATAGCACTATAAAACATTGTTTTATTTCCACCAAACGAAAGAGATGAACTGTAAATCTATAATATCCGATTTTCAGAGACAGATATCTCTAATATCAGGTTTAGGAATGAAGAAAACCCCAACACGCGAGAAATATCGGAGAAATAGAAAAAACAATCTGTTTATCTAACTTATAACATGTTCTCAGTGGAAAACAACCGGCCTGTTGTCAACGACTGATTTCGAGATCTGTTTAAAGTTTAAACGTTAGATTTCCTAGATTCAAGCTAAGCAACTTCTCTACTCGTTTTTTTCTAGTTCTGGTTCGTTGTTAGTTCTTCCTACACCTGTTTCCAATTACTCACAGGGCAAGTGTGACACCTCTGGGTGACACCATGACACTCCCCCCCCCCAAAAAAAAAAATTAAAAAAAATAATTCTGCTACTGCCATTTAGTACACAAAAAGAGTTTGAAGCTTTACAAAGCTCTTTTCCGGTTAATCATTGCAAAACTGTAACTTACCAATTATGAAATGTTCTTATGCTCACAGTTCAGTCTCGAAGTACCATACCTTGTAATTATATATTCTTCGCCCATTTTCTTGAGGTACCAAAAGACAACCTTTTGCCAAGAGTTTTGAGACATTTCGCGAGTCGATCTCTTGACAACCCCGATCAGTCGTAGACGTCAACAAAAAATAGGTACGGACTCTCTTCTAAGAAATTTGAATTTACAGATCAATCTAATCGTGTACCAAAGGGTTTTAGGCTGGAGTACACACCAAGTACATTGCAATTCAATATGCACATCTTTATCCACAATCCACATCCACACTTTTTACAAATTTCGGATCCGAGTAGAAAATTCTCACCAGACTATAATCGGGCCGTCTCGTCTCGGGCGAAGAATTAATACCAAATTACCACAACAAGAGCAGAGCTAAATAAATATCATAAGACAACTAGGAAGGAGCTAGCAACCAAGTAATAATTAACCGATACAGGTTGAAATGTTGAGCAAGAACAGGTAATCAACCCTCCGACCGTCCAACTGACGTGACCGTAATTTGGCTCATTTAATTTATTGAAGGAGGGGATCATCAGGTTTCGCGGAGATACAACCCCCTCCCCCTTGCCTTTATTTCTGTTTCAGATCCTAAAGTGCACTAGCATACCCTGTCCTGTCCGACCCCTCTTAACCTTCTATACTACGCATTATATGTTTTGCATATTTCGCACGTCACCGCGTTGTCCATACATAGCATATGAACCGAGCTTGTGCAGCAATTGCGCTCAGATCATCGGGCAGAACATGCCCTGCCAAATCGAACCAGTTCGCACAAATTCGGCATATACGTTATGCGTAGACGTGGCGTGCGTCCATGTTTAACGTATACACCGAGGTTGTGCAGCAATTGCGCTCAGATCATCGGGTAGCACATGCCCTGCTAAATCGAGCCAGAACTGAGCCTCATACACTTCACAGCACAAATTCGGTATATAGGTTAGTAGTGGGTGTACGTGCATAATTTACCTGCACACCGAGCTTGTGCAGGATTGCGCTCAGATCATCGGGTAGAAAAAAAATATGACTGTCTAACAGCATCAAGTTATTCAGGCCTAATAAGTGTCACATATTTCTCTGACTTTTAAGCATATGACTCAACCGAAAGGTATTTATCTTCGTTTGTGCCTTATTTTATTATTTAACTGTCAGAATATCAATCAGTCGTGATTCGTAATTTGTTATGTTGACGATCCGCAGCTAGTAGTTGTAAATGCTATTAAGGAAATAAATGAGTTATTATTATTATTATAACACGCCCTGCTAAATCGAACCAGCAGCGAACCTTGTACTTCACAGCACAAATTCGACATATAGGTTATGCTTAGACGTCGCGTGGCGTACGTCCATACATTACCTATACACCGAGCTTGTGCCCAAACTGCGCCAAGGCAGTCGAGTAGCGGCGTAGTCACAATGGTTGCGCTAACTACCGGGACAGTCCTCCTACAGAATTATGGGTTCTTTACTACTGCACGACGTCACTGTCTGTCGACCACTGTAGTCACTGTTTCCGAACTAAATAATGTAACCGAAATTTGCTCACATTAAACGAGAGAACGATTGGCACCGAAACTCACTCACAAATTCACCGTGGTTCCTACGTCACCATTGTGTCATCATTTTCTAACAGCATCAAGTTATTCAGGCCTAATAAGTCTTTGTCACATATTTCTCTGACTTTTAAGCATATGACTTCTTAATCTGTCACTTGGTGACGAGTTGTGATCACTACGTATTCCATTACAATGTGCAACTTTATGAATCTGAAATCCTCGCGCAAATATTTTCTTAACTGACCGAAGACTCGCAAAACCACTTTAATACAGGGTTGCCACATAACGCACTATAGTGAGAATTGTCGCTCGAACTTGTTTAGTCACTCTTGTCCTACGTAGGACAGCATATCACGTTTTCTCATGAAAATAAAATTCAATCCCAATTCGCTCTCTGTTTCAGGCCGAAATTCACTTTCTAGATTTTCTGGATGTGGCAACACTGACAACCCTGCTTCAACCCAGTATCCAGAGTCTGTGCCAGCAAAATAAGTATTCCTTCAGCCCAAGTAAGAAATGATTGCTTAGAACTGCAACAACTAATTGCTTAGAACTTCTACCTGCACGGTATAACATCTTGTTGCAAGCTCTTTCACACATGGAGCCATCCTTGCGACGATGATAAGCTGAGCTTGCATCACGCGTGCGCACCTAACTTCGTATTTTGCAAGTGCAGAAAGAAAGTTTTTGAGGACAAATGGCAAAACTGCACTGTCAGAAGTTTCATCACAGATAACACAGGGATGCGCTGTTTCAATAAAGAACGATTCTGCATAACAAGCGTTACTAGGATGAGTCGAAAAACCGTCTAAGACCCTCCGCTGACTTTTCCGATATTACAAACAAAAAAGTCAGCAGAAGCTTGTCGTCCTGGCAATGCCTGTTATGAATAACATTTAATGCATAACATTTCCAAAATCAAAACAGATTACATCCGAAACTGCACATCTTCTCGTTATCTGTTACGAAAATCTGACTGCATAGTCTAAAACCGCGCATACTGGTGTTATCCGTGATGGAACTCCTGACGGTGTATCCTGTTGCGGTAGGTACTGGCATCTAGTCCTTACCAAACGGTGTGCCTGCAACAGTTTAACTGTGCGCCTGTAACAGTTTCAGAACTTACTCGACTGTGCACTCACAATATAACTTCATCTGGCATTGCAGGTCCTTGCCAAGAATGGCCGAAATATCGCTGACAAACATCGTAGCCGATTTTTCCATTTTAAGGCATTGTTTAATATTTGTTTTCCAGTCAGCTGGGCTGAAGGAATATTTACAACTTCCTCTGCTGTTACCTTCCAACCAGAGAAGAATACCTTTCCGAGTTCAGTACGAAGATCACAAAATCACCAAATCACAGATTACTCAAACCAAGTCACTGCACAAAGTCACTCTGGAAATATCCAATTTTCTTCTAAAATTCACCTATTTACGCCTCCTATTGTTTCGACACTCGTATTCATCAGTACGCAGACAATTGGACGAGTTCACGTTTTTCCAAACGGCGGATTTATTCATTTCTTCGGAAATGTTCATCGGCGTCAACTGGGGAACTGTCATGATGTTGCCGTTGGGGAGCGCGATTTGGATGCTCTTGACGGTGTCCTGATTATTTATCAGGTCAGTTTCAACAACGTCGTCCTGCAAATATTGAATATGTATATAGGCTATATATATACGTGTATTTAAAACCCAGTGGCCATATACACAACTACAAACACAAAAATAAACAAAAAAGAAAAACAATAACACTCAACATGTCCAAGTCGCTGTCGTCGTAGCCTCCACGCCTTCCTCTATAAAGCATTAATTTTTCCAACTTGAGCGGTTTTGAGCCTGAAGAGGAACCTTGCCAAGAAGTGCCGAATTATAGCTCCAATAAAATTAAGCTGACGTATCCGTTTTCCACCATCAAATATGATTCGCAGTCAGCTTCGGCTGACGGAATATATGGTTATCTGAATTTTGCCCGCGTTCTTCGTAGAAGCCAATGGGCGTGGGAAAAGATAGTCCTTCAGCCCAAGTGACTATGAATCATATTTGACGGTGAAAAACGGATAAGTCAGCTGCATTTTATTTCGGCCCTTCTTGGCAACGGTCCTCTTCGGGCTCAAGCTGGAAAATGAACTTGTCCAAGAAGGGCCGAAATATAGCTCTAATACAAAGTAGCTCCGTTTTCCACCGTCAAAAGTGGGAAAAGGATTATAACACCCAAAGCCGTGATTAATTTGTTAAAAGCAGAGACTAGTTTTATAGTATTCAACTAGTTGTGAATATTGGAACATAAACAGTGAATAGTGCGAGGTGTGCTTTAACTGCTTCAGGGGACAACAACTCCGTTTCCAAAAAAAAACAATTTCACTTGCTTGGTGAACAAGCAAAATACTCTATATCTAAGGCGGTCAGAGATATAAATTTTTTGTTGTGTATCTATTTCGGGAGTATGCGGAGGAGGTTGAGAATGGAGGTTGATCATGCTGGTGTCAAACGTAGACCTTAGTCCCTCCAGAGCCATCGGGCGTCGACAGAGCCTACCATTCCACCCGCCCTGATGCCGCAGCGGTGGCGTCTTCCGATTCAAGTAAAGAGGAGGTATGCTTATGTGAACGTTCGCTGACATTGGACTTTGTCAACGACATTGCCATTTTCGTGCAACAGCTGTGTCGAAAGCTAACTACCAGTTAGCTAAAGTAGGTAATTAAGGGCATCTGAAAACACCTGTATAGGTATTGCGGATCTTCATTCTTCCATTTATCCGAAAACTACACTGTTCACATTAAAGTAACAGTTCACATAAACATACCTCTAATGTCCTAGCGAGGTACGAAAGGTGTGAAAAACAATTTACGGTGGTGAAAAAAAAATGTCAATGCAAACTGACAACTCCCAATACAAAACATTCTTATGTTCGATTCAGACAAAGAGAATCCCTTTTCAATTAGCCTTCGAGGCAGTGATTTTCTTCAAAACTAAGAGTACGAGCCCCCCTCCCCCCTTGCATTTCTACGTTCTATTACCTCTGCCTCCATGCGTAGTTCATCATTTTTCTTTGTGATTTCGGGCAGGGCGTCATCTAGAGCTTTAAGCTCATACTGGGTGAAGACGAAGTCCAAAAGCTTCCGAATGCCAATCATGAACACCAACTAGAAAGGAAAGAAAACGTCTAAAGGCGTATTCTCGCCGTTCCCCGAGGACTCCTAGGGGAATCCAAGGGAACGGCGAGAATAGAGGGAGTCACTCCACGCGGACTCCGCGTACAGAAACAGCGAGAAATCCGGGAATGCTTCCAAAATGGATTTTGTTCGAAACAAAAAAAATATGCAATTGACGAAATTAGACAGGATCCACTTTTTTTTTTTTTTTTTTTTATTCTGATTGTGTTCAATTAATTTTACTTTGCACCCACACCAGCAAAAATTGATTCCCCTCCGAATCTGAAAGGGAGTCCTTTTTGATGATGGTGATGATCATCGGACCATTCCCCGTCCGTGGGGGACTCGCGAGAATACGGGGAGTGAGTCCCTGGGATAACAAAACGCGGGGACTCCTCGGTGAACGGTGAGAATACGTCTTATGCTAATAGAAGTACCCAAGTCCAAGTTCAGATTCATCATTCCAGTTCAAATTCCTGTCCATAAAATTACTTTCCATTTAGCGTTGAACTGTTTGTAATCCAAGGCTCGATAACCGGCAAGGAAAGCTCAGTGGCTTTCCGAAGCAAGTAGAAAGTCAGGTTAGGGTTCACTGGAGCTTCCCCCTTTATCAAATATATCAACGTCATCCTTGAAGCTTGCCGTGTTTGTTCCAATCTTTCAATCTTTCCGCCAAAGTATTCAACTTTTCGCAGAGTTTCCACTGAACTTTCTGGAATCAAGTTCCTTGAAAGCTGTTTTGGTCTAAGGCTGGATAACCAGCGAGGAAGGATTAACAATTTCCCGAAGCAGGACGAAAACTTCAGGAAGGCGAATACGCCTTTGATATCCAATCCGCGAAAACTCTCCTAATGTCTCTCAAGTGTTACACTAGTCATCTATAAGGCGCAATCTAGACAGACTAACTAATTACTACTTGCGTTTTCGGTAAGTAGTAACATAATAACCGATAAATTAGTCCTTTTTGGTGTTTTTATGACAAAAGGTATAGTGATATTATCGTATATTACTTATTTTTTATTTCGAAAAGGTCAAATTAAAAACAGTAATGTGTGGCAGTAAATGACAGTAAACGCTGTCATAGCTACTTTTGAAAAAAAAAATCTATTCTATTCTATCGCACTTTTAGAATTCATATCAAAAGAAAAACTCCAACCCCCTCCAATTTGACATAAACGTAGGCCTGGCTTTTTAAGATCCTCACACCGAGTTTCATCAAAATATCTCATTCTCTTCGGGAGTTATCGCGCTAACAGACGGACAACTTTTGCAATGTCATAGGTATCCCTCGACTTACGTTTTGGAATCCCAAACAACAAGACCAAAGGTTTGGAATGGATCCCAAAAATTTAATATTTAAAGACAATCGGGTCTTATAGCGGTCCAGGGGTAATCATCGGAGAAGACGAAGCTCAAATATGGATTCTGCATGTGAGTTTACCCCTATAGCCTGCGTCATGTCTACTTTGACTAAAGTTCCTACATTACTTCTGCCAAGTTTCCGGTTTCAGCCTGATTCCGGGCGAAATACTTGTCTTGCAAAAAAACTGAAGTTCAAAAATAGATTCAGCATATCTCCATACCATCCATATCTCCATAATCAACTTCAACTTTTAACAAATTTTGCGATTTCAGCAGGATTCGTGGTGAAATGTGTCCAGGTATAAAATGATTGTCATACACGAATTCAGCAGGCCTTCTTACCCGTAAATCGAACACCTAATGAAACTCAGATAAAACTTTTACTTTTAACAGATTTTCCGGTTATGGCCGGATTCCGGGCGATCTACTTTTCCGGCGACAAAATAATTATCATATTCGGATTCAGCATGTTTCACCATCCTTAAATCGACCTCTAATCAACTTCAGATTAATGTTTTATTTTCGTCAAACTTTCCGGTTTTCGCCGGATTCCGGCCGATCTACTTATCGACGAGAAAATCATTTCATATTCTGATTCAACATGTCTCCTTACCCCTAAATCGGATATCTAATCAACTTCAGATATAACTTTTATTTTTAACATACTTTCCGGTTTTAGCTGGATTCCGGGTGAAGTACTTGTTCGGCGAGAAAATGGTTTTCATATTCGTGTTCAGCATGTCGTCTTCCCCCTTAATCAACTATCTCATTAGCTTTTAAAAAACAAAATTTCGCCCCTTAATTTGAAACCCCTCCCCCTCCCCTAAATATGCAGCAATCGGGCCCATCTACGAACTCGACCTTTCCCTTGACCCAAAGAGTCCTCAAACCGAGTTTCATCAAAATATCTCATTCCCTTCGAGAGTTATCGTGCTGACAGACGGACGGACAGACGGACAACTTTTGCGATGTCACAGGTATCCTTCCACTTACGTTTTGGGATCACAAAAACAATTACAAATAAGAAGGATAAAAATTCTTTACCATAAGGGGGAACGCAATGGAGATGGTCTCGATGGTTTTCACAACCCAAAGGAGGACGAAGCAAATCAACTGGATCACAGTGAACAAATGAACTCGTCTCAACGGAACCTGTAAAAAAAAAAAACAGTACTAAGACGTTTCACGAATTCTGATCTAAACTTTCAGAAGACTGACGACAGATAAAACATACTCCTTCAGCCCAAAATGACTGGGAAACATGTATCAAACAACGGCTAAGAATGCAAAGTCAGCTACGATTGACAGCTATATTATTGGCAAGGGTCTTCATTCAGAATCATTTTTATTTGCTCTTTATCAAAAAGAAAAAATAACCTGGGAGGTCGACAATTTATACGAGTCATGAAATACATAAAATAACACTTAGTATGTAAAATTAATTCATATCGTGTTAAAATGCTTCATAGGCTTATTTCGTTCTATTTTCAGGTTGCGATGAAATGTGGCACAAACGACTTTTTGTAGCGATGACTTGTCGGTGGGGGTTGGAGGAGTGGATCGAGTCCCTTAAGTTTTTCGGCACGACGTGTTCGGTTGTTGGGAGGGGGGTGAATTCCGGTAGGATGTCACGACGGTGCTCAGATCTAAGACATTTGGTGCCAAATGTCATGGTAAGATCGTGGCGTCTTCGAAAGTGTTGGGATATTGAGTTTTCTGACGCTATCCTCATATCAATCAATCAATCAATCAAGCTTAATCCGAATAGCTAAAAGCTAGAAAAGGAATAAATATAAAGAATATAGAAAAGTCATATGACGCACGACAGTCCGAGGATTATCTTACGGGCTCGTTTTTGTAGAGACCCTTCGTCAGGCTGTTGCTCGAAGCGTCGATTCTTCGATATAAAGAAAAGCAACACTAGGCAAAAGCGCTGAGACATATGCTTTCCATGTATAGGAAACGGGCCTTACTCGGAGCGCCGCCCACTAGGCCCAGTACGATCGTGGCATGCAAAGCGAGACACACTTGAGGGTTTCAAGGATTATAGTACAGACACTTTGCACACATCGAGGGATAAGGGTTGCATCTTTGTCTTTGCTATATTTGGAACATGGTGCTATCGATATGGTGCCGTGGTACCTGCACGACGGACTGAGTTTCAAGAGGAACGTTATCTACCGCTAGTGGTACTAGTGTCGCTGCTATTCGAGTGTGTGTCACTGTAAGTATTTTCAAGTCTTGGCACCTTTTCCCAGTGCTCTTTATTCGGCTCTGCTTCAATCAGAGCAGAATAAATCTAGAGAATATCGCCAAGACTTGAGAAAAGTGACACACACTCGAATAGCAGCGAAGCTAGAAACACTGGCGATAGATAACGTCAAACCCTGAAACTCAACCAGTCGTGCGCCAGCAGCAGCTCCGATACCTCAAAATTCAGAAAGAAAAGCTACAACCTCCCCCGTTTCTTTGATGTGTGCAGACCGTGTCCTGGCTGTACTAGAAGTTTCTCTGCTTGAAAATTTGCTGGCTTGAGCGCAGTGGGCGGTGCTACGAGTAAGGCCCATTTCCGACGCATGAAAAGCGTAGGTACTGGCACTACTCCCTCGCGTGATTTTGCTCTGAGCAAAATAACACTAAGAGGTAGCGTCAAGACTTGGCAGAAGTGATACAAAGCCGAACGGCAGCGCCACTACCACAACTAGCGATAAAGAACGTCCCTACTGAAACTCAACCAGTCGTGCACCAGCACCAGCTCCGATACCTCAAAATTCAGAAATAAAGCTACAACCTCCCCGTTTCATCGGTGTGTGCAGACCGCATCTTGGCTGCACAGGAAGTTTTTTATCGAGTTATCGAATTTGCGCTTTTACATGTCCCATAAGAGAAACCCCACCAATCTGAAAGAAAAAAAACCTACGCTCTTGTCTTAGTTGTGATGAAAGATGAAACTTGCAGATCTGGTATCAGAAACCAGGGAAATGTCAAACCAATTTTAGACAAAAGTCAGCTACTGCAAATGTCAGCTACTGACGGCCTCGTGTTGTAAAATATGTGACATACCTTTCTGAGATACATCCTATCAGGCTGATACTTGTTAGGCATCAGCATAATCTTGATACGTTCGTAGAACTGCATATCAGCCAGAGGGGATACGCCCATGTACAAGAAGACACCATACAACACTGGCATGGGGATATACTGCAGCACGGGCGTTAGGAAAACCGACAGACCGACCATCAGAAAGATGAGGATGTGCGTTACTCGTTGTTCCCTAAAAGAAACAAAAACACATTTAGAAAGCAATCAAGAAAAAAAATGATACGCTCAAATATTGTTTGTTTTCTTTGCTTAAGGACCATCTTGTCTATAATGCCAAATAATGCCTATGCAAAATACTTCCGTGACTGAATTCATCATTCTTTACCCCGGAGACCCAAATATCACTAACGATATCTAACTAATATTTGCACTTGCCACGATTTATTATTTTCCATGTGCATTATACCCCCGATGAGTGTTCACGTATCATGCAATTCATGCGTTCAACCGGTTCTCTCAATTTTGCCGAGTTTTTTTTTAGAAGTTAGGCTTAAACAGCCAAAGCCGTGGATAATTTGTTAGAAGCAGGACCTAAGTTGTACAGTATCCAAATAGTGCTGAATACTGGAACATAAACAATAAATAGTACGAGGTGTGCTCTAAGACCACCTCTTCTCTGATTCTGATGGAAACCACAAACTTGTCCTCCAGTGGAAGTGTCATAAACAGCTATAAAACTGCAGACGAAATTTTTTATATTTATTATATAGTTGTATATACAGTTGTAATATAGACGCTCTAACTCTTTTTGCTGACTCCTTCAAAACTGACTAGAATATTGATACAACAAAGCTATTTTTTAAACTTTAAAGCACAATTTAAAGCCCATGTGCAAGAAGACATCATACAACACTGGCATGTGGATATACTGCAGCACGAGCCTTAGGAAAACCGACAGACCAATCATCATAAAGATGAGAATGTGCGTTACTCGTATAGACTATATATAAATAGACTATATAGAAATGACCTTTTCAAGATACCATGGCTAAGAAACATCGTTGTGGAGGGTATTTTCACACATGTGAAAATAGCGATATTCTTGTTAGCGCTTGTCAACTCTATCCAGCTTTCCCCCTCTCCGAATCGGAGGCTTGACACAAAATATTTGAAATCTGGAGGCGCCGTTGTTAAAATTGGGAAAACAAGCAAAACAAAATAAGTCCAAAACAGAAGATAGACCTATTTGTATACAATGTCTTCCAAAGTGTGTCTTCCAAAATACCAGTTTGAAGCTTCTCATGTCTTAATGTGTGTCGGCAAGCTTTGAAGCTTTCGGCGAATTTGACATTTAATTTTTCGGCAGAAAAAGCGCTAAAACGTCGTTCGTAGGAACAAAACGAAACAACGGCAAAAAGCGAGGTTTTCGGAAGCTTTTAATTCCATATGGAAGTTATAGGGATATAAAAAGAAAAAATAAGTAAGAAACTTTAAAGGTATTGTGGATTAAACGATTATTTATTTTTCATCGAACATCAGCGTATCAGTTAAATGCACACCCAGTTACCCAAATATAAAGCAACTCAGTTACGCCTACTTAATGTATAGTTAAACACAGAATATACACATGTGAAAATAGCGATATTCTTGTTAGCGCTTGTCAACTCTATCCAGCCTTCCCCCTCTCCGAATCGGCGGCTTGACACAAAATATTTGAAATCTGGAGGCGCCGTTGTTAAAATTGGGAAAACCAAGCAAAACAAAATAAGTCCAAAACAGAAGATAGACCTATTTGTATACAATGTCTTCCAAAGTGTGTCTTCCAAAATACCAGTTTGAAGCTTCTCATGTCTTAATGTGTGTCGGCAAACGTTGAAGCTTTCGGCGAATTTGACATTTAATTTTTCGGCAGAAAAAGCGCTAAAACGTCGTTCGTAGGAACAAAACGAAACAACGGCAAAAAGCGAGGTTTTCGGAAGCTTTTAATTCCATATGGAAGTTATAGGGATATAAAAAGAAAAAATAAGTAAGAAACTTTAAAGGTATTGTGGATTAAACGATTATTTATTTTTCATCGAACATCAGCGTATCAGTTAAATGCACACCCAGTTACACAAATATAAAGCAACTCAGTTACGCCTACTTAATGTATAGTTAAACACAGAATATATAAAAGTAAGAATAATAAATAAACAAAAAAAGATAAACATCTCAGGGCATTTTTGTTTACTTCTACGACCCTAAGGAATCATGAATGAATAGGAATGGTATGCTTGTGATCAACTTGTAATTATAAACTTAAATTCACATATAAACTAGGAAACCAATTATTCTTACAAATTTTTTGAACCTGTCTGTTACGGTTACTTTGCTAGATTGGGTGCTCAGGATTACAATGAGAAAGCTCTAACTGCGGCTCAATTGCCATATAAGGAAAATAAAACTGGTCTCCGAGGATTCTTGTTGCTTCGACTAATAAATATTCTTGGAGCCCAAGCTGACTTTGAAACCTACTGTAATAAGTACTTGCTGTACTTATTGGTTTTGCAATATTTTATCATTATTATTATTAATAACACAATTACTTGTTTACCTTACTCCCAAGAATTTCGGTTTTTCGCCAGGCGCTGAGCATTCCGTCTCGAGCTTCAGGGCGTTGACGTGATTAATCGAAAGCACCGTTGCAGCAACGAACCAAGGAAGACCAAGGATCGAATTGATGATGATTAGGATCGCCAGGACGAAGAGATCAAGGTGATAGCCACAGCCTTTCTGCACGAGAAACAAAACATCTGTATAAAACATTTCAGGCCGCGGTTCACAGTTGTTCACTTTACGTAAAGTATATCTCTATATATCTGTTATGACCCTTTTTAGTGTTATGGTTCAAGACAAAGCTTCTGTTTTGGCCGTTTTAAGTGTTAAGTTTCAAGAAAAAATAACACTAAAAAGATGCATAACAGACATATTCCATAACGTTTAACATAAGGGTGAACAAATATGTGTCAAATCAAATGTTACCAGCATGGAGAAGTTTTGTGTCATGGACCCACTGTCAAGCTAAAACAAATAAGTGAACATCTTCTGCCACCATCCAACCGCCGTCCTGTCCATTAAGTAAGTAAGTAAGTAATTTATCTGTAACCCGCCATTCCGAAAAAAGCGGAGTAAATACAAGAAAATAAATAAAAGACATAAAGACACAGAAAAAGACACTAATTTTCAATCTTCGGCCAGGAAGCAGTGGAGGAGGGCGTGCGCTTGTTGGGCTCTGCTGTCAATGATTTTGATAGCGACGACGAAACATCCAAAAGGGTAACACTTGCATCTTGAATTTTGAACTTCTCAGTCAATGTATGGTTATGCCATAATTTCGACTAAGTGGAGCAGGTGCTTTGCATATTTAAAATAACAGGATCTCATATTTTAATCTCCTTCTTTCGCAGAACATCAGTGACACCAGAACGGAACAGTACAGAAGGAACGCAGAAGGTGCTGTACAATTTTCCCAAAGCTTTCCGATTATAGTGCCCCCGGTTGGAGACGATGCGCCCATAGGCGGTATGTACTGATCTACAAACTTCTTGAACAACCGAAGAGCAAAATTTTGACAACGAAGATTTTATGCGCCAGCTAATGCAGTAAATTTATTGTTCTTTTCGTGTTTCGTTGTGTATTTCTTGTTTTCCGTTCATTTATCTTTTGCTGTTGTTGCAGATTATGTACCCTCTGTGTTTCTTGTTAAGCGTTATTTGCTTTTTTTCTGTATTTACTGAATGCCTTATTACTAGGTTGCATGTAATAAATTGATTCATTCATTCAAACAGAGTAGATATAAACTTGTGTCGTTAAGAGGGAAAAGGGAAAATTAAATACCAACATTTAGCTTATTTTCACGACGGTTGACGATAACTGCAGTGATTTGCTGATCCATAAAAATGAGGATGCAAGCGAGAAGAGCTGGTAGAACAGCAGCAGGAATGGTCCACCATGGGTTTGTGAAGGGGGGGATAAACCATCCACGACCTTCCCACGTTGGCTCGAACTTGGAGGGGACCTGGAAAAACGAAGTTGCATTAAAGCATAACGGAAAGACATCAGAAAACTTTATGCACTGTAAAACGTTTCTTTGAGTAAGGATCAAAGTTAACTGCAATATTCGCTACTGGGATTAACCTTATCTCTACTGGGATAAGATGAATCCGAATTAGAGATAATCTAATCTCAGTAGAGACAAGATTAATCCCAATAGCAAATACTGCACAAAAAAATTGTACAGTGTGGTGTCTAAATTGGGGCATAAGGGTCTAACAATTAGTTCTAAAAAATGTAATTATTCTGTGATTAGTAGTTTGCCGACACTAAATTAAGCTGTGGATTATGGTGGGGGGATTGTTTTCAGCCCTTTCGAAAAAGTTATGTATCTTGGAATCCTCTATTCTTCTAATACCAGGGAATGGAAACTTATCCTTATTCAAGATGTGCCAGAGAAAATAAGAAGAGCATTCGGTTCTGCTGTTCGTTTACGGGGGATGTATCGCAGAGATGTTCTTGGTTCTATTTATATGGCTGTTGCACTTCCTCACATTCTTTTTCCTTCTGCTTTCTTTTCTTCTGAGCTTTCTGCGAGTAACTCTTTCTTAACTTCTAATTTTAAAGTGAAGAATCCTTTGGAAACTTTGAACAATAAAATCCAAGACTTTCATAAAAGGCCTGACAAACCTTCTTGTTCACCACAACCTTTTTCCTTTTTTCACTAAAAAAGCGACCTGATGACTTTGTTTAATTTGATCTTTGTTTTTTTCCTTTGTATTTTATCGTAGATTTGGTAGGCTAATTTGTTTTTAACGGTCAGCTGTTTATTTGTATGTGTGTGTGGGTTTGATTGATATGCTGTTGTTACTTCTTATGTACTACTCTTCAGTTTTGAAGGATTCAAAGAAACAATAATAATAATAATAAAATCCAATTAGTTCATCTGTCAATAATTGCCAAGACTAGCTAAGAAAGTTTCCTCATCGTTCTTCCACTATAGCACTGTCAATCCGCGCAGCTGTTTGTAGGAAATTCCATGACACGTTTACCGATCTGCGGGATCAAGCGGTTGCAGCAATGTGGTGATAAAATAAAAATGACTAGTGAACTGGTATGAAGTGATGAACGAATATAGCTGAAAATCTGTGTAGGCTGAACACCCCACAGGACACCCTTGTGTAATTATAATTGTAAAATTATATTTGTGCTATTTTAATTGAGCGTTATATCAAGTATGTTGCTTTGTTGGATGAACGATAGGCTACAGATAAATGAATAGAAAATTAATACCCCCTCTAGCTTCTGCGTTTTGTATTATCCCTAGATCCCTTATGGAACTATAAGCTTCTGAAACCCCCACCTTTTCCATTGTTTCTTTTGGTACCGAGGACTGTTTAGCAGTTTTTCGGCGGAGCCAAGTTTCGCCAGTTACGCAACGTAAACTTCGACTAAGCTGCAAGGTTTGCCGATAACTTTTCGCACATAATGATACAACCAAGTACATAATGAAATAACAAAGAAGCTTTAGCCATTCGTCCATCTTCTGTTTTTGAGTCCTTTTGGGACGCAGTGCTGTACCCACTTTTTAACCAAGACACGTTCAGTTTCCGAATATTTTGCGTCGAGCCTATGCATTGAAGAGCCGGCAGTAGGATAAAGTTGAAAAGCGCCAACAATAAATCACTAGTTTCAGGTGGCAACAAAATGTTCAAAAAAGTACTATTCTGAGCCATTCCATAGGGACAAGACGATTTCATATAGTAAGCTTTAAAGTAGTATTTTAAAGTAGTAAAGAGTGCGTCAAATTAGTCCAATTTGTTCCTTAAAATACATTAAAGCGGACCACAAATACACACACACTGATAACCGTCTTTACTGCCATTATGAATGTTCAAAACCACAAAAACACCGTCAAACAATGAGCAAACTAAAAAAGGACGCCAAATTTCCTAGGTTTGAAATAGTTTGGTCTGAACTAAATATCACCCGATTATCCGCGACAGCCCTTATGGCACGTAGGGAGCCAAGGTTCTATCTAATGCTCCAATTATTACAAATACATTACAAATACAAATAAATTAAAAACCAAGACCTCCTGGAGACATAAAAAATAATCAATGAAGTCTTATAATTCTTTGCTAATCAAACGTGGAAAATTTCGTCATCTGGAAAAGAAGGCGTTCTGCGTGTTTTTGGATTAGGATTAGGTCTTTAAACTCGGTGTCGACTTAATTGGATCGGAATTCCATACAGTCGTGACGTACTTCTAGACGTCACGTTATTCAGGACCCAACATGGGAATTGATTGTCCGTCAGTCGTTTTATAAATGTAAACGCGACCGGCACCTCCCTGGCCGCTCGGTTCTTTACACCATATGTACATTAAAATAATATGCACCAATGGGAATAAACTACAATTTTATCGTTTTCTGTGGCAAAATAAATCAAATGGGTGTGACGTCACGCTTGTTGCGATACAACTTAGTATAGACCTTAAGCTCCTTACCTCCAGCTTGGGCGTATGTACTCCAGACCCGAGGTCCAACATTGTCATACTCAGAATCGCAGCGAAAACACCGAAATCACTAATTAGCTGTCTAACTTTGGCGGGGAAGAAGTTAGAAGTCTTCATCCCCTTAAGGGTAACGCAGAGAAAGTAGGTAGTGAAGCAAAGAAGGACTGACATCAGGAAGACGTTGGGGTACCATGGTACTTTCTGGCAGTCGCTACCGACTAGTGTACCATTGAAGGCCTGAAAGGAGTATCAATACAAGCAATTGTAAATCAACTGATAAAATTAAAATAAATTACTTTTTATAGCTGATCCTCCTGGTTGGATACTATTTATACTAATAAAGTTATTTTCTATTAACATATCAATCAATCAATTTATTTAATTCGTGATATTACACATCACATAATAAAATTACACTAACACAGGAAATTTCTTTACTAAATATATACAATCATTTTAACCATTCGGTGGCTCGGGGCAATAACACAGTCGACGGAAAAGTCGGTAAAAATAGCCGGAACGGCATTCTGCATTCTCAAGAATTGCCTTTAAAAGTGGATTTTTGGAAACTTTTACCCTTGCAACCAAACTAACTATGGCTTTCCGTCTCATAACATCAAAAGATTCAGTATAAAAATATTAAAATTATCCTGAGTTTGGAGGATTAGGATCATCATAGAACTATCTGGTCAGACTACGAAGTAGCATTTGCATTTCAGTGTTTAATGAGGCAAAGCTCAGGAACAGTTTAATTCCAGACTGTATTATCACTTAAGTTGCAGCATTGCCAAATGCCTTTCTCCTAAAGACCTGCTTACCATGGCCGAATATTTTTGCTCCAGCTTCAATTTAATTTTCTTCTGCGCCTTTCGCCGATTTATTTGCGCTACGGCGTTAACCTAAAATGCTTGAGTGTGACTATTTCCGCCAGGCGATTCTTCAAAGAAGAAACAGGAGTAAGTGGACGACATCTGACATAAATCAATTCGGTCAGGATTTGTTCATGTCTGATGCTTTGAGAAACACCAGCTTTATTTATATTTGCCATCAAAACTGTACAGAGAAAATAACTGTACCTTACCTCATTAGGATAAATGTATTTGAAGACAATAGTTGCGTTTTGCAGATACCATGGTATCTGATACCACGGTCTAAAGTCGTTTTTGCAGTTATCGTGGTATCTGATACCACGGTCAAAAGGCGTTTTTGCAGTTATCGTGGTATCTGGCCAGTTATCGTGGTATCAGATATTCAGATACTACGGTCCGACCGTGGTATCTGGTCGTGGTATCTGAGAAGTCATCTCACTTTCATCAAATATTGTCAGATTGGTGAGAAAGAAGTTTAGCACTTAGTGATATAACTGGATATCTGTTTTTCTTTTGGGATGACTTCGAAAAGTGCAATTTCGGCAATAGTCGTTTTTGCAGAGCACCATATATCCTATACCACGATAACTGCAAAAACGACTAATTGCAGATCCAGTTCCCGTGGTGTATCAGCAAAAACGCAAATAATTACTACATGTGACCCCAATTTTGTTTACAGTTGCATTTTCAGCTATCAGCTATTAGTTTATTTTCCAGCTTGAGCGGCTTGAGCCTGAAGAGGACCCTAGCCAAGAAGGGCCGAAATATAGCTCGAATAAAATGTAGCTGACTTATCCGTTTTGCACCGTCAAATATGATTCACAGTCAGCTTGGGCTGAAGGAACATCTATTAGCGTGTTGGACTCGAAGTGCCATGTTCTACATAAAAGGAACTCGAAGCCAGATTTGGTACTCAATTAACCCTGTTTGTGTTTGGAATCGGCATCGAACTCGAGATTGAACTCGAAAGATAGGCGGGAGCTGAAAACGCTTGAAGACAGGGAACACGGGGGCCGTGCTAGGATGCACACTGGGGGCTCTCCGTAAAACGACTTGTTACGAACACGGGTTTAGGACCGCGAGCATACTATTGTAAATATTCTTTGAGCCCAAGCTGACTTTGAAACATTTATTCAAACAATGTTTACAACGGATACGTCAGCTATGATTCTTCATCAGCGATATTTCGGCCCTTCTTGGCAAGGGTCCTCGTCAGGCTGTCAATCCTCTGGTTCAACTTCGGGGAAGGAAAATAACCTGTCAGTTTTGTAAGGAAACAAACCTGACAGGTTTTTTTTCATTCCCCGAAGTTGAACCAGAGGATTGACAGCCTGACAAGGACCCTGTAAGGAAACAAACCTGACAGGTTTTTTTTCCTTCCCCCAAGTTGAACCAGAGGATTGACAGCCTGACGAGGACCCTTGCCAAGAAGGGCCGAAAAATCGCTGATGAAGAATCATAGCTGACGTATCCGTTGTAAACATTGTTTGAATAAACATACTATTGTAGTTGCACTAAACATTTCAAGCATCAAGTTACAAGCACACAGAGATATCACAAATCCGAAAGAAAATGTCAATTCAATGAAAATCGATTGGAATAACGACAGTGATCGATAAGAATAACGAAGCAACGAAATAACGCATTTTCATTGGGTCTTCAAGCCACTTCAAGGGAATACGTGACGGGTAACTAGACTGTCAGATCTCAGCCGTTTCGATTAAACTTAAAGGACCTGTCGTACGTATAATGCCAATCCAACCTACTTCCGTAATATCATTCATTAGCTCTTACTCGGAGATCCAAATTTCCTATGTTACATTCTGAGTCCGCTAGGAACACCTCACCATCTTTGCACTTAGCCGCGATCCACTAGTTTCCATTCGCACTATGCTCCGGACGAGTGTTCCGAGTATCATGCTACTGATGCATAAGACCGGTTCTTTTTTTTTTTTTTTTTTAAACATTAAATTTTTTAATAATCCCACCTCCACTCCTCTCAGTGACGCAACTTTCTTTATCATCACAACTCAAATTTCTTATCTCTATACGTCACCTACACTTTACTCTTACACTAAATTACGATTATAGTTTATTTCCTACTTTAAATATTATCATTCTTTTAATTTTATTTGAGCAGTTAAAACAATTACACTCAAAATAGCCGTATCCTACAATCAAAACTATAACATTCACATTCAAATAATGGCTCAACCGGTATCACAGGGCACCCCTTCCACCGTGACCAAAATTATCAAAAATAAATAAAAACCTTTTTCTTTCTTTTTTTTACGGCTCTTCTTAACCAGAACAACTTAACCAGAAGACCGGTTCTCTGTATTTTGACGAGTTCTTGCTAGAAGTCGGTGGATCTGGGAAAAGGGTTAAAACAGGCAAGGCCGTGGATCTTTTTTTTAAATCAGAGCCTAGCTTTACAGTATTCAGACAACCTTGAATATTGGAACTTGAACAGTAAATAGTGCGAGGTGTGCTTTAAAAGAAGTAGCAATACATACAGTGCAGTTTTGGAGATCCATGAAATCACTCCATCCTTTGTAGGCAGTGTCGAGACCAGACTGGACGCAGGTGCAGTTTTCAATAATGGGAGGATCAAGTGGGTACTTGGCACCGATTTTGAACAGCTTAGCGATGGCCTGTGAAAAAGTAAAACTATAGCAAATACAGCAGTTGGTACGGTGGAGGCATGCTTCCTTGAAAATTTGTGAAGAAACATTAGTTGGATTTTTGCAGATGCCATGGTATTTGATACGATAGTAATTGGATCTATATTTGTCGTTTCTGCAGTTCCCATGGTATCTGGTACAACGGTCAGATTGGAAAGACGACAACTGCCGAATTCACAACTTTCGAAGTCACCCGAAAAGAAATATCTACGTTCACTTGCACCACAAGTGTCAAAACATAGGCTCTTGTAATAGGGATGATGAAGATATTGTGATGCCGTTTTTTTTCAAACGAACGTGCAATTACTATGACCGGGACTGTGGCATCAGGGTCTAGGTGAGACCCCCCCCCCCCCGAATCCTTCACATTTTAATACGAATACATAAAGTTAAGCTCGACTTCCCGTGATCTTAGTCTAACTCAAGTGTCTTAGTTAACAAATACGGGACAGTTTTACCGTTGACAAGCACGTGTATATTGAAAGGCTGGTAGAGAAACTCGGGGACTATCTTGAAAGTGCCATCACAAAACCAGTATCGGTACAACCCAAATAGTTTCAGGCTACGCTCTGTCCCAACCAGAAGAAGGCGATTATCATCATCAACGCCGCTGTCGTTCGGTAAAAACAAGCTGCCTATCTTGGAGTTTCTGGTATGAATCAGGGATAAGTAAAGAGGAACTGGAAGCAGGCAAGGGGAGAGGGCAACTGGCTGCCTGTTTAAAGCGTTTAATGGCCCTTCGCATTGTACGCATGAGTGGGATCCCAACTGCAGCCTCCTCGCCAAGAAGGGGAAGGCATTGGGAAAGGATTTGTTGGGGGGATCGTTACGCTGACACGTCCAGTTATTCTACTTTTATACACCCGTCAGTAAGTACATAAGCTGATATGGGTACCCAGCTAATCCGTTGTATTATCCGTGGTGTAGGGATTATTTTGGACTAGGAGATTCTTTTGGGAATGTCCTTTAAACTTATACTGGGAGGGTTTTGCCCGGGGGGGGGGATATAGGAGGGTTTTTGTCCGGGTTTTTTCGGCCGGGGGTGTGGGGTGACCGGGGGGGGGGGGGGGTCCTTGCTAAATCCCATACTACGTCAGAAGCACCGTGCTAAACTCAAGTCCACGTCCGCTGCCTCCTGCTCTAGTCTAAGTCCACGTAAGTTGAGTCTTCACTTGTGGAGTTAAGAGTGCCTATATAAGTATCAGTCAGTCGTTGTACCGTGTTTGTATTTACCCGGATTGGGATATTTCTTGTACAGAGTAAGTTTTAAATAAAACCATTTACGTATCTTAACGTAAAGCCTAGTCCACTACCACTCTTCAGGCGTTTTTCCGTGCTCCCACAAACAATCTGTGGGTCGATTTTGGCTCGAAAAGGATGTTTCCGCGGCCTTTTGCGCGGCCCACAATTGTGTTTCCGCGGCCAACAATGTTTTTGTGGCTCACTTTTTGGCTCGAATTCGACAAAGAGCTGCCGAGGTGATTGTCGAGTTTGCGGCTTCCGGCGGGAAATTCATATTTAACAGCAAAATAATAGTTGCAAAATAATAGTTAATAATTAAAGTTTTGCAGATACCATGCTATCTGATACCACAGTCTAAAGTCGTTTTTGCAGTTATCGTGGTATCTGATACCACGGTCAAAAGGCGTTTTTGCAGTTATCGCGGTATCCGGAAAAGTCATCTCACTTTCATCAATTTTTGTCAAATTGGTGGGAAAGAAGTTTGGCCCTTAGTGATGTGACTGAATATCAGTTTTTCTTATGGGACGAACTCGAAAAGTGCAATTTCGGCAATTGTCGTTTTTGCAGAGCAACCGTATATCAGATACCACGGTAGCTGCAGAAACGACTAATTGTAGATCCAGTTACCGTGGTAACAGATAAAATGTGGTAAAGTGGTTAAGATCAAAACAACAAAATTTCAAATTTCTCAAGCATGTAGACAAAAAACTGATGATCCTTTCAGCACGGCATGGTAAGGACGAAAGCCTGGAGTTCTATTTATTGAGATTTTACAGAAATTTAATTTTTATTTTAAGACATTTGAAAAATGCCAAAAAATAGACAAAACGGCGATTCCGCGAATTTCAACGTTCGACTGTGTGGCACACAATCGTGTTTCCGCGAGAAACACTCAGAAGTATGTGCCCCACGATTGTGTCGCGGAAAACTTCTTTAGTTACCCGCCGCATTACAGGCTACCTTATCATCCCTTTTTTTCTTTTACAACCTTTTCTATGTTTGTTTTCTTTGTGTTGTTGCTATGGCCTTGTTGCTTTGCAACTAATATCATATCGTATAGGAAGGCCTAACTGGCGATGCTGATCTCCGCTTCTCCGCCCTCCGCCAGGATGTGGAATGGAATGTGGAATGGAAATTAATAACCAGTAGATAATTTGTACTAAAGGGTAAAATGTTATACCTCGAAACTTAGGCTTAAAACTTAAAGGGACAGTTATTAAAATTAAAATAGAAGCCAAAAGAGCAATTACACCTCCTAACTTATTAGGAATAGAACGTAGAATTGCATAAGCAAATAAAAAATATCATTCAGGTTGGATATGGGCTGGGGTTACTAATGGGTTAGCTGGAATAAAATTATCAGGATCCCCTAGTAAGTTAGGAGTCAGTCATCCGGGTGCTTTCGCATACCCTTCCTGTCACCTTCCCTGGATTTCTCCAGGTACCCATCTGAACCTGGGTGGACTTTGGCTTGCCTTACAGGGTTACCCCCCCCCCCCCCCAAACCAAATTGTAGGCGCAACCGAATCTCGAACCATACTGTCAGAATTTTCATAACAGACAACACAAGGATGCGCGGTTTCAACAGACAATGCAAAACAGACAACAGTTCGGATGTTATCTGTTGTTATTGAAAACATTATGCATGAAATTTTATGCATAACATGCATTTTTGGCGATTTTTCGACTCTTCCTGGCAAGGCTTGTTATGCATAAAGCCGCTTTTACATTGACGCGTTGAGCCTTTCGCACTAATGCAGCGTTTACAAGTACAGGAAAACTTGAACAGAATCCGATCTTGGTGACAGGATTACGTTCACACGTAGAGGGAAAAAATAAATTCTTCAAAACAGAAAATCTGACAAAAACAAATTCACTTGTCAACAAAAAAATGTTTTGATATCATTTATGACATTAGTACTGATGATTGCTGCTCTTAAAAGCTAGCTAGACTTTTTTAGTACTTTTTTCCAGCGCCGCCGACAAGATTCCTTTCAAGTAGACCGGAATTCCTTTCATAATGAAAGGATTCCCGTCCCGCTAGACTTTTTTTCTACTCGTCTTCACGAACGGAATCCTTTCGAGTCGACCGGAATTCCTTTCTACTCAACGGGATTTTTTGTCCGTGTAAACGCTACATAAGCTACGCAGCCTCTGCGTCTTCCTTGAGTCGACGCAGCGCAGAGCTTACGCAGACAAATAAAACGCAATGCAAGAATAGAACCAAGTTCTATTCTTGCCTTGGGTCGACGCGTACGTAAAAGACTTGTCAGTGGAAAATGGAAGTTTTGAAGAAAAACTATAAAACTTGCTATTGGTGAAAGAAATTAAAATTCAGCAGAAGAAACCGAGAAAAGGAAAATGTAAAAGTGCATCCAGCGCGAAAGCTTCTCGCGCAGGTGTGAAAGATACGCTGCGCAACCTGTAGGCAAGCAAGATAAACGCATCGCAACGACACTCCAATGTGAAAGCGGCTTAACATTTCATGCATAACATTTGAACCACAATAGATAACATCCCAGGTGTTGTCTGTTTCGCATTGTCTGTTGAAACCGCGCATCCTTGCGTTGTCTGTTATGAAACTTCTGACAGTGCAGCGAACCTTCGCTTGGGAGTTGGGCGAGCTAACCATTCGGCCAGGATGAACTTTCGCCAGTTGGCTTTTTGCAATTTACATTATACCATAGAAGATACTCACGTTGTAGATGAAGATGGTCGCAATAAGAAGGGAGAAATTCTCTTCAGTAAACCGAGTGATGTAGCAGACGAAAGCAGAGGCATCTGTGGCCACTAAGATCATTAGAATAAGTCCAATCCACATTCCAACCCATAACCGAAGAGCCAGGTAGTCGAGCGTGTAAGACCTAGAGGAACAGATAAAGCATCAAGCACCCTGAAGACAATACTAATAAGCTGTACGTAGTAGTGATACTAATTTTTAATTATTTACTAGTTTTTAACTATTTACTCTCAGCCCTCTTTATAGATTGTTACAAATATATAATTCGGAACTTCGCCGATCAATGCTGCCCGAGAATGCCGAGTCCAAATCATTTAACAAGCAAAACGCTCGTAATTCCCTGAGGCTAGGGTTTTGTTATTTCGTATTATAGATCCGAATTATAGCACTCATTTTCGATAACACTACCATGGATTAATGTATTACCCAAAAAGCCCAACAGCCATGGTACAAAAAATGGTATTTTACACTAATTAATTTAAAACCAATAAAAATATCCCTTATTCTGAAATCGCGTCCTAAGCTCCACCGCAAGTCTTAAGTAAGGCACAACTTTTTTCAGTAAAAAAAAAACATCCATCCTTTATCATCCTTCCCATCCATTCTTCATTGTACTCGCCCTCTCCATATACCTCGTTTACCCATTCATTCCATTCCACACTCACACATTAAATGAACTACGCTTTCATCCTCATCATCGCACATAGAACAGAAGTAAAGACCAATCCTCTCGTTTTGCTTTACCATTTTATTTTTGCCTATAGCTCCAAGTGATAAAATATTATCCCTCATTTCAATAATGGCTTATACTTCTTCCTTGCTTCCATCGCGCGAGGACTAATGTTTGACGGGTTTACGCACTGGAGTGATTACCATTCTTACTGATTTTTTATGGCACTTGAGCATACTCAAGTGCCATATAGCGATCGTAATTTCTGTCGGTCTGTCTGTCTGTCGGTCTGTCCAGGTTTTGCTAGTTTGGGCACTTCCACACAAGCTAGGACGATGAAACTTCACAGGCATATCAGGGACCCGACCAGATCAACTTACAAATAATCACTTCCCCAATCCAACTTTCCCCGGATCCGGGAGTCCGGAAACTATAAAGTAAAACGGGAGCAAAAAGTAAAACGGGAGCAAAACAAAGCGCTGGCCGAACGCGGGATAACCAGGAACCTTGAGGTTAACAGTCCAGTATTCTACCACTGAACTATGCGACGATGTATCAGAAAGCGAATGCGGGAATAATTACGGTTTAAAGATGGTCAGTCCAAGTCAAACAAATCTAGTGAAACGTTTGGCAGGAATATCAGCGAACCGACCAGATTAACTTGGATATAATCATATTCCGGATCCGATCATAGTGGGGGGAGTGGAGGGATGGGAAATCCGGAAACTATTAACATGCATAACTTTGGAAAGGGTAATCAGACATACGTGAAACTTGACCTTTGTGTTGCCAGTCCAGTTTTCTACCACTGAGCCATGCCATGATGTATACAAAGCGAATGCGAGAATAGATACGGTTTAAAGATGGTCAGTCCAAGTCAAACAAATCTAGTGAAACGCTTAGCAGGAATATCAGGGAACCGACCAGATTAACTTGGATATAATCATATTCCGGATACGATCATAGTGGGGGGAGTGGAGGGACGAGAAATCCGGAAACGACGGTCTGTCGGTCTGTCCCGGTTTTGCTAGTTTGGGCACTTCCATATAAGCTAGGACGATGAAACTTGGCAGGCGTATAAGGGACCGAACCAGATTAACATGGAAACAGTCACTTCCCCGATCCGGCCATCGTAGGGGGGGGGGGGGTGGAGCAACAAGAAATCCGGAAACTAGTAACATGCATAACTTTAGAACGGGTAATCGGACTTGCGGGAAACTTGACATATGTCAAAAAAATTGCCGATAACTGGGGGGGGGGGGGGGGCTGGAGGGGGGCACCCAAAACCTCGTGAAACGCTTCCACATAAGCTAGAACGATGAAACTTGGCAGGCGTGTTGAGAAACCGACCAGATTAACTTGGAAATAATCACTTCCCCGATCCGGCCATCTTGGGGGCAGTGGAGGGATGGGAAATCCGGAAAGTAGTAGCATGCCTAACTTTTGAACGGGTAATCAGATATGCCTGAAACTTGACATATGTCAAGAACAAGTGCTTCAGAAGCTCAATTTCAAATCCGGACCAGATCCGATAACTTGGGGGGGGGGGGGGGGCTGGAGGGGGCACCGGAAATCTCATGAAACGCTTCCACATAAGCTAGGACAATGAAATTTGGCAGGCATATCAGGGAACCGACCAGAAGAACTTGGAAATAATCACTTTCCCCATCCGGTCATTGTGGGAGGAGTGGAGGGATGGGAAATCCGGAAACTAGTAACATGCATAACTTTGGAACGGGTAATCAGACATGCAAGAAACTTGACATATGTCAAGAACGAGTGCTTCAGATGCTCAGTTTCAAATCCGGACCAGATCCGATCACTGGGGGGGGGGGAGCTGGAGGGGCAACCGGAAATCTGGTGAAACGCTTCCAAATAAGCTAGCACAATAAAACTTGACAGGCATATGAGGGAACCAACAAGATTAACATGGAAATAATCGCTTCCCCGATCCTGCTATCGCGGGGGGGGGGGGGTGGACGGAAGGGGAATCCGGTTCCCTAATTTCGGGTGATCACGAGTTAGGGTACTTCGAGGGGTACTTCCACATGTACTAGGACCATGAAACTTGGCAGACATATTAGGTACTCTTCCAGGTCAACTTGAAAATAGTTCTTTTCCCGATCCGATGATCATGGGGGAGATTCTATTGACATGCATAACTTTGGAACAGGTGATCAGACGTGCATGAAACTTGTCAAGTGTCAAGAACAAGTGACTCAGATGATCAATTTCAAGTCTGGAACGGATCTGATAACATCGGGAGGAGCTGAAGGCGGGGGGGAGAAATCTCTTGAAGCGCTTAGAGTCGAGAGATCGGGGTGGGACTTGGAGGGAAGAACAAGCATAAGCCATAGATACATTGTAGAGGCTTAACGGCCAGCCATTCAATTTGCAAATATATTATTATTATTATTATTATTATTGACAAAACAGG
Source organism: Branchinecta lynchi (assembly GCA_023053575.1). Lineage (NCBI taxonomy): Eukaryota > Metazoa > Arthropoda > Branchiopoda > Anostraca > Branchinectidae > Branchinecta > Branchinecta lynchi. Next base: position 3,130,334 of record JAKZAP010000017.1, read on the forward strand.
ACCGATAGTGTCACAGTGGGGTGAGTTGGAGAGGGTTTTCCCTAATTCCGATGATCACGAGTTAGGGTACTTCCAGCCTTGAAAACTGCAAACCGTATCTGACAAACATGCTAACTGTTCTTACAAGTGCCATATGAGCTTGCAGCTCTTGTTTCTAAATGAAGTGGTCTGATTTTATTTCTAATAACTTTAATTCAATTCAATTCAATTTATTTCTTACCAATATCAACATAAGATAGTTTGGACGCGTCACAAAGAAGACAATGGTACAAATCTCACAACACGCACAATTGAGATTATCAATTTCAATTTATTTAATAATAAAGCAAAACATATCTCTCGTGGGCAGAGCCCAAATACGATGTTTTTGTAGTCATAAACAGAGATAAAATAAGTTGTCAACAAATAATTTAAAAGAAAATAAAAATAACAAGGCAGATAATGCTAAAGATCATTGTACTGCTTTACGAAGCTAGGCACAAAGCTTCTACTGTAGCGCATAGTGTTAGAGTAGATTGGGGTCAGTTTGGGAACCTTTTCAGCCACTTCTCGGGGGGGGGGGGGACGAGATCTTACAGGAACAAAGGGTGGGGGAAGGAATGAACGGTACATCGGGTGTTGGAGAAGGGAGGAGCCAAATTCGCGGCATAGTTTTCCGCGGCGGGAAGAAAGGGATTCAATTTTAAATTCTTTGAGGTAAAAAGAGTATGGTAGGGGGGAACCACCATAGATAATTTGCAGCGATCTCTTCTGAACTCGCTCTATTGTATCAGTTTCACCTTGGGTAAGAGCAAAGTGCCAAACCGGACAAGCATATTCGACTAACGGTCGAATGAAAGAGCAAAACATTAGCTTTAGCTTGTCCTTAGGAACCCGAAACTTTTTCAGTGTTTTTAGCATTTGAATTGCGCTGTTAGCTTTCTTTACAATTGTCTTTGTATTTTCGTGCCATGAAAGGTCAGAAGAGATCACTACACCTAGTAGCGTTGTTTTATCACTGATGAGCCCGGGGTCGATAGGAGGTTCGAAAGACGGGCGAGTTTTTCTAAGAAAAGAAAAAGTCGTAACCGAGCACTTATCTTTATTCACGACCATATTCATTTCAATCGCTTCTGAGGTAACCTGGTCGATCAAGCCAGCAGCGTTACTTTTCAAACCCTCAGATACGACTTCCGCTAGGGACAAATCGTCAACGTATTTCCATCTGTCCTCAAGCCCAGCAGCAATTTCATTTATCATGAGGAGGAAGCACAGCGGACAGATCACAGTTCCTTGAGAAACTCCACAAAAAACTGGTAAAGAAGTTGAAAAATGGCCTTTATACTTTACAGTTTGCTCTCTATTTGTCAAGAAGCTCTTGATGATTTTGACGATAAAATCAGGTATATTTTTTCCGCCATTTTTTCTAAAAGAATTTTATGGTCAACAAGGTCAAATGCCTTTTTAAAATCAATTGCAATCAAATTTATCCATTTGCCAGGTTCATCTAGATGTTTTAAAATAAAATCAATCAAATTAACTAGGTAATGTACTGTAGATCATAAATAAATAAACTAAATCAAAATCAAAAATATCTTTACAATTACTCAAATCTTATATTTACAGTTTGATTCAATCAGCAGTCAATTTCTCTAAGCTTGTCTGCATTAAAATTCCGAACGACATAAGGCACAAACGACTTCTCATAGCGGATTGTCCGAATGGCAGAAGGTGAGTCTGAGCTGGTATCAGGGTCTAACACAGAGTATAGAAGGCTTCAGTTCAGTTCAGTTTTCAGTTTCAGCTCTGTTTTATTAAAATCAAAATAAAGGAACAAAATAAATTTTGACCCCTACAAAGCTCCATGGCCCGTTACATAGGGGTTAATACCACAATAATTGACAAATGAACGAGTCTCTTAACTATTACAACAAAATAAAAGAGCACTTGAAATAAAATAAAAGAGAACAATTGAGTGCTTGTGCTAGCTTTAATTGTACTGGCAGAATATGTTGCTTCCCTTAGATGATTGATTTTTCTCGTCTCATCCCTTTTTCTTTATGTACGGTATTTAGTTAGTCGGTTCTGTTTGTTGTAGGTTATTTCCCTGCCCTAGCCAAGCACTCCTTTTGTTCTTCCCTGGGAGCAACAGAGTATATTCGACTCCGCATGGTCGTATTACAGAGATAGGGAGACGGAGGTCCTTGTAGATTATTTTTATCTGATAATTCTAGATACAAAAAAAAAAACTATACCCCAATCAACGTATCCATTCACCAACACTGTAAAAACTGCGAAAGAAAAAAAAACACAAACACAAAAGATATAACTTACCATTCCCAGTGTCTTAGCTTACTCATTTCTTTAAAAATGGGTACAGGTTGTTGGCTACAGGGTTTCAAAAGTTTTTTTTGAAGAAAATCGTCGTTGTCATTGTATACTTTTCTCTGCTCTGTGAATTTTCTTTTACTGGTCTACGGACAACCAAAAAAAAAAAAAAAAAAAAAATCTGAATATAATTTTGTATAATAAGACAAATACTCACTCGCAAAAGTTGAAAAGAATGGTCTCAAAAACCAGCACCGGTCCCGTCGATCCTAAAATGGTCAACGGCTGGCCAGAAAAGAATCCGTAGACAACTCCACAGACGAAGCCTGAGCAAAGGGACTCTATAGTCCCCAGACGTCTCCCCGTTGCGTCGGAGAGTAGCCCCCCGAATGTGACTATAGGGGTAAGGCAAGCGAAATAGAGGAAGGTAAATGCGGCTATGCATTGAAGGGACATGGCGTCTTTGAAGTCCGATGGATACCTATAAACAAAAATTAGGACAAAACTAACCAAATAATGATATATTGCGTAATTAAAAAGGTTTCGTAGTTTGTGATGGCCAACATTTGTCCCAGATGTGTGATGCACGGATTCAGTCACATCTGTATGTAATTTGGTTCGTTGATTTGGATACTACCCACTTTTTACCTGGTCACACTTGGAACAAAGAAACTGAAGACATATACCACCAATCATCATCACTCATGGGTAATCAAAACTAGCTAAAGTCAGTGATTGTGGTCTGTGACAGGTCCAAGATACGATTAAAAATGGCGGAGATCGATTGATTTTTTTTTTTATCTCGACTATGAAGATGTCTTTTCTCTCGACAGCGTCTTTTCTTCCTAATTACGACCGTAAAACGGTCTTATTATTATTATTATTTATTTGTAACCCATCAGCTGGCCGAGGCAAAACGATGGATTATAAAAAAGGACAAAAATAAAAGAATGTGTAAACAGAGTAAACTGACGTAAACAAAAAATAACAAATTCCAAATAATAAGTCATGTCAACTGGAAGACGTAATTTCAAGGGGCTCAGCATTAGTAGATCATGGACCTGGTAAGCTCCATCACTTTCAGGCAGAGTAAGCTGTAAGCAGGGTGTTTGGCACTCCAACAATTGGTACACTTCACAGATGCTGAGGTGCACGGGCTCTCACGGCTCCGGCGATATTACCAGGTGTGACTATAGTCCCAATGAAAAATTTGTAGCCTGCGTAGATGTATGATAGTTGTACGAAAAACTTGCATGTAATACTATGTAATACCAAAGAATACTATAATTCAATGTGCCTCAGATTAGGCCACCCGATGAAAAATTTGTAGCCTGCGTATTAATAGTACGAAAACGTTGCATGTAATATTATGTAATAGCAAAGAATACTATCATTTAATGAGTCTCAGATTGGTCGAATCTTATGTAGTAGTATCCAGTAGCATCCTGTCGTGCCATAGTAGCATCCAGTCTTGCTAATAGTAGCATATAGTAGCATGCAGTAAAACGGTACCCTTGAAGTAGAAGCATTTAGTACCATCGTTAGTACTGCATACTACTTTTTCGTACTACTTCATAGTACTATTTTGAGATAAATTTTTCATCGGGCACTTTTAAGCAGCAGTATCTAGTAGCATCCTGTCTTGCTACAGTAGCATCCAGGCTTGCTAATAGTAGCATGCAGTAGAATACAGTAACACGGTAGCCTTGGAGTAGAAGCATGTAGTAGCATCAGTAAATACTCCATGCTACTTTTTCGTACAACTTCATACTAGTATTCTGAGATAAATTTTTCATCGGCATGTGGCCTGGGCATGAAAGTGCAGGATTATGACATGTTCATTTTGAGTGTGAAGAGTTGCAGGGTCTGAGGAAATATATATATTTGTTTTTGAGGAAGGAGATGAGAATAGTTTAAAGAACCAATGACATCATTTCTCGTTTTTCCGCTGAATTACACGTGTCCTTTAGGAAATGTGCATATGAAAGCCGCTAGCATTTCCAGTAATCCAAGTATAGTAAGTAAGTAAGTATATTTATAACCCACAAAATGTCTTACAACAGAAAAGTGTGGATTGAGATAAATAAAAAAAGAACAAAAGAACAAAAGGCAATAAAAAATAACATACGAAACACACAATAGGCCTCGAACTATCAATCAGAAAAGTCCAATCAATCGGTGATGCGGACGTAAACAAGACTTCTGACGGATATCAGAATGCAAATCTTGCAGCCGCGGTAAAATGTCAGTAGCTCCGTAATATTTAATGATCTTGGAATTACTGTGGGACCGGGGCAGATACAGAAGAAACTTACAGTAACGGAAATAATCTATCCTTATTCTGGATAGATCCCGTTTATCAAAAATATCAAAGAGACCAACCGAAATAAGCACAGCCGGGTCGCAAAAAGAAGCGTAAAGTTTTGCTAGAGCTGTTATTCTGTACTTGCCCCGATTTACTACAATCTTCGCGTACCCTATTTGTAGTTTACGCTTTATGTCGATAAGTGCAGGACTGCGGAAAGACGGAAAGGAACTCGTTACTATAATACCCAGCCATCTAAGAGAAATAACATGGGGAATCTTAAATACTTGGCAATCTAGTGGACCAGGGGAAGGAGAACCGTTAAAATGCAGATATTCGCACTTATCGACATTCAGCCATAGACCAATATTCCCAAAAAGTGACGCAACGTGAGAAGCCATTCGCGATAGACCTCCTTTCGTGCGCAAGCTCTGCTCTACAATAAAACCGAAGTCAAACCAAAGGAACAAACATCTTTACCAGATCGAGCAGCAAAAAGAGCAGCCGTTTCTAAAATGAAATCACAGCACACGTTTTAACTCCAAGCAACTATCACAAGGAATTCACCATGTCAGATATTTAAGGCTAAGCTAGACTCTTTATTTTGTTTTTCCACAAGCTCATTTTTCGAACTTGGGCGGCTCTAAGTCTGAACAGGCCGAAAAGGAAGGGCCGAAATATAGCTGTAATAAAGTTCAGCTGACGTATCCGTTTTCCATTGTCAAAATTTTGCACTTCAGTAGGTTATTTATGTCGAATAAGATGAAAATGAAAAAGCAAACACGGATCTTTGAAGAGACCCCATGCAAACAACAGATTCACAAACGGATACGTCAGACAAATTTTATTAGAGCAATATTTCGGCCCTTCTTGTCTTTATTTTTTGGGTATTTCCACATTTATTCAAACAATGTTTACAACGGATACGTCAGCTATGATTCTTCATCAGCGTTATTTCGGCCCTTCTTGGCAAGGGTCCTCGTCAGCCTGTCAATCCTCTAGTTCAACTTCGGGGAAGGAAACAAACCTGTAATAAATAACTGAAGCTTCTACCGACTATATATATCTTATTAAAGTAATTTATGAAGAGGACCCTTGCCAAGAAGGGCCGAAATATAGCTATAATAAAATTCAGCTGACGTATCCGTTCTGCACTGTCAAATATGATTCGCATAATTCCGCAGATATGATCCGCAGTTTGCCCACGCTAGGGGGGGGGGGCTTACCAGGGAACTTTCCGCTTCACATCAGAAATGAGTCCACCGAATAATCTTCCAGATCGTGTGAGGCCCGATTCTTCCCGCATCCGCTCTTCGTCTTCTTCTTCATTGGGTTCTTCTGTAAACTTTTCCGGGTTTTTCCGGTTTTGCTAAAAGAGAAATTGAATCTCCAACGAGTATTTATTTGTGACCCAGTCATATGGTAGGTTACAGTGGAGTAGTACAATATAAAGAAAGTAAAAGGCACGAACAAAAATACTAGGCGGAACACTTTAACTAAAGATGTTTGAAATTTAACTGAAAAAGGCTGTGATAGGACAGTCTAGTTACCCACACTCATTCACTTAAAGAGGCCTGAAGACCCGATGAAAATGGGTTACTTCGCTGCTGCCAAAGACAGTAAAAGTGGGAAAGACCGGAAACTCCCGTAAGCCCCATGAGTCACAACAACCAGCGCCGTTTAGCGGTTGTTCTTTCGTTAAAAAATCGCTCTGTTGACATTTTCTTCCATCGCTCTCCGCAGAATCATCATCAAAGCACGTTTTGTTGATTTTGTTCCGTTTCGTTTATGATGAGCATCCTCTCTCCATTCAGATTTCCTCTTTAATTGGAATAAAAAACAAGTAGGAAAAGAATAAATAGCTTTTTTATGGAAAAAAAAATGTTGATTCACGACTTCGAATCAATTAATGTTGACGGACATTGCCTACTCACGCCATCTTGCTTTGATTATATTATTCATTTACCGCTCGAAATTGGACTAAGTCCAAACGCTAGGTAGCATTCCGATCGATTTTCAGAGACCCGATTTTAGCGAAGTCACCGGTCTTTCCCAGTATTATTGTCTTTGGCTGCTACGCTGTTCACGAATAATCCATTGGCCATATTCCTGTTCAGCGCTTCCAAGCGGACTTAGTTTCTGTTAATCCCCCCATGCCTCACCGAGTCACCGTCATTACTTGGATCAGACATGGCAAAATAGATCCACAGGTTAGTGAGTGGAAAACCTGTCATCTGTGTCCCAGGTAATGGGAGGTTTTACATATGTTTTAGCAGCAGAAAGGGAAAGCGACCCACTACCCTATGGATTCGACTTTTTACTATGTCTACACAAGTGTTAGTCAACACATAGTGAAAAGTCGAATCCATAGGGTAGTGGGTCACTTTCACTTTCTGCTGTTGAAACATATGCAAACCTCCAATACCTGGGACACAGATGGCAGGTTTTCCACTTACTAACCTGTGGATCTATTTTACCATGTCTGATCCAAATAATGACGGTGGGGCACGGGGGGATTAACAGAAACTAGTCCGCTTGGAAGCGCTGAACAGGAATATGGCCAAGGTGAATTTCTCTGTCGCATTTGTGGTACCTCTATACACTTATAACGATCCAATAATGCAGGTTATTCAATTAAATAGAAAAAGAAATTGGTTGGATTTTCACTTAAGGTTTGAGCTTTATTTTTTAAGTCTCAATCTTCGGCACAGAAATGAACTTCGATACGTAACATGCATAATTGTAGATCAGCCATGGTCACCACGCCAAGTCACGTGGTAACCGTCGGCAAAGGACTGGGAAGGTTTATAGTAACATTGACGCAGGCAGAATTGTCATGACCAGGGGCGTCACGTATGGGGGGGGGGGGGGGGTCGGTAAAAAATAACCGGTCAGCACGAAGCTTGTGATTTTTGTAAAAGAAGTCGATTCGTTTCTTGGAAACAGTCGATCTTTCATCAGAAGAATCGTTTTCTTCTGCAAAAACAGTCGTTTTTCTGCAAAAACATTATTTTTTTCTGCAAAAACCAGTCGGTAAGAATGACCTACCTTGCCCCCCTCCCCCCAACGCCTCTGTTCATGAATATATAGTGATTTATCACCAAATTTGGCGATTTGCGTCTGTCTGTATTACCAAATACGATTTGCACATACCACATAAAAACCCTAATGTTAAAAAAAAATCTTCAACAAGTTAAATTCCAAATCCGTCCACGATTTTGTGCGACATTTTAGGTGTGCAGTAAATGATCGTGATCACAAGAATGGTTGAAGCAAATGCTAAAGAGTGAGTGTTCTGTTTCTAGAAAGAAAGTGGGTACATTCCTAAAGTTGTCGTTGTCAATACTACTAATAATAATAATTTATTTATGACCCACTGCATAAGAACAATGTGAAGATAATGGAGTAAAAAAGAGAAAGAAACAAAATAAACAATAGAAAACAAAAAACACCAATACCGCAAAATAAACAACAAAAATCAACAGAACAACAAATGAGCCCGTGATATGCTTGTACCATTAAATTATCACGAAGCTCCTCGAGTTTTACAGTTATATTGGGAGCTTTCTATTTACAGATTATTATCAGATTTCTATAAGACAGAGACAAATAAAGTAGGTATTTGTAGTTTTTATAGTAACATAAACATAGTTTACATATGTCACTCTGTTTGAATAGAATGGAGGTGCCAGAAAGATAAAGTTGTCATTGATTCATAGGGATAGCTTGTTTGCAGTTTTGAGTGGTTGTTAGGTTCAAGGTTTAATTTACACTTCTGTACAAAATCAAAATAAATAGGGTCAAGCCGGGGACACAAGGTCGATTGACAAAAACCCGGCACAATATATAACAAACATATTTTACCTATAACTAATTATATAAATTAATGTTAATAATTCCATGACTCACCACCAGACGGGAACCCGCCCCACAAACCCACCGACACTCGGCAAGATCAACCCGAAATCCCACAAAAAACAATACCCAATGCGCAAGCGAGGGTTACCGATGGCCGGCAACTAATATGGACCCCAACCAAGACATATCAACAACAAGCAAATAAAAATTTACTTTTTTTTTTGTTTTATTGATGATTCTTGAATTTATTTATAAGTATAGAATGAAGTTGTTTTTTATATTTGGAAGAGATTTACTGATATCAATATATTGTAAATAAAGATGCCATGAACCCGTGATTGAAAAATATGGTGAGAACCGCGATCTCTCAGTGGTTAATTTAAGGTGCTGCATTTTACGTTTATGACGGGTTTCATAAGCATGGTCAGGTTGCTCAGGGAAAAAATTACTCGAACGAAAGTACGAAGGTAGTTCCGACCTTCGACGGTTAGAGATAATTTCGTCAGGTATTTTTGTTTGTATTGCCATGGCTCTTGGGCTTTCAGAGTAATAAATGTCATATACCATATCATCATCAGATAAATATGAGTTGAGAATGGTCTAGAAATAGTAGGAACATCCTTTGACACCTACCTGTGACGGAATGGCGGCGGGCGGCTCAATGCGGATGTTTGGGTCCCACTCGCCAGGTGGCAACACTGTCACCGCGTCCAGAAATTCGTCCAGACCAGCCAGCAGGTGGTTCCGATTTTTCGCTCTGTAGGCGACTTCGTGGAAGATTTCATCAGACATAACAGTAGCAACGGCACGACCGATTTCGTGATAGCTGGAGAGTCCACCCTACAATATGAAAAATGAGTAAGCCAGCTAACAATTTGCGGTCACGTCACTCCAAAGTATCTCTACACAATGCATCCCAAGGCATCTCTACTCAACCGAATATGGATACGTATCCCAGGCAGCACAAGCGTCTCAATGCACCTCGAAGCAGAGGCGTTACTAGCCAAAATGTTTGGGGGGAGGGGACGAGGCATTTACCGACTGGCTGGTAATTTGTACCGACTGTTTCTGCAGAAAACGACTGTTTTCAGAAAAAATCGACCATTTTGTCGAAAAATCGACTAATTTTCAGAGAAACCGACTGTTTTCATTAAAAAATCAGCTGTTTTTACGAAAAATCGCGGCACTTCGCGCCGCCTCGGTTATTTTTTACCGACTGGCCGACAGCATTGGGTGGGGGGGGGGGGCGTCTCCCCTCCCCCCGCCCCAGTCGTGACGCCCCTGCTTCGAAGTACCTTTAAAGTATCATTTTTGTTTCAATCAATCAAATTTAATTCCAAATAGCTTAAAGCTAGAAAAGGTCAATAAAGTGTTTATTCATAAAATCGACAAAAAATCCTAGGCTGCGATAGGACAATCTATATGCAATCTATATTGTGCCAGTGCTATTCGTTTTTGGATAATCATGGCTATTTAATAAACTTGATTTGATCAATTATTAACTTAAATTGGCTTGAAGACCCGCTGAAAATACGTTACTTCGTTGACAAATAATTCTTCGTTCACAAATAATCAATTTTAAATAGTGGAATTTCCACGTGATTTGTGGCACCTCTATGCGCTCGTATGCCTTACAAGAAAGATTTATATTTTTTACTTCACCAATCTCAGCACTGCCCACTGAAAAGCCGCGTTTGTGCTGAGATTTAAACTTCCCGCGTCATAGTAGAATTTACGCTGTGGGGACGGCCGCAGATACTCTGATCGTCATAACTAGAGCAGATAGTGGAAAATAAAAAAATCGCTTTGCAGAATCCAAATAGTTCAATGTAGCCTATTCAATTAAATGACATAAAAAATCAGTTGGCTTTTCAGTTAAACTTTAATAAATCAGATGATTTTGTAACTCTTGGCCAACTAAGGGACATAGACCTAACGTCGGGCTACATTCCCTTTTAACGGGTTATAAAAATTATTAACATAAATAACAAATAAAATGAGCAGACGGTAGGTTGTCATTTTGTCTAGTTTTCAGCTGTCGATTCAGTTTCTCTTAGTTGGCTCACTGTAAGAAGTTTAACAAAAGACAACACAAGGATGCAAAGTTCATCAGACACCACTCAGCAGACAACACTTGGGATGTAATCTTTTGTCGCGACAAATGTTGTGCATGAAATGTCATGCACAACAAGCGTTGCCGTAAAGACAACCAAAAAAGAAACTGCTGAATTTTCTGAGATCGTGATGAAAAAAAAATAAGCAGATGTTTTTTGGCGGATTTTCGGCTCTTCCTGGCAATGTATGTTATGCACAAAATTTGTCGTGACAACAGATTTCATCCCAAGTGTTGTCTGTTGAAACCGCGCATCCTTGTGTTGTCTTTTATGAAACTTGTGACAGTGCTGCTGTTCCCCCTTGGAAACAAAGGCATTTCAGCAGTGTTAAGAGATGTCATGCCAATCAACTTGTGATAATGTCATTTCAGTGAACTTGGGCAACTTACTACCGGTAAAAACGCAACAAAATAAATATTCCTTCAGCCCAAGCTGACTGCGAATCATATTTGATTGTGCAAAACGGATACGTCAGCTGAATTTAATTAGAGCTATGTGTCGGCCCTTCTTTGCAAGGGTTCTCTTCAGGCTGAAAGCATTATCACCTGCCCTTTCTTTTCAACTAGGATGGATATTTGTCCGCATTTCTAGGCTATCTGAGTTACGTACTTGGAGGATAAATATTCCTTCAGCCCAAGCTGACTGCGAATCATATTTGATCAGCCTTGAAAAGAAGCCTTTGGTGCTCTAAAGCACCAAAAGGAGAATTCGCTTTATCTGAATAGTCCAAACACGCGAAATAGGAGAATTGCGAGGAAAATGGCCCATCTATTCCCCCCTCCCCTCCCGTCTTCTTTGCGTCGGTCAGAGAGGAATACTGGCAATCAGTTTTCTCCATATCCCGATAATTCTTCTGAACGATTTTTACGTAGTTTCATCCCATCATTTATTTCTGGTCATTTCTTGTTAGTATATATTAGTTGATTTATCTCGTGTCTGTGTATTTTGTAAATCTGTATTCCTCATCTAGCTTTTAGCTATTTAGATTAAACTAGATTGATTGATTTATAATCGAAAGGGGAATTCGGATCAAAATCTCAACTAATGAGTGCCCATGGTTCTTGAATGTTGGATTTTATTTTGTATTATTATGTCAGTGAAACTTACCATTGAGCCTTTAAAAACTTCGAGAAACTTACCACCGGTCCCAGGAGGAAGAAGATGAATCTGGTTGGGACAGGAACCTCGGTGAGGTCGCCCAAGTGAGCTGGCGATGCCAAGCGGATAAAAGCGGAAACTGGTTTCTCCAAAAACGACACTTCACCCACGAGGACGTTAGATGCCTCTGCGCCCGGTGGAATCTTCCGAAGGAAGTTCGTATTACCCTGAAAGTAGATAATAATAAAGAATATTTTATAAGTAGTGAAATGGAAGACAAAAATGCTCCTCAGCCGGGATTCGAACCCAGGACCCTCCGCTTATATGGCAGGCACTCTAACGTATTTGTCACAACAAAGTCCCTTGTGTAAAGTGCCATCTATGTATCAATAATAAAGAGCTTCGAAAAGAAATGTAACGCTACTCTTGACCAAGTCTTGTATCGAAATTCCGGTTTATCAGTCCTGGAATATTAACAGAATCGTAAAATATCAAAATGACACGAAATGGGTCTGAGAACCGGAGCTACGATGCGAGGGAGGAAAAGCAACTTTTGCGAAGGAGAAAAGAAACTAAATGTTACACTGTGTTGCTTTTTTTCTACTTTATTCCGGCGACGTCCGATGTATTGTGAATTTATTTTTGAAGCTTGAAAACAACTGTGAAAGGAAAAAATAATATAATGGAACAGTATCAAGTTTCAGTAGTGCTTTAACCTCCTCAGCCAACCTTCAAGCTAACCTTTAAATGTACCTTTGGCACATCGCCATTTCCGTTGAGAAGTTCACCGCCGCTGGCATTTCGGCCCATGGATACGCCGCTCGGACTTGTCGTGATGTTATTACCCCCATTACCTACGAAAAAAGAAAATATAAAAAAGAATCACGAGCAGGTTAAACAGATAAAAAGTGTGGGTAAACTGATAAAACCTCGAAAAGTGAAATCATGCTAATTTGAAATAAGAAATTCATAGGTATTACGTTATATGGACCTGAACTGTATCCGTTGCCTTCATAGCAATAGTCCAAGTAAGGCATAGCTATGACAGCAAATAGACCTTGATTGCAGGTTCGTACTCCAAGGCCTAAACTGACAAGGGCCCTTGCCAAGAAGGGCCGACATAATGCTGGAATTAACGTCAGAAGACTTTTGCGCTATCTATGTCGAGTAAGAACTGAGTACGAAAGTTACGAAGCTCTCTGTCATACAGACTTGAACAGGAAACCAAGTACAGAGATTAATACAGGTTCAAGTTCAAGTTTTTTACTTTGTAACATTAAACTACAAATACAGTCAGCAAGCAGTGTGGGGAGTAAACATCCGTAAAGTCAATGCTTGTTAATTTAGAATTATTTTCTTGAAATTATAATTAGCCGTCTGAAGTTTTGCCAGCACAGCCACTGAGAGCAAAGATGACAAATAAGTTTGCCTTTAACAAAGAATTAAATGCAGAGTATAATATACCACTTTTTTCACTCAGCCACGGACCAGCAGTACCAACGAACAAATTAACATTTTTAATAGTGAAAATGCTCCTCGGGCGGGATTTGAACCCATGACCTTCGTCTTACAAGGCCACTGCTCTACCACTGAGCTACAGAGGGAACATAGTTCGCAAACCACTACAATAGTAAGTTGGAAGCGGACCACAAGGACAGTGATCCTGCCGAAGGCAAATCCATCTAAGTACACTGTAAAAAAAAATCTTGCAGTATTTGCTACTGGGATTAATCTTATCTTTACTGAGATAAGATTATCCCTAATTCGGATTTATCTTATCCCGATAGAGAAAAGATTAATCCCAGTAGCAAATACTGCATCCTTATTTGGAGAAACTTTTTACAGTGTAGTTCACATCACGTAAACATGGACCGTTATACAAGGGACTTTGCCGTTACAAAATTCAATTCATAATTGATGTATACAACGTGTCTATTGTTATTAGTAGTCCAAAAATGCAAATGACTAGCTTTTAAACTACCTGATGAAAAATTTGTAGCGTGCGTAGTTCTATGATAATAGTACGAAAAAGTTGTATCTAGTGATATGTAATAGTAAAGAATACTATCATTTAATGTGCCTCAGACCGGGCCAATTTTATGTAGTAGTATCCAGTAGCATCCTATCGTCCTCTAGGAGCATCCAGTCTTGCTAATAAAAGCATGCAGTAGAATACAGTAACACGGTAGCCTCGAAGTAGAGGCATGTCCTAAGTTAGTAGTAAGTATCAGTATTCTATGCTACTTTTTCGTACAACTTCATACTACTATTCTGAGACAAATTTTTCATCGGGTATCTTTTTAACTATTACAGAAATTCTAGAAGGAAATATCAAGATTCTCGGTAAAATCCCATTATTCTGGTCAAAATATCACGCTGTCAGACGTGAAACCGGAAATCTAAGTCAATGGAATATCTCTATGAAACAAAACATCAATCGTGTTAGAATACATCCACAAAGTGTTAGGTTCTAACAAAGAAGTTAGTCTCACCCCCCCCCTACCCTCCCACTACTGTGATAAACCTATTGTTTGACGGATAAACTCAGGTGAGGAATTTTACTTGGTTATCTTCCAGCTTAAAGCACTTGTTGTACCTATATTACTGATTCACTCTACGTCACCAATCGTTCCATCCACTGTCATTTCTGAGACTTCTAACTTCATTTGTAGGTATCCTAAGGGGGGGGAGGAGTTTACCAACTGGGTGGTCATTGGTCAACGACTGTTTCTAAGAAAATCGACTGATTTCGAGAAAAAATCAAATATTTTTAAGAAAAACCGACTGTTTATAAGAAAAATAGACTGTTTCCTAGAAAAAATTGACTGTTTTTGCAAAAAATCGCGGCACTTCCCGCCGAATCGGATATTTTTTACTGACCGGCCGGCAACATTGGTGCCCTCACACACACGTGGCGCCTCTGTAAGGGACTACACCAATTTTGGCATCTACCATGTCTAGCCCAGCTTATTGCCACGGGGCTTATTGGTCAGAAAGACCGGTTATGTAGTTTGACGTGTCTGTCGTCCAAGAGTAGGGGCCGCATGTGGCCAAAACAGCCGGAGCAGGTCTATAATTTCTCTGGACAACATAACGCAGTTTCAAAGCAGTCAGTGATTTTAGGTGTGAAGGAGTGATATAGGTAAGACGGGTCCTTTAAGTTTTATTTTTCTCCACTAGCCCATCGATTTCTGGCATGGCTAAGGATCCTGGTAAAAATCCCCCCCCCCCCCGAAAATTATGTTATGACAAAGTTAGAGACAAAAAATGCAGTAAACCCTTTTGACAAAGTTAGGGACACAAAATGCAGCAAACTCTTACTCTGATGAACAGACCATGTCACATGCATTTTTACCCCCGTATGGTCCTGGGCAAGGAACCGACAGAAACCGTTCCGTCTTTACACATCTGCCACCTGGTGGGGTGGGGGGTTGGATCTGAATTTGAACTGGACCCGAGCCGACAGGCTCCGCCACAGACAAGCTCTGGTTCGATGCATACATAGAACCTAAAGCGTGGGAAGTAAAATGTAAGCATATACAAAACAAACACTAAAATAGATAATAATGAGGAACTGAAACAATCGGAAACGTTGTTTTGTCGCTTTTTTGTGGCAATTCCAAGAGCATACGAATATATTATTCTCCCTTTTCCTTGGTAAATATTGAATTTCCAAACAACTTGTATGTGAACGTAGTAAAATGAAAGATCTGAAAACAACGCATATTTGGAATAATGGAATTAAAAGTAAAAACTAACTAGATTCAGAAGTGTACTTTTTTCAATTAAATACATGTTTCTGAAGAAAAACTGAAATAAAAATATTTTTGGGGGTCAGACTAACCGCTTCTTTCTCGGTCTCGTATTACAGGGTACTATCGTGTCGTACTTCAAATGCTTAAACTGGACTGAGTTATCAAATAGCTACTGACTACGATGTTAAAAAGGTCCATCCGAGATGAAAACTCGAAGCTATAAAACAAAGCTAATCAATGATTATTACGATGATGATTAGTTCGATCCAAAGCTCGCTTTCCTAACATGAGCCTGCACTCTCAGAAGTTTCTTCACAGACAACAGAAGGATACGCGGTTTCAACAGATAGTACGTAACAGACAACACTTTGTTGTGTTGAAAAATATTATCTGTGAAATGTTATGCAGAACAAACATTGCCACGAAGAACAAAACAAGACCAAAGGTGTCGATGGGATCCCAAAAATATAATATCTGATTCAGACAATCGGGTCTTGTCTTCGCCAGATCCAGTCTTCGCCAGGCTAATCATCAGAGAAAACCAAGTTCAGATATGCCTCTATAAGCTATTTTGACGATACTGACCGAGACTTCCTGCTTTACTTCTGCCAAGTTTCCGGTTTCGCCCGTAATTCCGAGCGAACTACTTATAGTCCAGCAAAAAAAGAAAATTCAGAAACAAATCCAGCGTATCTCCTTATCCATATAAAGAACATCTAAACAACTTTGAATAAAAGTTGAACTTAAAAAAATTCCGGTTACAACCGGATTCCGGACTAATTATATGTCCGAGTAAAAAAATGTTGTCAACCCCTTAATCTGTCATCTAATCGAACTTTTGCTTTTAACAAATTTTCTGGTTTTGGCCGGATTACTGGCGAATTAGTTGTCCGGCGAGAAAAGGGTTTTCACCATCGTGTTCAGCATGTCTTTTTACCCCTAAATCGAATATTTAATCAACTTCAATTGAAACTTTTACTTTTAACCAACTTTCCGGGTTTCGACAGAATGGTTTTCTATCGTGCTCAGCATGCCTTATTACCCCATAAACGACTATCACATTAGCTGTTTAAAAATATTCTGTTTGTCCCTTAATTTGAGTACCCTCCCCCACCCCTAAATGTAGAGCCACATAGCCCATCTACGAACTTGACCTTACCCTTGACCCAATGAACCCTCACACCAAGTTTCATCAAAATACTTCATTCCCTTCGATAGATATCGTGCTCACAGACAGACGGACATTTTTGCGATGTCATAGGTATCCCTCCGCTTACGTTTTGGGATCCCAAAAACAGCCAAAAAAGGATCTACTGACTTTTTTGTTTGTCGTCATGATGTCGGGAGATTTCGCAGAGACTTTTAGGCGATTTTTCGTCTCTTCCTGGTGGCAACACTTGTTATGTATCACATTTGGCCACGCTCTTTCCGCTCTTGTTTCGGCTTTGATAGATGCGGAGGAAAGAGGAGAGAGCATAGCTCTCGCTGCGCATGATGTCAGACGGGCCTTCGACTCGCTGATCCATGAGCAGATTATTTTAGATATGGGCCTAGTTGGTGTTGACCCATGTATGTTAGACCCTCTGTATGATATGTATCAAAATTTGAAAGCTGAGCTTAAGCTACCGGCAACACTAAGCCAGAGTGTGAATCCCGTGACAAATAACCCGGTGCTTCCCGTCAAAAAAGGTGTAAGGCAGGGCGCATTGACGTCACCTACCGCATTCAACAACAGCATCGTCAAACCGCAATCTAAGTCAAATCTGACATATATTCTAAGAGGCATTGACCTATCACTAATAGGTTACGCAGATGACGTTCTTAATCTGAGCCGCCTCCTTCGCGGTTTAGAGGAGAATTTTGCCCAGTTGCAAGGGGAGTATGTAAAAATAGGTCTTCAGTTTAATGAGGAGAAATCAGAAGTAATGTTGTTTAATGCTAAGCCAGGGTCCGCTGTTGATGTTAGGCTAGGTGGTGCTAGTGTTCGGCTCGCTGAACACATTGTTTATCTGGGGATTCCTATTGGTCGGTCTCTGCTTGAAACGCGTCGCCTTTTGCAGAGTCATCTGCAGAAACGGATTTCTTTCGCGTATAGCCGTGTTGTAGCTTATAAGCGAAAGTTTGATCGGCGGATTCTGGCTCAGCTGTACAATGCAATGGCACTACCCCACTATCTGTACCTAAGTCCTTTTTGGAGGATATTCCAAAAGGAAGATAAGAAAAAGTTGCGGTCTACATATTACAAATATGCGAAGTACCTCCTACGGCTTCCACCATGGACTAGCAACCGTTTTGTGACAAGTCGGTATGGGATTATCGACCCTGATGAAGCGATCATAGCTCAGATTGCCAGGTACAACTCTGGTATTGTTGCTCATCCTTGGGCAACCATTTTGAGGCAGTAGTTCTGTCTTTTGTATTTTTGTATTTAGGTATCCATCTCGTTCTTTGTTTTTCTGTATTAGTGTATTCTCTCGTAGTGTGTTTCTCGTTTTCTTTTTATCTTGTACTCCATCTGTTTTCTTTTGATGGGAAATAAATATATACATACATACATACATACATACATTTTCAAACACAACAGACAACATCCGACGTGCAGTCTGTTACACATTGTCTGTTGAAACAACGCATCGCTCTGTTCTCGTGTTGTGAAACTTCTGACAGTGCGAAGAGGGCCCTTGCCAAGAGGGGCCGAAATATCGTCAGAATAAAACCCAGTTGACGTATCCGTGCACTGCAGGCAACTGCGATTGGCAGTCTGCTTCGGCTGAAGGAATATTTATTTAAAGTATATCAGATGAGTAAAGGTAAACGTACCGTACCTGTACAGAATACCCGGCCATGAAATCGTGATAATATCTGACAGCGTTAAACGGCGAAATTGGAATATTTTGCGCCTCGGAAACCTTCAGTCAAAAAGGACATTGTCCTGGCCGTATAGAAGACTTGCCGATTTGGTAAAACCTGAGTTTTTTGGAAGGTACAAGAGTGAAGATTTTTATAAACCCGCGTAGCATCTTTTCATATATATGATTCCTGGTCAGCTTGGTCTGAAGTAGAAGGCCTACTTGTGTTGTTTTTTTTATTTTTTTCTTACCACTTAACGTCGCCTAATCATTCTAACAAGAGCAAATCTTTGTTTTGAGGTAAATTTAGACGACCTTTTTTTTATTTATTTAATCATCTTTTTTTATTCTTTCATAGGAAGTTTGTATGTCTGCACGCGTCGCACAGCAACGTAGCCTACGTTTCTGCAGTCGAAAATACACTTAAAAAAAAACATGTAAAATACAAAAGAGGACACTGGAAAAAACATATCACATGCATGCGCCGGCGGTTTCCACAGAAAAACAAACGTCAATTCCAAATAAATTTCAACTTAAAAAAAAACCTTGAAAGATAGAAAGCCAAGATAGCTCATACCAGGTACTGCCAAGTACGGACCTTTCTGGTCAGAACTCTGAAGTAGGGAACATGTTGCCGTCGGCTCAAGTATGTTTGGCAGTGGATGTGCATGTTGCCGTTTATGTTCAGCAACACCTTTGGAGGCAGCGTGAAAAAAAAGGCATATGAAAGAACTGGGATACGCTCTGTTAGTTGATACAGTTTTCATCTTCGTACGAAAACTATGTCAGGCACAATGCGAGGGGGAGGCGCATCGCCATCTATCTATCTCTATCTCCTTTGTACCATATTTCAGTGAGAAAATCAACAATAACGAGTGAACTCCAAGTGATTTATTTTCTGTATGTAGTAATTGTATAGATTCAAGTATTTTAACACATTAAATGTAATGGTCGACGTATTTAGTGCCATGTCGGCGCTAAGACTTTGATCAATAAAAATATCCATCTATATATACGCTACAAGGCATGTTGCTTTGAATGTCGCCTAGCTTTGAACGCGCCGAAGACTGAACATCTGTTAGTCGCTATTACAGTCAAACAAGATGCTTTTGAATGTTTTGTAGCCCATCTACAGTAGAGGTACGCTTATTTGAACACTTCTCTTACTGTTTCACTGCCTAGCTAATAAAAGGCTCAAACGGAAAGGGACAATTACAAACTTAGTATCAGCTAACACTCAACTGTATCAGCTGTCTCCTGTCATAAACACCCGAGCTGGAATTCACTTTTTTGATTTTGTGCTGACTTTTAAAGATGCTTTTTCTTTCACTGGGATATGCCATTTAGTTTGACGACCACCTACTCGGTGAAATAACGCGCCACTTTGCAAAAGATGATGAAGACAGAAGGAAATTAAGAGAAGATATTTCAAAATAATAATCACGTATGATAATCTGGACATAAAATAAACATTTTGAGCAAGTAGGCTATTTTCCACTAAAAGCTGACTCGTATGGATTTCAGTATCTTAAGATCAGATAAGATAAGATTTATTCCGTAAAAGCACAGAGGGACATGAAAACAACATAACAACAGCAAAACGAACCGTAACCTCAACAACACAACTAACTACGAAAAATTTCCCTGTGGAAAATACCGACTTTAAGGAACTTTCCCAAATTTCTAACATCTCTAAAACTTCTACAACTCCTGACATTCACCTATTAAATGGAAAATACATTCATCCATTTTCCCTCACATCGGATAAATGTAAGGACCCAAATATTTTCTTCTTAATCCGGTAGGATTAAGACAACCCGATTAATTTTATTCGGCGAACGTTCACTGTTATGCGACGTTCAAATATACCTGCTAGTAGGGGTAAAATATGCTTCGATGGGGTGGTTGATCAGTTTCGCCCAAAATCTTTTCGTAATCGTAAACTGGTTTCGAATTTTAACGTTCAGGATACTATCAATACACTCTTTCGATCGCATTCAAATCTATTTACCCTCCACAAACATCCTGCCCTCTCAGCCCATGATATTATTAGCCAATTTTTCCTTCCTGAACCCGTTTGATGTGTTTGTCACTGTGTAAAAAATTTAAGTCTACTTAGTGTGTTTTAAACTATATGAAAAGAATGTAGTTATGTTTATTTATACTGTTTCGTTTAGTGTTTTAATTTGTGTACTTTACTTTGTGTAATTAACTCATACTCCGCTCTTATGCAAAAAGCAGGTCACAAATAAATAAAATAAATAAGTTGCCTCCACAATTATTTCCTTGAACTTAACCGAACAGAGAATTATTTTGTTTTGTTTGATGCATTGCGGAAAGTTTTACAATGTCGGGAATATCGCATGAAGACCTAGACAACGTGGTGGTTTGGTTAGGGGACGTTTAGTCAGTACGGCTGAGGTCTTGGAAGCTCTTGCACGTACTATGCCAAAAGAACTTGGTACGTACAAATTATCACGAAAACTTGGTACAAGTACCCCAGACCCAGTTGCCCCAGCACTGATTAAACGATAGCTTCTGATACAGAATAACAGAGGTAGAACTCTTCTTCGTTAGTATGTTTCTCCAACAATTCTGTGTAACCTATATGAATCATTAGATTTCGCTTCTATGTCCATCTGTCACAAAACCAAAATGTATGCTTTATGAATGAACGAATAGATAAGAATGAATACCAATGGCTCTACAAAATACGAGTAAATAATGAAAGCAATACACTTCAAATATCTCAAGGCGTCCGTCCCCAATTTAGCTAAAACACTCTTTCGAAATTGGCATATCACAATTATTTTAACTTTATTTTCGGTGTGAGGGAATCTGATAAAATGCTTATATAAGCTAAACACCATCAAGATACCTTCCCTTTCTGTTAGACATCTAGCGGCAAAGTTCTAACAGCGGGGCCAGACGGTAAATCTCCATAGATGGCGAGAGTGAAGGAAAACATCCTGATTGGTTCAGCTGCTTTTTGGGATCCCAAAACGTAAGTGGAGGGATACCTATGACATCGCAAAAGTTGTCCGTCTGTCCGTCCGTCCGTCCGTCTGTAAGCACGATAACTCTCGAAGGGAATGAGATATTTTGATGAAACTTGTTGTGAAGATTCGTTGGGTCGTAGACCAGTCAAGTTCGTAGATGGGCTTTGTAGCTCTACATTTAGGGGTGGGGGAGGGGGTTCAAATTAAGGGGCTAAAATATTTTGAAAAAGCTAATTTGATAGTCGATTATGGGGTAAGAAGACATGCAGAACACGATGGTGAAAACCATTTTGTCATCGGACAAGTAGTTCGCCCGGAATCCGGCCAAAACCGGAAAGTTTGTTAAAAGTAAAAGTTTTACTTGAAGTTGATTAAATGTTCGATTTCGGGGTAGGACGAAATGCTGAGGACGATGGTGAAAACCATTTTCTGGAGGGACAAGTAGTTCGCCCGGAATCCGGCCCAAACCAGAAAGTTTGTTAAAATTAAAAGTTTTATTTGGAGTTGATTAGATGTTCGATTTAGGGCAAGAATACATGCTGAACACTTATGTGAGAAAATTTTCTACCTGGACATGTAGTTCCCCCCGAATCCGGCCAAAACCGGAAAGTTGTTAGAAGCTTAAGTTTTATTTCTAGTTGATTAGATATCCGATTTAAGGGTTAGGAAGAGATGCTGAATCCGTGTTTGACAATCATATTTTACCCAGAATATAGTTCGACCGGAATCCGGCTGGAGTCGGAAAATTTGTTACCAGTTAAATTTTTATTGGAAGTTGATTAGATGTTCACTATTGGGGAAAGAAGATAGCGTTCGACCGAGACATGGGGACAGCAGTTCTATCTCGTTATGTGTTCTTGGTAATATAGCAGTACAGTATACCGAACGTGAATAGTGTTTTGTTCATGGCCCAAGGCTTCATTAAACATCTATCTATCTATAGGCTATAGCTCGTAATTAGTCAAGAAAGCTCCTCAATTTTTACATTACAAGAAAAAAGTGATCAGCTCTTGTCATCGTCTAGATGCCTTCCTGTCCGCTACCTAATGCGCCTGCTAACCCATCTATTTCAATTTTTTCTTTGTATATTTATTGTTATGTGTTTATTTCTTTTTTGTTGTTGTTGTCTATACTGTGCAGAAGCCTAATTACTATGCTTCGCATAATAGAATGTAGAATTTCGAGTGTAGCCTACCTACCAACTAGGTAGTATACTGCGCAAATGCCTAATTACTAGAATTACTAGGCTATAATAAAATGTAGAAATGTAGAATTTCGAGTGTAGCCAACCAACTAGGTAGTATGCCTGAAGGAGAGGCCCTACAATTCACGGGTGGGGGGTATTCATGTGTTGGTTAAATTTCTATGCTAGCGCTTATGAGGGCGTCGGGGATCAAGCGTCCGGCAATTTGCCGGACGACAAACCGGTGCTTCAAGTTTCCACGTCAAATTCGTTCTATCCCTGTTCCCGACGAGTGTTACATTCTTTTCTTTCCAATTTTTTAACCCTCTCCCGGCCAAGTTTTCACCAAGAATACGGTCGTATGTACTAATTGGAGATCAGTTGCCAATTATATTTGCCTGCAACGCTAAAAGGACCCCGGGGATCGAGATAACTTAGCTTATAAAGCACGGCAAAAAGGTGCTTCGAATTTCCAAGTCAAATTCTTTCTATCCTTACTCCCCGACGAGTTTTTAAGTTATTTTCGCTCCAATCTTTTAATCTTTTTTCTTGCCAGGTTTCGATCATCAATAAAACTTGACATGTGTAAACAGCAGTCTATATTTTCGGTTGGAAGTATCCCGGAAAAACATGTGGACTGGAATTCCACGATTAATTCAACGCTGAAAAGCGAGTGATTGGACCAGGACGCGAAGGCCGTCAGCCATTGATGTGTGCCAGGACACATCCATACTTTCTATTTGCACACTACTGTACTTATTCAAACATCTGAACAACGATCACTGGCGTCATCGAAAAAACATGGGGGGGGGAGCGGGGCAGCGGAGTCTTTCCGGGTCACCAGCTCGGCTTAAAAAGGAGAATGTCTGGCAAGCGACCGTCGTCAGACCCACTTATCGCAACTACCTGTAAAAATGTTGTCAAATCACTTTGTTTAATGCCGATTTTATGATTTTTCACGGGTAGCTTTGGTTACTCTTCCCCCAAATATAGCGTCAATGAGAAAGAGTTCCGAAGCTCCGAAAAAATGCGTAGCATCTTTTCCAATTTATTTCGTGTTTTTGGGGTCCCAAAACGTAAGTGGAAGAATACCTATGACATCGCAATAGTTGTCCGTCTGTCTGTCTGTCTGTGAGCAGGATAACTCTCGAAGGGAATGAGATATTTTGATGAAACTTGGTGTGAGGATTCTTTGAGTCAAGAGTATGGTCGAGTACGTAGATGAGTTTTGTAGCCCTATATTTAGGGGTAGGGCAGGGGGTTTCACATTTAAGGGGCAACCAAAATATTTTTTTAAAGCTACTGAGATATATATATATATATACGTGTATTTAAAAGCCAGTGGCCATATACACAACTAGTTGATTTGCTGAATCTGATATGAAAGTTATTTTCTTGCCGGACAAGTAGTTCACCTGGAATCTGGCGAAGACCGGACACAAAATTGTCGGCCAATTTCCGGCTATAGTAGTCCCTACCCCTTTATTCTCAAACCAGTATAGCTCTGCGCGTGGACGACAACATTCATTTGTTTATTCTATGGACGTCGGAGATATCTCGTGTAATCGAAGGTCGAAGGGGTTGATGTATAATGTTCAAACGAGGAAATATGCTGTTCAAGCGAGGATTCACAGGTAAAGTACAGGTTAAGTCCTGTCTTTAGAGGCAGAGGGGGGGGGGGTCGAATTTACGGTAAAAACATGTATGTTTTACCAGCTAATAAGATATTCATTGAGGGTGTAACGAGTTCCGCTGACTGCATTTCTTAACTTACTTTTCTTGCTGGACAAATGGTTCATCACGAGTTAGGCTGAAACTGGAAATTTGGTTGAAGCTCGAAGTTGCTTCTGAAATCGATTAGAGATTCGGTATCGGGGCAATGAGACATGCTGAATCCATTTTTGAACTTTATTTAACAGTAAAAATGTTCAAGGAATCTGACGAAGACTGAATGGCGAAGACATGACCCGATTGTTGAATCAAATGTTAGATTTTTGGGATCCCATTGAAACCTTTGGTCTTGTTTACAGTCGGGGTTACGACTCATCTCCATTCGGTGACGTTATTTGTTTTTTGCCTTTTAAAAGTCAACAATATTTGAAAAAAAATCTTACTTAAATCATGACTGTACAGCTATCTCAAGCTTTTAAAATTTAAACTCCTTTCCACCAACTCCGTTTTAAGCTATCCTTTTTTTCCGACTATTTATGTAATTTCAACCAACAACTCTATTTTCTTTTTACATGACTGTTATACCGTACTTGTAATTCTTATTTTCATATTCTACTTTGTACGGGCTATACTTGTCGATATGCCCTCCAGTACGTTACTTTCACACCATTTCAAGATGCTGATCTAACTAATTTAGACTAATATCGTGATGAAGATTTACTTTAAACAAACTCTTGCAGCACATATGACGAACTTGAGGGCATCACGTCAGGTACAGGTATATACAAATTTAAACATGAAGAAACGCAACTTTAATAAAAATAAAATAAAAAAATCTCAACCCTGAATCTGACTTATGCACTTGTACCTGTATCAGAGTAACATAAAACAAGAGCTAGAAGCTCATATGGCACTTGCAAGCTTGGTTCAGAGGATGAAAGTAAGAATTTGCCAATTCGACGGTTTCTTCTGACCATTTGTAACCAAAACCCTTGAGATAAGAATGATCATGGACCCTTGGAAATCACGAAAATGATTGATTGGTGAAAAGGTTTTTTTTTACACTTGGCTGTATGCGCACTTTAAGGGAGCAAGAAATTCATTTATAAGCAAAACCCTTGAGACAGAAATAACGAAAGGCTCATGGGGATCATGGAAATGTATATTTTGCTTAGAAGTATATTTTTGTTTAACCTTGCTGTTCACATTAGTACTTTAAGAAATGGTTGGATTTAGGAAATGACAATTTCTAAGCCAATCTTGTCAAATCTCTTATGTTTCGCCCAAGTTTCATCGTCCATGGAAATGTGAAAGAGCCTTAACTCGCGATCACGGAATTCCCCCCCCCCAACTCCCACGCAGTGAGTGCCCGGACCCAACTCGGTTCTGTAAGTGATTTATCTAGAGCATTTGTTTGTTATTCCCACAAAGTTCCATCTCCAGTCTAAGTGGGTCACGTATTCTCTCCCCCCCCCCTATCCAAACATGAAACAGAACATCAGAGACATGTCCTCTGTTCAATTATCAAATTTCGCTGGAATCCGATCACCCGTTCCGAAGTTACGCATGACTCAATAGTTACGTTTTTGCAGATGCCATGGTATCTGTTACCACGGTAACTGGGTCTGCAATTAGTCGTTTTTGAAGTTATCGCGGTATCTGATATATGGTTGCTCTGCAAAAACGACTATTTTCCAAGTCATCCCCAAAGAAAAACTTATATTCAGTCACATCACTAAGTGCCAAACTTCTTTCTCACCAATCTGACAAAATTTGACGAAAGTGAGATGACTTTCCAGATACCACGACCAGTTACCAAGGTCGGACCGTGGTATCTGAATATCAGATACCACGATAACTGGCCAGATACCACGATAACTGCAAAAACGCCTTTTAACCGTGGTATCAGATACCACGATAACTGCAAAAAACGCCTTTTAACTGTGCTATCAGATACCACGATAACTGCAAAAACGCCTTTTAACCGTGGTGTCAGATACCACGATAACTGCAAAAACGCCTTTCAACCGTGATATCAGATACCAAGATAACTGCAAAAACGCCTTTAAACCGTGGTATCGGATACCACGATAACTGCAAAAACGACTTTAGCCCGTGGTATCAGATACCATGGTGTCTGCAAAAACGCAACTAATTTCCCCTTCCCTCCTCTCAACCCATGACGGGCGGATCCAGAAAAATTATTTCCGATTCAGTTTGGTCGTGTTTCTGACATACCTGCCAAGTTTCGTTGTGAAGATCCTCAAAACCGCCATCACCGGAATTCAGGAAACCCCCCTCCACCCCACCCCAAAGTGTTCGGATCTAGTCCGATTGTGTAAACGATTTATCTAGAGCAGATAGTTGTTCTTCCGAGCAAATTCCACTCCGATCTCTCCAATCTAACCGTTCCACAGGATTTCCGGTCTCACCCCCCCCCCACACACACAGACAATTCCCCCACAGCTGTCGAATCCGGTCCAGACCTTAAACGGGACATCAGCGATATGTCTTCTATTCAGTTATTAAGTTTCATTCGAATCCGAACAACACTTCAAAAGTTGCGCACGACTCAATTTTCTGAATTCCCGCTCCCTCCACCCCCAGATGGTCGGATCGAGACACTGATTATTTCCAAGTTAGTTTGGCTTGGTCCCTGATACGCCTGCCAAATTTGATCGTCCTAGCACATCTGGAAGTACCCTGATTCGTGATCACCGGACCGACCCACTGACAGGCAGACAGAGCAACCGACGGAAAAGTAATCGGTATATGGAACTTGGCCGGAAGGCGAAGTGCCATAAAAACTAGCTTGACAGAGTTTAATTAGAAACAACCTTCCCCGCCCTACATCCGGTAACCGATCCAAGAACCTACTTTTCCGTGTGGAACTAGCATTTTTTTTCAGCGTGGATTCCTTCTGGAATTCCAATGCACATTTTTACGGGAGACTCCCAACAAAAATACAGACAGCTGTTATTGATGATGAAAACTGATGATGAAAAAACACCACCTGTTTCTTCATGTTCAAATTTGTATATACCTGTACCTGACGAGACACACTCAAGTTCAGCATTTGTGCTGCAAGAGTAAATCATCATTACGATATTAGCCTAAACTATTTAAGATCGGCATCTTTAAATGGTGTTGCATGAAAAGAACACCAGCTGTATTCAAATGTAGGGTTAAGAGGTTTTTTTTTAATTAAAGTGCAGTTTCTTCACGTTTAAGTTTGGGTGACCAGATTGTCCTATCTCGGCTCTTTTCAGTTAAACTTTAAGCGGAAATACACGTTTTTCCTTCGACCTAGACAGTCATTCACTGTGGGACCAAATTATCCTAATTTCAATTCGCATCAACTTGAAGACAGGAAATTCGGCTAACAAGGATATATTCCTCTTTTCTCAAGCAATCAATGGACCTCATTCAACCTGCTGAGTAGTTTCGAGGAGAAAACCGATATTTCTCGTGCAGGATCAATCCTCCACCTAAGAGTTATCCTCCAAGTGATTAAAGAGGGAGAATGTTGCGGCAATTGAAAAACTGTCCAGCAGGAGAGATATCTTCACTGTAGTATCTTCACAAGAAGTACGATTCGTTCTAGCCACGTGGCAAGCCATTCAGGTACGGTGGTCGAGAATACTTTTCCCGACTCAATTCGAGAAGCAGAAAGTGTACCGCAATTTAAAAATCTAGTCATTCAGTCCAACTATCCAAGTCAAAAGCTTGCAATGGTACTATGCTCGTGTTCCACCCTAATTACCACTAATTTTGGCTACAAATCTATTCAGTATAATGATCGGAATTCGGTATAATTGACAGTATTCGGTAGCTATCACGAACTCGGGGAGACAATTTACTGAAATTGTTTTGGTAATTTTTCGATGCCAGAACTATTCGGTATTTGTATGAAGATTCAGTAGTTACATCGAACCCGGAATAAGCTATTGGTCCAAATTATTCGGTATCACGATTGGGATTCGGTAATTTATTCGGTATAGTTTTAAGCTGGTTCGGTAGCTATCACGAACCTCGAAACTCGGAAAACGTCGAGTGAACCACTGGTCGTAGACAAAAGGACCGATCTATGATTTCATCGATAGTCCTTACTTTTATTTTGGATCCCAAAAAGAAAATCTAATCATAAATGTTTCGAAAATTCCGCCTGCAGCGCTTTTCGTAATATTCTCTGTTTTTTGGAAGGGCTCGTCATTTGACTGGGGTATTAAGCCAGTTTTAGGATTGGGATTTCGAAACATTAAACGCTAGAATCTGGATGGAAATATGGCAGGAAAAAGCTAACTTGAAAAAAAGTCTCACTTTATGTGATCGTGGGCAGGGACTAGACTACAGTAGCCGGTGCTGCCGAAACGTCGCTCCGTCCGGCTTCTGGAGCTTCTTAAGAGTCTCAGTATTCAATCCACGGTAAATGATAGAATTTGTAAGAGAAGCATTTAAATTTTGCATGCGGTGCTCGATTCAATTTTCTCTTGGGTATAATAGACAGAAGTGCGACGCCCCTGGCTGTAGCTGTACTATGGTGGTTCTCCAAAAAATCGTAGCGAATCTGTAGCTTCGTGGCGCTACTTTTACAGTTAAGCAGGGGTCAATTTTGTCGTCTTCTACATTTCCTGTTTTGTCTTCTAATGGGTAAGACATTTACTAGGATTCAACAACTTTACTAAAACAAGACCAAAGGTTTCGATGGGATCCCAAAAATCTAATACTTGATCCTGCGAACGAACTACCATACTTGTCCAGAAATAAATAAAGTTCAGAAGCGAATTCAGCGTATCTCCTTGTCCGTATAAAGAGCATCTAATCAACTTCAAGTAAAACTTCTTATACAAAAATCCGGTTTCAACCGGATTTCGAACAAGCTATATGTCCCGGTAAAAAAAAAGATTGTCATATACAGATTCAGTGTGTCTTCTTACCCCTAAATATGTCATCTAATCAACTTCAAATAAAACTTTTGATTTCAACAAATTTTCCGGTTTGGCCTGATTCCGGGCGAACAAGTTGTCCGGGTAGAAAATACTTTTCAAATAAGTATTCAGCATGTCTTCTTACCGTTAAATCGAACACACTTGGTTTCTTATGTCTTCTTACAAGTAAAAAATCGTAGCGAATCTGTAGCTTCGTGGCGCTACTTTCTCTTGTATGGCGAACGAAAAAACGGGCTTTTTTGCGAATATTCGCGTCGGTGTGAACCAGTGCCGTATCCAGGGGGGTAGGGGGTTCCCCCCCCCCCCGAAACATGCAAAAATAGTCGTTTTTATAGGCTCTGCTATGTAATTTTTACTTTTTGGTCTACCCGCGGGCTACCCCCTGAAATAAATTCCTGGATACGAACCATCATAAAACCTAGTTCGTTTACAAAACGATGGATGAGTTAGAGCAAGCTTATTTGTTCGTTTTGTTAAAGCGGGCCAGAAAAAAATGGTATTTCTGCAACATACACAATGCTAACCATCCGTACTGTCACTATGAATGTTTAAAACCACTAAAAACACCGTAAAACAATGAGCTAATTAAAAAAACCCACCAAATTTCCTAGGTTTGAAATAACTCTGTCTGAACTAAATCTCAGCCGATTATCCCGGACAGCTGTTATGGCACGTAGGGAGCCAAGGCTCAAAATAATAATTTTTATCTAATGCTCCATGTGTTTATTACAAATACAAATAAATTAAAAACCAAAACCAGTGTGGTACCTCTGAAGACATAAAAAAATTACCAATTAGGTCTTTTAATTCTTTGCTAATCAATCCTGGAAAATCTCGTCATCTAGAAACGAAGACTTTCGGCGTGGGTTTTTTCTCGAGCCGAAACAGCAACCCGGCAATCGCGTTCAATTCAAAATAAACCTTTGGCATGCGATACAAGAAAAGGTAAACGGAATGTTTGGATTAGGACTTTAATAACCAAATCCTCTCAAATACAAAGGCAGCACGTGGCGTCCCCTTAGCGAATATTAACCGGATGATGTGAGATTAAACCAGGAATCCAAATCTCGGAGGCAACAAGGATATTTCGAAACACGCAATGGAGAAGAAAAGATGAGAGACTGGAATGAGAGAAATACTAACGAATGGGACAAATCCATAGTTCATATACCTAGTGGCAATTCCAGAATAGGGGGCAAGAAAGCTAAGCCAGAAAGTGTCAGTCGAAGATAAAAATAAACCACTAAGGGTGAGTCTTCACCTTCCGGAATCTGGGTTCCCAGATTTTTCGAGAATTTTTTGAATTTCTTCTGCGATACTTAAAAATTCCGGGAATCTGGAAGTTCAAAAGCCCCTTTTTTCCGGATTATTTATACTGTCAAAGAATAATCTGGAAGCCCAGATTCCGGAAGTTCAGGGAGGTGAAGACCGGACTTAAGTCTATCTTCGGTGAGTGAAATCTGGGTGGCAACAATAGATATGTCGTTGTTCACAAGGAAAGACAAATCTATTGTTCATACAGCTAGTGGAAATTCCAGACTAGGGGGCAAGAAAGCTAGGCCAGAAAGTGTCTGTCGTAGATAAAGACAAACCATTAAGTCTATCTTCGGTGGGTCAGATCTGGGTGGCAACAACAGAAATGTCGTTATTCACAAGGGAAAGAAAAAGGCAGAGACTAGAATGAAGAGGAACACATCGATCCTTCTTTGGGTAGTAGCAGTTACAAACTAGAAAGAGAGGGAGCTAAGCCAAAACTGTCAGCCGAAAAAAAGGTTTTCTGTCGGTTCTTCCTTTTACCTGTTTTAATTATTTTTGTTTGAAAGACAACGGGCTGGTCTGGTATTCGATTACTGAATCCACTGTTTAAGGATTTTTAACTGTTTGTTTACAGCACTGTTTTTGTAAGTATAACTGTGGCGAAAGTATTTATTCCGCCACTGTTTAACCAAGTGATTGAGCTTAAACCAAACCCGTGTATCTATGCTCTAGAATGGAATGGATCGACGAAGTTAAGATGGCATGTGTAGTTTTATTCAGACAGATCAGATAGAAGTTGCGAGCAGCAAACATCTAACAGTTTCCTCATATGTATTGGTGCATTACAGTTATTGGGTAAAGTTCGGTTCTAAAGTCCTGCAAGTTCAATATGTTGTTGCAGATACCATGGTATCTGATACCACGGTCTGAAGTCTTTTTCGCTTAACGTGGTATCTCATACCATGATCAAAAGGCTTGGTTGCAGTCACTGTGGTATCTGGCCAGTTACAATGGTATCCAATATTCAGCTACCACGGTCCCGTCCGTGGTAATTGAACATGGTATCTGCAAATGTAATCAAACTTTCATCATCACCAAAACAAGAGCCTAAGTTTTTGTCAAATAGGTCAGAAAGAAGTTTGGCACTTGTGATGCGAGCGGATAACTGTATTTTTGGGGTGATGACGTCTAAAAGCGCAAAGTCGGCAAAGTTCGGTTTTGCAAAGCAACCGTGGTAACAGCAAAAACGCAACTAACAATTATGAACTACCTGAACCAAACAAACCATTATTCCTAAAGGGGCAAACAAAAATAATAAGGGTCATAGCTTATCTGGAACGAGGAGGAAGTAGTTTCGAGGACAGCGATTGGTCGTTGGCTCCTCCTTTACGGGAGGGGTTAAGTAGTGGCAAGTGGCATGTGGGCGGCCTTGGAGGAGGAGCTAAGTGAATCATATGACCAAATGAGATAACTTACTTGCGCTTTTTGTGGAGTAGCTTCTTCCGATATCCGCCAAGGAACGAATGATTGGCAGTTTGGCCGCGGACTGCTGCAGTTTAGATCCTGCCTCTTTATTTTTCTCGTATAAATGTCTGTGACGCTTGAGCAATGTATCTCTGACCTAAAAAAAAAAATGAAGGTATAGACGGCTCAACAGGTGTATTATAACAACAATAGTAATAAGCTATTCTCACAAAAAGCACGAGTCCATGAGAAAGATGGTAACAAAAACGAAAAAGCGCTGAAACAAAAACAAGAAAACTACACCAGAGGAAAACCGACTAGATGAAACTTTCTCCGTGAGATAAAGCTACCTTCAGGAACCTTAAAGTTTAACTGAAAAGCCAACTTATGTGTGTGCCATTTAACTGAATACACTGAATTGTTTGGATTCTGCAAAGAGTTTTTTTGTTTTCCACTATCTCGTCCAGTTGTATAATCAGTTGAACTGATATCTACGGCCGTCCCCAGAACGAAAATTCTACTATGACGCGGAAAATTTTAATCTCAACACAAACGCGGCTTTTCAGTGGACAGTGGTGAGATTGGTGAAGATTGCTTCGTACCTGAACAAAGCAAAACTCATAAATCTTTCTCGTAAGGCATACAACAGAAACAGAAGCGCATTTTCGGAGCGCATTTTCTAGGAAGTTTCGGAATAGCGGAAAGTAACGCATTTTCAGCGGGTCGTCAAGCCAATTTAAGTGAGTAAGTGATGGGTAACTAGATTGTCCTATCCCAGCCCTTTTCGGTTGAACTTTAACAGCCTCTTCCTACAGCAAAAACACGTTTATGTATAAAGCTATTCCCCAAATTTACCGTAGCCTTTCCAGAACAAAGGGCTTACTGATTAGGATAAATTATTAGGACATTTCTCTGGTTTGAGGATGGTTAATTCTAGAGGTTATGAAGGGATTGATAGAGTATACAGGAATCATAATTCATATCATTCCTGTTTAAAGGACACCTGAACAATGAAACCATACTTGAACACACCATGGAGAATGCATTTACTGACATGGCCACGGAGAGCATTCTTCTGCTGATCGTGAGGTTTTCAAAATAGGGATGTTCGTTTCTGGAGGTTTGCACATACAGACTCCAAGACAAAAAGCGCAATTCATGCAAATCTTGTACAGCGCTGGCCGGATCGTATTGGAATTTCTTCTAGATATATGTTTCGGCTTAGCCTAACTGGTTAAAAAATGTTCCAGAACAAGGGTTGATTGGAGACATTAGTTCATTTGTAAAATTGTTCGGTACTGCAATAAGGATACTAATCGAGCAACAATCATAGCTTGGAAACGCCATTTCGTATTTGGATTCAGTTTTCTGCAGGCAATGTTAATGGAAGTCATGCAGATAGGGATGATACTTGGTACTCTTCATTCAGGTGTCCTTTAAAGGACCCATCTTGCTTATTATGTATTTTGTAAATACCGAACTCCCTTATGGAAATATAAGCTTCTAAATCCCAACCTTTCTCCAATGTTTTGTTTTATTCCGACGAAGTTTTAGCGTTTTTCGGCCGTGCCGTCTTTTGCCCGTTACGCAACTCGAAATTTGCCATAATCTTCAACGTCCGCTGAGTAGTCTTTTACACACAAGGATATGAGAATCTTCTGTTTTTGGGATCCCAAAACGTAAGTGGAGGGATACCTATGACATCGCAAAAGTTGTCCGTCTGTCCGTCCGTCCGTCTGTCCGTCCGTCTGTAAGCACGATAACTCTCGAAGGGAATGAGATATTTTGATGAAACTTGGTGTGAGGGTTCGTTGGGTCGTCGGACCAGTCAAGTTCGTAGATGGGCTTTGTAGCTCTACATTTAGGGGTGGGGGAGGGGATTCAAATTAAGGGACAAACAAAATATTTTGAAACAGCTAATGTGATAGTCGATTATGGGGTAAAAAGACATGCTGAACACGATGGTGAAAACCATTTTGTCATCGGACAAGTAGTTCGCCCGGAATCCGGCCAAAACCGGAAAGTTTGTTGAAAGTAAAAGTTTTATTTGAAGTTGATTAGATGTTCGATTTAGGGGTAGGAAGACATGCTGAAGACGATGGTGAAAATTATTTTCTCGACGGACAAGTATTTCGCCCGGAATCCGGCCCAAACCGGAAAGTTTGTTGAAAGTAAAAGTTTTATTTGAAATTGATTAGATGTTCGATTTAGGGGTAGGAAGACATGCTGAAGACGATGGTGAAAACTATTTTCTCGATGGACAAGTATTTCGCCCGGAAGCCGGCCCAAACCGGAAAGTTTGTTGAAAGTAAAAGTTTTATTTGAAGTTGATTAAATGTTCGATTTAGAGGTAGGGAGACATGCTGAACACGATGGTGAAAACTATTTTCTCGACGGACAAGTATTTCGACCGGAATCCGGCCCAAACCGGAAAGTTTGTCAAAATTAAAAGTTTTATTTGGAGTTGATTAGATGTTCGATTTAGGGCAAGAAGACATGCTGAACACTTATGTGAAAACAAGTGTCTACCCGGACATGTAGTTCGTCCGGAATCCGGCCCAAACCGGAAAACTGTTGGAAGTCAAAGTTTTATTTCTAGTTGATTAGATAAGCGATTTAGGGGTAAGAAGAGATGCTGAGTCCCTGTGTGACAATCGTATTTTACCCGGACATATAGTTCGACCGGAATCCTGCTGGAATCGGAAAATTTGTTACAAGCTAAATTTCTATTTGAAGTTGATTAGATGTTCATTACCGGGGAAAGAAGATACCCTGATTTCGTCTTTGAGCTTTCTTTTTTCGCCGGACAAGTAGTTCTGGAGTTCGGCCGGAACCGGGAAATTGGCAGAAGTGGCAGGAAGTTTTCGTCAAAACAGATATGACTTATAGGGGTAAACACACATGCTGAATCCAAATCTGAACTTGGTTTTCTCAGGTGATTAGCTATTTGGCCTTAATCTGTTTCTGAATTTTAATTGTAAAAATGTTCAAGGAGTCTGGCGAAGACTGGATCTGGCTAAGACAAGACCCAGTTGTCTGGATCAGATATTGAATTTTTGGGATCCCATCGAAACCTTTGGTCTTGTTGACTTTGTCTTACTTGTTAAGTTTTCCCACTTTTTAAAGAAGTTTTCAAATGTTTTGCGCCCAGCCGCCGTGTTGGAGAGCAGGAAGGCTGGATAGAGTTGACAAGCGCTAACAAGAAAATCGCTCAATCCAGGTGGAAAGTAATGGTATTTTCGAAAAACATTTTCCTGATCTACTTAACAGTGAAAACATAATTTCTAGTAAGAGTTGTGCTTTCACGTTTACGCAATAAACAAGATGTACTGCAAGAAAGGAATCAGATATCCCCAAGGAGCCCCCCCCCCCCCCTTCATCACGTTCCTCTCCTCCAAAAGTGAATCGCAATTGGGAGAATCTCGTGATTCAGCTCATTCTAAGGATCGTCAAATCGATCGACAACACCCAATCTCTTCTCCAATCCGCGTCTTTCATTTTCAAAGGACACCATCAAGAATCCAAAGAGCTTTATCGGTGCAGAGGAAACTGCTAGTACTTAAATCTATGGCACGAGAAGCAGTAAGGCGAATATTTTAAAACCCCCTTATACTCTTGATGATTATCGCTCGTTGCCGATGCAAAGTCTCCGGGCTCTCCGGGTAGCTAGCGGAAGAAAGGCAGAAGTGGTGTCAAAGCTGCGTCCAAAGGTCATGGGTAGTTTGTCGGTTTGGAGCGCCGGGAAACACAGATGAAATAAAATTTTGAATTCTTTTGTCGGGCGTCGGTCGACTCGTCGGCACAACGGGTTCTTTTTACAGCAAAGAAATAAAATTTTGCAATATTTGTTGGGCAAAACACAGAAGAAATTGATCGCTGTGTGCTTTTATTGAGCCACGGGTGTTCTAATCAGGTTCTTTTAATACAGAAGAAATACAACTTGGTATGCTTTTGTCGGGCCGGTCGACTCGTCGGCAAATAGGGTTCTGCAAAGAATACTCGGGCACAACCGGGAAGTTTATGTCCCGTCGGCAGATCAAGATTACACGTAAGAAATCAAGGTCTGTGCATTCTTGTCGGGCAAAACACCGGTATTCTCGGTGTTCTTGTAGGCACATCAGGTTCTTTTTACTCGTAAGAAATATGATTCTGTAAACATTTGTCGGGCGCATGACTAAAGTTTAAGTTTCGTCGGCACATCGACTTCTATTTGCACGTAAGAAATAAAGTTCTTTACGGTCTTGCCGGGCAAAACGCAGAAGAAATCGGATTCTGAGTGCCGCCACACCGGGTTCTTTTGGTACGTAGGAAATCAACTTCTGCAAACATTTGTTCGGCAGACCCAGAAAGTTTAAGTCCCGTCGGCTGATCGGGATCTTATTACACGAAATTAATCAAATTCCGTGAACTTTTTGTCGGGCATCTCCCAAAAATGTATGTCTCGTCGGCAAATACAGATGTTTCTAGACATAAGAAATCAAATGACTGCAAAGTTTTGTCGAACAAAAACTGAAACTTGTTAACTTTTTTGGACGGACAGATCTGGGATTTCACAGGTTGCCTTACTTTTATTTCGGATCGCAAAATGGCACTCTTCTCATCAGCGTTTCCACAAAATTTCGCCTGCGGCGCATTTCGTACTTTTCTCTATTTGGAAGAACGGTGTTTAATTTTAGTTCGCAGTTCAGGCTTGACATTCTTGGGGGTTTGAAACACATTAAAAGCTAGAACTTGTATGGTAGGTATAAATTTTTCCGGGAAAAGGCGGATTTAAAAAATTTCGCCGGCGGCGCTAAGTTTTAGCTTGTTCTGGGTACAGTCCTTGGAAGCTTCGCTTTTTAGCGAAACCTTCACTGAAGAACCGAAGCTGTGAATTTAAAAATACAAATTTAGATTAAAGGAATAATCTCAACTGATGAATTACAGTTAGTTTTATAAAAATTTCGCCTGTAACGAATTTCGTAGTGTTTTCTATTTGGAAGAACGTGTTTCATTTAGAACGTGTTCCGGATTGAAATTCTTGGGGGTTTGAAACACATTAACAGCTAGAACTTGTATGGTAGGTATAGCTTTATTTTTCCGCATAAAAGACACA
This sequence comes from Branchinecta lynchi, assembly GCA_023053575.1. NCBI lineage: Eukaryota > Metazoa > Arthropoda > Branchiopoda > Anostraca > Branchinectidae > Branchinecta > Branchinecta lynchi. The sequence continues at coordinate 3,167,238 of JAKZAP010000017.1, forward strand.
TTTAAAAAATTTGGCCTGCGGCGCTTAGTTTTGGGTAGCTCCTGGTTTTTTGGTTAGCTTCGAAGTTTCATCGTTGGAAGCTTCACTTTTAACGAAAGTTGAAAAGCGAAGCGGCAATGGCGTGTTTTTTCGGCAAGGTTTTGAGTCTGTCGGCACAAACTGGACGTCCCCTCCCCGAAGGTAAAAGGCTAGTGACGCCCCTGCTAGTTAGCACTCTAGTGTTAAAGTTGGTGTTAAAGAACGCAGCCAGTAATGCAGAAGCGGGGGTCGTTCCGGATCATCAGCCCGGCTTAAAAAGGTCAAAGTTTGGTGAAAGACTTCCGCAAAATCCACTTTTCGCAACTTCCTGTCATAAGGCTGCCAAATCACTTTTTTCTTGCACATTTTATGATTTTTCATGGGTAGCTTTGTTCTCCCTTGGAAAGCCAAGGGGAGCAGACCCCCTGCCTCCCCCCCCCCCCCAAGTGACGCCTTTGCAGTAATCACAATAAGATCACCGAATGGCTTGTCCACTCATCCCTCAAAAGCTAGCGATAAGGGGGTTGTTCGCCAAAACCGCATACGCCTGCCAAAGAGTGACGTGGGTCTCTTTCTGATTCAGGGAATTTTAGGTTCAAACAAGCCCGATCCATTGTCCTTGGCATAAAGCCAAAGGTCCAGTCGTGTTTTGGTGCCAGAAGAGGGACGAGTCCTCCTGACCTGACTCCGTAAGAAGAAGATATATTTAACGATCCCGAATCTTCCGGATCGTTAAGAAGGGATAGGTTCATCCGGTCGAATAAAGTTCCCGGCAGAGACAAAACGCAGAAAAGGATCCTCTCATGGGCCGACATAATATAACAATACAATTTATAATATAATAATGTTATTTATTGCACAAAAAGCCTGAGGCCATGCCGAAATGTCCGTTTAGCACAATACCAGATAGGATTCGGAGGCTGCGCGGGCTCAAGGTACAATTTTACTGAAAAATATAAATAAAATTCAAGCTGCTTAAAAGCGTCAGACATGCATTCTTGCACTTACATTCTTTTCTATCCGATGAATGAAAATTGCATATTGTATCTGTTGTGTTTTATTGAATTCTTTTATTTTATTTTAGATACTCAGCTTTTCAAATGGCGGGTCAGAAATATATTAATTACTTACTTACTTACTTACATGCCAGCGGCATAAGAAAACGGCTTCACTAATTCTGATTTGCCTGTACAAATTATTAACAAAATCCAAACCTAGGGCGTTATAAAGAAAAAACAAACAAATAACTAACATACATCAGCACTAGAACTTTAGGAAAGATAAGGAAAGTAACTTTAGAAAAGTAACAAGTAAGTATAACAAGTAACAAGTAACTAAAAACACAAATACCAACCGATAATTTACGACAACAGACATACAACAAAAGAAAAAAAGAAAAAAAAGCTTGCGGCAATGGTCTTATCTTCCTCCGAGCACAAGCAAAAAGTAATCAAATCAAATAAAATCAGAGAGAAGACACATAATTGCTATACAACATATACCTTTTGACAGCCATTTTAACAAAAATTCTATCTTCGGACACTATCAGTTTCGGGCAATGAACTCCATACTTTAATTAATATTTAATTTATATTTCATTTAAGGAATTCAGTTTATAAAAAGAAAGAACACATGAATACTGTTGATGACTATCTCCCCTTGCCGATGCAAAATCTCCGGCCTGTCCGGGAATCTAGCGCAAGAAAGGCAGAAACGGTGTCACAGCTGCTCCCAAAGATCGCGGTGATTGATTGACGCAGGATTTGAGTCGTTAAATGTCTGTCGTACGGACACGCTTACTCCTTCTTCCTGAGGATCGCTGGCGTTTTTTGGACTTAGTCATATAGAGTACAGGGCAGGCCTTTTCGACCGTCACGTCAAAGCCTCCTAGATAAATATCCCTCAGTCTGTCAGAAGACCAGAACCGATATCGCGCATCTTGTCAATAAAACAGTTTGGAAGTCACCCTAATCTTTTACATGCCACTTCTTATGAACTTAACGCGAAGACGAGATACTGTACAAGATAAGAAAAGGAAACGGAAAAAACAGTAGCTAGAAATAGTCGCCGAACTTCGAAAATGAGGTGATGATAACTCTAATTTAAATAGTTTTATTTTTTTATACTACTGATTAATAGCGGAAAGAACTTACGCTGACGCTTCGAGTGACGCCTTAGAAAGAAGAGAGGGGTCGGATGCTCCAAGTTGGGAATTCCATACAAAAATACTATGAGTTATGACCGAAGAAGGTAAGTATCGTACCAGAATGTGACTTCAACCTTTGGTAAGTCTTCATTAAGTGCAGAAAATCCGTCCGGGAAGTCCTGGCCGTGTTTCCGCATTATTTAAGAGAATGCGATTTTCAGTAACCCACTGACATAAGTCGCATTATCGCCGTTCCTCGAGGCTCCCGGTGGAATCGAGGGTAACGGCGAGAATAGCTCGACTCCGTCGACGGAAAACAGCGAGAACACGGGGAACTCCCCCAAAATCGATTTTGTTCGAAACAAATTATTCATGTGACGGAATTAGTCCGTAAAAGACAAACCACTTTATTTGTTTATTCTGATTATTTTTACTATATTAGATGGAATTCACTAATCAAATAACTATTTCAAGTCTACGGGGTTAATTAAGGAGAGATTTAACAAAATGGAAATTTGTTCTACGACGAAATAACTTATGAGATTAAAAAAATAAAATGCAAGACAGGACAAAGAGAAAGGAGGTGGGGGGGGGGGGGGCAGCTGGGCTGTTATAAAGTGTTAACAAATTTAATCGATCCAGACGGACCAATATTTGAAACGATGGAAGCGTAAGCAATTCTAACTGTTTCGGATTTTGTGTTATCTTAGTAGGCTAGTATATAAAGATAAAAAAAAAACGTGGAAACTAGAATTATATGCGTAACTTTCTTCGTCTTTATCTGCTTTTTCAATTTTGGTGGAAAATAACGCTTTTATTATTACACGGATTTTCCCATGTTTGAAGTTTTCTCACTAGGAAACACGAAAGAGTATTTATTGACAAACAATTACGATTAGTCCAACTTTGAGGTTTCTTTTATTAGCCTCTATTAGCGCGAAAAAAATCGAAGAGAGGCTATTCTTGTAGGCATTGGCAGGCTTCGTGAAGACAGGGACATTTCTTGAAGAAAAGGGATTATTATAACTTATAATACTATAAGATTGCCATATCGGAGCCGAACACGTTTTCTCAATGCTTGATTGGGTTATTTGTTGAAAGCACAGCCTAGTTTTAAAGTATTCAAATATTTTAACATACTGTAAGTTGAATAGTAGATAGTGCGAGAGGGACTTTAAGAGATTTTTTTTTTTTCATTATTTGCTCTAGTATGACGTTCAGAATATCAACAGGGATCCTCACAACGCAAAATTCTACTATGAAGCGGTTTTTCTATGGCCAATGATCAGCTCGCGGCAGGTAGCTCACTGCGAGAACACTTACTTTTCGTAAATCGGTTTCGTCAAACATAGAACAGAGGTACAAGCGCATAGAGGTACCACAAATCCGACAAGGAAATTATAATATAGGAAAATCGATTATTCATGGATAGTGAAGCAAGAAAGTACGCGTTTTCATGGGCCTTCTAGGCTCTTTAAGTGAATAAGTAGTAACTAGATTGACCTATCCTAACCCTTTTCGGTTAAACTTCAAAAATATAGTTCTTGTCCTACTTTTGACAAATTGCCCGTGACTTTGGCTGTCTGGGAAGCCTTTTTCCATGCCGGCTGACTTCTAGCAAAAACACGGAAAAATATACGTATCAACGTAACCATTGTTTCTGATGAATAAGCTTCTCCTGAACAACCGTCGTAGCATGTCTGCATATAAACTACTGAAACACGAAAAAACTGAAGATCAGTTAGCTCTAGTTAGAGATGCTTAAATGGAAAATTTAAATTCGCGTCTCCAAGTTTAAGCGATGGAGCAATTTCTAATCAGTATACTGCCAATGGGAGATACAATAAAATTAGCCTATGAAGTGTAGAATGTCGGGAAGGAAAATGGATAGAAATACTACTGAAGCAGAATAAATTAGTACCAAAAGTACGCCGCGTCCTTTAAGAATCTCAACGACCAATAAAGTGTCAATCCATGGTCCCAAAAATCCACCATACTCAGGTGTGTGCAAGGCCGTATCCAGGAAGGGTTAGGGGGTTGACCCCCCCCCCCCCCCCCCTAAAAAAAACATACAAAAATAATCATTTTTATAGGCTTTTCCCTCTGATCTATGTCTTTTTTGTGCTTTTTGTCCGACCCGAAGGCACCCCCCCCCCCCCCCGAAATACATTCCTGGATACGGGTCTGGGTGCGTGTCTGTACGAATAGTCCATTTGTGTAGACGATCAAGTTCTTTTCTTCTTATTTTTATATTAATGTATCGTAAAAATTACACTCCGTCGATCTTTCTTTCACGGTATGATGGTTGACGAGAAAGCACTGGATTACGTTACGAAAAAACTTTTTTTTTCTAGGCAGCCTCAATTAGCAATAAGAAAATCAGCCTCTCTCTATCCTGTTCCGGTAATTAGCCTAAGCTTGGAGGTTTAGGAGGGGCAATTATATGTACTACAGACCATCTGTTATCACGCGAACTGCCGGTAAACACGAGAAAGGGCGATCGGTCAAAAGTCAGCTGACTATCCGACAACCAGGAAAATTCACGTCACTTACTAGTACTTTACTTCGTAGTGTGACAACCCAGTAACAAGAATGGTCAACAAAAGTGTACTGACAAATTTGAGTGAAGTTAGGTTAGAATTTTGGAGTAAATGAACGAGGGGTGGATGGAGAGTGGATATGTAGCAAGGCTGTAGCAGGGGGGAGTGGGGCTAGGGGGTTGACCCCCCCCCCAAACATACAAAAATAATCATTTTTATAGGCTTTTCCCTCTGATGTATGTTTTTTTGGACTTTTTTGTCCGACCCGCAGGCAACCCCCCCCCCCCCCCCCCCCCCCGAAAAAAATTCCTGGATACGGGCCTGATATCTAGGATCATGGGAGATAGTTATTTTATGAGTATTAAACAGTTGGCGAGGTTCTTCAGGGTAGCCCTAGTCCATAGGGATAGGTGCTTATAGAAGGTATTATTTTTGTTGTTTATGTATATTTTCCACGTATTTGCCATGGCCTTTGGCTCTTAGTGTAAATAAAGTTGAAATCTTATCTTATCCATTTTGAAGACAACCAGGAAAATACACGTCAGTTACTAGTACTTCACTACGTATTGTAATTATAATAATAATAATTACTTATTTTCAAATATTCTTTGAGCCCAAGCTGACTTTGAAACATTTATTCAAACAATGTTTACACGGATACTATACGAGCTCTGATACGAATCAGAGCTGACGTATCCGTGTAAACATTGTTTGAATAAACTTATTTTCAACCCATAAATCGTACAAGACGAAAACAGTGGAGTACAAAGGAAAATAAGAAGAGGTAATTAGGGAGAACACAACACATACTAACACAATCTACTCAAGGGTCAACCAAAAAAATAAGCCCATGAGAGGGCGAGAGACGCGCGTACGCCGTTTCGGATAGTTTTCTGCGGAGAGCAGACAACCCCTCGGTAATATCCGGTAGCGAGTACTTACTAATAAGTTTAGAACTTCTTTGCCAAGGAGGGATACAAACTTAGAAAAACGAAAGTAAGAGGAACGCATAGCTTTAATATAATTTTTTTTTTAAACAGGATAAACACCAGACAGAGATGAATAGAATGGTCACAGAGGGAAGAGTCTAGCTTGCCGAGAGCTTCCCGATTGTATTTCCCCCTGTTACACAGACGTAACCCTGCTAGGTCCGTAATTTCTCTCAACGTCGGGGCGACTGATGAATTACCCCCCCCCCCCCCCCCCCCCCCACACACACACACACAATCAGGAAAATATGCGTCACTTACTATTTCCCTCACTTCATAGTGTAAAAATAAAGACACACCCCTGCTAGGTCCAAAATTTATCCTAGCGTCGGCGCTTGCAAGCTATATCCAACAGTACTCAACTGGTTAGACCACCGGTATATCAAGCAGAAGGTGTGGGTTCAAACCCCGCTCGAAGAACATTTTCATTTTTTTTTTTCAGTCACTAGTACTAATGAGTAACTGCCTCCCCCCCCCCAGCAGGAAAATATGCGTCACTTACTATTTCCCTCACTTCGTAGTGTAAAAATACAGACGCCACCCCTGCTAGGTCCAAAATTTCTCCTAGCGTCGGCGCTTGAAAGCTATATCCAACAGTACTCAACTGGTTAGACCGCCGGTATATCAAGCAGAAGCTGTGGGTACCCCGCTCAAAGAACGTTTTTATTTTTTTCAGTCACTAGTACTAATGAGTAACTGCCCCCCCCCCCCCCCCAGGCAGGAAAATATGCGTCACTTACTATTTTCTTCACTTCGTAGTGTAAAAATATAGACGCCACCCCTGCTAGGTCCAAAATTTCGCCTAGCGTCGGCGCTTGCAAGCTATATCCAACAGTACTCAACTGGTTAGGCCGCCGGTATATCAAGCAGAAGCTGTTGGTTCAAACCCCGCTCGAACATCATTTTCATTTTTTTCAGTCACTAGTACTTATGAGTAACTGCCCCCCCCCCCCCCCCCAGGCAGGAAAATATGCGTCACTTACTATTTTCTTCACTTCGTAGTGTAAAAATACAGACGCCACCCATGCAATTTCTCCTAAACTCGGCGCTTGTAGGCTATATCCAACAGTACCCAACTGGTTAGACCACTGGTATATCAAGCCGAAGGCGTGGGTTCAAATCCCGCTCCATGAACATTGTTGTTTTTCAGTCACTACTACTAATGAGTAATTGTTCCCCCCACCCCAGCAGGAAAATTTTCGTCACTTACTAGTTCCTTGACTTCGTAGTGTAACAATCCAGATGCAACCATTTGGTCCACTGCTAAGTCCGCAATTTCTCCTAACGTGGGCGCTTGTATATCAAGCAGTACAGTTCCATTCAGAAGAAAACTTCGAAGTTCAAAAAGGGAATGGAGGGACAGGGTTGCCACGTGAGGCTTTGACCATCGGCTGCCTCCCTCCTCAACGTCTTCCTCGAATTTCACCCATCTAGAAAGAAAAGGGGGGGGGGATAATTTCAGGAGCTCAACTTGTTGACTGCTCCCTAAGTCGCTTACTACTCTAGCTTATACTACTGACCTGTTGGAGGCCGGTCATTTTCACAAGGAGCTGTAAATTTAATCGGAGTAAAATATCAGTGAATTCAGAAAGCGGTGTTTGTTATTATGATGCAATTGATTTTACACATAGAGCGTGTTCCACCCTTCTAACAATAGTTACTATTAGTTACTATTTCCGTTCCATCCTCACGAAAAGTTACTACGCTGACCGTTCCAACCTTGTCGGAATAGTAACTAATAGCTTATTTGCTTACCATGCTCGGGAGCGTAGTAAGCGTAGTAACTACGCATCTCTGTAACGTGATTGGTCGGATTCTCCCCTGGCGTGAGATCCAGCTGGAAAATAGAAAAATCGTTCCAGCCTTGACGGCAAAAAGCCAGAATTCGTGACGTCATGCGTAGTAACTATGGTAAGTAGGATGGAACACGCTCATAGTAGTGAACTGAAAGACAACAGTTGCTTATCAGCCGAGATTTGAACCCAGGACCTTTGGCTTACAAGGGCACTGCTCGACGACTGAGCACTGAGCACTGAGCTACAGATACTTGTCTCGTGTCTTTTATATTTATTTTACTTCTTTCCTTTCTTTCATATACTCCGCTTTCCAAATTCCCGGTTGAAAAATGAATTTAAAAACTTTACTTTTTATTTTAAATAAATTCCTACTTGCATTATAGTTACATACGTTACATACATATAAATATGTTACAGACACAATCCAAACCTTAAATCCTACTAAACATAGAAAGTGCTCCTTGTGCGACATTCCCATACAGACGAACCTTTCAAGATTTTAGCTCCAGAAAAGGGATTTTTCTCCCAGCCTCTGTACCAACCATTCTTCCCCCCGCACTCAACCCCAATAACCTACATCCCTAAATCTTCTAGTTCTTCGCAATCATTCATAAAAATGTTCAGTATTTTCTAGCGCTTGCACACGCATCGGGCAAGATAGATGACCATCCGTTACCCTAGTAAGTAAGTAAGTAAGTAAGTAAGTAAGTAATTTATTTTTGACCCGCCATTTTGGAAAGGCGGACTAAATGAAGAAAATAAACAAAACACATACAAACACAAACACAGAAAAAGACACTTCATTTTTAATCTTCGGTCAGGAAACTAGCTTTTCCCAGGTATTTTTTTTCTTTCTCCAAGTGGCAATCGGACTGAAATAATAGTCAGGCAGAAGCGGGCTATATAGGCCGATGTACAGGAATATATAGATATATACAGGAACAGCGATCCCGCCGAAAAATTCGTCTAAACAGTTCACATCTCCAAGTTACGGGATTGAATGAATGATTTTATTACCTACAGGATAGTAATTGAGTATTTGCACAGTATATACACAAAAAAGAACAAGAGCTACGAGCTCATATGGCACTTGTTACGAGTAGGCACGGCTCGGTTACGTCAATGATATATCTAGTGTTTGCTAGGTGTCTTCCCACCAAGTTTCATCTCGATCCCTCCACTCATAGCGTTTTCCAATATTTCCGGTTCTCCCCTCCAGCTCCCCCCAAAAGTCACTGGATCCGGTCCGGATTTTAAGTGGGTCGTCTGAGGCATGAGGTCTTTCCAAATATCAAGTTTCATCGAGATCCGGTCACCCGTTCAAAAGTTATAAATACCTCAGGATTCCGGATTCCCCCTCCCTCAACTCCCCCAACAGTGCCCGAATCGGCTCGGTCATGTCAATGATGTATCTAGTGTTTGCTAGGTGTCTTCCCACCAAGTTTCATCTCGATCCCTCCACTCATAGCGTTTCCCAAGATTTCCGGTTAACCCCTCCAGCTCCCCCAAAAGTCACCGGATCCGGTCCGGATTTTAAGTGGGTCGTCTGAGGCATGAGGCCTTTCTAAATATCAAGTTCCATCGAGATCCGATCACCCGTTCAAAAGTTATAAATACCTCAAGATTCCGGATTCCCCCTCCCTCCACTCCCCCCACAGTGCCCGAATTGGCTCGGTTATGTCAATGATGTATCTTCACACCAAGTTTCATCTCGATCCCTCCGCTCACAGCGTTTCCCAAGATTTCCGGTTGCCCCCTCAAGCTCCCCCCAAAAGTCACCGGATCCGGTCCGGATTTTAAGTGGGTCGTCTGAGGCATGAGGCCTTTCTAAATATCAAGTTCCATCGAGATCCGATCACCCGTTCAAAAGTTATAAATACCTCAAGATTCCGGATTCCCCCTCCCTCCACTCCCCCCACAGTGCCCGAATTGGCTCGGTTATGTCAATGATGTATCTTCACACCAAGTTTCATCTCGATCCCTCCGCTCACAGCGTTTCCCAAGATTTCCGGTTGCCCCCTCAAGCTCCCCCCAAAAGTCACCGGATCCGGTCCGGATTGTAAGTGGGTCGTCTGAGGCATGAGGTCGTTCCAAATATCAAGTTCCATCGAGATCCGATCACCCGTTAAAAAGTTATAAATACCTCAAGATTCCGGATTCCCCTCCCTCCACTCCCCCGACAGTGCCCGAATCGGCTCGGTCATGTCAATGATGTATCTAGTGTTTACTAGGTGTCTTCCCACCAAGTTTCATCTCGACCCCTCCACTCATAGCGTTTCCCAAGATTTCCGGTTGCCTCCTCCAGCTCCCCCCAAAAGTCACCGGATCCGGTCCGGATTTTAAGTACGTCGTCTGAGGCATGAGGCCTTTCCAAATATCAAGTTCCATCGAGATCCGATCACCCTTTCAAAAGTTATAAATACCTCAAGGTTCCGGATTCCCCCTCCCTCCACTCCCCCCCCCCCACAGTGCCCGAATCGGCTCGGTTATGTCAATGATGTATCTAGTGTTTGCTAGGTGTCTTCCCACCAAGTTTCATCTCGATCCCTCCACTCATAGCGTTTCCCAAGATTTCCGGTTGCCCCCTCCAGCTCCCCCCCAAAAGTCATCGGATCCGGTCCGGATTTTAAGTGGGTCGTCTGAGGCATGAGGTCGTTCCAAATATCAAGTTTCATCGAGATCCGATCACCCGTTCAAAAGTTATAAATACCTCAAGATTCCGGATTCCCCCTCCCTCCACTCCCCCCCCCACAGTACCCGAACCGGCTCGGTTATGTCAATGATGTATCTAGTGTTTGTTAGGTGTCTTCCCACCAAGTTTCATCTCGATCCCTCCGCTCATAGCGTTTCCCAAGATTTCCGGTTGCCCCCTCCAGCTCCCCCCAAAAATCACCGGATCCGGTCCGGATTTTAAGTACGTCGTCTGAGGCATGAGGTCTTTCCAAATATCAAGTTCCATCGAGATCCGATCACCCGTTCAAAAGTTATAAATACCTCAAGGTTCCGGATTCCCCCTCCCTCCACTCCCCCCCACAGTGCCCGAATCGGCTCAGTTATGTCAATGATGTATCTAGTGTTTGCTAGGTGTCTTCCGACCAAGTTTCATCTCGATCCCTCCACTCATAGCGTTTCCCAAGATTTCCGGTTGCCCCCTCCAGCTCCCCCCAAAAGTCACCGGATCCGGTCCGGATTTTAATTGGGTCGTCTGAGGCATGAGGACGTTCCAAATATCAAGTTTCATCGAGATCCGATCACCCGTTCAAAAGTTAAAAATACCTCAAGATTCCGGATTCCCCCTCCCTCCACTCCCCCCACGGTGCTCGGATCGGGGAAGTGACTATTTCCAACTTAATCATTTGGGGTCCCTGATACGCTTGCCAAGTTTTATCGTCCTAGCTTATCTGGAAGTGCCCGAACTAGCAAAACCTGGACAGACCGACAGACCGACAGACCGACGGACGGACAGAAATTGCGATCGCTATATGGCACTTGGCCGAAGGGCAAGTGCCATTAAAAGAAAAGCAAAAATAATCATAGGATCGACATACAAGTCTAATATAGATTTAATGTACAAGGGACACATAAAATTTAAAAACAAATACTTTTATTATTTACAATAAGGCTGTTTCTCCACCTACCCTTTTTTGTTCTATATGAAATTTTTTCGAGCCCACACCCATGATTGCGAACCAAGGCCGCATCCGGGGGGGGGGGGGGGTAGGGGGTTGACCCCGCCCCCCCCCCCCCCCGGAACATACAAAGATACTCATTTTTATAGGCTTTTTCCTCTGATTTATGTCTTTTTTGTCCGACCGGCAGGCAAAATCTCCCCCCGAAATAAATTCCTGGATACGGGCCTGTTGCGAACTTATAGGATGGAAAGAAATTTGCCTTTTTCCTTCAAATTCACCAACCTTGCAGTTTCGTTCCATTCCGATTCTCCGTTGCTATTGTAGGAGAGCTCTTCCATTTCGGAAAACAGGGGGTGAGATTCGTGGAATTCGTCATCGTCGTCTTTGGGTAGATTTTGTCCTTCCTCCCCTAAAATGAAGCGCACCCTCTGAGAGGGTGGAATATCTGAAAAAATAATGAATTTTAATGGTTTTGACTAAATTCTACCGGAAATCCATACAGTCGTGACGTCACAACCGTCTGATTTATTTTACCTCAGAAACCGAAAGATTGTAGTTTATTCCCATCGGTGAATATATATTTTAATATATATATATATATATTCAAGATGCAAGTGTTACCCTTTTGGATGTTTCCTCATCGCTTTCAAAAATGATGGACAACAGGGTCCAACCAGCGCACGACCTCGTCCACTGCTTCCTGACCGAAGATTGAAAATTAAGTGTCTTTTTCTGTGTGTTTATGTGTTTTGTTTATTTTCTTTACTTTTTTCATTTACTCCGCCTTTTCAAAATGGCGGGTCATAAATTAATTACTTACTTATAGAGCCGAGCGCGTTTACATTTATGAAACGGCCTAGGGACAATCAAATCCTACGCTGGGTCCTCAATCACTCGACGTCACTACGCGTCACGACTGTATGAAATTCCGGTACTATTTCGTCGATATCAAGGTTCAAGGTTTTTTTATTCTTACTTTATATAATACAGAAACATTAACAATACACTTACAATTATTTCAAGGTTTGAACAGGAGAGAAGAAAAACATCGAATGGTTCAGACCCTAAACATCTTAAATTCTAGTTTGTTTGAAGCCAACGACCCGAAAGTTCACTTTTCTATTATTCGCATCTTTTTCGTCTTGATATATTCTTTACATCATAGCTCAGAAAAGCATAGCTAGCAGAGGATCGTCCTGACATGATGACGTAAAAGTAATGACGTACGGTCTATATGATAGTACAATGCCTACATAATATAATCCAAGTCACACACCCCGATTTAAAATGGGAAATAAAATAAAGGAGCATCAGAGTTATAATAGTACGAATGATGAATTTTAACATCTTAAATTCTACAGTTGGTTTGAAGCCAACGACCCTTCTATTATCCGCATCTTTTTTGTTTTAATATATTCTTTAATTCCATAATAGCTCAGCCGAGTATGGCTAGCAGAGGATCCTCCTGACGTGACTCAGGTAAAAGCAATGACGTACGGTCTATATGATAATACAATGCCTACATAATACAATCCAAATCACACACCCCGATTTAAAGAGCGAAATAAAATAAAGTAGCATCAAGAGTTAAAATAAATTACGAATGACGACAAATATCAGTCAGACGAATGTGCTAGTGGCGGCGTCATTTGAAGTAGATTTTTTTCGTCAGTTTTTAGCTAAGGCTGGACCATTAGGCGATTGGTAATCTGGTAGAATGGATCTATGGATATAAGAAGAAGACTTGTATTTCTTAATTTGTAGGTCTTGCTCTAGTTAAATTCCTTATTTTGAACAACTCCTTAATTGATAACAAGACCAAAGGTTTCGATGGGATCCCAAAAATTCAATATTTGATCCAGACAATTGGTCTTGTCTTCGCCAGACTCCTTGAACATTTTTACTATTAAAATTCAAAAACAGATTAATCATCAGATTGAATCAGTTCAGGCATTGAAGCAGCATGTGTGTTTACCCCTATAAGTCATCTCTGTTTTGACGAAAACTTTCCCGGTTTCGGCCGAATTCCGGAACTACTTTTCCGGCGAAAAAAGAAAGCTCAAAAACGAACTCAGCGTATCTTCTTACCCCAATATTGAACATATAATCAACTTCAAATAAAAATTCAACTTATAACAAATTTTCCGGCTCCAGCCGGATTCCCGTCGAACTATATGTCCGGATAAAAAGTGATTGTCATACACGGATTCACCATCTCTTTACCCCTAAATCGAATATCTAATCAACTACAAATAAAACTCTAACTTTTAACAATTTTCGGTTTTGGCCGGATTCCGGCGAACTACTTGTCTGGGTAGAAAATTGTTTTCACATAAGTGTTCAGCATGTCTTCTTACCCCTAAATCGAACATCTAATCAACTCCAAATAAAACTTTTACTTTTAACAAACTTTCCGGTTTTGGCCGGATTCCAGGCGAACTACTTGTTCGGCGAGAAAATGGTCTTCATCACTGTGTTCATCATGGCTTTCTACCCCTAAATCGACAATCACATTATATGCTTAAAAATATTTCATTTGCCCTTTAAATTAAAACCCCTCCCCCACCCCTGAATGTAGGGCTACAGAGCCCATCTACGAACTTGACCTTACTCTTTCCTTACACTTTTACTTTTAACAGACTTTCCGGTTTTGGCCAGATTCCAGATTCCGGGCTAATTACTTGTCCGGCGAAAAAAACAGTTTTCACCACCGTGTTTAGCATGTCTTCTTACCCCTAACTCAAACATCTAATCAACTTCAAATAAAACTTTTACTTTTAACAAACTTTCCGCTTTTAGCCGGATTCCGGGCGAACTACTTTTCTGATGACAAAATGGTTTTCACCATCGTGTTCAGCATGTCTTCTTACCCCATAAACGACCAAACGATTATCTGTTTAAAAATATTTGATTTGCCCCTTAATTTAAACCTCCTCCCCCACCCCTAATTGTAGGGCTACAGTGCCCATCTACGAACTCGACCTTACTCTTGACCCATAGAATCCTCACACCAAGTTTCATCAAAATATCTCATTCCTTTAGGGAGTTATAGTGCGCACAGACGGACGGACGGACAACTTTTGCGATGTCATAGGTATCCCGCCACTTACGTTTTGGGATCCCAAAAACTAGATGAAGCATTTGATACAAAATTACGTAGAGGTTTCCGGAGAAGCACTTTTGTCTTACAGCTCACTGCTCATAACTTGAACTACTGGTTGCAAATAAAATGTTTATTGAAGCCCATGGTAATGACGGTACTAGCCAAAATGCTTGGGGGGGGGGGGAGATATTTACCTACATGCTGAGCATTTCTACCGACTAATTAAAAAAAACATCTGTTTTCAGAAAAAAATTCCACTCTTATCAACTTTATCATTACTAGTAAAATTTTGGATTACATTCCTAAAACAACAAACAAATTCCTTGGATGTGTTGTTAGCTAGTTGTTAGGAGCCTAACCCATACTTCTAAAGATATCTAATCTACTTCTTCAAAATTCGCTATTATTACATGTTTACTTTTACTACCTGGAAATTTTGTTTTTACAAGAAAAAAACGGCAATCGAAAAGCTTCTTTATCTTGGCTTGGCACTGATGCAAAAGACGGAAAATAAAGCTGGTTCTTTGCGATGATTATACCCCATAGTCCTAAAGCAAAATGTAGCGTAAATCGAGCTGTGCAAAGGTTTCAATAACCATTCAAGGCTTTTAAATTGTTTGTATTGCTTCTCATAAACAGAAAATAAATCCTAATACAAAGATAAAAACTTCGTTTAATTCCTGTTTACTTTTTATAGGTGGAATTTTTATTTGTATTGGCATTTTAAGACCGACCATTACCTTGACACGTGAACTTTCCTTTGGTATGTAACGCGTCCAAGGATAAACGGTGAAAATCCGAGAAAAAGCTGTTTTCACCACAAAATGTCAATAACGGCCTATTGGCCCTATTCGAATTTCGGAGGTTTCTTATAGATATACCCTGTTACTAACACTGCTACTACGACGTTTTTGGGATCCCAAAACGTAAGTGGAGAGATACCTATGACATCGCAACCATCTGTCCATCCGTCCGTCCGTCAAGCGCGATAACTCGCGAAAGGAATACGGTATTTTCATGAAGCTTGGTGTGAGGATTCTTTGGATTAAGGGAAACTTCGAGTTCGTAGATGGGCTCTGTAGCCCTACATTTAGGGGTGGGAAGGGGGTTCAAGTTAAGGGGAAAACAAAATGTCAAGCTAATGAGATACGGTAGTCGATTAAGGGGTAACAAGTAGTTCGCCCGGAATCAGGCCAAAACCGGAAAATTTATTAAACGTGAGTTTTATTTAAACTTCATTAGATGTTCAATTTAGGTGTAAGAAGACATGCTGAACAATTTATGTGAAAATCATTTTCTACCCGGACAAGTAGTTCGCGCAGAATCCGGCTGAAACCAGAAAATTTGTTATAAGATGAAGTTTAATCTGAAGTAGGATTAGATGTCCAATTTCGGAGTAGGAGTTCGCCCGGAATTCGGCTGAAACCGGAAAGTTGGCATAAATAAGGCAGGAAGTTTCGATCAGTTCCAAAAAAAAAAGATATGTCTTATTGGTGTAAACAGATATGCTAAATCCATGACTGAACTGGAATTTCTCTGATGATTAGCTATTTGGCCTTAATATGTCTCTAAATTTTAATAGTACAAATATTCAAGGAGTCTAGCGAAAACTGGATCTGGCGAAGACAAAACCGAATTGTATGTATCGAATATTACATTTTTGGGATCCCATCGAAACCTTTTGGTCTTGTTCTACATGACTAGCCTGTACGTAAGTAAGTAAGTAAGTAATTTATTTCTGACCCGCCATTGTCAAAAGCGGTGTATGTAAAATAAAAGAAAGAAATCAAATAAAACGCAACAAAAACAAATATACAATGTCTCTTTATATACATGTCAAACTTTTGTGGCATAGTGATTATATATTTTTTTGTGCTAAATGTACCTTAACTTACCAATACTTGTTTTAATCACTCAAAAGCGAATCAAATAATAATAATAATAATAACTGTATTTGAAAAAGCCCGAGGGCCATATACAGGTACAGGTTATTGATACACAGAAACGTCAATCAACATACAACTAATATACGGAAATCTTTCTATATTCCAACGCTCTAGATACAAATCTACAAATCTTACTAATCGACTGGGCGGATGTACACTTCCGCATACCAGGAATGTCGGCATATCCCCACCGAAAATCTCCCTACGGAGATCCGAAAGCAGCCCTACTGCAGTCAGAAATACGCACAAACTATCTCTTAGAGGTGGATCCACAAAACCCATCTCCTCCAATATCAGTAGACCATATATTTCTTTAGATTTATTCGTCATACTATAAATGAACAGCAAATTATAACGTTGGTATGTCTGGCTTAAGACTAAAACACACAAGGAACCAGACATTTCTTAAAACATTTAGGATATAAATCAAACAAATCAATAAAAATCAAATAAATCTAATAAAATTAGGATTAGGCCGTTATGATCTTGGTCAAATACGCCATATTTTCGAAAATCTCTCAGATATATCTTCATAAGGCTTTTGCACAGATTTGTATTGACAAGTAAGTATGGTTTTAATTTAAAGAATTTAAGTATGAATGAATAAATAAGGTATAAATACACTGCCAAAAGACGCAAGTGTAGTAAAAGAGTAAAAAGTAAAAAAAAAAAATCACTAATAAAAAAGCACACAATTTCAAATATGTTCACTCATAAATGAGAATTAAGACAATGTAGTGGTCACCAGATAAAGAACCAGTCCGAGGAGATGATTTTCAGTATAGATATCCCATTGCCAGTAGCCTAGTGGTGTGTGCACGGTATAAGTTGCGTTTTCAGCTATTAGAGTGTTTGACTCCAATCCTAACATGTTGGGCTATCTCCCGTTTTTGGGATCCTCAAACGTAAGTGGAGGGATA
Source organism: Branchinecta lynchi (assembly GCA_023053575.1). Classification (NCBI taxonomy): domain Eukaryota; kingdom Metazoa; phylum Arthropoda; class Branchiopoda; order Anostraca; family Branchinectidae; genus Branchinecta; species Branchinecta lynchi. The sequence goes on from JAKZAP010000017.1 coordinate 3,184,328, forward strand.
CCTATGACAACGCAAAAGTTGTCCGTCTGTCCGTCCGTCCGTCTGTCCGTCTGTAAGCACGATAAATCTCGAAGGGAATGAGATATTTTGAGGAAACTTGGTGTGAGGATTCGTTGGGTCGTCGGACCAGTCAAGTTCGTAGATGGGCTTTGAAGTCCTACATTTAGGGGTGGGGGAGGGGGTTCAAATTAAGGGGCAAACAAAATATTTTGAAACAGCTAATTTGATAGTCGAGTATGGGGTAAGAAGACATGCTGAACACGATGGTGAAAACCATTTTGTCATCGGACAAGTAGTTCGCCCGGAATCCGGTCAAAACCGGAAAGTTTGTTAAAAGTAAAAGTTTTATTTGAAGTTGATTAAATGTTCGATTTAGGGGTAAGAAGACATGCTGAAGACGATGGTGAAAACCATTTTCTCGACGGACAAGTAGTTCGCCCGGAATCCGGCCCAAACCGGAAAGTTTGTTAAAATTAAATGTTTTCTTTGGAGTTGATTAGATGTTCGATTTAGGGCAAGAAGACATACCGAACACTTATGTGAAAAAATTACTACCTGGACATGTAGTTCCCCCCGAATCCGGCCAAAACCGGAAAATTGTTAGAAGCTTAAGTTTTATTTCTAGTTGATTAGATAACCGATTTGAGGGTAAGAAGAGATGCTGAATCCGTGTTTGACAATCATATTTTACCCGGAAATATAGTTCGACCGGAATCTGGCTGGAGTCGGAAAATTTGTTATAAGTTAAATTTTTATTTGAAGTGGATTAGATGTTCAGTATTGGGGAAAGAAGATACCCTGCGTTCGTTTTTGAGCTTTCTTTTTTCGCCGGACAAGTAGTTCTGGAATTCGGCCAAAACCAGGAAATTGACAGAAGTGGCAGGAAGTTTTCCTCAAAATAGATATGACTTATAGGGGTAAAGACACATGCTGAATCCATATCTGAACTTGGTTTTCTCAGATGACTAGCTATTTGGCCTTAATCTGTTTCTGAATTTTAATTGTAAAAATGTTCAAGGAGTCTGGCGATGACTCGATCTGGCTAAGACAAGACCCAGTTGTCTGGATCAGATGCTGAATTTTTGGGATCCCATAGAAAACTTTGGTCTTTTTAGAGCCCGTGTTCTGCATAAGAGAACCCGGAACAGGATGTGGTACTCTACCAAATCCGTTTGTGTTTGGATACGGTGTTGACTCGAAAGAAACATGGGAGCTCTAACGCTTGATGGTGGGTTTACACACTGCGTAAAATCCGAGCGTATTTTCAAATCCGAGCGTGTTTTACGCACGTTTGAGCTTGAAAACATTTTTAGCAATACGGACGTATTAGAGAAATCGGTCCGTTTTGTATTTAAATACGTCCGTACTGGTTTCAAGCTCAAACGTTGCGTAAAATACGCTCGGATTTTACGCAGTCTGTAAATGGACCATGAAGTCACAGAACGTGGAACCCGTACTCGGATACGCACTGGGTGCGCTCCGTAAAAACGACTTGTGACGAACACGGGTTGAGAATCGCGAGCCAGAAGACGCAACTATAGTTTTGTGTAGGTAGTATGGTGAGCGACGGGGTTCGTATAGGAGGGAACGAAGGTATTTGAAATACGATGAACGTACGCGACGTAGGTCTTTTTTACCGAGTACACCCTGCAATCCAGCCAGAAAGTACATATGATGCGCAAAAGGCAATGTATATGTTCCCGAGTCCTTGAGCGTGTTCCACCCTTCTAACAATAGTAACTATTAATTACAGTTTCCGTTCCATCCTTACGAAAAGTTGTTATGCTGACCGTTATTCATCCTTCTTGAAGTAGTAACTATTTGCTTACCATGTTCGGGAGCGTAGTAAGCGTGGTAACTACAGATCTCTGTAACGTGATTGGCTGGATAAACCCCATGGAGTTACATTTTACCGAGATTTTAAAAATGCGTTCCAGCCTTGACGCCAAGAAGCCAAACTTTGTGACATCATGCGTAGTGACTACGGTAAGTTGGACGGAACACGCTCCTTGTCTGTTATGACACGAACGGTTGGCACAATTTTACTGTTTCCAAACGGATTTTGAAGGCACTGCAGACCAAATTTCAGGTATAAAGTAAGCTGTATCGGAATTCCATACAAGCTTGAATTCACACCTATTTGATCTAATTTACTTCCAAAAACAAAAATTGTAATTTATTCCTACCGGTGAATATGTATATTAATATATATAGAGAGAGCCAAGCGGCCAGCGAGGCGCCAGTCGCGTTTACATTTTATTATTATTATTATTATTATTTATTTGAATCCTTCAAAACTGAAGAGTAATGTATAAAAAAGGAACAACAACATGTCAGTCAAACTCATACACACTTACATACTAATAAACAGCTGACCGTTAAAGACAAATTAGCCTACTAAATATACAATGAAGTACATGAAAAAAAAAACAAAAAAACGAAGCTCAAAATAAACAAACTAAGCAGGGGACTTTTTTGTGAAAAAAGGAAAAAGGTTGTGATGAAGAAGAATGTTGTCAGCCTTTTTATGAAAGTTCTGATTTTTACCATTTAAAGTTTCCAAAGGATTCTTCACTTTAAAATTCGAAGTTAGGAAGGAGTTACTCGCAGAAATCGAGAAGCCAAGAAGGAATTTAGAGAATTTATAGTAAGTAACTTTTAGCGCAGAAAGTTCAGAAGGACGGAAAGAAGAAAAGAAAGCAGACGGAAAAAGAATGTGAGGAAGTGCAACAGCCGTATAAATAGAACCAAGACCATCTCTGCGTTACATCCCTCGTAAACGAATAACAGCACCGAATGCTCTTCTTATTTTATCTTGCACATGTTGAATAAGGATAAGTTTCCAATCCCTGGTATTAGATGAGTAAGGGATTCCAAGATACATAACTTTCTCAACAGGGCTGAAAACAATCCCCCCACCACAATCCAGAGGGGAATTCTGTGTCGGCAAACTACTACTCACAAAATAATGACATTTTTAAAAACTAATTATTAGACCCTTCTGCCCCAACTTAGACACTAGAATGTTAAAGTTTTCAATTAATTTTTCCTTTGACCGACTTAAAATAATAATATCATCAGCATATGCTAAAAACGTTACATCACGTGCAAAATGTATTAAAGAAGTCTTAAGCGACCGAAGACAATCTGCCAAACATGCATTAAAAATATATAATGATAAAATTCCACCTTGTCTAACGCCTTTTCCCACTGAAATTAAATTAGACAGAATTTTTGGGGAACGAATTGCCACTTGAACGTGTCCATTGTACCAGGACCTTAAAGCACGCACAACAGAACGGGGAATACCATTAAACACAAGGGATAGAAGAGCAGCCGCATGAGAAATATTGTCGAAAGCATCTTTTATGTCAATCAGAAGCGTATAACTCTCTCACTCGCGCATCATTGATTAAAGTGGAAAAAGTAGCGTGCGCGTGATCGCAAGGTCGTTTTTATAAAACGACCTATGGGCAATCAAATCCTATGTTGGGTGCTCAATCACATGACGTCACTATATACGTCACGACTGTATGGACTTCCGATACAACTTGTCGACACCAAATTTCATGGTCAGTCTCAACCGGCGGGGGAAGTCAAATTTAGAGGGAGTTCTAACAACAACTATTAGTTACTATTTTCGTTCCAGCCTCGTTAAAAGTTACGACTCTGGTCGTTCCAGCCTTCTCGAAATAGTAACTATTTGCTTACCACGCTCGGGAGCGTAGTAAGCGTGGTAACAACGAATCTCTTTGACCTGATTGGTCCGACTGGACCGCTGCAAGATCTTTTGCCCAGAGATAGAAAAAAGTGTTCCAGCCTGGACGCCAAGAAGCCGGAATTCGTGACGTCATGTGTAGTAACTACAGTAAGTAGGGTGAAACACGCTCTTAGTTTAACTAGTTCATAATAGTTGCATTTTGATCGAAGTTTTGTTAGCCATTGGCTTAGCCGGTTGCTAAGAGCGTGTTCCACCCTTCTAACAATAGTTACTATTTCCGTTCCATCCTCATGAAAAGTTACTACGCTGACCGTTCCAACCTTTTCGGAATAGTAACTAATAGTTACTATTTGCTTACCATGCTCGGGACCGTAGTAAGCGTAGTAACTACGCATCTCTGTAACGGGATTGGTCGGATTCGCCCCTGGCGTGAGATCCTGCTGGGAAATAGAAAAATCGTTCCAGCCTTGACGGCGAAAAGCCAGAATTCCTGACGTCATGCGTAGTAACTACAGTAAGTAGGATGGAACACGCTCTTGATTTCCGCTTTCAAACACCGTTGAAGTTCACCGTTCGCTTAATAGTTTTCACGACTCCGGCGACCCTTGCCCGGTCGCAGGTTCTTTAGCGTTTCAAGGTAACTTCGAACTTGCTAGCTGACGAAGTTCGACGCTCAGACTTTGAAGGACAAAGGAACTGTGACCGGCGACCGAAAATGATACTTAAGCAGAGACTCTTGAGTTTGAAGGTAACTCCAAACTTTGACAAAAAAAAAAAAAACGCAACTAATTCGAGAGGAAACGCTGAGGAGATTAAAGTTTTGTTCATTCATTCATTTGTTTGACGTTGATAATAAAGGAAAAATCTACAGCTCTACAAAAAAAAAAAAAAAAAAAAAGACTACGTTCTCGGACAATTTGCTAAACTGCATTATCAGCAATATTTACAATGGATACGTCGGCTATGATTCTTCATCAGCGATATTTCGGCCCTTCTTGGCAAGAAGCACCCTTTCTTGCCAAGAAGGGCCGAAATATCGCTGATGCTTCTTGCCAAGAAAGGCCGAAATATCGCTGATGAAGAATCATAGCTGACGTATCCGTTGTAAACATTGTTTGAATAAATGTTTCAAAGTCAGCTTGGGCTCAAAGAATATTTATGCATTATCAGATATTCACGCCGCACTTTTAATGGTAATATATTTATTTCCTGAAAGTCTGGATCGTATGGTATCTCGCTGCTTCGAAAAAAATCTTGGGATACCGGAACAGAGACAGTACCTTGTGCGACTCATCATTTAACGCAGCCAATAGTCGCCGTCACTTACCATCGTCTGGTGCCGGTGTTCCTTCTCCATTCTCCTTCTTAGGATGGTGCCGGTGCCGACGGTGGTGACTCCGCCTCCGCGTAGGGACGTGCACACCGACATAGAATGTGTGTGCTCGGTGACCTGGAAATGAAAATCATACAAGCACTTGAAAAAAGGAAAAGAAAATTTTCAAATTAGAGACCAGATGTCGAAACTTCCGAGTTGCATCTTTCAAGTTGTGATGACTGATTGCGATTCCTCCATTTGTCAATGACTCACGGAGACCAACTTTTGTAGATTTTAGTGGTTGTAAATACTGTGTAATAAATATCTTATCACTATCATATCATATAGATATTTTGTTATCTACTTACTATTTGACTATCTATACTTTCTAGTATACTTCTAGGGGGAATAAACAATATTTATGAAATTAATAGCAGTCATTTTTCATCATTTCTCAATGTGAGAACTCTGTTCGCTACTGCTATTACTTTGCTACCACTATTTCCGTACCACAACTACCTTTGTGTGGGCTGGAAAATAGCAGACACTGTTGACAAAAATTGAAAATCTGAAGGGCGCGTGTTTTTTTTGTGTTTTTTTTTAGAACTTAGCATGTAATTTCAGGTTTTTTAATAGTAAAGTATATACCTAAAAAGTCCAGAGCCCGGCAGAGAAGACAAATTCGCACTGTACGAGTTGGAAAAACTTCTTTAAGTACACATATCGTTTATTATAAGATATAACTGCTATAGGCTAAGTGGGGAACTGTGAGTTATAAGGTTTTAGGCATTTTTTACTTACATCGCAAGTCCGAACGAGTTTCGTTTTGCTACAAAGTGTATTAGCATTCTTTACTATTTTCAACTATTACTGTTATAGGACACCTGAATGAAGAGTACCAAGTATCATCCCTATCTGTATGACATCCGTTAACATTGCCTGCAGAAAACCCAATCCAAATACGAAATAGTGTTTCCAAGCTATGATCCAGTTAAGCCCAAACGTATATCTAGAAGAAATTCCAAGACGATCCGGCCAATTGCGCTTTTTGTCTTGGACTCTGCATGTGCAAAACTCCAGAAACAAACATCCCTATTTTGAAAACGTCACGCTCAGGAGAAAAAATGCTCTCCGTGGCCATGTCTGTAAATGCATTCTCCATGGCATGTTCAAGTATGATTTCATTGTTCAGGTGTCCTTTAAGTAAACATAACATTTATAATCATAAATGTTAGGGTTAGGGGGGTTAGGGGGGGTTGACCCCCCCCCCCCCCCCGAAACATACCAAAATAATCATTTTTTATGGGCTTTTCCCTCTGATCTATGTCTTTTTTATAGTTGTTTGTCCGACCCGCAGACCCCCCCCCCCCCCCCACGAAATAAATTCTTGGATACGGGCCTGTACATGTCCTTACCTTCATAGTCCCTTTCATTGAAGCTCTGAAGCGTCTGGTTTGCTCCTGGATCCTTTGATGCTTCTTCGCTTAAGTTTGATCTGAGGGATTCCATGGGAAGAGACCAAGGCCTGAAATAAATAAAGGTGTTTATAAATATATATTAATTTTATCTAGGCTATCCAATATATTTATACTACCGACGTATTCTACTCGCTGAATCACTCTACTTCCCCGAACTTCACAAATTTAATTTAAAGCGCACCACAAAAAATGGTCTTTCTACCACACACACAACGCTAACCATCCTTACTGTCACTATGAATGTTTTAAAACACAAAAACGGCATCAACCAATGAGCAAATCAAAACAAAAAACACCAAATTTCCTAGGTTGAAATAACTCGGTCTGGACTAATCTCAGCCGATTTTCCTGGACAGCCGTTATCGCACATAGGGAGCCAACGATCAGAATAATAATTTTCATCTAATGCTCCAACTATTTATTATAAATACAAATAAATTAAGCCCAAGACCAGTCTGGTACTTCTAAAGAGTACTTCAATAAAGTCTTGTAATTCTTTGCTAATCGAACGTGGAAATATCGTCATCTGGAAAAGAAGACCTTCTACGTGGGGTTTTCCTCAAGCCAAAACAGCAACCCGACAATCAAGTTCAAATCTAAACAAACTGGTGGCTTGTGGTCAGTAAGAGAAGGTAAACAGACTAGGTCTTTAATATACGGAACGAACACATTTGCACGAACAGGTATGACTATCGTCTGAAAACACGTGTGTAATGTTTTATTTACATGCATAATTCTATGTTTTTCTTTTAGTAATTTACTCGCCAATTTCGGCGAAAAGAAATAATACAAAAAAACAAGAGCTACGATCTCATATCGCACTTGTTACGAGTAGGTGGTGTGAGAAGCAAGAAAGTAGATCTGAGCATTTTCCCGGGAATTGCGATACCCCTCCCCACCGTGCTCGGATCCGGTCCAGACCCCAAGATATGTAATCTAAGGCATAAAATCTCTCTACTTTCCAAATTTCATCCAAATCACTTCACTTGTTCAACCCCTATGCGGGCCACAACATTTCCGAGACACCCCTCCAACCCCCCCTTAATACGACTCGGACACATAAACTTCGCATCTCTAACATCTCCCCTTCCCGTCCATCAAGTTGAACTCAAATCGGAGCATATCTGCAAATTTCCGCTTCCCACTTCATCCTCCTCCTACCTTGGTCGGATCTGGTTCGCACGCTGAATGACAAATCTAGGCCGCATAGATCTGGGCTCTCCCAGTTGCATTCCTTTCTGCCCATCCGTTTGGATTTGTGAATATTAAAAAGTTTCCGGAGCCCCCCCCCCCCCCCAACCTTGGCCACATCGGTTCGTACACATGCTTTGCATATCTAGGTCATTAGTTCTTATCACCCATAAAGTTTCACTTGAATCGCACCATTTTTCGCAACCTACGGAACTCAGTAATTTCAAGATTCCTCCTCCCTCAACTCCCCAAAAAACAGTCGAATCCAGGAAAAGAGGTCTTCCTGGAGCATTATAATCGTAAAGCCGGAACGCCAGAACGGAGGTCTTCCCCAACCGGGGGCGCTATAATCGTAAAGCTTTGGGAAATTACAGCACCTTCTGCGCTCATTCTATACTATTTCGTTCTGGCGTCACTCATGTTCTGCGAAAGAAGGAGATTAAAAAGGTGAGATCAGGTTATTTAAATAATAATAATAATAATCTGTATTTAAAGCCAGAGGCCATATACATGAACAGGTTATACACTAATTAACCAACTAAATTAAACAAAATATAACAAAAATTCAACTTCTATTCTCTCGAAATTTCACTCCTTCATCGATAAATCTACACACTTTACATATTATCTGCGCCGATGTACACTCCAAGATGTCTGGAAGCCGCAAATTCCCCCCAAGCAGAGACACCCTTAAATCAGAAAGCTCATGACACTTCAGCAAAAAGTGCTCCAAATCATCATTCCCTTCATTACATATAGGGCAGAGCACCAGCTCCACTTGTCGAAATTATGTCATAACCATACATTGACGGAGACATTCAAAATTCCAGATGCATGTTACCCTTTTGGATGTTTCCTCATCGCTTTCAAAAATCATGGAGAACAGGACCCAACCAGCACAGGACATCGTCCACTGCTTCCTGACCGAAGATTGAAAATTAAGTGTGTTTTTCTGCGTATTTATGTCTTTTGTTTCTTTTTTTACTTTCTTAATTTACTTCGCCTTTTCAAAATGCCGGGTCATAAATTTCAAGTATTGTAAATTTCACTTGTACCTTCCTCGACGTTATAGGAATTCCCGTATAACTGCAACTTTTTTGCCCTCTGACCCTTGTGCAAAATTATCTTCAATTGCCCAGGACCTTCACGTTTCTGCCCTTGACCATTTCTCCGCACTCCATCTAGGAAGAAGATTTTTTAGACCCGATTAGTCCCTTTTTTTTTCTTCTTTTAAATGTTTATTTTTTGATCTTGTGCATTTACTACATTATTGAAAGCTCAGTGTACTTTTTGCTCTTTTTTTTGTTTATACTGCACTATTTCCTCTCCTTAAGTGCGTTAATAAAATCATCATCATCAACATCATCAAATAAATTACTTACTTACTTACTTATTGTGTCGGTTCCTTAAGTCTATTTGGTCGGGTCAGTAATATGCCTGCCAAGTTTTATCGTCCTTAGCACATCCGGAACTATCCTATCTAGCGATCACCTGAATTCCAGGAAACCCCCTCAACTCCCCCAAAGAGCCCCGCCATGATCTAGTTCTGTCAAGAATGTATCTAATGCTTATGCTTGTTCTTCCCACCAAATTTCATCCCGATCCCTAGAAACTAAGCGTTTCACAAAAATTCCGGTGTCCCCTTCCAACTACCCCCCCCCCGAGTATCGGATCCAGTCCGGACTTGACACCGAACAGCTGAGACACTAGCTCTTTCCATCTGCCAAGTTTCACCCAGATCCGATCTCCCGTTCAAAAGTTATAAATGCCACTAGATTCCGGATTCCCATTCCCTCCACTCCCTCCATGATGTTCGGATCGTGCAAACGACTATTCTTAAGTCCGTCTATTCAGATCTCTCATATTCGTGAGGAGTTTCATCATCTTATTACATCAGGAAGCACCGAACTCGACGGATCACCAGAATCCCCCCACCCTCACACAGTGCCCGAATCCGGTCCTTTTATGTCAATGATCTATCTAGGACTTGTGCGTGTTCTTCTCACCAAGTTTCATCCCGACCCCTCCAGTCTAAGCGTCTCCCAAGATTTCCGACTCCCCCCAACAGCTCCCCCCAAAGTCACTGAATCCGGTTCGGATTTGAAGTGTGCTGTCTGAGACACGAGGTCTTTTCAAATATCATGTTTCATTAAAATCGCGTCACCCGTTCAAAAGTTATAAATAGCCCAAGATTCGGTATTCCCCCTCCCTCCACGGTGCTCGGATCGGGGAAGTGATTAAACTTAATCTTTTTCGGTTCCTGATACGCCTGCCAAGTTTCATCGTCCTAGCTTACGTGGAAGTGCCCGAACTAGCAAAACCTGGACAGACCGACCGACAAACCGAAGGATGGACAGTAATTGCGATCGCTATATGGCACTTGGCCGACAGGCAGGTGCCATATAAAATTGTCCAGGTTTATAGTAAAACAGATCCACCATGTGTAGCACATACCTCACGATTTCTCGCCTCATTCAACAGGTGTGAGATATAGCAGATGTAAGGCAGACACTCGAAACGGGGCTGATTAGCGTCAATTTGTATCCTAATTTAAGTTGCGTTTCTTTATTTTCTCTATTTAGTCCACTATTTCTATGTAACAGAAGTGCGTAAATAAAAATATTCATTCATTCATTCATTATCTCGGAAGCCAAATGTTTCTGTTAAGACTGAATCATGCAAGGACCTGTAATAATTATGATTATTACAGGTTTATTTCATTCCCCGAAGTTGAACCAGAGGATTGACAGCCTGACGAGGACCCTTGCCAAGAAGGGCCGAAATATCGTTGATGAATAATCATAGCTGACGTATCCGTTGTAAACATTGTTTGAATAAATTTTTGTTTTTAATTGCTCGAATTAATGTGATTAACTGAGATTTCGCTCTTTAGTCTCTGTTCAGTTTTCTGATTTGTGTGCGAGCACTTGAGCAGGATATTCCAAAATTCCGGAAAAGGATTTTGGCCGATAAGCTTCTGGACACCAAAATAGAGCAAAGTGCAAAACAGAATTTACAAACTGTCTGAAACATTCGATTAGAAAATAACAAAAACAAGGACATTCTCATCTTATCATCAAGCCGATTAAAGATCAAAATATCCGGGAACTGTAAAAAAAAAATTTGTAACCGATCAGGTAGGCAAATTCCTGAATAGAGTTCGAATAACTTTTTCGAAAAACTATTATTTGGAATAAAACTAAAACCAGGCCTGAGAGTGACTTTTTTAACATATTAGTAGTATTTATAACATATTCCTATATAATGACTACATATTAATTAACAATATATATTATGTACCTTATCATATTATATATTCGAATGTATATTATATATATAGGATATAATATTTCCCACTACCCAATATTTGATGATTGAGGCAGGAACGATTCAACAATGATGGAACAATGATTGAATGGAGCGATGACGGAACAATGATGATTCTAGTGAAATTACTTAGTAAAAAAGCTAAAACAAAGAAGACTGTACCCAGAAAGAGAGACTTTGACGAAAAACATAAGAGAGGAAAAATAGGCTACTGACAAAACAATTTACCAAACGTGATTTGTTAGTCGCATAAGTTTTGAACCCGTTTTGGGACGAAAAACCTAAAACTTTGTAAAAACCAACAAGCTGTAATATAGGACAATGTAGGTTTTTTCTTTTTTCAATATACGATTAAGCCTTGGACACATTTTCAAATAATCTTAATAGTAAAAATGTTCAAGGAGTCGGCGAAGATCGGATATCTACAAGATCCATTTGCATGGATCAGATATATATATATATTAATATTGGGTAAACAAGCAGCGCTGGCACACACAAGGGGTAAAGGAAATAAGCGGGAATGGCTGATCTCGACCGCTTTTTATATAGTAATGTCTCTGAAATACCTTAAATGCCGAACTTCCGAACAATAGTTCTATTCAGATACCATACAAAAGTATTCCTTTTCCAAATCTTTTCTTCCACCCTGGGCAGGTGTCCCGCCGTGAATTTTAGGATGAAACAGAATATTTTTAATGTTTCCGTGAGTAATTTTCTATTTTCGTTTGATTAACTAAGAATAAATGCACTTAACCTTTAAGATCTACCGATCAGATACAGTAAAGTAAAGTAATTTTTTCGTTCACATTCACACTACAAAAAAGCGACTCGACTCGAGCTAAATACTGGGAAGCCACAAATCTAAGCAAGGACTGATAAGATATAATCATCAAGTACTGGCTGAAGTCCCTTCGCACTTCCGATGTTCCAGAAATAAAATTAAAATAGCGCGTACCCCTTTCCCACTCCCAGGCTTGATGACTAACTCTCCTTGCCAATGCAAAATCGCCGTGTACCTAGCGGAAAAGCCGGAAGCGGCACCAGAGCTGTCACCAACGATCGCCGTGATTGGTTGACAAAGGATTTCAGTTGTCTTATAAGTAGTGAAACTGATAGACAAAAATGCTCCTCAGCCGGGATTTGAACCCAGGACCCTCTGCTTACAAGTCAGTCGCTCTACCAACTGAGCTACCGAGGGGCTTGTGAACAGAGTTCGCAAACCACTACAAAAGTCTGATAGAAGCCGGCCATAGGAACAGTGATCCCGCCCGAAGGCAAATTCGTCTAACCAGTTCACATCCCAATGTCACGGAAATTAATAATAATACATAGATGGCACTTTACAAAAGGAGTAAAGTGCCATCTATGTGTTATTATTTCATTTGTCGAGTTTGAGTCGTTAGTGCGACGTTTTCTCGTTCTTCCTGAGGTTCACTGACGTGTTTTAGACTTAGTCATATAGAGTATTTTACAATCCCGTGTCTCTACCATCGGCTCTCTTGAGGAATGAGCTCGCCCCTCGGACGATTCTTACTGTCACTGCTGTCAAGAACCCCACCTGCCCAGGATAGAAGCGTTCTGAACTGTTTGTTCTTCAATTTTAATATATGAACTGTTTGCTGAAATTAAGTGTTTTATATCTCTCATTCAACATCAAGCTGAATGCGAATTAATGCTATTACTACATCTTTGTCGATCAACAGCTGCTTTTGCTGCTCATTGTTAAAGTTTCACGGGTATAGTTTATTCTAATTTCAACCAAAGGTTCCGTTCGCTCGGAAAATATTTCCGGAATTATTAAACTGGCGGGAGATTCAAATTAGAGGAAAGCGTATTTTCGAAGCTCAGGAAAAACCGTCGCGACTTACTAAGTACGGAATCGAGAACATCAGTTGGACAGAGCACATTATGACCAACATAACTTTTTCTCGCGCTACAAAAATGAAAAAAAAAATTCGCAAATAACCACCGAAAGCAATTAATTCCTCATCAAGTACGTTCATCAGAGCGTCCTGAAATCCTGTGTACGATATTTTATGGAAGAAAAAAATAACTGTTCTCAAGATACTCATTTCAGCCAGTCTTGGTGATTTTCTCATTTATTACAATGGTTTTGTTTACGAACTGAGGGTAAACATTCAAAGCTAATTATATTGTAAAAAACTTCAAAGTAAATCATTATTTATTTACATATTTTTTTTTTTTTTTAATACAACTTATTAGTTATTAGTTATGTTCTTCTCCTTCTCTTTTACTCCAACAACGCCTTGTTCTTTTGTATAGATGCAAAACAAAGTAGTTATTACTATTAAAGTAATTACATCGTTAGTCTTCTAGCATTACAACGTCTAGATACCACCCCCTCCCCCCACCAAAGACCATGACCCGATCCGACAGCTGGGAATCAAATCGCGCGGTTCGGAAGCACACGAGATGGGGACGCTGGGCTTACAGTCGAGATTATAGTTTGACGACCGATCTAATAAAATATTTTCTTTTAGAACCGGTTTCTGAGCGAATCGCTTTTTTTACCGGCATTTACAGTCCGCTCCAAGCCTGAAGCTCCTTGAAATCTGATTAATTGCCAAATACGCTGGCAGACCACCGATGCTTATTACACGCACATAAAATAACTACCGTCTTTGTTTGGCGAAGGTTAAGGTTGCTTTTCAGGGCTGGTATTTAATCAGAACCGAGAAAGTGAAACTTCAATTTTGTGCTTGACGTGAGAAATAACCTACTTGGCAAAAATAGCTTTCGCATAAATTTAAACTCTAACTAGTTACGGATTGGCAAACTAAACTTGTATATCTTACAATGAATGAACGAATGAATGAATGAGTGAATGAACGAATTGTAGATGTACCAGATGTACTAGGACCATGAAACTTGGCTTGAACACTAGAGACTTGACATGATTAGATCATTTTTGCCTCAAGGGTTTTGCTTACAACTAAATTTCTTAAAGTACAAATGATACTTTTCATCATCATTTTTGATTAAAGAGTTTTGATTACATATGAATTTCTAGCGCCCCTAAAGTGCGCATCATCACAGCCAAATGCATTGCCAAACGATACATTCTCGTGATCTCCAAGGACTAATTATCTCAAGGGTTTTGCTTACAAATACTCACAGCAAACCCACTAACTGAAGAATTCCTACTCTCATCCTCTGACCCAGCCTTGCAAGTGCCATATGAGCTTCCAGCTCTTGTTGTTTTGTGTCAAGGCTGGAACGCATTTTTCGATCTTCAGCAAAATATCGTGCCACAGGCTAGAACGTTACAGATATCCATAGTTACTACGCTTAGCACGCTCCCGAGCGTGGTAAGCAAATAGTTACTATTTGCTTACGGTCATCGCAGTAACTTTTCACTAGGTTGGAACGAAAAAAGTAACTAATAGTTAGCCTACTGTTGTTAGAAGGGTGGAACACGCTCATAGTAAAACAGATCTACAGGTTGATGAGTAGAAACCCTGTAATTTGCGTCCCAAGTATCGCATATATCTCAGTAGTGGAAAGTGAAAGTTACCCACTACCTTCTGAACCCGACTTTTAACTATATGATATGATATTTACGCAAAAAGCCCGACGACCAAGGCAAAACAATACAAAAACGATAAAACAACGGAAATTTTCGCCAAATTCCAACCATGCCAAAATAAACCTTTCTCGATGTTTCATCGAAAGCTTAAGGAATCTTCCTATCTGGCGAACTCCCGCTAAGCATTCATCCTTCATAACTTTAACCATCCATTCCTCATCATACACTCTTTTTCCGAACCCTTCTTCCGTCAACCCATTTATTCACTACATTCACACATCGGGTGCACCACATTCTCATTCGTATCCCCACACATGGGGTAGTAGTAAGGACCAATCCGACTTAAATCTACATGAATACTGATTATGAGACAGTAGGGGATTAACAGAAACTAAGCCACTTGGAGCGCTGAACTGGAATAGGGCGAATAGCAACTTAAAAAGTTGGTTTTCTCCTGTTTTACCCGTAAGTCAGAGATCCGATGACGACGCTTTGGATTAAACTGTTGGCTTGCCTACGAAACGTCCCCATGACAAAACGTCCCCTGGCGGAATATCCCCGAGAAAAATGTTTCTCGTAACAAAACGTCCCCATGACAAAATGTCCCCGTGGCGAAAGGTCCCCAACCATAGATTTTTAAATTCGCCTCGATCTTAAGGTGCATATTCGAGGTAAAACAACTTCAGAGTGTACATTGCAGATGTGGGGACATTCTTTATAAGCAGGAAAGATCGGACGTAGGACCGGTTGCTTCATAAATGTACTGTTTTCCGTTTAAATATGTAGTGTAATGTGCCTTGTAATTGACTCGTAACTAATCAGTTCTAGGTCGTTTGAAGCAACATGCACAATCTGAGAGCTCCAATAAGCTCCTCAGAGAAAGGGGAAGACCGCTGTGGCTCAAACAGAGTCAAACAAGGAAAATACAAAAATAAGCGTAGTGCCGCAATGCTAGACACAAATCACATGGGAAGCGACGAAACGCAAGCGGATGGAATGATTAGTAAGGTAGGGACTAGAGAGACATATTAAAATCCTTTAACAACAAATACCACCAAATTAAATGTCGAACAAAAGCGAAATCACTGAGTTATATCGCAGCGCAAACTAACGCACAAATAAACCAATTAAATAAAAGATAAAAGGACTGACAAACTACGATATCTTTGCGCTTTCTTTAAGAAATGGCTATGGGCGGGAGCAACAGGTTTGTTTCTTGACTATCGGTTAAGTACTGAAGTGGTCAACCCATCGTGGTTTGCAAAAGTTTATATTCTAAGAACATTTTCTGTCTGAACTGTGACGCAATCAGTAATCTCATAGGCCTAACTATCACTCGGCGATTACAAAAAAGTTCTATAGCCTGGGACGTTTCTCCATTGGGACGTCTTGATCGGGGAACTGTCGCCACGGGGACGTTCCGAATGGGGACGTTTTTCCGACAACCCGAACTGTTCGCTTTGCAAATAATGAAGTGTCCAATCTCCCCATAATACAATCTCTTCCACATTTATAACAATTATGATTTAATCCAGTGTGTTTTATTGTTATTTCTGATAGGCTTACTGTTAAGCTACCATCTATTTTTATACTTTTTATAGCCCTGAAGTTCTTTACGAGGGAAAATGAACAATAATTATAACATAGCCTATATTAAATAATGGCTAAAAACGGTCAGCTAACGATATTCGTCAGAGAAATTTAGGCCCTTCTTAGCGAGGGTCCTCGTAAGGAATATTCAATAATATACAATGAAAATAAAACAACGTACTTATCTTCCATGTGAGATGTATTGGCACCAAATCACAAGCAAAACCTTTTAATAAAAAACAATTATCGGAAATGAATTATCCAGGAAAAACAGAGATAGCCAAAGGTTTGGCCGGAAGACCAAAAGGAACTGATCAGGCGGACAAATCGAACAAGGATTAACGAAACGATAAGATACAATAAAAAGACCGAATTCCGCTTTTTGCCAGAAATCGGTGGCTCTAGGCAGAAATATGTGGTGTTTGTTCAAAAATCGCCCACACGCGTAGATGGACCAAAATCCGTCATTATGTCTACCCGATAGTTCACAAACAGTGATAGAACCGTTACTTTTGTCACAGTCAATTCGCCACATGCCAGTTTGACGCATCAAAATCCGTCACTTCACCCCCCAACTAGTTTACACACTCTTCTGTCGGTCAAACGTTAGTTTTGTCAGAGCAAGTTCACTTCCGTCAGTTCGTCCACCCGCTAATTCAACCGCCGTATGTGCACCTACTCGCACACAAAAAAATGCACGTACCAAAATCCGTCACCACAACCACTAGCCACTTTACGCACCCGTCATTCGGCACCGTCATTCGGCACCGTCATTCTCTTGCCGTCATTTTACCAAATGTTTTAATTGCTACTCCGTAGTTTTATTTTTGTGGATTGGTCAAAGAACATGAATTGGTACGTTTATTTTATTTTTGTACGTGTTCTTTTTTGGAGTAACCATTATGAGCCTGATAGTCATCAATCCAATAACAAATAATAAAGTTTTTCAATCTTTATTTCTCTTTCTTGTATGTACTGTGCAAATGCCGATTGTTAAAATAGGCCGTGCGTAAGTCAGCGTAATTCATCCGTCCTTCAACATAACATGAACTATCTGCTAACTGTCATAAGAAAGAATTTCGGTCATATCTCAGCTCTTTTCGGTTGAAGTTCAACAGGTTCGTGGATTGATATCTGTGATGTTGTACGTTCTTTCGCCGCCAATTCGCTTACTGTTGGTTCGCCCACACGCTTGTCACCCAACCGTCTGTTCGCCCACCTTCAGTTCGTCAACCGCAATTTCACATACATCAGTTCGCTATTACACCCACCCGCTAGTTCGCCCACAATCATAAAAAAAAAAAAACAAAGAGCCCTACTAGTATTACCACCGCCATTATCCCAGGAATTCATGTTTCCACACATTAGTTTCTCAGGCTTGGCGGGATCATGCTTGCCTCCCATGTTTCTTCAGAAAAAATTCGTGACCTACTCTGAAACTCAAACTCCCACGAGGTGACCTAGTGAACACGAAACTGTGAGATAAGCTAAAGCAATTTAGAAGGGTTTGGGACAAACTCTGACGCAGTAACCTCCTGAACAGGAAACTCGGAAAGGGTTTCAAAGCAAATCAATAAATGAATGAAGAAGCGCGAAAGCCTTTGAAAAGGGCTTCCGAGAAATCGCGTGGTTTTGAAGCAAACTCGGAAAGTATCATATCAAGAGTTCCCCATCCAGATTTCCATTATCATCAGGGCGGACCCATAAGGGTGTCGGACAATTTCTGACGCTGCAACCTCGTGAACAGGAAACTGAGAGATAGGAAAGTTCAATCTGTAATAGTCTCAGATCAAATCAAACGGCTTCCCGGACTTATCTTCTGGATTCCAGATTTCTGTTCAGAACAACAAGGGTTTGACAAAAGAGTTATACGCCGCTCTTTCTGGTTAAACCAACTTCTATGCATAAGCCGATTGTGAAACCAGCAACTTTTTACTTCCAAGAAAATTCTATATACTCTAAAAAGAAACCGTACATACATAAACGTCATACAAATTGCCCCCCCCCCCCCTCCCATGTGATCAAACCATTATTCGCTACCTGACGCAGTTCGGCGACACCGGTATTCTTACTTTCTTGCAATGATAATAAAGAATTATGTTGCAAATTATCAGCAATTTATTAAATTTTTAATATCAGCATCATCTTAAATATCAGCATTCATCATCGCGACTATTTGCACTAGTCTATCTCCTTTAATTATTATTTATTTTCCTGCTCAAAGATGGTTGCTACTGAAGGCAAGAATGTTTAATGCCTGAAATCTTGGATGAACAGTGGCAACTGACACAAATTGATGGTGACCAGTAAGAGGGAGTAGGTTTGTGTCAAGCAGAGCTGAAGAAAGGATCAGGGCTGATAGCTTACCTCCAGGTCCTGATAAGCGGATACGGAGATATGCTGTCATGTTTGAAGCAAGGCCATAGGGAGTTACGATGGACGTACCAACGTTATAATTACTTTGAAAGAATGAAGAATTTATGATGCACTGCCCAAGGGCATAAGTGCAGTAAAAAAAGGACAACGAAATATAACAATAATTATAAAACACCCAACAAAATTTTCCATAAAGGTTTCCCTAATTTAGGACCACATTGATGGAGTCGCGGACAGGTAAGTTTCCAATCGTAGAACAAAATTTAGAAGATGAAAATTTAGAAAATAGGTCGGAAATTAACGAACGGCGGACCAGGTAGCGGTTCCGCGTGCGCCGTGGTATGTACAGCAGAATCTCATATTTCTTAATTATGTCGAGCGCATGCGGTTTTTGGGATCTCAAAACGTAAGTGGAGGGATACCTATGACATCGTAAAAGTTGTCCGTCTGTCCGTCTGTTAGCACGATAATCTCGAAGGGAATGAGATATTTTGATGAAACTTGGTGTGAGGACTCTTTGATTCAAGGGTAAGGTCAAGTTCGTAGATGGGCTCTGTAGCCTTACATTTAGAGGTGGGGGAGGGGGTTCATTTAAAGGGGCAAACAAAATATTTTTAAACAGCTAATGTGGGTAATTATGATTATGGGGTAAGAAAACATGCTGAACACTAATATGCAAAACATTTTCTCGCCTGACAAGTAGTTCGCCCGGAATCCGGCCAAAACCGAAAAGTTGGTTAAAAGTAAAAGTTTCATTCAAAGTTGATTAAATGTTCGATTTAAGTGTAAGAAGTCATGCGGAACATGATGGTGAAAACCGTTTTCTTGCCGACGAGTAGTTTGTCCGGAATCCGGCAAAAAACGGAAACTTGGTTAAGTAAAAGTTTGACTTTGAAGCTATTTAAATGTTCGATTTAGGGGCAAGTAGACATGCTGAACACTTATGTGAAAAGCGTTTTCTACCTGGACAACTAATTCGCCCGGAATCCGGCCAAAACCGGAAACTTTGTAAAAAGTAATAAGTTTGATTTGAAGTTGATTAGACGACAGATTTAGGGGTAAGAAGAGACGCTGAGCCTGTATATGACAATCACTTTCAACCGGACATATTATTCGCCCGGAATCCGGTTGTAACCGTTTTTTTTTAGAAGCTAAAGTATGAATTATTATTGATTTGATGTTCTTTATAGGGATAAAAAGATACCGTGCGCTATTGCGAGCGCTGTAGCAGCTTTCTGTTTTCGGTTTTCAGTTTTCGGTTTCCAGTTTTCACCGTATTTTGTGGAGCTCATAACTCGTGACCAGTACAATTATCAAGTTCAAACTTGGTATACTGTGGGTATTGGGGTCTAGTTGTGCCTTCTGGGGGTCCGACCCCCACCCCCACCCGGTTCAGGGCAAATAGACCCAGATTGCCCAGTGAATAATGTTCATAACTTGACCAGAACTGGACACGGGACGATGAAATTCCTTTTCGTAGATCCTAGGGCTGGGAAATTGCTTTGAAACTTGCACCTCCCCCACCCACCACGTTCATGGGCAACTAGGCCCAGATTGCCCAGGAGTAAAGTTTGATACCCGTGACAGGAATCAACAGGTATCAAGTTAAAACTTGGTAGGATTGTGAGCATTGGGGTCTCTTTTTGCTTTTTGCGGATCCCAAACCCCACCCCCACTTGGTTTAGGGGCAATTGGGACCAGATGGCCCATTTTTTTTAATGTTTTTAACTTGACAATAACTGGAAATAAGGCAATGAAATTCCTTTGTGCTTTTGGATCATAGGGGTTGGAGAGAGTTTGAACCACCCCCACCCTCCCCGTTCATGGGCAAGTGGGCCCAAACTGCCTATGAAAAAAGCTTTTGAATCTAAGCTGAGGGATCAAACTCTAAGCTGGTATACTTGAGGAAAAAGATACCCCCTCCCCCCGCTGCCATTCATGGGCAGCTGGGCCCAGATTTTCCTCAAGCTAAGTTCGTCTTTGGCAGGTCTGAAGTCAAACTCTTGTATATTTGGGGAGAAATATCTACTAACAAATAAGACGACGCGACGTACTTTGATCTTTAATTACCAGTTGGAAACTGGACTGTCATATGATCGATGATATGCCGTTCTTAATGAATTGCGACAAAGGAGGCATTAGGCGGCTACGATATGGTTTATTGCACTTGTTATTACCTTGCTAATGGAAAAGAGGTTCAAAGGGTGGGACTGGCTGACAGACCATTCAGTGTTCGAAGTCAAGCTATTCGTGCAAGATCTTCAAAATTTCTATGAATTTACTGGCGGTTTGTTTACTTTTAAAGCTTTTAAAGTGGGATAATTACAAATTAGGTTATTTCAAAACTTGTTTGGTTATTGGGGATGAGAAATGTCTTGGTTTTAAAGCTATTTGTATATAAAATGTGATAAACATTTTACTTTTACACTCCACGTCTGAGCGCTTGCGCACTTGTTCTGAAAAAAAAAATCGACTTCTATCCTATGATGGCGATGAATCAGTAATACAAAAATGAAAATGTATACTATGTACAGTGTAATATGTCCCAGAGTAGGCTAGTGGCTGGTTCAGGCTAGGGAATCTTGAGGATGCGACGGGAATTTCATCTTTCTTCAACTATTTTTCGGAATTCCGCTAAAGAAACCCTGCAATCTGAACAGTAATCAGTGCCGTGAAAGTTGGCAATAATCAATCAAAAGTATCGCCCATGGCCCAAATGTGAAACACGCAATCGACTTAATCTGAAGAGATTTGGATACACGATGCTGTGGTAAGAAAGATAGTACAATACATTAAACGCTTGGGACTGGCTAATAATAAAACTGTTTTAAATAACCTTCTTTACCACTCCTTGGAAGCGTAATAGGCTACCTACATGACCCAGAAATATGGAATTGTCGAACCGGTTCGGAAGCTTGATGAGCTTAACGATCAAAATGCAATCAGAGCCTCTACGAGTGGAAAGGGATTGTTCTCCGGTATTTAATTAGTGTATTTTTCTCTCTTTGTTTTTATTGTGTTTTCTTTTCTTGTGTGATCTCTTTCTGTCCATTTACTCCATCGTTTTCTCTTCTTGTATGATTGGTTGAAAATATGGCAAAAGTCAACGTGACGAGCTTGTGGAGAAAAACTGTACTGTGGTTCTGACCAATGGCCTTATTACAGTTCAGCGCTCAAAGTGGACTAGTTTCTGTTAGTTCCCATTGCCTCATAACCAACACTTGTGTAGACATAGTAAAAAGTCGAATCCATAGGGTAGTGGGTCCCTTTCTCTGCTGCTGAAACATATGCAAAACCTCCATTACCTGGGCCACAGATGACAGGTTTCCCACTCACTAACCTGTGGATCTATTTTACCATGTCTGATCCAAGTGCTGACGGTGAGGCATAGGGGGATTAATAGAAATTAGTCCGCTTGGAAGCGCTGAACAGGTATATGGCCAACTTTGATTGAGATCTTCAGCAGAGAGCAACACAAGCTGTTAAATGCTAAGAGGCGCTTTGGTATGACCAAGGACCGAGTAGTTTAATACCTGCAAAAATCTGGGGTGGAAAAGAAGTATTCTGTAAATCCCATACTGAAATCAACCAATAACAGCAGCAAAAACTCCTAATAGGCCTATCCATTATCCCATCCCATGAGACAAATTAATGACATAGGTGTGTTTATCCCCCCGTAAATTGGCAGTGGAGAAGAAACCAAAATGACTTGAAGAAAACTCAATCACCAGATTAACAAAAAACGAAAGTACGATATTTTCAATTAGGACCCTTGCCAAAAAGAGCCGGAATATCGCTGTAATAAGTCTCAATTAAATTATAAGATTAGAGACATCGAACACGATTCGCAGTCAGCTTGTTGTGATGATTTCGTCACAACAGTTAAGTGGTGTTGTTTAGTAACATTCTAGTGGTTGCCCATGCGGCGACCCTAAAAATCCCTGATAAAATCCGATGACGAATTGACGCCAGACGCGCTAGAGGAACAATAACAACCACACTTGAGATCTTGGTTTAAGTTTTCTGAAGGGTGAATAAGCGATTAGGCTCTCGCTTCACATCGAGCCCCGCATTAGCCCCGTGGAAAAGTCAGCCAGCACTCAGCACTGAAGTCGGAAGACAAAAATGACAAACTTGATGACGCTTGACAGAACAGAGTTAGGTAAAGCAAAAATAGAGGAAGAGACATTTTGAACAGTTTTAAACATGGCTGGGCCTAAGAGGAAGTGAAAATAGTCAAACAAAACAAACCTGGATAAATGTACACCAAGAAGTAACGTGTCGTTGTTTTCTTTACTGTAGTGTACCTGGCGGCCAAAAAAGAACTAATCTGAGAGGAATTTTATGAGGGGCGTATTCCAGTAGCGCTCGGTAGCGCTTCCAAGCGGAATAGTGTCAACACTTGTGACAGACATAGTAAATAGATGCACTATTTTATGAGTGAAAAATTTGCAATCTGCTTCCCTAGTTACGGAACTTTTGCACTGTCCTTGGATTGATAGCTATTATACCCTTCTCATTACCTACTGGATCTATCTTTTACTATCTCTCTATCACAAGTGTTAATAATTAGACACGAAGGACTTCCAGGAACTATTCCGCTTTGATCGCTGAACTGAAATAAGGCAAATTGTTTGATGTTTATTTCATGCTCTTCCATTTTGTACAGGAGGGGTGCCTAACCTCGTGTTTACACCTACTTTGAATGTTTCCGCGAAAATGTTAAACTGAAATATACATGCTGTCCTGACAGTCAAGAGGCAAAATATGCTTGAAGACGAATTTCAACTGTCATGTGTCCAAAAATCTTCAAATTCTGTTCCTTTTCTTTGTTTTGAAGCTGCTTTGAAACAAAAATTTCTGGCTATTGACTTTGATAACTCTGACTTTTCCATTGTTTGTGAGTCACAGCGAGGAACTAAGGTTAGAATGAGTCTCCTTTGAAAATAAAAATATGTTTAAGTAGAAATACTGAAGCAATATTTACTTATCCAATATGTAAACCATTCAATTAGCTTCGATCTAGTATGTTTTTCATATTTATTGGTTCCTCTTTAAGCCAGATAGATTATTTATTCTGAAGGAAAGACTTCTCTGGAAATTTGAAATCTCGTCTGAGGTTCGATATTATATTTTATTCCACTTCTAGGTCATAGTTATTTGGATTAAACTTGTTTGATAGATTGATAGCCCTCCTGTACCGGACTTTGAACAAAGAACACATGCATCTGCAAATCCAACAAACGAATACGACATTAGCTCCTCCCCTGGATATTCCCTGGCTAAAGATATCAGACTTGGGCAAATAAATGATCGTTTTAAAAAATATATCGATCTTATCACCTAGAGGAAAACTCCGCGGCATTTCTTTACCTTTACAGCCTCCAAAAATGAAAAACAAATCAATCCTCAAAACAAGTTGTTCAAAATCCAATCAGCCATAAAAAGCGGCAAACAAACTGTGTCACATAAAACGGATTTCAAAACTTCATGTTTCCTACCGGTGACTGAGAAGATCCGGAGAACTGCCGTGAAGCGGTTGCGCCAAAGAAGCCTTGCCAAAGGGGAACAAACCTCACGACCAAAAAACAAACAATCTAAAAACTAATAGAGACGAAAACCAAAGCTCATGACAGAGATGTTACGGTTTTCGACACAAGAGGAGTAGTAGCTTCCTTCGTTCAGAGGCATTAATAGCCAAAACAAATTTTTTGGGGGGAGGTATTTATCGACTAGCTGGTCATTTTTACTCCCTCTTTTTCTAGACAAAAACACCTATTACTGAGAAAAAAGACTGTGTCAACGAAAAATCGGCTGTTTTTAAAAAACTACTATATTTTAGAAAAAATCGACTATTTTTACAAGAAGCGGACTGTTTCTTCTAAAAAAACCCGACTGTTTCCAAGAAAAAAATCGACTGTTTTTACGAAAAACACCCGTGCCTTAAGTGGACTTCCAGGATGAGGAGATTTTTTTTTCTTCCCCGAAATCCAACACAACTAATTCAAAAGAAAGAAGCAGAAAAAAAACTTGGTCATCCATTTGACCCGATACTGTAGCCAATCCCCACGTTTTTTTTTATTTTTTTTTTTTTTGGTTCAAAGCTACCCTGTTTGAAACTATGCAAATCTGTTCACTATTCTTCGGCAGTCTAAATTTGCTGAAAGTTGCCAGCTACAATAGACGCGGAATACCTGTTTAGTTAGTTATCATTACTATTATTACTTGTATTCCTCATCATAATGTACAAGTACAAAAACATGGAGTAAGAAAGAAAAGCGCTATTACGCCTCTACAACGAAATATGTTAAACTATTTCAGTAACCCATAATAGTGATGTTAATGAATAAATAGTGATTTCAACACATCAGTAGGTTTAAAGTCTCAAGACCTGTCACCGGAATGGAAGATTTCCATGCCTGATTTCAAAATTCCTGCAATGGCCCCTAGATCACCTGTATATGCGACCGGAAGTGACTTGGTAGGAATAACCAGCATCTCAGGTAGCGTTCCAGCGACTTATTATTAGTTACGATCGTTACTATTCTTGTTATTATGGCCGTTCTAGAGACCTCCGTAATAAGTAAATTAGCTCCTCCCTCTTCTTATTTTCGTTCCACGACTGTTACGATCGTTGCAATTTACTTATGATGATTCCGAGCATCATAAGTGATGATAACAATCGGTTCTGAGGTATGAGTGATGACGTACGTCCGGGGGGGGGTGCCTGCGGGTCGCACAAAAAAGTACAAAAAAGACAGATCAGAGGGAAAAGCCTATAAAAATGAGTATTTTCGTATGTTTTTTGGGGGGGGTCAACCCCCCCCCCCCCCCCTGGATACGGCCGTGTCCGCGTTGTTACTATTTTCGTTCCTGAGAGCGTTGTAACTATCAAAATACGGAGATCGCCCCTCCTCTTATCATATCAACATGTAATAACTCACAGGAACGCATCCTCATTTAGAATGTTTTTGTTTGGGTGTTATTTTTTTTGTCGAGTTTTGTGTTTTTCTCCTTCCTTTATCCATTCTCTTTATTGTACTTCGCTACATCATCACTTTCAAAAATCATGGACAACAAGGCCCAATCAGCACACGACGTCGTCCACTGCTTCCTGACCGAAGATTAAATTAAGTGTCTTTTTCTGTGTGTATATGTGTGTAAATATGTGTTTTGTGTATTATCGTCATTTATTCTGCCTTTTCAAAATGGTGGGTCATGAATAAATTACTTATTACTTACTTATAGCCCTGGGGTGAATAAAATGTTAACAGAGGGCGATTCTGGCGACCATACGGACTCTGTTATTTTTCCGTAACATCTTTTTTTAACAATTCATTTTTGTCTATCATTTAAAAAACTAAGAAATCAGATATACTTTTTGTGGCTACTCTTCTATCCCTGAATGACGTTAATGTTAATCTATTTTTACCCATTTTTAACTATCAAAGTCATTTAACTTTTTAAAATAAACTCATATTTTACTTACAATTCTTCCCCCATGACTTTCCAAAAAGCAAACGAGAATCCGCCGAGCGCCAGAAGTAATGGAAAGTGGTTGCGTCTCTGTTGCGCTCTACTTCAATTCAATTTATTTTCAAACCATTCATGGGCTGGCCCAATTTTTGATTTTTTTTCAACAAAAATAATTCTATCAAGATAAAATGAAGTCATACGCAAAGTGAATAAATACAACGGCACAAGATACTCAATTAATCGCTGTTTCACCACTTTCCACGTTGGGGAGAGGGGGGGGGGAAATCCGGACGAGGGCGATCCCATACATTGGACCTCTCGTCCTAAGTATTGAATAGTTTCCGTAATAGTTACCGTAATAGTTTTATCCCTAAATTTGTACATATTTTCAACAAAGAGGTTTAGTCATTCTTGAGTGTGTCTCACTTCTATGTTTTTGTGTTAGGCCATGTTCAGTTTGAATTATTTATTTTGATATTATGACAGACATTATTGATTTGCCTTCATGTATATTGACGTATTCAACACGCCATTTGGCCCCAAGCCACTATATGTGTTGATATTTGGAGAAAAAAATAAAATAAAAAAATAATCCGTTCAAAAAATCACTGCTAGATGCCATTCATGTAGCGCACATTGGGGGAAAGTTTTGAAATCTTATGCCAAAGAGAAGGGAGAGAAGAGGTCACACGTGTTTGGGTCTCATAGAAACGAGTAGACGAAAGTCATTGAAAAAAATTCCTAAGAAAGGTGAATACATTTGCTTTCCATGCATTTCAAAACGAGGTTTGTATGTTTAGTTAAATTTCTTTTAGGGCTAAAAAAAACTCAAATCGTCCGGTTTCGCCCCCTTCTCCCCTATAGAGTGGATTCAATTTCTGTGTTACTTTCCAGAATTAGCAGATCGCAAGAAAGACACGAAAAGCGAAGCGAGTTTTAACCGAGTCGCAAGAACACACGGTAGATAAACCAGCGGAATTTTTCAGACCGCCGGAATCGCCCTTAGCTTTCAACCGTGTAATTGACGTCACCTACAGCAATTAGTTTCGCTTTCGATGGACATATAGCTTTATTCTTCAGACACAAAATGCACGGTTGTGTCTTCTAAATGATTTGACCGATCTTACAGAAAATTTAAGAGAAACAAGTGCAAGTTGATAGAAATAGTTATTGCAAATACAACTGAAGCCTTTTCTTTACGCCAACCCAATATTAGAATGCTTCCAAATCACCTCCTGTAAGTATTCTTTTCATACCTTGGTTTCATAAATAGAATACTTAGACTACACAAATGTGCCTACTACACAACCCCTAGCGCAGTTAAAGGACACCTGAATGAACCAAGTACCAAGTATCATCCCTATATGTATGACTTCCGTTAACACTGCCTGCAGAAAACCCAATCCAAATACGAAATAGTGTTTCCAAGCTATGATTATTCCTCCATTTTGCATCTGTCCTTATTTCAGTACTGAACAATTTGAGTTAAGTTAAGCCAGTTAAACCCAAACGCATATCTAGAAGAAATTCCAATAAGATCCGGCCAGCGGTGTACAAGATTTGAATGAATTGCGCTTTTTGTCTTGGAGTCTGCATTTGCAAACCTCCAGAAACGAACATCCCTATTTTGAAAACGTCACGCTCAGGAGAAGAATTCTCTCCGTGGTCATGTCTGTAAATGCATTCTCCATGGTGTGTTCAAGTATGGTTTCATTGTTCAGGTGTCCTTTAATACTCCCTACCTAGTATAATACTGACACTAACCTACCTACCCAATACTATCCATAGGCCAGCTATCCACGAGTATCAGTAGAGAACACACTTCTAGTAAGACAGCAAAATACTAGTACGGCACTCATATTATCATTTCAGTATTTTACGTAGCTCCTTTACATGCAACTCGGAAAACCCCTATAACTCGTTTTGAAGTTAATAAGAAGTCACTTACGCAGACGAGCTCGGCAAAACCCGAATTCGGAAGATTTTTGTTGTGTGCTTTTCCAAAATACTTTACATACCGAATATTTTCCACAGGTTACCTTAAATGAGAATTTTTTCGAGAGTATCAGTCCAATACATAAGCATAGCGAGCCGCGGAAAATCACTACGGTACATCACTGTCAGTGGGGTAACGCATTTCAAAATTTCGTGTAGGCTTTGTCTTATAAGTACAAATGGGAAAACGTCCTAAAACCAGTTTCGCGTGAATAGTAAAAATCAGTTCTGCAGACGAGCTCGCGAAAAACAAAAGAAACTCACAAGATATTTTGCGTTTTCCAAAATACTTCTATAAGGTACGTACCGAATGTACTCCATAGCTTACAAATAATTTTCGAGAAATCAGTCAGAACACATTCATAGCTTGAGCGCAGAAAGGCAGCATTCTTACTAGGCTACAGCATTTCAACATTTTCTGTAGATTTCTCATACATACACCCGGAAAAACCTAAAACTAGTTTAATAAAAATAGCAAAATCATTTCTTCAGAAGAAAAAACCGAAGCTCGCAAGATTTTTCTGGTTACAGCCGGAGTATTAATTCGCCCATACTTTCGCTCACAAAATCTTAAAAGTGAATAACGAAATCAGTCCTGGATAAAACCCGAACTCGCAAGATTGTTCTGGTTATAGCCGGTATGTTCAACATGCGAGGGGTTTCTACTCATCCACACATGCCTTCTATTTACCATCTTTCGTGACTCGCTCACACATATATGGTAACGGTTAAAAACAGATATCAGCCTGAAGTACTGAAAAGAACGATACATTTTAGAGGGGCTCCTCAGTCCCGGCCTATGTACATTAAAGTTTAACTGAAAACCAGCTAAATTTAATTCTCGGATTTTAAGATACTGAATTTTTATTCTGTGAAGGGGTCATTAACGGTTTCACCTTGGACTCGGTGGTGGCTTGGGCTATGTGGTAGGCTGACAAAGTTCATCCCGGCGCGAAAATTTGAATTTCAATCAAAGCATGCTTTCAGTGGATAATGAAGCGATGCTCAGGAAATTCCAAACTGTAGGGTCACTTCTGAAGAAAGGCCACTATTGCGTCTGACCTGCGTCTGAACATACAAAAATGTGTATGTTTTGGCAATTGCTTAATATTTCAAGCATAGAGGTACAAGCGCAAAGAGGTACTATAAACCAGAAAGAAAGGTTTCATTCGATGAAAATCGATAATATGAATAACGGAGCAAGGAAGTAACGCATTTTCCTCGGGTCCTCAAGCCTGTTTAAGTGGAAAAGTGAGTGATGGGCAACTGGACTGCCGCATCCCATTCCTATTCGGTTAAACATTAAAGGCGCGCCATTGACAGAAACTCGACTGGGCACCAGCCCGCATCAACCGAAAAAGCGGAAAGCAACGTCGAGCTTTCAGTGTCGACTAAGCAAAGATTTTTCGAGTTACCAGCCCCTCAAGAGAATGTGTCATCATCTTTACAAACTAATGCACCACGTGTTTATAGACCTTGATTTGTTGCAGTGCCCAAAGAGATAGCGTAACATAGACAAAAGAGGTCCGACTTGACTATCCAAAGAACGATACAAACATCGCTGCAAGTTCCTTGGATACGTTCCAGCTTCGTTAATGGGTTTGTGCTTGGTTCACCGTAAATGCCAAGTCTGGAATAAAATTTAATCTTTGACATGCAAAAGATTCAAAGAAATGTGAAAACTCAAAATGTTCTGATTAGTTTGTTTAAATTACTTGGTCAAGCAAAGATTTACTAGTTAGGGTACATAGGCCGCAATTCACAACACTATTCTTTCCATGGAAAATGTTTCACAAATAACATTTCGAAGAAGATCGGCTTTTTATCCTTCAGAATCCAGAATTCCTGCTCAGATTTTTTACAGCTGCCCTGGGGCATGATAGGTTGAAGGTCACCACTGACAACTTTTTGTGGAGCTGGGAAAGTTTCTGTAATATCTATGTCGCAGGTTAGAACCCAAATTAACTCGTTTTCATACTTTTGTGGCTCGAAAATGACTAACAACAGTCTATTTTTTGACTTTGAGGCAAAAGTATTTGGCCGGTAATTTAAATTTAGAGGCAAAACAAAATCTAGATAATAAAAATTGGCTTTACTTTTGAAGCGATAGTCATAAAACTGAGAATCCTTCTAGTACAGAATGGTCAGGGTGTAAGCCTGAACTCTGTTGTATTGAATTTTTTTCTTCAGGCATTCGATTTTACCACAAAAAAAAAACAAAAGCAAAACGGCGTCTCCGCGACTTCTATCCTAGTTGTGGTTCGTGTGTGGCAAACAGTTATATTTCCATGATAAACACTCAGAAATGTATGACACATAAATATTCACACGAAACTGACATAGAAATACGGAGAGGAAACCACCTCTTGATATGTTGCACTTGCGCTGGAAAATACCACCACAGAGAGACTAACCTACCCGACGATTTCTCACAGATCGTGTTCCACCCATCTAACAATAGTGACTATTAGTTACTATTTTCGTTCCAACCTCACGAGAAGTTACTACGCTGACCGTTTTTGTCAAAATATTAACAAATAGTAACTATTTGCTTACCATTCTCGGGAGCGTAGTAAGCGTGGTAATTACGGATTTCTGTAACGTGATTACCTGGAAACCCCGTGGAGTGATATTTTGGCGAAAATAGGAAACGCGTTCCAGCCTTGACGCCAAGAAGCCAAAATTCGGGATGTCATGCGTAGTAACTATGCTAAGTAGGGTGGAACAACGGTCAGAGTCATCGGAAAAGGAAGAAGAAGAGCTTAACACTGTGAATTACGGAATGAACAACTTAGAGCCTGAATTGTTGGCGTTTCGAAATTATTCTTCACTTGTAAACACTCGGAAACATTTTTCCCAGCCTTTCCTGAACGTTTGATAACTATTTTGGAACAAAGTTTAATCGGAAATGAGATTTGGAAGGCTTCCAACTTTTGCTACAAAAGTCCCGCATCCTAATGGTGGGTTACGACACGAAGATACAAAAACTGACCAATAAGATGCGAGATTTCCGAGGAAATTTCCCTTTGTGACAAAAGTTGTGAAGCCTCTAGTCTTTTTTCAGTCAAATTTTGCTGCAAAACTGCTGTTAAATAATCAAGGAAGAGCAGGAATAGCGAATCCGGTGACTCTTGGACCGACGCACAGACGACGGTAAGGGGAGGGGGAAACAGACGGCGCATCAGGAGACAATACTACCTTCCGTACAATACTCTTTGAAAAGGTATTTCTTATATCAATTAACTTAGGGAGGCTTAATCAGAGCCTCTTCATATGAAATAGTGTGTTCTCCCAGAATGGTTCACGCTGCTCTCTTTTAGATATTTTGTTGGCGACCAGAGTAAGTAAGACAAGAACGCCAAACCGATGAGGGTAGGCCTATACACTATATGAAGACGGACATAAGTTTCAAAATTATTAGTATCTAAATTTTTAAGTATCCACAGTAAAAGATTTGAAGGTATATAGGGTTTTAATTAGAAAGTTTGTTTTACAGATATATTCTCAACATGAGAAATGGTACCGTTTGCAGAAGGCACCATTGCCGATACAACACAATTGACCATTCTCATGAAAGAATCGTTCTCCAAACCTTGAAGAAGACTTTGAAAAGAGTGTTTGATTTAGAGCAAATCAAGTTTGCCAGATAATAGACTTGTGAAGGCTGCACTGCTTGATGACCTTAATGATAGCCTGGCAGAGTAAGGTAAGGGCAGTATCGAATAACTGCGGACTATCAGGTCTGTGGAATGCGGGATTGGGGGAAGGTAAGGCGGATGGGATGGTAGCTACACAAGTACAAGGAAGCTACACAACTGCACAGGAATCTGGATAGACAAAAAATCCAAAAGTCGACGTATGTGGAGAGTGTGGGATGAAGAAGTGTACTTTAAAGTGGGCCTTAAGAGAAGGGAGATAAAATATCATAAATAGGTTTTAGGGGAAATTTTCTGCCGTTGGGAGTAAGGAGGAAATATCTGAGGAGGGAGCATGCGGTAGATAGTCTTAACTCATGGCCTATGTGTGGGATCCTTAGGAAAGTGTGGACCACTTTACGTAATATTGCCAGGAACTTAATGAGCTAAGGTAGGAGTTACTCCAGAAATAAACAGGTAAGGAGGATTGCGTAAATGGTCTACTCAGTAGTCGATCTTTTGGTACTATCAACAAGAGCTGTAAGCTCATACGGCACTTGCAAGCATACGTAGTAGGCAGTAGCCAACGGTATAACTTAAGATTTGTGCTGTCTTGAGGAACAGACGATTAGGGGCCTTTCAAATCCATAAAAATGTATAGTTTAGTCAAAAATATGCTATGCACTTTGCGGTTAAAATACGCACTTTAAGAGGGCTAGGAATCCATTTTGGAAGCAAAAGCATTGGTGCACAAATTATCATGGGCCCCAGGGATCACAAAAGTGTAGCCTACCATTTGCTGAAAAATATTTTTTGAACTAAATTTGTAAGCAAAATACTTAAGGTACAGTCGTACAGCTGACCATGAGCCCTTGGGTTTTTTTCCACCATGCGGTAAGAATGGCACTTTAAGTATATTGGAAAGACATTTGTAAGCAAAATCTTGAGGCAAAAATGATTATGAGCCCTTGGGATCACGAAAATCAATCTAATGGTCAAAAGTATTTCTATTTTACCTTGCAGTGAAGCACTTTAAGGAGCTAAAAATCATTCGTAAGCACATAGACTACCTGAGGTACGTTACAAATGATCATGGGCCCTTGGGAATTATGAATATGCATCGCCAGATCAGAAAAAAGTGCTTCCGTTAATTATTAAGTTTCCTTTGAATCCGACCAACCATTGAAAAGTTATGCATGGTTCCCATAGTCAGGATTTCAGCGAAAACAGCAGCCGTGTCAAAAATTAAATCTCAGCACTAGTTTTTCCGTGCAGTAATTATTCAAAGTAATAGATACAGGCGAGTACTCATAATAGAAACGTAGAACGAGGTCATTAATAAAATAATATTTAAGTTTTCAGCCTATATTATTAATTTCCGTGACATGGGGATGTGAACTGGTTAGATGAATTTGCCTTCAGGTGGGATCACTGTTCCTATGGCCAGCTTCTACCAGGCTATTGTAGTGGTTTGCGAACTCTGTTCACAAGCCCCTCGGTAGCTCAGTTGGTAGAGCGTCTGTCTTGTAAACAGAGGGCCTGGGTTCAAATCCCGGCTGAGGAGCATTTTTGTCTATCAGTTCACTTCTTATAAAATGTTTCTATCTCAAGGGCGTTTTTACCCATTAAAAATTATATTCTTGGTTTTATTTGGTTTTCACCATGAGACCCCGTCTTGTGGGTCCTGGTTTGTCTACGTGGCTCCGACAAGGGAGTCCTAGACTTCTAAATTATATTCGAAAAATTCTTTATGGTATTGGTCATGGTACAAGTCCCTTGTGTAAAGTGCCATCTATATTATTAATTTCCGTGACATGGGGATATGAACTTGTTAGATGAATTTGCCTTCAGGCGGGATCACTGTTCCTATGGCCGACAGGTTTATCCTAGTTTTCAACCCTATCTCACCCGTAAATTAAATCTTGGCTTACGGGGCCCATCTGGAGTAGGCTTGGTACTTGTACTTCAGTCAAACATAGAAGTACTTGGCACAACACTTCCCAGAACGTTCATCCCACATATTCTTCTCGTTCGGATTCATAGACTGTACATTCCAGAACCAGGATTGTTTTAACGAAAGATTCTTCTTCGACCGTTCGGGGACCAGAAATGTTTCGTTCGGATGGACGTTCAGTCTTTCCGTTTTCTTTAAAGCCTAAACAATAAGCAAAATAACTTAATAGACGATTTATTAGAGAGGTCCTAGGCGATGAAACTAAAAAAACGGGCGGAAACCACAGAAATGGGGATTTGTGGATTTCGTTCAGAAACTCTAAAACGCATGCAACCAGTTTCCGAACGATAGTACCCTCGGCAGAAACTGTATAAATATAAAATGTGATATACGTTTTGCAGGGAAAGATGCCCTCTTACGAATGTTGTCAAAATTTTTAATTTAAAAACTTAGCAAAGCAGAAGCAAACTAATTGCAGAAGAACTATTTTTAAGAATCAGATTTACTTTCGGGTTCTTTTATTGTTTTCGAGTGCGAGTTGACGGAGGAACGGAACGAGTAAGGATTAAAACGCACCACTACTGAATGATAATAAGCGCAAATTTCAAAATTTTATCCTAGCGTGGAATCAGTAGCTCGAGGATTTTGATTTTTTTTCGAACATCGAACTCATTGAGAGGTAGGACGTTCGGGAACTAGGATAGTTACCCTATTTATTACAGGTTTGTTTCCTTCCCCGAATTTGAACAAGAGGATTGACAGCCTGACGAGGACCTTTGCCAAGAAGGGCCGAAATATCGCTGATGAAGAATCCTGGAAGAATCCGAACATCGAACTCATGGCGAGGTAGGACGTTCAGGAACTAGGATAGTTACCCTATTTATTACAGGTTTGTTTCCTTCCCCGAATTTGAACAAGAGGATTGACAGCCTGACGAGGACCTTTGCCAAGAAGGGCCGAAATATTGCTGATGAAGAATCCTGGAAGAATCATAGCTGACATATCTGGACATATCTGTTGTAAACATTGTTTGAATAAGTGTAATCGTATTCGCAAATTTATATCATACCGGTCGTGGTTGATGGCATCTTTATCCGTTTTTATCATCCTCTTTTGCTAAAAGCTAGCTATGATCACCTCTTAATCAGAAGCACACTGTCAAAGAATCCTGCAAACCATGCTTCACCTTCCTTGTGAAATTTCCCGCGCTCAGTCAATTTCAAGGTTCAGCAGTCTCCCTAAAAATCCCTAACAGATGGAATCCACGGTACATATGAAACTAAAAATAGTTAAATCTTACGTGAGTACGCCAAGCTTACGCACTTGTGACCTGCTTGCGACAGAAGTCAAGCGAATGTTAAAGGATTTTTTTCGATTTTTTTTTCGCTACTCCTTCAAATATCTCGCGTACTTTCTTAGCCTGTTCATAGCGTTACTTTTCTTACTTTTTTTCTTTTTCCTTCGTTTTGTTCATTGTCTCTCTTGTTGGTATTGCGCATATTTGTCGTTTATAATACAAATAACAAAGTATGCAATAAATGGTATTTCATCTTTGATTTCTTGTTGACTATTTCGCAAGTATTGATCCACATCTTATATTGCCAAATGTTTTTCATTTGTGGGGACTCGCGAGAATACGGGGAGTGAGTACCCGGGACGGTACTCGGGGAATGGCAAAAATACAACTATGGTTACTTCAAAGAACTTCCAGCAAAACCTCGGCAAATTTCCGTAAAAAATTGAATCCGCAACCCCACCCCACCATTAGAAGGGTCTCGGGATGCCCCTGAGAGCTGATAATGATTCCTAATACTCTATATGACTAAGTCCAAAACATGTCAGTGATCCTAGGGAGAAGGAGTAAGCGTGTCCGCACGACTCAAACTCAGCGACTCCAACCCTGTATCAATCAGTCACCGCGATATTGCTGCGCCCAAATATCGCGGTGACACCACTTCTTCCTTTCTTCCGCTAGTTAGTTACCCGGAGAGGCCGGAGATTTTGCATCGTCAAGGAGAGATAGAGCGTGTTCCATCCTACTTACCGTAGTTACTACGCATGACGCCACGAAATCTGGCTTTTTGCCGTCAAGGCTGGAACGACTTTTCTATTTTCCAGCAGAATATCATGCCACGGGTGAATCCGAATCCGACCAATCGTAGTAAGCAAATAGTTACTATTTCGAAAAGGAACGGTCAGCGTAGTAACTTTTGGTGAGGTTGGAATGGAAATAGTAACTAATAGTTACTATTTGTAGAAGGGTTGAACACGCTCATAGTCATCAAGAGTATTTACAGAAAACAGTCTGATTGGAAGCACTGGACTGGAGTATGGCGAATTTCTTTCCCCCCAGTTGAGCAGCCCCTGTTGACAGACCGGTTCAACAACAATCAAGAACGGATCCAACCGCTGTCCCGAAGCCAGAACTTAACTGTAGTATGTGATAATTGTCCGGCACTCCAGTTCGAAAAAGGCTTGGGGGCTCTTCCTGGTAAGAACAAAGAGCTCTTAACCATGGCCAGATGACTCGATTAAGGTCCATTCACGACGGGTTTAGCTTATTCTCAGTAAAAGCTAGTTCTGAAAATCGCTCACGAGACCGAAGCTTTGCCAGGTTTCTGCAGTTCGCAATGGATTCAAGTGCCAGTTTCGGGTACCAGCTAGTCTCGGACAGAAGCTGGACAGAAGTTGAAATTAGTTCAACTTTTGAGGGTACTAGCTAATCAGATTATTTTGGGGAATATTAAGGAATATTCTGATTGGCTAGTTTCGAACCAAGTCTAATAGATAAAATCACATCCACTCCTTGCTGTCTTGAACAGGGTTGCCAAATATTTTTGGCCGAGAGTGTCACTTTTTCACTCAAAAAGTGCCATTCGGTGTCATTTACAAATTCAGAAAGTGTCACAAAAAGTGTCACTTTTCAGATGTTTTCTACCAAAGAAATATAAAAGGGGAGCGGGAGCGCAACCCCCTAGCTTCAACCTCTCGATATCTAAAGATGTGTTTCTAAGTGACAGTTTTCAGAATTGGTGTCAATTATTATCCGATTGCCGTTTAAAACTGGACATTAAGTGCCGGTTTTGAACACTGGTCCAATATAATACCAAACAGGACAAAA
Source organism: Branchinecta lynchi (assembly GCA_023053575.1). NCBI lineage: Eukaryota > Metazoa > Arthropoda > Branchiopoda > Anostraca > Branchinectidae > Branchinecta > Branchinecta lynchi. The sequence continues at coordinate 3,221,054 of JAKZAP010000017.1, forward strand.
CATTCCGTACGAAAAAATCATGGGTAAAAATCCATAGTAAATATCATAAGCAAATGCAAATAAATAGATATGGATCTGATATTGATTGAAGAAGGAAAGAAATCAATGAAAAAATCTATGGCGAAAAATCACAGGGAAAATTCACGCAATTTCGATCAAATTTCACGAGAAGAAATCAACAGTAAAAATATCAAAGGAAAATTTCAAATTGCGGAAGAAATCAACGGTAAACTTCACAGGGAAATATCAAGGGTGAAATTCACTAAAAAATATGAAAGGTAAATTTACTGGAGAATATCAAAGGAAAAGTTCATTGGTAAATTTTTAAAGTGAATTTTCTCTTTCATATTTCCCCATGAATATTACCTATGATATTTCCCATTGAATTCTACCACCGATTTCTCTTTCTAAGTTAACGGAGCGGCAACATGAAATTTCCCTTTGATATTTTCCTATGAATTTTACTGTTGATTTCTCCGCGTGAAATTTGGTCGAAATTACGTGAATTTTCCCTTTGATTTTTTCCCAATGAATTTTCCCCATGGTTTCTCCTAGTAAATTTTACCATTGATTTCTTCCAATGAATTTCTCGTTAGATTTTCTCCAGTAAATTTTACCTATGGTATTTCATAGTGAATTACACCCTTGATATTTCCCAATGAATTTTACCATCGATTATCTTTTTAAAGTGAAATTTCCTTCGATATTTCCCCGTGAATTTTACTGTTGATTTCTCTTTGTGAAATCTGATCGAAATTACGTGAATTTTACCCTTGATTTTTCCCCATGATTTTGCCTAGTAAATTTTACCATTTATTTCTGTCCACTTTCAATCAATATCTATTTCCTTTTTATTTTGCTGTGATATTTACTCCTGATTTTTACCTATACTTTTTTCGTTCGGGATATTTTGTCCTTTTTGGTACTCCATAGTCCGACTGATCAACCCCCCTCCCAAAAATACTAAAAAATCGGTGTTTACAGCGGAAACGCCATTGCTGCCCATAACAAGAGAAGGGATCTGAGACTTCTGAGAGCTAAGTCGTTGCCCTGAGAATCCCAGCATATAATCCGAGATGAAAACAAACACAACCTTTAGTTCAGAAAAGAGATCAAACTATCACAATATTTACGTCAATCATGTTTAGGTTCGCTTCTAAGCAATCAGTGTCGAAAGTAACCAATTTAATCAGAGTTCTGGACAAAACTTGTCACCCATGCAGCTTAGTAACTAACAGAAAATATATATCTGTAAAACTGTATGACTAATGCTTATAAAGTTTCATAAAAGTGTCATTTTGGCAAAAAGTGCCATAATTTGGCCTGAAAGTGTGGAAAGTTTCACGGACTTCAAAAAGTTTCATAATGACACCAAAAGTGTCACTTTGGCAACCCTGGTCTTGAAAACCCAAAGTGAATTAGCCAATCGGAATATTCCTCAGTATTCCCTTAAGTAATCTGATTGGCTAGTACCCTCACAAGTTGAATTGATTTCATCGTGGGTCCGAGACTAGCTGGTACGCGAAACTGGCACCAATGTCAATACTCTTGATGACTATCCAGGGTTGCCAAAGTGACACTTTTGGTGTCATTATGACACTTTTTGAAGTCCTTGAAACTTTCCACACTTTCAGGCCAAATTGTGGCACTTTTTGTTAAAATGACACTTTTATGAAACTTTCTGAGTATTAGTCATACAATTTGATAGAAATGCATATTTCTGTTTAGTTACTAAGCTGCATGGGTCACATTGGTGACCGCAAGTCTTGTCCAGAACTCTGATTAAATCGTTTATTTTCGACACTGATTGCTTCGAAGCAAACCTAAACATGATTGAAGTAAATATTGTGATAGTTTGATCTCTCATCTGAACTACAGGTTGTGTTTGTTTTATCTTGGGTTATATGCCGGGATTCTGTGGTCAACGACTTGGTTCTCAGACCAATTCTCCTGTTATGCGCCACAACGTCGTTTTCGCTGTACACACCGAATTTTTTGTTTTTTTTTGGGAGGGGTGCCGATCAGTCGGGTAAGTGTCCAAAACCGGCACTTAACATCCGCTTTTAAACGGAAATTGGATAAACATTGACACAAATTTTGAAAACTGCCACTTAAAAACACATCTTTAGATATCGAGAGGTTGAAAGGGGTTGCGCTCCCGTCCCCCTTGTGTATTTCTTGGGTGGAAAACATCTGAAAAGTGAAACTTTTTGAGACACTTTCTGAATTTGTAAATGACACCGAATGACACTTTTTGGCTCAACAAGTGACACTCTCGGCCAAAAATATTTGGCAACCCTGTGACTATCTCTCCTTGCCGATTCAATATCTCCGGCCTCTCCGGGAGTCTCCGGGTATCTAGCGGAAGAAAGGCACAAGTGGTGTCACAGCTGCTCCGAAAGATCGCGGTGATTGATTGACACAGGATTTGAGTCGTTGAGTTTGAGTCGTACGGACACGCTTACTCCTTCTTCCTGAGGATCGCCGGAGTGTTTTGGACTTAGTCATAAAGAGTATTGCAAAAGGAAGAAACCGAGCTAATTCTCGGTCTCAGAGCGATTTCCAGAACTGGCTGGTACCGAGAATTAGCCGTTTAAAACCCTTTTAGTCCGGGCGCCAGACCCCTAAACTGTTACGACTATAGGTGATCAGAAAGACACAGTCAGTTTGACGATAGTTTCCGACTATATCGACCACGCTGAATCTGAATATGGGTGGTGGCAAAGCTGGAAATGACGGCTTGACCTTATAAACGCGAAAAAACACCCTTTTTAGGCCTATAAAATGTGTTCAGTCTGTTTATTTTTTTCTAAGGTTGTACTTGCCCAATTTAGTTGCAGGACATCTCATTTTATCCCGTCTCTTAGAACAAGTTTAATTTTTTCCGAAATCTCATAGAGTCCCCCGAGCTATAGGCTAGTATTTTATTAATTTTCTCTGAAAATCTAAAAATTCAGAGGTTTATTTCCAGATTCGGCAAGTATCTCGGAACTTAATATATTTTTAGGATTTTTTATACTTTAACATAATTTGTCTTGGGTACTTGGCTGCACGCTACCGTAAAGTTCCAAGCTCCAACTTTTCTGGGAAGCCGTACAGAATTTGTTGTAAAAGTATAGGCTAAAAATGTATGAGAAAGTATAATCTTTGCAAAATGATGATGTAACACAATATTCTGTACTAGAATTTGTGGTAGAATTGAAATACCACATTTATTGTTCAATCAAATATTAACTACAGTTTTCATAGGCTAATTACTTATTTACTGTATAGGCCTAAATTTTGTTCTGAAAAACGATGCTGCGAGATATGTTTCTATGCCAAATTTTAACCCCGATTCCAACGGTAGTGTTGGTTTGACTATCATGTGTGAAATTTAGTTGATAAAAGCTATTTAATTCGCTCCAAGGTGTAATTTTCTTGCATATATTGTTATAAGTCCAAATAATAATGAACCCACGCTTCTCAGTAAGGTAGTAGACTGACCCAGAGGCATCACTCAATCTTGAAAGAATCTGTAGCTGAAAGTTAAGAGTGCTGACATAATTATACAGTGTTATTTAACGTGGGCTACTGTACACTTATTTTCAAATCTCTATGCTGGGAAAACTGATCTAGTAAGAAATACAAGTAAAGCTGCCACAATATGATTCGCGCACATCCAATCGGTTTTCCCCAATGTACAAATAATAATTCTCGTCTGAATACTAGCTGTCGGTACCACATCACCCACCATATGCGCCTGATATGATAATAATACTAACGCTTTTTTGTTGAGCCAAAAGGCCACACAAGATTTTATACACTTTTCACTTTACAAATAAACTATTACACCTCTAGAAATACTATGCTACGTAAACGAAGCTAAACTTTCATTCCTGAGACTAAATCCTTTAGTCAAATATTTAAAAATATCTACGATACATTTGGGGCCAATATCACTGTCGCATATCATTTCCCCAGACAAGGGTTATTATTTGCCGCACGCAGTCTACTGTAATAGAAGGTCGAAGCCTTGTTGACAGATGGAGGCCTCAGCCCTGACCCCTAAAGTGTCGTGACGGGCCAGCCAAACTTGTGGGTTGAAGGATTTTTTTTTGCCATATATCGAAAAAACCAATTTCGTGTTTCAGGCTCGTACACGATGACCTTTAGAATATCACTCCTCACTTTCAGTGTAAGCTTAGCAATTTGTTCAATGACCTGAGATTAACGGCAAATGCTTTTTTGCCTTTCGGTCAGGGAAAGCTGACCGCATCTGGTCAACTAGTGCAATGTAGCAGCCCAGTCCTACGACAGCCCATGATTTTCTGTTCACAGTTTGGTTGATCGGAAAGACTTTGTCACGGAACTGAACTTAAAGCTCGGGTTCATAGACCGGGTAACATCTGCAGAAGAACAGTTCGCGATAGTTCTGTAACAGAATGACTACAATGACTGTACGAGTCGCTTCAACAGTTACTTGGGAACATCCGTTTTCAGTAGCATTCGGAGACGTGGACAGCCACGCGCGTGTCTAATTCTTCACATGTTCTGCAGAAGCTACATTCGCAGTCTGGGTTTGTTCATTTTGGATGGGACCAGTTTTAGCACCTTTATTCTTTCACTGAATCCGACATCCCAAGATTGACAGAAATGGCTCCAAAATTAAAACAAATACAGCATAATATCCTAGTTTTCTAGCATCGTGCAAATTGCGACGAAGAAATTCGTCGTCACTGAATTTCCTGTCCGCTCATCACACCCACTACTGCCTTTCAGAATAATAGGATGCCCGGGAATGTTTACAAGACCGAGCTTTCCGTCATGTCCATAAGCTACAATATGAAACTTGTTATAGATTTTGGGGGTCGATCCTTCGAAAATGTTGATGTTTTCGGTTTTGTCTGGCACCTGCGACAGGATTATTCGGATTAACGGCGTGAAATCTGCCACCAAACAATTTCCCTTGATCGTGTTAGTCGCTGCTACTTCGCTTAGACAGCCTTCTAAATGTAGTGTTGCGAATGAACTTGGGAAAACTTGACTTGGTAGACTAACCGAACGATGTGCCAACTACAACCAGAAACTTTTTAACAGCTTCTGATTGAACATGAACACTGCGACCGGTTTGGGTTTTCGAGTGTTTGGCCTTTTTATTTGGCAATCTATAGGCTTTACTTATAATCTTGAAAAATGGATTGTGTTTTCAGCGGAATTTGCCTCCAGTGCCTTCACTTGCCCTCAGGAGGCTCTTTGCCACTATCTCATCAGCGACTTGATTTGAATCATCAAATCGAGTCACCAATGATTCCTCGTCATATATAAATGGATCAATAACAACAACAGACAACAGATACTTCGACTTCGACAGCAGATACCACATTACTGAAAAGGTTTTACTGGCGTTTCTCAAAGATTACACTTTTGGATTCTTCACTGTCAAATTCACTTATATTCTCACCTAAGTACAGTGAGAATCTAAGCACAGAATAGTATGAGGTTGTCCACTTGACAACTTCCACTGAGATTAGTGTGATTCCCTATATTCCCCAGGGTGAGCATGGACAGCATTTTCGGCTACAGCTTCTGTAAAGCGTTGAGCTTCCGGGTCAGTTTACTACCTTAGGGAGCTCCCTGGGTTCATTATAATCTAGATTTACAACGATATCTCCAATAAAATTAGAGCTTATGGCAAATTAGATAGTCTATGACAACCGAGTTTGACACACGATAACCAAACAAACACTACCGTTGGACTTGGGGTACCTGGGGTCTTGCAGTACCATTTTTCAGAAAAAGTTTTAAGCCTATAAATAACTAACTAGCCTATAGCAACGGTAGTTAATATTTGTTTGAAAAGTAAAGTTGATATTTGAGTTCTATGCTAAATTCTAGTAAAGAATATTGTGTCACATCACAATTTTGCGGAGACATATTTTCTCGTACATTTTTGGCTTATAATTTTTCCAAAAATTCTGTAGGGCTTCACAAAAAAGCTGGTTAGAATTTCAAGGTTATGTGAAACTCAGTACCCAAGGCCTACACAAATATCCTACAAATATATTAAGTTACGAGATACGTGCCAAGCCTGGAAATAAACCTATGAATTTCAAAATTTTCAGAAAAAATTAATAAATACTATCCTATAGCTCCTGGACTATACGAGATATCGGACAAAATTAAAATTGTTCTAAGAGACGGCATTGTTAGGAATAAAATGAGTTGTCCTGCAACTAAATTGGACAAATGCAACCTTAGAAAAATAATAAACAGTCTGGACACATTTTATAGGCTTAAAAAAGGTGTTTTTTCGCTTTTATAAGGTCAAGCCGTGATCTCCGGCTTTGCCACCAGCCATATTCAGGTTTAGCGTGGTCGATATAGTTGGAAACTATTGTCAAACTGACTGTGTTTTTCTGATCAACTCAGAAATAAGCGAGATACGTTTGAGTGGCGCCCGGACTAGTTGTGAATGGGCCTTGACCGACAGGACGTTCAAGAGGGGTTACAATTGATCTTCACAGTGACCGAAATCCGTCTTGGGGATTACAGCGAAGAAGAAACTGTGATTCCGCTTGTAATAGGTAGGATGGAAAAATTAAAGCCATCTCTACACGTGACTGGCAGGTCAACAAAATGAAGAGATATTTGAAAAAGAAATGACCTTGGTATAGTAGTTACGACTTTTGTAGTCAGAAAAGAACATGACCGAGCTTTGTTTGACACAAATGACGCGGCAAAATTCGAAGTAGCGTGGTCAGCCAGTCAGTGGTGCTGTTTCTAAGTTTCTCCGCGTTATTTGCGTCAAATAAACGAAGCTCGACCGCGACTATACTACAGTAGAGGTATGCTTATGTGAACACTTTTTTAACTGTTCCACTACCTTGGCTTTCTTACTTGCATATAAAAAAGTAAAATGGAAAAGAAAAATAACAAACTTGATATGAGCAAACAGCCAACTATTTCAGGGTTATTCTGGCACAAACTTGAAGCAGAAATTCAATTAACTTTCTTTGAATTTCTTAAAAAGGCCTTCCTCTTTTGAAGGCATCTGACGGTTCGGACCGCCATCTTCTCCATTGAAGGTGCGTTCCTCGCGGAAAACTTTTCAAATTATAAAAAGCAAACCAGAGGCGTATTCTCGCCGTTACCCGAGGACTCCCCTTGAGGAGTCCCCGCGTTTTTGTTTGTCCCAGGTACTGACTCCCCATATTCTCGCGAGTCCCCACGGGCGGGGAATGCTCCAATTATTGTCACCATCATCAAAAAGGACTCCCTTTCAGATTCGGAGGGGAATCAATTTTTGCTGGTGTTGGTGCAATGTAAAATTAAATAAAACAGTCAGAATAAGCAAAACCTAAAATGAAGTGGATCCAGACTAATTTCGTCAACTGCATATTTTATTTTCTAACAAAATCCATTTTGGAAGCATTCCCTGTGTTCTCGCTGTTTCTGTACGCGGAGTCCGCGTGCAGTGACTCCCTCTATTCTCGTCGTTCCCTTCGATTCCCCGAGGAGTCCTCGGGGAACGGCGAGAATACGCCTCAGGTGTCAGCTGAGTCACTTTCATAGGTGAATTACCAAAATATTCAAAAAGCGACAAAAGCGTGAGTGATTATTACTAGTGTTTTGGGAAAAAATGCCTGGTCCGGGTTTTAGTTTTTTCTTCGGCAATCGTTCACTGTTAGCAGACGTTCACATAAGCATACCTCTACTGTACGTCACGGGGAGGCGCAGTGAAAAGTCTAATTATTTTATGGGCAAATATTTTGAAATTATCTCGTCGTTTTGTTGTTCTATTTTCTTGATCCAAGTGAGTACACATGCAACTTGTCAGACGTAGAAGCGCAGTTTAACAGTGTGATGCTGTCTTTTAAAAACCGAGGTTCTTACAACCGAGATTCTGTCTTTTAATAACGGGTATGGAAACTTTTAATGGGTTCAATTAAAGTTACCATAATATCCCAGTCAGAGGGGCAATTGACAACAAGTTACAGCAATTTCGCCCGTCTGCTGAAGTTCCAAGATGCGATGAGTTTATTGCTAGTAAGCTAATAAAACACCATGATACTTTAGATAAAACCTAACACATAAAACGAAACGTTGCAATCGCAACCAGCATGAAAACTAGTAGACGCTGACTAGAGCGATCTAGTGATTAGATTCGCGATGACTAGAGCATTTCCTCTTCAACTAGCAAGGCGGCAGTAGTAAAGACCAGACCAAACTGGTTCATGACTGTGCATGTGTAGATTCCGCTATCCTCTAAAAAAAATAATGAATAAATGAATGAATTTCATGATCGGATTCGCCCATCTCTACAGGAACGTAACACTTAAGAGCTCATAATGCAATTTTTCTGTAAACAGGTAGTACGTCATCTCACCGTATATATGAGCCCACGCTGACTGGAAAAAACCTGTTCTAACCTCTAAGAACAGTGTATTTTGTTTTTTTTTAAATAAAATAAAGACTGCGTCATTACCTCCTTCTCTTTGCCTTCAACTGTTTTTGTACCAATTTTTGCACCAGTGTTGCCAGATCGTGGTAAAAAAAAAATAAGCCGTGGCCTTTCAGAGATACGCCAGAAAATCTACACCTCCAAAATCTCAACGACTATCAACACGGAACCCGGAACCCATTTATTTCATAACTAAAGTACATGAATCAACAAAGACAGGTCAGAATCGCATAGCTATAAGAACCTGCTAAGAATAGTGTATTTTGTGTTTTAAATAAAATAAAGACTGCGTCTTTACCTTCTTCTCTTTGCCTTCAACTGTTTTTGTACCAATTTTTGCACCAGTGTTGCCAGATCGAGGTAAAAAAATAAAAATAAGCCGTGGCCTTTCAGAGATACGCCAGAAAAATCTACACCTCCAAAATCTCAATGGCTATCACCAGGAACCCATTCATTTCATAACTAAAGTACACGAATCAACAAAGACAGGTCAGAATCACATAGCTATAAGAACCTGCTAAGAACAGTGTATTTTGTTCTTTAAATAAAATAAAGACCGCGTCTTTACCTCCTTCTCTTTGCCTTCAACTGTTTTTGTACCAATTTTTGCATCAGTGTTGCCAGATCGTGGTGAAAAAAATAAGCCGTGGCCTTTCAGAGATACACCAGAAAAATCTACACCTCCAAAATCTCAATGACTATCAACACGGATTCCCAAAAATCTGCCCGGCCATCGGTCGCGACGAATAAAACGACGTAAAAACAGTCGAATTTTCTGAATTTTTCTGAAAAACAGTCAATTTTTCTGAAAAACAGTTGTTTTGTCCAATTTTTCACATCACGCCAAAAAATACGCCAGTTAAAAAGAAAACAGCCACGTTTCACGCCACACGCCAGTTCCACAAAAAATTACGCCAGTCTCCGACAAAATCCACCGATATGGCAACACTGTTTTGCACTTACCTGGGAACACCTCAGGTATGGTCAGCAGTGAAGCTCCTCCCTTACTGACAATTTTATAGTCGGGAGATGGCAATATCTCCCTCTCATCCTTTGACCAGGAGAAAACCAACCAATCGCCACTGGCGACGCATTCAAAACTAATCGAATGTCCAGCGTTGACGTGCAGATCACTTGGGGAGGTGAGGATTCTGGGCGCCTGGTTATGGGGCTCGCAGGGTGTACTGGCAATGCTATCTGCTGCTAGAAAGAAATAAATTAAAAGCAAGGCTTCCGCCATTGTAAAATCATGTTTGAGGACACGTCGCGACTACATATTTTAATTTAATTTAATTTATTTATCACCCACACGATATATAAAGTAAATATGGTGGAGTAGGAATAAGTAAAGAAACACAAAAAAAAAATAAAACGAAATATAAACAAAGTCAACGAAAGAAATGGATAAGACGGTGGTGAGGGTATAGGCGCGCATAAGCCGTACCGGAGAGTTTTCTGTACAGTATCTCCAACTTTAAAGTTAAATCACGAACTGAAAATTTGCTAACAAGAATCCCGTTTTTTGTCCAAGGTGGAAGGTACAGAAGAAATTTGCACAGTATTTCTGCTAAGTTGTTCTGAGATAGTCGAACCGCTTACAGGTGGCAAGCACAGGGGTTAGTCATTTACGAATACCCAGCTGAGAGACGTGTATGTATTTTCGATTTGTTGTGTCCATGGATCATTTTTGATAGGAAAAAGTGACTGGTATCGCGATATACAACGAGGACCTGAATTTAAAGTTTAACCGGAAAGAGATGTAATAGGAGCATCTAGGTACTCATGACTTATTCGCCCAAAGAGGCTTGAAGACCTGATGAAAATGCGTTACTTCGTTTTTCAGCTATTCACGAATAACCGATTTTCAAATAGTAGAACTTCCCTGTGATTCCTGGTACCTCTATCTGCCTGTGTCTGTGTTGTACGCTTGACAAAAACAATTTACGAAAAATTGGTGTGGACGCAGTGAGTCACTTCCTCGAGCTGATCACTGACCACTGAAAAGCCGCGTTTGTGTTGAGATTCAGATTGTACGCATTCTAGTAGAATTTTGCGTTGTGAGCACGGCCGTAGACATTCTGGACGTCATACTAGAGCAAATAGTGAAAAACAAAAGAAATCCCTTAACACAATCAAAATAATCAGTGTAGTCAGTCTAATTATACAAAAATAAGTTCGCTTTTCAGTTAAATTTTGAACAGTAACAGCGTATTTTGAGGACGTCTATTCTTTTATGTATTCTTACCTTGTTGGTAGGGAGAGACACTGGGCGAAACTGAAACTGGGCTTTCGTCTCCTCGCCCCCCTTCTCCCTCAAATCTCTGAAAAGCATCTCTCCTCTGCTTATAATATCTCGACGGCCCCCTCCGCTCCAAAGTAGACTCCATCTCCGAAATCTCCGACTCCGAAACAGGCTCCCACCTAGCGGCCTTTGCGTGCGTTATTTTTCTCGGCTTAAAATTCGGGATTTTCATCTTCTCAGTGGGGATTTTCGATTTCTCCGTGTCACTCACTTCCGACTCGGAAACGGGTGCTTTGCAGCGACTAGACCGCTTGGAGGGTGGTGACTGTTTGGGGGATTTTCGGAGGGAAAGGGGGGATTCTCGGCGCGGGGATTTTTCGTGGATGACAGGTACGGTGATGTCGCCCTCTCGGTTTTCGGGTTGGATTTTCTCAACCTTTTTCGGCTCGCCTGGTAGGACGATACCAAATTCGTAGCCGAAATCGTACTTGAAGTAGATAAGGCCGGTGTCTGGGTCGATGTGCTTTGAACCTGAAAGGAAGAAGTTTTGCACATGACCAAGAACAAATAATCAGATAGAACCTCTGTATTACGACGACTGTATTTGTATGTGAAGAAGCACTCTCAACCTGGTGTTATGGCGAGGGGTGTAGTAGGCCGGACATAGACGGTACATGTCCTTAGATACAGTCATGGGAGTCAGGATAGCCTAGGGCGTCTGGTGGCCTACTACACGTGCAGAATTCACGGGTTCATTATGGATTCCCCGTCCGATTCATACTAAGGTTTGCATACCGAACCACAATAGGTTATAAACCACCCATAATACACTAGGCCCTACATGCCAGCCTACTCTAAGGAGCTTTAAACAAGACTCATAACAATGACCTAAGGTCCGTAAATAAACAAAAGGTTTTATTGTCTGGTATGAACTGTACTTACAAAATAAACAACCTTTAGGAAAAAGGGTTGTTCCCGGTCGAGGCCCGGAAAAGAAGTATAGAAGAAGGTGACTCATGTTCGCCGGATGAGGCATGAACATGAGTTAATAGATATAATAAAGAGTCACGGAACTATACGAGATTAAACATACTGAACGGAAAGGGAATAGCGCTGCCTAACGGCGGCACAAGTGAACAGTGTGGGGTGCAGATGGCACCACCGTAACATCTACCTTTGGTACCCTAAAGCGACTATAAATACCCCGACAAAAGTGAGCGGGCCTACAGGTATTTACTGTAGCCTTTTTACCCGTCTACTCTACTTCCCTCTTCGCTGCTCATCACAGAGAAAGAAAATGCAGGAGGCGTACTCCGCGCGCTGACCTGCTGTTGAGCGCGTCAGGAGAACCAATAAGCTTTGTCTTCTACTTTTCCTCAAGCCGGCTTCACAGCGATATAGCTAACTGTAGAGGTAATGAAACGTGATGTGGCACGAAGCTACTAACCTCCACTAGTTCGCAGCGGAAAAGGTGCAGGGAAATACTCGACTCCGCATAGTCATAGTACCTTGTTGGGGAGACGGAGGTTCTATCTGATTATTTGTTCTTGATGAAGTAGTCTGTTGTTGCTCTATCGTCGTCCTCGCCGTCTGGTGAGCCTACATCTATCCTTAAAGGAAACCTCGTACCACATAGTTTTTCTGCCTAGAGGTTCTGAAATATCTGACCACTTTACAACTAAGCAGCTTACAGGAAGTTACACACGGCTTCGGCTGTGTTTAGCCCCTCTCCATGTTGCTTGCGCTGGATCACAATCTTGGCAAGTTTCGCATATCCGGTCTCCGGACGGATAAGCTCCTCGGAAACAATGATCGGGCGCGTGATACGTTACGTAAAGAAAACAGATGCAGTAAGCGCGATAATCAGTGTATTGCTTATAGAGGAGAGTGGATACACTTTTGAAGTGAAGAATCTCGGGAATGAAAACGGATGGAAATACTACTGACTGAAGCAGAAGTAATTACTATCATAAATACGACGTGTCCTTTAAAGCACCCCATGCACTGTTTAACGTTCATGTTGCAATATTTAAGCTGTAGTTGTGTTTTTGCTGATACCATGGTATCTGTTACCACGGTAACTGGATCTGCAATTAGTCGTTTTTGCAGTTATCCTGGTATCTGATACACTGTGCTCTGCAAAAACGACTATTGCCGAAATTGGACTTTTCGAAGTCATCCCGAAAGAAAAACAGATATCCAATTACATCACTAAGTGCTAAACTTCTTTCTCATCAACCTGACACAAATTTGATACCGCGCCCAGTTACCACGGTCGGACCGTAGTATTTGAATATCTGATACCACGAGAACTGGCCAGATACCACGATAACTGCAAAAACGCCTTTTGACCGTGGTATCAGATACCACGATAACTGCAAAAACGACTTTAGACCGTGGCATCAGATACCATAGTATCTGCAAAAACGCAACTTATGATTACTACAGTTAGACTTACCAAACTCGGACACTCTTGACTCCTCCTTATACGCATGCGGCTCATTGGAATCCTCAGTTGCAGCGTCCGAAGAAGCTTCTAGGATTTGTACGGTCGGAACATCTTGAAACTGAACTTGTCTGGGGGAGTGTTGGGGGGCGGTGGGAGAAGGCGGGGCCAAACGGAGGTCATTGGCGATTTGATTGGAGAATCCGTGCATCTGGTTGCGGAAGGAATTGGACATGTTGCTTAGTTGCGAGGCAACCATCCCTGATAGAAGAGTTCATATTAGCGGATATTAAACGTAGGTTTCTAGTATTAAAGTAAACGGTTTGTTAAATGACCACTCGTACTATTTACTCTTCCAACTTACAGTATTTTAAAATATCTCAACACTTTTAAATTTAGGCTGTGCTGTCAACAAATAACCCACGGTTTTGGCTGCTTTAAGCCTCTTCCGAGACCCGTTGACTTATAGCGAAAACAGGGAAATAATTTAGATAACTGTTTTTTCTGATACAAAAACTTCTCACAGACAACCGTCGCCAGCGTGATACACATCGAAGGTAGTTAAAATCGGCAAGTAAGAAAATCAACGTGGTTTTGTTAGAGGTGTTAGAATGTACCGTACGAAATTGGGGTCTCCGGGGTTAGAAGTATATGGAGTGATTGTGGAAATAGGTTGGGTTAGTATTATAGGTAAGACAGGTCCTTTAAGGCAGAAAATGATATCATTCTTCATAATCTCTGGAAGGAGTACATTGGTCCTTCATACCCAGAACTGATGCCCCGACGGCGAATATTCCGTAATATCCTTGCATGAATGGTTGTTGAATGCCTTAGACGTGTTGCATAATCAATCAACCAATTTTACTTTAACCCTAACAGAACTAGGATGTCACGGGTGGAAATTGGAGAAACAACACTCACGTATAATAGAAATAAAACGCAAACTAACATTAAGTACGAAACGAACATAAAATCAAGTATAGTTAAGATGTGAAATACGGAAAGAATGATTTTAGCTATCTAATTACCGGGCAACCATGCAGTAGATAACAAGACCAAAGGTGTCGATGGGATCCCAAAAATCTAAGATTTTCCAGACAATTCGGTCTTGTCTTCGCCAGGCTAACCATCAGAGAAAACTGAGTTCAGATATACTATCTACCTATCTATACCTCTATAAGCCATATCTATTTTGACGATATTGACCGAAACTTCCTGCTTTACTACTGCCAAATTTGCGGTTTCGCCCGAATTCCGAGCGAACTAGTAGTCCAGCAAAAAAAGAAAAATTCCGAAACGAAGCCGGCGTATCTCCTTATCCCAATAAAGAAATCTAATCAACTTTAAATAAAATTTTGACTTAAAAAAAATGCGGGTACAACCGGATTCCGGACTAATTATATGTCTGGGTAAAAAATGATCATTATATACAGACTCAGCGTCTCTTCTTATCCCTAAATATATCATCTAATCAACTTCAGATAAAGCTTTTACTTTTAACATATTTTCTGGTTTTGGCCGGATTACGGGCGAACTAGTTGTCCGGCGAGAAAATGGTTTTCACCATCGGGTTCAGCATGTCTTCTTACCCATAAATCAAACATTTAATCAACTTCAAATGAAACTGTTACTTTTAACCAACTTTCCGGTTTTGGCCGGATTCCGGACGAACTGCTTGTCCGGCGACAAAATGATTTTCACCATCGTGCTCAGCATGTCTTCTTACCCCTAAATCCAACATTTAATCAACTTCAAATGAAACTTTTACTTTTAACCAACTTTCCTGTTTTTGCCATAAATCAAACATTTAATCAACTTAAATGAAACTTTTACTTTTAACAAACTTTCCGGTTTTTGCCGGATTCCGGACGAACTACTTGTCCGGCGAGAAAATGATTGTCACCATCGTGCTCAGCATGTTTTCTTACCTCATAATCGACTATCACATTAGCTGTTTAAAAATATTTTGTTTGTCCCTTAAATTGAACCCCCTCCCCCACCCCCAAATATAGGGCTACAGAGCCCATCTACGAACTCGACCTTACCCTTGACCCAAACAATCCTCATACCAAGTTTCATCAAAATATCTCATTCCCTTCGAGAGTTATCGTGCTTACAGACGGACAGACGGACGAACAACTTTTGCGATGTCATAGGTATCCCTCCACTTGCGTTTTGGGATCCCAAAAAGCGAATATTACAAAAACGGTAATAATCTAATTACCGGTAATTAAAACAGACTCTCTGTTCCTCAACAACCACAAGGGTGCATATAATTGTTGAATTTGCTTGTGAAAGTCCTTGGATGTGTTCCTAAGTAGCACACCAAAAGATGTTCTAATCATAAATGTGTCCGAAAATTGCGCCTCTACCATTCAGCTGATGTTCATACCCGTTAACTCATCTTTTGTCTTCGCCGTTGCTCATCGCAGAGCAAAAAATGCAGAAGGCATACTCCGCGCGCAGACCCGCTCTGGAGAGCGTCCGTAGACCCAACCAGCTTTGACTTCTACTTTCCCTCAAAGCGGCTTCACAGCGATTTAACTACTTGTAGAGGTAACCAAGCACGATGTGGCACGAAGCTAGTAACAGCTCCGCTCTTTCGTAGCAGACACGGTATGGGAAAATACTCGACTCCACATCGTCATAGTACAGAGATAGGGAGACGGAGGTTCTATCTGATTATTTGTTCTTAGTTATACTCACTCGAAGCGGTGGTAGCCGGCTTCTCTGCATATCCGAACTCTGGAGTTTCTCCTGGCGTGAGACAGACCTCTGGGGGCGGAGGAGGCACCCTGAAAACTGGTCTGGAGCTTCCCTCTGAATGGGGTAGCTGATATCTCAAAGACAGCGTAGATGGTGGTGTGAGCGCGGTAGATTGATCACGAACAAGTCTCTCTGCAAAGAAAAATGAATTGTATATATTGATTATATTTTGTTAAAGTTGATAGTCCTATGTTTTCATGTTGTGAAAAGATATTCGGGAATAAATACGATGATTGATTGATTCAAGTTTCGTCGGCAACAGATGAGGTCACGATATTTTAGATACTGGAATGGTTAATCATGAATGTAAAGGGGATGAAATACGTGAGCCCGCGACAGGTATAATAATTGTAATCATAGTCAATAAAAATAAAATGTAGACAATTCTAATGCTTTTCGATGCTAATTAAAACTGAGAAAAACTTCGGGTTTAAAAAAGAAAGAAAGAAAGTGACAGGATCAGACGTGAAAATCAAATTAAGGTGGCATTCAGATTGGCGCCAGTGCCTTTCAAACTGACTCAATTTCCTACCAGTCAATCTGGTCGGGACCCTAATACGCCTACAGTGTAAAATTTTTTTTTTTGCAGGATTTACTACTGGGATTAATCTTGTCTTTCTTGAGATGAGATTATCTCTAATTCGAATTAATCTATGCAAGTAGAGATCAGATTAATCCCAAAACTACAGTTAACTTTAATCCTTACTCGGAGAAACTTTTTACAGTGTACCAAGATTAACTGTCCGCTATGACATGTCTGGGGCTGCCTACTGGACCCAGTGTTCGTGCTACTCGTCAGTTGTTAAAAAGTTTTTCGCTGAAAAAAACTCGTAAAGTTTATGGCCTTCTTATTGCAATAAATTAAAAGTTTTGTAGAATTATTCTAGGTAAAGTGTATAATGCGTTCGTTATTCCCCACTTCCTTGCATTAGCACCGTTTTGGTGTATTTTTTAAAGCATTATGCAAGTGTTTTTATAAGTTAGCAAAATATCTGTTGAAACTTCCGCCTTGGTCAAGTAACAGCAGCATATCAAGGAAGTATGATATGCTGCTGTTATCATACTTCCGGTGTCGTACCGGAAGTGTCGTACACTTCCGGTACGACACCGGAAGTGTCGTGACACACTTAGATAGGAGGGATGGGGATGGAACTTGTGGAGAGAATCCCGATGAAAAATTTGCAGCCTGCGTAGTTGTATGAATCTGGTGATATGTAATAGTAAGGAGTACCATCATTCAATGCGCCTCAGACTGGTAGCCCTGAAGTAGAAGCATGTAGTAGCTTCAGTTAGTACTCCGTGCTACTTTTTCGTACAACTTCATGCTACTATTCTGCGATAAATTTGTCATCGGGACAAGCGTAAGCTCTAGATAGATCGTTCAAAGATAGAAAGATAGATAGAAAGTTTATTATAAAATTGACTGTCGTGGTTATAAACCAAATTTGCGATTAATGTCAAACATAAAGAAAAAATTACAATATCTGTATATAATTTCAGTACGCTTAAAACAACTCACGCTTTGTTAAAATACTTCACGAAGTCGGGAATAAAACTATGTGCATATCTGGCGTGTTTTGTGGGTACGGGACAAAGCTTGGGAACCCTAGAACTTACCAATCGTACTGGTCGACTTCTAACATTTCGATACGGGGGAGGGAGGATTTGGTAGTGGAGAGGATGAGATACCGTGGCTGAACCGAAATCAGCGCTTAGCTCCTTCTGCGCTCCTGCAGTGTTTTCGTAGAACCGGACTAGATCCGGTCACTGTGGGAGGGGGATCTCGGAATATGGTTAAGCTTACGTGCACACACGTCACACGGTCCTATCAGGTTTCGCGTGCAGAAACTGTCCGTCACTATGGGGAATCTGCATTCGAACCGTCGAAATTTCAAAGTAAATTAGAAAATTCGAAAAAGAAAAAGAAAAACCGGACTGTGGATGCAGGTGCTTCTTCTTGATATGCTTAATTAATTAATAATTTTATTACCCATCATAATGTATAAATACACAAAAAATGGAGTAGGAAAAAAAGAAAAAGCTACACAACACATAACACTACGTAATCAACAACACATTATCAACTATTTCAGGAGTCTATACATATCACTTGTCGGATCAAGATCTTCCCTATACCGCAGTAAACGTTTCTGCACCGCAATTACGGGCTGGGCTACTCCATACTTCCTTGATATGCTGCTGTTACTTGACCAAGGCGGAAGTTTCAACAGACATAGTTGTCGTATCGGTCCCAGGCCGGCTTTTGTCAACTATCAAGGTTCTTCCAGAACAAAACCAGAGGACTCGACGGGATCCCAAATATCGAATATTCAAGATATATCGAATATTCAAGATATGTTAATAAATCAAGTGAATAAAAAGATTTATCTATCTATCTGTGTTCCATCCCTCCTATCTAAGTGTGTCACGACATTTAAGGTGCTCCTCCCATAGTTGTCGATTCGGGCCTTGGCCGGCTTTTGTCAATTACCAAGGTTCTTCCAGAACAAGACCAGAGGTTTCGATGGGATCCTAGATATCGATTTTCATTTGACTACTTGATCAAGAAAAGCTTCTTCAAACCCCTTTAACATTTTGCTATAGCCTATGACCAAGTTCAGATATGGATTCAGCATACATCTCCAACATCTCATCTCTAATCGACTTCAGACCAAATTGACCAAATTCCTCCTTTTAGTGTACTCTCGGCGAACTGCATTAGCGCAAAAGACCTGGTGACATTGTGAGGCGAACCTTTCGATCCAAATTTCCGGGTTTTGGAAATTCTGCCAGCTTATCGCTCAAGGAAATGAAGTTCAAACCCGGATTCAGCATGTCTCCTCACCCCGATACCGAATCTCTAATCCATTTTTAGTATGTTTGAAAGCTGCAACAACATGTCTTTTCACCCTATACCGACTTTATCATTGGGTTTTAATACTTCATGCTAAATTTCCAGTTGTGGCTAGATTCCAGGAGAACTACTTGTCCGACAAGGCAATAATTTTCATATTTGAATTCAGCATGTCTCTTTACCCCTAAATACAACCTCTATTCAACTTCAGATTAAACTTTTACTTTTACGAAATTTTCCGGTTTTGCCGGATTCCGGGTGAACTACTTTTGTGGCGAATTTTCATATCCGGATTCAGCATGTCTCCTTTCCAAAAAATATTTGTTCCACCCCCTAATTTGAAACCCCGTCCCCACCCCAAATGTATATATAGCAGGCACTCTAAGGGAATTTAGAAATCGGTAGAAAAGGAAGGATTCCGCAGTTGGGAAAGCAGTTCAGTTCTGAGCCAGTTCAGTTCTCAGTTCAGTTGAGTTCAGCCGAGTGCTGAGCAAATTAAGTGACAAGTGCTTAGAAACCTTTCTTCAATTTAAGTACGAACCTTGAAAAACACGATTTGGATATTGACCTACGAACTGAGTATCGCCTTCGAAAAGAATCGGTGCACTAACATCTCCAAACCACTAGCCACTACCATGTTGGCCCACTACCATAGCACCTACTTTTTTATTATCATACTATCCAATTATTCCCGTGTTTAACCTAGCTTTCTTTAGGGAACCCTTTTACAGCTAGATGGTCTTCGGCTAGTTTTACAGAACCTCACCACTCTTTCACGTCGACTGTCGAGTGCCTGGACGAGATCTCAAACCCGTCCTAGCTCTAAATCCAATGACATAACCACTCAGCTATAAACAGTTGCGTTTTGCAGATGCCATCATATCTGTGACCGCGGTAGCTGGATCTGTAATTAGTCATTTTTGCAGTTACCCTGGTGTCTAATACCACGGTCTAAAGTTATTTTAGCAGTTACCGTGGTATTTGAATATCAGATACCACGGTTCCTTGCTAGACACAACGGTTACCACAAAAACGCCTTTTCACCATGGTATCAGATACCACGGTAACTGCGATAACACTTTCAGACCGTGGTATCAGATACCACAGTATCTGCAAAAGCACAACTAATGACTATACACCTCAGCTGAGGTCCGTTTAGCATCGTCACCTAAGTTATTTTCTTTTTTTTTAACATTCGTTGCGCATTTACCGATCGCTGTTATTATGGCCAGCTATCAGTACCGGTTTGCGAATTATGTTTACAAGCAGGTCAGTGGTACACCAAGTACAGCACCGGCCTATAAAGCGAAAGGTTTTGAGTACAAATCCTGCACTTTTGTCTTTCAGATAACATTTTATAAATGAAAAAAAAAAAAACAATCTCTACTCCATTTAAACTGTATTTTTCCTTTATCGATCTTACCACTAATTCTTTTAGATTAGATTAGATTTTTTAGATTAGATTAGATTAGATTTTTTAGATTAGATTAAATTTTATTTTACACATGCATACAAAATATTTTACAGCACCTGCTAAGAAAGCCCCAGAGGGTTTGTTGGCCGCAGGTGGCAGTCTTCTCTATTCTACATAATGCGGTAACACTATTTTTACATTATTCTAAATGCCATTCATACACGGTTCACACATATACAACAAACATTCTGCTTACAAAAAACACTCACGCATCAATTACTATTCTTTTGCAAGGAAAAATCTCTTCGCTGTAGCCTTGGAGGATGCCAGATGAGTCGAATTTCTAATTTCAACTGGAATTATATCCCATACAGAGGGGGCAAAATTTCTAATCACGAAAGAAGCTCTGAACACAACCCATTCTAAATAGTTTTGGTGCATTTTGATTATAATTCTTATTTTCATATTATAACTATTATAAATTATTTTGTCTTCCAGTCCCCCAATTCCCACCCACAAAATCACAATCTATCAAGTTAATTAAGTACCTTGCTCCAGCAATTCCCTCAAGTTTTTAATGTCCTGCTCGGTAATCTTCGGCCTCGGGGGTCCCTCGAATTCCGGCGGCACGTCGAACGATGAAGGTGGCGTCGCTGAGCGCCGCATACGGTCGATCTTCTCTCTAACTTCGGAAGAGACAGGTGCTGGAGGACGGACTTTCCGGTAGAGTGGTTCCTCCGTGTCCGATCCGGCTGGGATCCATTTTGACCGGAAACGGACGTTTTCAAAGTCGCTTTCATAGTCACTTTCGCGTGATTCGCCTTTTACGAATTTCTTCGGCTTTGGGATGACAGTGCCTGAAATAGAATGTCACTATTAGAAGTTTGATAGCACTGACATTCTTGCAAGGTATGGTAGCATTTTATTAGAATGGAAATAGGCAGGGGCGTCGCTATGGGAGGGGGGGGGGGGTGCTAACCCCTTCGAAGAAAGAAAAAAGCTAAACTGGGCGCTCGCAGAGCGCTCTCTCAAAATAAATGAACTAAGCTGGGCGCTCGCAGAGCGCCCGACCATACAAATTTAGTTAAACGGGCGCTCTCCCAGAAACCCCAAATAGGGTCTGGCAGTGCGTCCGATAAAGTCAGTGAGGGCACCAAGAAACTGAGAGCGTGTTCCACCCTTCTAACAATAGTTACTATTTCCGTTCCATCCTCACGAAAAGTTACTACGCTGACCGTCCCAGCCTTGTCGGAACAGTAACTAATAGTTACTATTTGCTTACCATGATCGGGAGCGTAGTAACTACGCATCTCTGTAACGTGATTGGTCGGATTCGCCCCTGGCGTGAGATCGTGCTGGAAAAAAATCCAGAATTCGTGACGTCATGCGTAGTAACTGCGGTAAGTAGGATGGAACACGCTCTGAGTTGACATCGTCGGTTCCTGGGGCTCGATTGAGACTTGAGGAATTGCATTCCCAGTCGTATATTTCTAGCTTACCAGATTGACATAAGGAGACGGGATGTTTTTAGTCGTTTGGACACGAAGAGATATTTTAGTCACAATCTGTCCGTTTGTCAGACTGAGAAAGAATGACTGTCATATTTGAGCTTCCAAGATCGATAAAAGGCAGTAATGAAAATCACGAATTTCACCTTGCAACGAACAGTCTGAACATGATCCGCGCCTAACACGACCGAGTTTAACCAAGATCTCTCGGCTTTAGTGAAAGACAGGCTGATATTGCTTGTGGCGCACATTTTCAAGAACTTTCTCGTGTCATGCCTTTCAACAGAAAAGAATTTGATGATAAGAATTTTCTTCTAGAGCAAGGTTTACAAATAAATCGGCTTCGTGAGCAATGAGGGAAGGTGTAATGACGGGCGTGATGATTGGTTCACGTCATTTGATGTTGTCTTTTTATTGTAAATTCAGAAGAAGTCTATACTCCTTTTCAAGTTTTTTTTCTGGATTTTCAATGATTTTTTTCGGAAAGGACCGAATTGAATCACTGTCATGTAAGAACTCAGGAGTTCGGGATTCTCTTAAAGGACATATCTTTTATAAGTGGCCTTTACTTTCATTTAAATCGAACTAGACCAAAGATTTCGATGGGACCCCAAACAAAATTTAATATCTGATCCAGACAAATGGGTCTTGTAGATATCCAATATTCGCCAGATTCCTTGAACATTTTTACTGTTGAGAGTTAGAAACACAAGAAGGCCAACGGCTAATCTGACAGAACCAAGTTCAGAAACTGGTTCAGGATGTGTATATTTAACCCTAGGCTATACGTCTTTTCTACTTTGACGAAATGTATCAAATCTTCCTGCCTTACTTCTGCCAAATATCCGGTTTCGACTGGATTCCGGGCGAACTACTTGTCTTGCAAAAGCTAAAGCTCAAAAACGAATTCAACGTATCTCCTTACCCTACATCGAACATCTCATCAACTTCAGATAAAACTTTAACTGTAAAAAATTTTCCGGTTTCAGCCAGATTCCGGGCGAACTATAAGTCCGAGTAGAAAATTATTGTCAAAAGCGGTTTCAGCATGTCATCTTACCCCCTATCGGACATCCAACCAACTACAGGTAAAACTTTTACTTTGAACAAATTTTCCGGTTTCGGCCGGATTCCGTGCGAACTACTTATCCGACGAGAAAATGATTTTCATATAAGCTTTCAGCATGTCTTCTTACCCTTCGTTATATATCTAATCTACTTTAAATAAAACTTTGACTTTTAAGAAACTTTTGGTTTTGGCCGGATTCCGGGCAAACTACTTGTCCGGCAAGAAAATAGTTTTCATATTCGTGTTTAGCATGTCTTATTATCCCCGAACTGACTATCTCATTATCTGACAAAAAAATGTATTCGCCACTTGATCTGAACCCCCTCCCCTACCCCTAAATGTTGAGCTACAGAGCCCATCTACGAACTCGACCTCTCCCTTGACCTAAAGAGTTTCCATCAGTTTCATTTCAAAGTTTCATCATCCCATTCCGTTCGAGAGCTATCGTGCTGACAGACATACAGACGGACGGACTGACAGACGGACGGACTGACAGACGGACAACTTTTACGAAGTCATAGGTATCGCTCCACTTACGTTTTCGGATCCCAAAAAGACGTTCTGATCCTAAAGGATTCCATACAACGGCACACAAACCTTTTGCTTTTTTTCTACTAACTCAAAAGTCGAATTCTCGGAAACTGCCCGGAAATTGCAATGGTCGTAACGAGAATTTTTCTTACTCTCAATATCGACTCAGGGGACATTCTTGATATGTCAGCTAGCTCCCTGAGTGAAGTTTGAGTTAAGTTTTCTGTTCCTTTAAGTGCGTAAGTAAAATCATCATCAGCATCATCATAGTCATACCCTTCAGACCACCCCTGAGCTCTGAGATACGACTACTTCAACGGTTGCAGTTCCTATGCCCCCCTCGAGTTTTGGCTAGCGACGCCACTGACAGTAGGGGAAATAGCAGTAAGACCAATAAAGTTCCAGAAATGCCATGCGGCTTACAAAAATAGCACTAAATAACAATACATATGTAATAGTAACTAATGCTGCAACCCGGTTTGCTCTTTGAGTAACTGCAATTAGCATCTAATCGTCTATTCACTGCAATTGGTAGAGCCAAAAATCCATGGGACTTCATTGATTGGAACAGTGGTTCCCAACCTTTTCCGTACCGCGTACCCCTAATCAAGGTTCGAAAAGATTGCGTACCCCCTTTTTCAGAACGTGAAAAAGACGATAATTATTATTATAAATGATAAGGCATACATGTGTAAAAGTATATACAAAATCAATGAGGCAATCACTAGAGGCTGCTTTGTAGCAGACATTTTGTCAGATCTCCGCTTGACGTCGTTAGCAGCATATTTTTTACAGTCAGCCTGTTTCTGTGTTAGGTTTGGATGTTCTACATGCTTTCATCAAGCTGCATTGCAAACTTTTTCGTTAGCTTAATTCGCAACCTGAATGACAATATCGATTGTTCTTGACACAATATTGTTTGACACAGGAACAAATTTTACGGCAGTAGGCTAGCTGTTTTTGAATCAACGTTATTTCACTGACTTTTACTAAGGCTTGCAATCAGAGGCGTCCCGCACGGGTTGACAACACCCATCCCCCCAAAAACGTCGGCCAGACGATTAAAAAGCAAATAGTCGGCATGCACCGAGAATTTTCGTAAATGCAGTTACTTAAAAAAACAAAAACAGTCGGTAAAAATTACCCGTCGGCCACTAAAAATACCTTGCCCCATAAGGCAAATTTTGGCTGGTGATGCCTCTGCTGTTAATTTAGGCTTTCGGCAAAAACAAATGAGTGAGGAGAGATTTTGAAGCTACAGCCTAAATCAGTTTTGGTTCCTTCGCGTACCCCTTGCAAGGGTCTCGCGTACCCCCTGCGGTACGCGTACCACCGGTTGGGAACCATTGGATTAGAATTATGATTTCTATTGGAATAATGTTTATAGTTAGATTATAAAACCTTACCCGAAGGTATTAACAACGAAACAAAACAAACGAACACAATTAACCTGAATTTTAGCACGAGAATATTAGGAGAAGAATAAGGTAGCCATAGATTACAAAAAACCGCTATGTTTGACACTGCCAACCAATCTTAAGCTAACACAAATAAATTAAAGAATGGAAATGCCATTGTTAGCTAACCCGAACTTTTTGCGGAACTTGTTTCAAAAAATGTTTCATCTCATAGCCTTATATTTTCGATATTTTTCCATATTTGTGTGCCAGCTTGAAGCAAGATCTTGTGTTGCAGGTAGAAGGTGAGGTAGTGAGAGCTTATGCCATCTGCTGACAGATTGTCCGGGGGTAAAGGAAATTAGAGATGTTTTTTTTGGTGGGGTGCCCATACTATTCCCTGGTATTATGAAGTCGACAAATCGTCAGGTAATTCGGTCGGTATGTAAATATTTTAAGTGTATACTGGAAGTTTAGATCGGAGGTAATTTGGCAATGCTGGAAGGGTAAAAAGAAGTGATTTTATTGTATGTAATTTTGAAGTTCAATTTTGTTAGCTAAGTGCGACAATGAATACTGTTGTATGGCCCTTTGTTGGCTTTAATAAAATTATTATTATTATTATAATGTTAGGTGACGAGGATACAGATTTTTATTCATGGGGCTACTTTCCCTTACTCTAGGACACTGTGCTCTAACGTTCAGACACCGTGCTCAAACGTTGCGATATGCTTTCACATGCTTTGCGATTGTATTTAGCTGAGTGACAGGGGAAAAGAAGAGTATGGTGTGTGCCGTGTGTGCGTATTTGACGAAGGGTGGTTAAAACGAATTTTTAAGGATGCGCGTTTTGCTGGTATTAAGAAAATGGGGCGATTCCTGAGACTAGCAATGGAACACAGAAGTAGGTTTTTTGAATAAGTAAAACAAATTAAAAGGAAAAGAGTATTATTTGAATATTCGAGTAAGTAGAGTATTATTGAATTTTCGTAAGAGTATTATTGAATATTCGAGTAAGTAGGAAACTACCTACTCGAATATTCAACAGCTCAGTCATGGGCCATTTTCTGTATATCGTTCCCTTCTGGGACATATTAAGTGACAGTGATAAAGCTGACCTCCGAAAAATTTATTTTAAATATGGGAAATATCTCCTTGGAATCCCGTCCTGGTCAAGAAATAGACCTCTAGTGCGAAAATACGGTCTGCGGGAACCGGTAACTGAAATGGCCGAACACTTCAAGCGGATGACTGCAGACAAGCCGTCTCACCACCCCTGGAGCGGCATTCTATTTTAGTATTTATCGAATTTGTTGTTGTTTTTGTATTTGGGTATGAGTTTATTAGTTCCTTCTTTTTTCTTTTCTTTGTTCTGTACTCCGTTTCATGCTTTTGTAGCTGTTGTAGATGGGTTATAAATAAATACATACATACATACATTATTATATGTTAGTGTTTGTTTTTTTCGTATGTTAAACTTCTGCCATGGCCCTCGCGCTGCTTATAGCAATATACTATCTATCTATCTATCTATACCGTAATGCACTGCCCCCAAGATTGAGCATTTGTGTACGACTGAATCGGAGCGATTATATTCAGAAATTAAACTCACCCTTCGGAGCTCGGGGGCGTGGCGGCTCCGCCACAAACGGGAACGGCTCCAACACCAACTCTCTCCCACTTCGTATCTTCTCAACATCGCTGTCGCTGTCGAACTCGTGTCGTCTCTCGGCCTCTGCCCTCATTTCCTCTCTGCGGTTTCGACTCCGCTCAGGCGGCTCTAGCTTAATCACTCGCGTTGTCTGCTCCATGGATACAAAACGGCGGGAGCTGGCAGTGGACTCCTCCACTTTCATTCGCTGCGTTGTCTCCACCCCCATATGCCCATTGGTTGAGAGCAGTGGGCGTGGCGCGTAACACTCGCTCGGTGCTGGCTCCGGCGTCAGGGGCGGGTAAGAGGGCGGAGTTATCGGTTTAAACATGTTTACGGGCAGTGTAGGGATCGTCGGGAGGGATTTATGGGTTGAAGGAATAATTCTTACAATAAGCTCTTCTTTGGGTTGGATCAAAGGGCAAAATTCTGGTTCGGCCTCTTTGCCTTCTGGGACTATCCGTTCATCGAGGTCTATTACGGGGCGAGGGGGGCCTGACAGTGTCGGAGGGGTATCGAAAACAGTAGGAGGGGTGGGAGAGCGTTCTCTACGGCGACGAGACGGGCTTCGAGACTGCAAACGGGGCCGGACTGGTCGATAGACCAAGTCTTCCGTTTCCGAATCCGACGGAACCCATTTCGGCCGGATTTTACATTCATAATCGCTTTCATAGTCAGACTCCCGGAAGTCACCTTTTATGAACTTTTTAGGTCTAGTTGGAGGGGGTAGTTTTGGGGTTGATTTCTTCGGACGGGGTGGGTCGGGGGTGAATGGAAAAGGTTCGAGGGTGAGAGGCTTTGCATGTATTACAAACGCTTCAAAGCAACCGACCTGAAAGACGAATAAAACCTTGGTTAATGCCAGACAAAAAAATCTGGATTAGAAATCTGGAACATAGGCTACTGGCCCCTTCAGAAGCTGATCGCTGTTATGCTGAAGCTGTTGAGGAAAGCGTGGGAGGGGGGGGGGTCACATTCAACCAAAGCCTCGGTTTTAAAACAACTGACCCTTGCAACCAGGCTTCAAGTCAAAGTGTTTCAGCAAGCAACAGTTGACATCCCTTTTTATTCAGTAGCTTGTGTGTTATGACAATCTGTTTGGTTTTCTTCGTTAAATTTGATGTTTTTTAATAATTTCTAGTGATGGCTGCAAGAGGTAAAGCTTAACGCACAATCTATAAATAATGATAAAAAATAAAAAAGTAGTAATAAAAAGACTGCGAGACGGATGGCTGACTATTCCGGAAAAACCTGAGTAGCAAGCGAGTCGTACGAAAAATAACTCTCGAAACCGAAAATTAGCACAGAAAGATCTATAACATAAAAGAAAGTTAAATAAAAACGAAGTAACGGAAACAAGGAAGCATGCAAGCCAACGACAAGAAAGCGGGGTTTGGGAAATTTCATACGGCCCCCTCAAGAAACGACTTAGTACCGATGTGCCCCTTCAAAATTTGTGGAGGGGCCGACAGCTTCTATCTTACTTCTTCGTCTGACTCAAGACACAACTGGATAAAATGTTATAGCACCTCTTTAAGTGCTTAAAGCAAGTTTCTACTTTTTAGACACAGATTTTTCATTCCAAGACTAATAGCTGTTTTGTGACCGAGAGATCCAAAGAAAAAGAGGATATGACAAGGATTAGTGATTTATTCATCATTCCAATTGTATAAAATATTATCCAGTGATAACGTTTTATGAAGACAATCCGCACTTAGCAATATGTAAATGCGGTATTAAGGGAATAAATGATTATTATCTAAGAAACGAGAAAAATCTAAGAGAAGAGAAAGTTACAGATGTACTGAGAGCTTTAAGTACCTTGTCTATCAAGGGTGGCTCAAGGGCTGTGACGTCACCCTGGGGAGGCGGGGCCACAGTAACAAGCTCAGTGGTTAGTGCTGTATCTCTTTGCGGTACTAACTCGTGCTTCGTCGTAACGCGGGTCTCTTCCGTAGCTTGTGACTCTTGGTGGAGCTTCGACTCCCACATCGCTTTCATCGTTGACAGATTGCCGTAGGACTGAGTGACTACTTCCGATCGTGATTCGTCTGCAGAGAATCCATCGTGCTGCTTTGCTTCTTCGTCTGCACTCCAGATATCCTGCATCTCGTCAACAAGACCTAAGTCAATGTGTTGGGACAAGCGTGGGACTGCCATTGCAGTATCAACAGGCTTGGTTTCTGCACCAGAATTCAATTTCCCGACTTTCTCAGCTTGAGTCTCGTTTGTTTGTGATGTCTGATAGACCGAGTTTATGTTCGTCTGACGCTCTGATGTAAGTTGAGTACTCGACGAAGAAAAATGACTACTAGATGATGTCGTCAGGTGCTTCGACTGCAGTCCAGTTAGGAAACCGTCGCCAAATGCCGAATCAACCGCCCTCAGATCAACTTCAGGAGGGATGTGATGAATCACCTTTTGTCCAACTACAGCAACAAACATTAGCTTCTTGTCTGTTTCTGAAACAGAAGTTGAAAGACGTTGATCTGCTGAATTTTTTGGCTGATCGGAAGACGATGCTGAGGACTGCTTATCCGAGGATGATGATGTCAGTGACAGCTGGTTTGCTGAAATATCCTGCTGGTCAACACTAGCCACTGCTGCCTGCTGACAAGACGACATTCGTTGACCAACATGATCATGTGGTTTTGTCCCTACGGACTGCATTACTGACTGTTCAGATGACCACGCCGATTGCCGGACTTGTGTTTTTTCAGCAGTCGAGAACTGTTGGCTTGCTGTTGATGATTGTCGCACTGTTGATGAGCTCGTCCTCGCGGTAGATGTTACTGAGCAGCTTTTTACCTCGGTAGAAACTTGAGACTCGGTCTTTGCCCAGGGGATACTCGACTTTACTGCTTCGTCTCCCTGAGGGGGCCAAGAGACGTTCGTATCGGTAAACTTTCGCCCCCATTGCTTTTCCATTTTAAGTGCATCTTGAGAAGGCATGGGCGACACGCTTTTTCTTGGTTCTGTGTGAACTACTGGCTCTTTAATGATTATGATGTCTGTTGTTTCCTTCTTCGGAAGCCACTTCTTCTCCATCTCCAAAGCTTCGGGTTTCGGCCTTTGAGGGGATACAGGCTTGTCCGCTTTCCGAGTTGTCTCCACACTAAGAGTGCGTCCCTCTCGTGTTTCTGTTCTTCGAACTTCCCGCGTTTCTACAACTTCTCGAACCTCCCGCTTTTCGGCACCTTCAGTGTCACTAGTGGCAACATGTCTTAATGCCGACACAGTTGCAGGGATGTCGATTTTCGGACGTGGTGGCGCTTCGATCACGGGGGGAACATCAAACTCAGTCGGCGGCGTTGGCGGCCTCTGTTTCTCCTCGCGTCTTTTCTTCCTTCTCTCTTTAAGCTCCAGGTTAATCTTCTGATACGCCGGTTCACCTTCCGTATCGCTGCCAGGGGGTACCCACTTAACGGGGAATCGGGAGTCGAGGTCGCTTTCGTAATCGCTCTCTTTCGACTCCCCTTTTATGAACTTGGAGGGCCTTCTGGGAGGAGGGCCCTTAGGGGCAGCAGGGCGAGAGGGTTCTGGCTTGAACGGGAATGGTTCAAGCTCTTTAAAGTGCTCGAACTTGAATTCGACCTCTTTTCTTTCAACAATCTTCTGCGCCTTTACATTCACCTCGACGAGGGGTGGTTTCGATTTTTCTTCAGTTGGGGTGGGTAAAAGGCGTACACCTCCGGCCACAGGGTTTGGGGAGAGCGCTTTCGAAAACTCGTCAAGTTTTCGGGCGCTTTCGGAGACCGGCTCTCTTTTAGGCGACTTTTTTTTGGGCGCCAAAATTTTGAGCGGTTCCTCCAACGATTCCAAACTTCGTGCCTCAGCTTCCAAAATCTTCTTATGCTCAGCAACGCGAGAATGTAAGCTTATTCCGGACGATTCCGATATGTGGTGTGACGATCTCGTCATAGTAGACGACGTGAACTGTCTCGTATCGGTTCGGGAGTCGTAGACGACGTTTTCGGTGACGACAGACTGAGTCGGAACGAGTGGTTCAATCGCAGAATGAACAATGACGTCAGCGGAGCTATCGGCGCGACCAGCTTCATTTTCGGCGCTTGCGCGATAGCGTCCTGAGTCGCCAGACGTAGCTGCAAGAGAATGACAAGGGATGAGTTTCAGCTTTGCAGAGAGAGGAGGCCTGCAGAGGGAGGAGGCCTGGAGAGGGAGGAGGCCTGGAAAATCCCATTGAAAAATTTGTAGCCTGTGTAGTTGTACGAAAAAGTTGCATGTATAGATATGTAGTAGTATTGAATATTTTCATTTAATGTGCCTCAGACTTGGCCAATCGTAAGCAGTAGTATCCAGTAGCATCCAGTCCCACTGTAGTAGCATCACATTTACCATAGCAGCATGCAGTGGTAACAGTTACTATTGTACGCTACTGAAACTTACAACTTAAATCATCCAATTCTAATTCTATCTAATACTAGTTCTCGAAAAAGATTTCATCGGTATGGCGCTCAACGGATCCGTCAGCTAAGGTTTGTTCCATCGATATTTCAGCTCTGATCTCCAGGAAAGAAATTATTTTTTGTTTTTCTTTGTTCGGAAATTTCTTACATTCACCTTGATTCCGGCTGAAACTAGCGATCCTGCACGCGATCGAATTTGATGGGCCGATTCTTTCCCCCGATACTCTATATGACCAAGTCCAAAACACGCCAGCGATCCGCAGGAAGAAGGAGTAAGCGTGTCCGTATGACTCAAACTCAAGTCCTCGTCAGGCTGCATATAGAAGAAAAGGAACCTGCACCCCGATGAGGTCGAGCCAAGATGGAATAAAATATCGCTCGATCAAAATCTTAGCGGACTTATCTGTTTGGCGTCATTTTTTTTTATATAGGCATATTCTCGCCGTTCCCCGAGGACTCCACTTGACGAGTCCCCGCGTTTTTGTTTGTCCCGGGGACTCATTCCCCGTATTCTCGCGAGTCCCCACGGACGGGGAATGCTCCGATTATCATCAGCATCATAAAAAAGGACTGCCTTTGAGATTCAGAGGGGAATCAATTTTTGCTGGTGTTGGTGCAATGCAAAATTAATTAAAAACAATCAGAATAAACAAAACCAAAAATGTGGATCCAGACTAATTTTGTCAACTGCATATTTATTTTTAGAACAAAATCTATTTTGGAAGCATTCCCCGAGTTCTCGTTGTTTTTTTTTCGTACGCGGACTCCCCGTGTGGAGTGGTTCCCTCTATTCTCACCGTTCCCTTCGATTCCCCGAGGAGTCCTCGGGAAACGGCGAGAATACGTCTTACGATTCGCAGTCGTCTTGGGCTGAAGGACTTAAGGGACTTTCTTATTCTGCCTTTACTATTTCCCCTAGTTCTGGGGGCGGGATTATATGATTTTGAAATCCCACCTTTCGTCATTGTTTCATTTTGTATCTACGACTTTTAGCGCTTTTTGGGCCTAGCTGAGTCTGAAAGTCGCGCAACCCTAACTTCGCCAAAAGCTTGGTCTTTTAATAATGAAAGATGTTATGTTATTTCGCCGAAAAGTTTGCGAAAAATAAAACCACCCCAGATATTTTTGTCAGGAAATGCTGTTAGTTTTGTGGATGAATTTATGTACCTAGGGTTCATATTCTCTAGCGATCTTAGTGACGCTTGTCACCTTAAACACTTATACAGATCTCACTGCATACGAGTAAATATGTTAATAAGACGGTTCAGCGATTGCTCTACTGAAGTTAAGAATTTTCTGTTTCGAAGTTACTGTACTTGTATTTACGGTGTTGGAATGATCTCGTCACATACAGTTAAGGCATTTACTACAATACGTGTGTGTTACAATAATTCGTTCCGTCTCCTACATTCTCTTCCATCTTGGTGTAGCGCTACGGAAATGTTTTCTGATGCTACCCTACCTGATTTTGCGGAGGTAGTTCGCAGGAGCATGGAATCCATTCGACTCCGGGTTGTACATAATTATCGCGGTAATAGTCTTATCGAGGGAGTGAGTGCCCCATTTGTGCAGTTATCATTACCCATCTGGGATAAGATCAATTCCGACCTTTGTGGTTTCCCATGTGGATAGGTGCGTTTTTGTTTGTATTTTTGTATTAGGCTAGTCAATATGAAATTTCTTTTTCTGGATTAAAGAGTATGTATGTATAACTGTTTACAAATAAGGATATGCGAAGCTTCAAAATATTATATCTCATTTTGGAAGACATGGCAGACCACCTTCTATTTTGGACTTCTTTCGTTGCTTAGTTTTCCCACTTTTTGGGATCCCAAAACGTAAGTGGAGGGATACCTATGACATCGCAAAAGTTGTCCGTACCTCTGTCTGTAAGCACGATGACTCTCGAAGGGAATGAGATGTGTTGATGAAACTTGGTGTGAGGATTGTTTGGGTCAAGAGTATGGTCAAGTTTGTAGATGGGCTTTGTAGCCCTATATTTAGGGGTGGGGGGGGGAATTAAGGGGCAAGCAAAATAGTTTTAAACAGCTAATGGTACAGTCGATTATGGGGTAAGAAGACATGCTGAACACGATGGTGGAAACCATTTTCTCGCCGGATGAGTAGTTCACCCGGAATCCAGCCAAAACCGGAAAGTTTGTTAAAAGTAAAAGCTTTATTTGAAGTTGATTGGATGTTTGATTTAGGGGTAAGAAGACATGCTGGGTGAAAACCATTTTTTCGCCGGACAAGTAGTTAGACCGGAATCCGACAAAACCGGAAAATCTATTAGAAGTAAAAGTTTTATTTGAAGTTAATTATATGTTCGGATTAGGTGTAGGAAGACATGCTGAACACGACGGTGAAAATCTTTTTCTCGCCGGGCAGGTAGTTCGCCCGGAATCCGGCCAAAACCGGAAAATTGTTAAAAGTATTTGTCGTTGATTAGATATCCGATTTAGAGAAAAGAAGAAACGCTGAGCGAGACGCTGAGTTCGATTTAGCTTCCTTTTGCCGGACAGGTAGTTCCGGAATTCGGCCGAAACCGGGAAATTCGCAGAAGTAAGGCAGGAAGTTTTCGTCAAAACATATATGACTTATAGGGGTAAACACAAAAATGCTAAATCCATATCTGAACCTGTTTTTCTCTAATGATTAGCTTTTTGGCCTTAATCTGTTTCTGAATTTTAATAGTAAACATGTTCAAGGAGTCTGGCGAAGACTGGATCTGGCGTAGACAAGACCTAATTGTCTGGATCAAATATTGGATTTATAGGATCCAATCGAAACCTTTGGTCCTGTTAATCCAGCCGCCTAGTCGGGGTAAGGGAGGCTGGATAGTCGACAAGCGCTAGAAAGAAAGTCACTAATTTCTCGCGGAAAGTCATGGTATTTTTGAAAACCTACTTCCATAATCACTCCATATATTCCTGAACCCGGAGACCCCAATTTCGTACATTCTAACCCCTGTAACAAAACCACGCTGATTTTCTCACTTGCCGTGTTTGCTACTTTCGTTGTGTATTACGCTGTCGACCGTTGTCTGCGAGAAGATTTTTCATCAGAAAAACCGGTTATGTAAATCGTTTCCCTGTTTTCGCTGCAAGTCAACGGGTCTCGGAGAAGGCTTAAAACAGCAAAAACCGTGAGTTATTTGTTGAAAGCAGGGCTTAGTTTTAAAGTATTCAAATATTTTAAAATACCGTAAGTTGAAGAGTAAATAGTGCGAAGCGTCTTTTAAGGGAAAAAAATAAGATATTACCCATTGGGTTCGAAAAATAGGCCGTTCCTGGTGAACGCGTGTGTTCGTTCACTTCAGCAACTATTCTGTCACCATCAATCTTCAACTTCGCTTTACACTCCCCTTGCTTATATTTGTTCTACCTGCGCTTAAGGCATTCAAAACTAAACCAAAACTAAACACATACCCTTTGTGCACAAGCTTATTCTTACACTTAATTTTTGAAGCCTTACTTTTATTTAGTTTTTTTTTTATTTATTTATTTATGACCCGCTTTTTGCGTAACAGCGGAGTATCAATAAAATACACAAAAATATACATATTAAAACAGTCAAACAAAACAATGTAAATAAACATGACAACATTCTTTTCATTTAGATAAAAAACACACTAAATAGACTTAAAATTTGTACACAGTGACAAACACATTAATCGGGTTCAGGAAAGAAAAACTGGCTAATAATTTCATGGGCTGAGAGGGCAGGATGTTTGTGGAGGGAAAATAAATTTGAATGCAAACGAAAAAGTGTATTAATACTATCCTGAACATTAAAATTCGAAACCAATTTACGATTATGAAAAGATTTTGGAAGATACATCAAAATTTACAGTACTTAAGGAAACAACTTCTCAATTTTTTTACATCTTTTTTCCTTAGAATATGGTAAACTCCGGAACAATTGTGGATATATGGGTAGCAAAAAGCACTATACAACCTTCCGAGCGCCTTGCGTGAATATTTTCCTCTATTTGGGACCAAACGCCCGTAACCAAATCTAATGGAATCTGATACTGTTTTTAAAATAGAGGAGCACGTTAAAGATAATGTGGATTTGAAGGTAAGCCCGAGCCATTTCAGCGACTCAGAAGAGTCGCTGAAATGGACTCGTCTCCTGAAAATGGACTTTTTGGCAATGGACTCGTTGCCAAAACGAGTACATTTTGGCACTCTACTGAAATGGACTCGTCGTCTACTACTCCGTCTACTGAAGTAGACGGAGAAGTACACATAACAACCTTTCTGCTTTAACCATCTTTAGAGGAAAAGAATAAAACCTAGCTTGGGTAAACTAGATGGAGAATTCCCTTCCCGTTAACCATCACTGTACTGTCAGAAGTTTCACAACAGACCACAGGAGAATGCGCGATTTCGACAGACAATGCGTAAAAGATAACACTTCGGATGTTGTCTGTTGTCTGCTGTGTTGGAAAATTTTATGCATAAGGAGCGCTGTCATCTGGAACATCCGAAAAATTGCTAAAAAGCAACTGTTGAATTTTCCAACAGCATGACGACAAACAAAAAGTCTCTTACAGCCTCTTACAAGGGTGTCAGCGTCAACGACTGTATATATCATTCCATGAAGGCGGTTGATGCTCTCTTCCAAAGATGAAGAAGGTTCCGAGAGACTCGTTGGTCATGGCGGAAAACCCTATGGGTTGGCTTGTGGGATTGCACGACGCTTCTGCACAAAAAAAAATCGGGCGCACTGCCTAAATTTCGATGGATATTTTTGTACGGACATATTTGTGAAATAAAACATGCAAAGACACAAAATTAAAAAGTCCGTAGATGCGTGTTTTGCTGTTTTTTTTTGCTCTTCCTGGCAATGCTTGTTCTGCATAACATTTCGTGTATAACGTTTTCCAACACAACAGATAACATCCTAAGTGTTGTCTGTGACGCATTGTCTGTTGAAACCGCGCATCCTTATGTTGTCTGTTATGAAACTTAAAACAGCGTGGCTACTTACACTGGGCGCATTTCCTGGCTTTTGCAAAAGTAGAAAAACGAAAAAGAACAAGATACAACTGATTCTGAATGTTGTCGTGTTAAATACAGGAGATCAATAAGAGCAAAACAGACTGTACATTTATTTTACAAGACCCCTAATTGACTCCTAATTGCAGTCTGCTCATATCCCTGAGCTGCCACAAAGTCCATCAAATCTAACGTCCCCTGGGGATTTTCAGTTGTTTGTCGAATAGACTGCTTTTCGAGCCCAGTGTGACTAAGCTCTAAAAACAAGACCAAAGGTTTCGATGGGATCCCAAAAGTTCAAATTTGATACAGACAACTGGGTCTTGTCTTCGCCAAATCCAGTCTCCACCAGACTCCTTGAACACTTTTACTATTAAAATTTAGAAACAGATTAAGGCCAAATAGCTAATCATACGAGAAAACCAAGTTCAGATATGGATTCAGCATGTGTGTTAACCCCTTTAAGGCATATCTATTTGACGAAGCAGATCGAAACTTCCTGCCTTACTTCTGCCAATTTTCCGGTTTCGGCGGAATTCCGGAACTACTTGTCCGGCGAAAAAATAAAGCTCAAAAACGAATTCAGCATGTCTCCTTACCCCTACATCCAACCTCTAATCAACTTCAAATTAAACTTTTACTTTTAACAAATTTTCCGGTTTCAGCCGGATTCCGAGCGATCTATACGCCCGGTGAGAAAATGATTGTCATATGCGAATTCAGAATGTCTACTTACCCACAAATCGAACATCTTATCAAATTTAAATAAAACTTTTAATTTAAACAAATTTTCCGGTTGTGGCCAGATTCCGGCCGAACTAATGGTCCGGTGAAAAAATAATTTTTATATTCGGAATCAGCACCTTTCTTTGCCCCTAAAGAACCTCCAATAAACTTCGTATTACTTTTCATAAATTTTCCGGTTTTCGCCGGATTTCGGGTGAACTATTTGTCCGGCGAGAAAATAAATTTCAGATTCGGATTCCCCATGTCTCCTTACCCCTAATTCGACTCTTTTATTAGCTTTTAAAAAATATTTTTTGTTTCCCATAATTTCAAACCCCTCCCCCACCCCTAAATTTAGAGCTACATTCGAACTTGACCTGTACTTTGACCTAAAGAATCCTCAATGCCAAGTTTGATCAAAATATCTCAACCCATTCGAGAGTTATCGTGCTAACAGACGGACGGACGGACAACTTTTGCGATGTCATAGGTAATCCCTCCACTTACGTTTTGGGATCCCAAAAACAAAAAACTAGAAGAATAGATGGACATTTTCTGTTGCTGAAAGCACAAAGAGAAATACTAATTTGAGAAGGGGATGGCAGAGGACGGATTACCTTTCGCGATAGTCATCCAATATCTTGCTCCTTCCGAATTCTTCGCTACTCTTGGATCCACAATTAACACACCATTCCTAAACCAGTTCACCTCCGGAGCGGGCATACCCGTGACTTCAATCTCCAAATGAACCCTCTCTCCCTCCTTTACGCTCATTGGCTGAATCCTCCGACCAATCACAGGAGGGAACAGGGGCTTGCGAATAGCCAATTGGGCAGTGGACGTTGCAATTCCGGCCTTATTGGTCGCGACGCAGCTGTAATCACCGACGTCAGTAAGTATGACGTCAGAGAAGGTCAACCGAACGCGATTGATGTCGAGAGAGACTTTGACGCGGTCGTCGGTGAGTAGGTCTTGCCCGTTGTGCTTCCACGAAATTTGAGGAGGCGGGTGGCCTAAAAAAAGGTAACAGATGAAATGAAGGCCACAGAAAGTGGGATGGCTGCTGCCTTTTTTTTTTTTTTTTAATTTGAAGGTTCATTTCTTGCATTCCATTAACCGCCTGACGAGGACCTTTGCCAAGAAGGGCGAAATATCGCAGCAATACATCATCATAACATTGCATTTTTATGGCACTTGCTTTCCGGCCAAGTGCCATATACCGATCACTTTTCCGTCGGTCTGTCGGTCGGTTAGTCCGGTGTTTGCGAGTTAGGGTACTTCCAGATACGCTAAGGCGATGAAACTTGGCAGGCATATTAGGGACCCGACCAAACTAAGTTGGAAATAGTCACTTGCCCGATCAGACCATCGTGGATCGGGATGAAACTTGGTGAGAGGAACAAGCACAAGCCCTAGGTACATCATTGGCAGAACCGGACGGGATTCGTGGACTGTCGTGGGAGTTGGAGGGGGGGGGGCCGGAATTCCGGTGATACGGAGTTAAGTTACTTCTAGGTGGGCTGGGACAGTGAAACTTGGCAAGCGTACCAGGGACCCGACCAAACTAACTTGGAAATAGTCAATTCCCCGATCCGACCACCGTGGGGGGAGTGGAGGGAAGGGGAATCCGGAATCTAGAGGTACGTATAACTTTGGAACGGGTGATCAGATCTTAATGAAACTTGATATTTGGAAAGACCTCGTGTCTCGGATGTCCCATGTGAAGTCCGAACCGGATCCGATTATTGTGGGGGGGGGGGGAGTCAGAGAGGTAGCCGTAAATCTTGTGACACACTAAGAGTGGAGCGATTGGGATGAAACTTGGTGGGAAGAACAAGCACAAGCCCTAGATTCACCAGTGACAGAACTGGATCTGGTTCGAGCACTGTGGGGGGGAGTTAGAAGGAGAGGTCCGGAATTCCGGTGATCACCAGTTAAAGTACTTCCAGATGTGCTAGGACCATGAAACTTGAACATTAGAGACTTGACATGATTAGAATATTTTTGCCTCATGGGTTTTGCTTACAACTGAATTTCTTAAAGTGCAAATGATACTTTTGATTAAAATATACATTTCATTCTCCCGATGAGCTCATCATCATTTTTGCTTCAAGAGTTTGATTACAGATAAATTTCTAGCGCCCCTAAAGTGCGCATCATCACAGATAAATGCATTATCAAACGATACGTTCTGGTGATTTCCAAGGACCCATTATCTCAAGGGTTTTGTTTACAAATAATCACAACAAACCCACGAATTGAAGAATTCCTACTTTCATCCTCTGACCCAGCCTTGCAAGTGCCATATGAGCTTACAGCTCTTGTTTTTATTTCTTTTTACTTAATGCAATTTTCTTTTTTAACAAAAAAATATAAGGGGTGACCCCTGTGCCCCTCACTTCACGCCCCATGATCGATTTTAATACAGTGAAAATTCCCTGTCGGATTTGAAGTATGTCTATATGCTTGTACCTGTGTGGCTGTGTTGTATGCTTAGAAAAAGATTTACAAAAGTTGAGTTCAGGCACTAAGCAGTCTTCACCAAAATCACCATTGGCCACTGAAAAGTCGTGTTTGTGTTGAGATTCAAATACTCCGCGTCATAGTAGAATTTGCGCTGTTGGGACTGAACGCCACCACTAGAACAGGTAGTGGAAAATCAAAAAATCTTTTGGCAGAATCTAAATAATGCAGTGTGTTCAGCTGAATGATACAAAAATAAGTTGGCTTTTCAGTTAAACTTTAAATATACGGAATCTTACCTTCCACCACAGCCTCCATAGTTAAACGGGAGCCCTCCTCCACCTGAGAGCTTCTAAGCGGCTGGACGAATTTAGGCGGAATTAATTTCTGCTGCGTCTTCGTGAATCTCTGCTGTGGTTGTTCCACGGCAACAACTTTGGTAGATGAAAAGATGTTCGCACGTTCTTTGACGGATAGCCTGGGACCGTCGGCTATCTCGCTTGTGGTCTACAAAGTGGGACAGAATTACAATATTTCAATCATAATATATTTTTTTTTTAAGTTCCGGTTGATTCCATTTTTTCTTTTTTTTTGCCGCGTAGTATCTTTTCCGTTCTTCCTGTCCAATATGATTTGGCCAGGTGACTACGCTTTCACTTTCACTCGGTGACGCCATCGGTCCTAACATCTGATATTTTAAATTCGGGGAATATAACTTTCCTCTATCTCTACGTTTAATCTTTTAATATTCTTTCTTAGTTCCTCTTTTAACCCTTATTTCTGGTTTTACCATTTTCAACACATATTTAAAGCCTTAAAATTGTCTTTACTTTATGTATATTGTTTATAATGTTTTATACTGTTCAGGTATAATATATATATAAGGTATGGTAAGACATATTTGTTTTTGACAATGGTGAAAAACTCAAATGTCATAAAGCGACAGACATACCAACAGCATACGAAAATTACGCTTTGTTAACTCTGATTCGCAAAAACTGTAAAACTATAAAAATAATAAGACTGAGGCATATTTAGGACAAATGATTAACAACTAAAAAATGTCTGAAAGTCTGAACAACTCTAGTATTACTACAACCTTTACAGCTTTTCCTCCTATTCCCCTATTTTTACTCTATTCCCTACCTTTACCCTATTCCCCACCATATACAGGGGGGGGGGGGGGATTTTTCACTCGGCGAGTTTCGTGATAATATTTATAGATATTCTTTCAGCCCAAGCTGACTGCGAATCATATATGATGGTGCAAACCGGATGTCAGCTACATTTTTACGAACAACAAAAAGAGCAGCCGTGTCCAGAATGAAATCACAGCATCAGCTTTAACTCTGACCAATTTTCAGAGAAGAGGTTCACAAAATCAGATATTTAAGGAAGAATCTTTAATTGTTTTTCCACAAGTTCATTTTCCAGCTTGAGGAGCTTGAGACTGAAGAGGACCCTTGCGAAGAAGGGCCGAAACATAGCTCTAATAAAATGTAGCTAACTTCTGTTTTGCACCGTCAAATATGATTCGCAGTCAGCTTCGGTTGAAGGAAGATCTGTCACCACAGTACAGAACTTCAAATCGCCAATACATGCCGCCGACAAGTATCCATCTTAGCTGGACAGAAGAACAAGAGACAGGAGACTCCAAAAACAAAATGCAGAAGAATCTCCACCCTTTCGACGACCCAATCGAATAACAGAAACAGCAGCCGTGTCCAGAATGACATCACAGCACCACCTATAGCTCTAACCAATTTTCAGAGAAGAAGTTCACAAATCGGATATTTAAGGAATAATTTTTAATTGTTTTTCCACAAGTTAATTTTCCAGCTTGAGCGGCCTGAGCCTGAAGAGCACCCTTGCCAAGAAGGGCCGAAAAATATAGCTCTAATAAAATGTAGCTAATTGTCCATTTTGCACAGTCAAATGTGATAACAGTAGCTGTAAAACGAGTTCTAAAAAAGTTTCAAAACTTATCCTATGGAATGAAACTGCTCTTAAAATTCCCCAAAACCCTGTTCTGTCTCCCCTATCTTGGTCAGAACACTAGTTTTGTCCCCAGTATGCAGACGTCTCTCCGAACCATCATCGCAGAACGGAAGAGTTCATCTCTCTGTTCAGTGCTGTAAGTGGAGGGATACCTAAAACGTAAGTGGAGGGATACCTATGACATCGCAAAAGCTGTCCGTCTGTGCGCGCTATAACTCTCGAAGGAAATGAGATATTTTGATGAAACTTGGTGTGAGGATTCATTGGGTCAAGGGTAAGGTCAAATTCGTAGATGGACTCTGTAGCCCTACATTTAGAGGTGGGGGAGGGGGTTCAAATTAAGGGACAAACAAAACATTTTTAAACAGCTAATGCGATAGTCGGTTATGGTGTAAGAAGGCAAGCTGAGCAAGTAGTGAAAACCATTTTCTCGCCGGACAAGTAGTTCGTCCGGAATCCGGCAAAAACTGGAAAGTTGGTTAAAGTAAAAGTTTTATTTGAAGTCGATTAAATGATCAATTTTGGAGTTAGAAGACATGCTGAACACGATAGTGAAAACCATTTTCTCGCCCCACAAGTAGTTGGCCCGGAATCCGGCAAAAACCGGAAAGGTGGTTAAAAGTAAAAGTCTCACTTGAAGTTGATTAAGTGTTCGATTTGAGGTAAAAAGACATGATAAACACGATGGTGAAAATAATTTTCTCGCCGGACAACTAGTTAAGGGGTAAGAAGAGAGGCTGAGGTATATTATATATGACAATAATTTTTACCCGGACATATAATTAGTCCGGAATCCGGTTGTAACCGGATTTTTTTTTTTTTTTAAGTCAAACTTGTGTTCAAAGTTGATTAAATGTTCTTTATAGGGATTTGACGCTGGATTTGTTTCAAAATTTTCTTTTTTTGCTGGAGGATTAGTTTGCTCAGAATTCGGGCGAAACCGGAAACTTCGCAGAAGTAAAGCAGGAAGTCTCGGTCAGTATCGTCAAAATAGATATGGCTTGTAGAGGTATATCTGAAATTCGTTTTCTCTGATGATTAGCCTGACCAAGACTGGATCTGGCGAAGACAAGACCCTATTGTCAGAATCAAATATTAGATATTTGGGATCCCATCGACACCTTTGGTCTTGTTTTTAGTTGTACTGAAATATTAGAAGAACTTGAACTTGGAAGCACAAATCACAAACAAGAACGCACGTACAGTAATCACAGGAACCAATGAACAGGAAAAACAATCTAGAATGGAAGCTCGCTCTTGCAGTTTGAGTCTGAAGAGGTCCCTTGTCAAGAAGTCAAGAAGGGCCGAAATATCGCAACAGTAAATCTTGGCAGACTTCTCCGTTTAGTGCAGTCAATTATGATTCTCAGTCGGCTTAGACCAGCTTAGACTGAACGAATACTTGTAATATTTTTGGAAATATTTTCCAGAAACTGAAGAATTTTGCTGTTTGAATAACGTTTTTAAGAACAGGTCGTACTTCGGTAGTTATTCATTCTACTTCAGTAGGTTTTGATCCGTTTTCGTTCCCAAGACTCTACACTTCATATATGTTTTTGGCATAACACTGATTATCGCGATTGCCACGTTTGTTCTCTTTAAGTGACGGATCAGGCTCCCAATCATAGTTCCGGAAAAGCTTCATCAGCAAAATATTCAAAAAGTGATAAAAATCTGAATCGAAAAAACCGTTATTGGATGTATTTTACCGTAAAAAACGTCTGGTTTGGATTTTTGTTTTTTCAGCGGTCGTTCACTATTAGGCGACGTTCGCATGAGCATACCTCTACTGTACTATCTCAGAGCATCTTAGCAGTAACACTATATAGTGCGAGGTGTCCTTGAAGAGAAGGTGCGTAGGGGACAAGAGAAAGGTGTTTTTCATACCTGTTCCACATCGATGACTTCCTTCTTCTCCTTCACCTCCGTCTGACTCGAAATACGCTTCACACTCAACGACGACTGATAAACGACCGGTGGCTCATGAACCGCCAGCGCTGCGGTGCAGCTGGCCACCCCCGCCGGATTTTCAGCCATACAAACCACCTTTCCGGAGTGATGCGGCTCAGCAACCCGGATACTTAATGTATGAATACCACCCATATCCGAAATCGCTATATCCGGGTGGTTTTCTGCCGGTTTTCCTTGATATTGCCAACGAACAATCGGGGTCGGATCTCCGCTAACAATACACTGAAACGCAACAGGCGTTCCTTTATGCACCCGGTTGTCGCTGAATAACTTCTCGAACTGGGGTGGGGACATCAAATCTTCCAACTTGGGCGGAGGAGGTGGTGTTGGCCCCCGTAGTGAAAGCTCGGCTATGCACTTAGCCTCTCCTGCTTTATTCTGTGCCTTGATAACGTACACCCCCTCGTAAGATGGGTCAGCATGAGGGATTTCCAACACATATACCCCATCTGGTAAGTTGAAGACTGAATGCCGGGAAGACTTGGTAAGGGGCGAGTTGTCCTTCAGCCAAGTGACTTCCGGGTCCGGCTTACCAATTACTTGCGCCTCAAACCTTACCCGCTGGTTCAGCTTGACGTTAGCGTCACCTAGGAGCTTAGTGAATTTTGGCGGCTGCAGATTTTCTTCAACAGATAGATGGCATTCGCTGCTAGCCTCCCCTGCCGAGTTGATCGCCATGACCTTGTACGAACCAGCATCATACAAGTGAGCTTGGCGTAGGATAAGCGCTGACTTATTCCCCTGGAAAATCTGCTGATATTCCGAATTTTCCGTGATTAGCACATCCTTCCGATACCATGTAATCTCAGGATCCGGCTCCCCCTCCACTAAAACTTCAAGCTTGACCTTGTTACCCTCCAAGGTCGTGCAATTCTTCAGCGGTACTAGGAACTTCGGACGCGTTGGCTCCACGTCGCTAAGGCCCAGCTCTGTGTCAGAGTTTTCTGCGGGTAATCGCCCTTTAACCGTAACAGAGGAAGTAGAGCAGGCTTCCCCGGCTATGTTCTTTGCGGAGATGGTATATGAACCCGAGTCTTTGGGGAAGGCTTCTGTAACGATGAGGGTGCAGTTGGTACCATCCGTGAGCGTTTTCAGTTCACGCGTTTCTTTGATCGGCCGCCCGTTGTGCATCCAAACTATGCTGGGTTGCGGTTTTCCGCTTATTTTAGCTTCTAAGCGGAATTTTCTGCCGGCTCGTGCCATCACGTTCGAAAGCGGCGTAAGAATAACCGGTGGCTCAGACGGCGTGAGTGGCTCAATGATAAGCATAGCCGTTGATTCAGCCTCCCCGGCACAATTAGTAGCGTGGCAGATATACTGACCCTGATCCTCCAAAAAGACCTCTTCAATAATCAAAACGTGTTCGTCGGCGCGAGCTTCGATCTGGTATTCCGGTCCGGAGTCAATGCATTTCCCG
This sequence comes from Branchinecta lynchi, assembly GCA_023053575.1. Taxonomy (NCBI): domain Eukaryota; kingdom Metazoa; phylum Arthropoda; class Branchiopoda; order Anostraca; family Branchinectidae; genus Branchinecta; species Branchinecta lynchi. Next base: position 3,265,380 of record JAKZAP010000017.1, read on the forward strand.
TTTTTATACCATGACACGGAGGGTACAGGAGTACCAACGATAGAGCACGAGAGCTGTATGGAACCACCTTCCCGTGCGCTACAGTTAACTAGTGGCTTTGTGAAATCAGGGGCTACAAGCTCATCTTGTTGCTGTACGTCTCTCACTGTCAGCTTTGCACTAGTTTCAGCAGCTCCTGCAAAGCTTACAGCCTTACAGGAGAAAAGGGCTGTATCTTCGGCGAACGTTTCTTCAATGTGTAGCGTACAGACGTTATCAATACAGGAAGTCTGGTAGTCTGGGTTATTATCAATCGCCAGTCCATCCTTGTACCATGATATTTCAGGCCGTGGCTTTCCTGTAACCTTACAGCGGAGAGTAATCCTCTGTCCTTCCGTTACTGTTTCGTCATGAAGGGTTTCTGTAAATACAGGAGGCTCGTCTGATTGTATCGCTGCGTCGGATAGACGGACACGTTTTGATGGGGTGATGTGGGTTACTTGAAGGCCGAAGTCGCACTGGGTTTTCAATTCGGTTTGTGTGGCTTCGATTGTAAGCTTTGGGCGAGAGTTGATCGAAAGCGCGATGCTCTCAGCGGCAAGGCGCGCCTGTTCCGCCGCGCGCGCAGCCGCACGGGCTGCTTCCGCCTCAGCCTGTGCCGCGGCGAGCGACTCCCGGAAGACCGCCTCGTTTTCCGCCGCCTGCCGTTTTTCCACTTCGGCCGTTTGCAGATTCTTCGACAAAATCACCAGCTCCTTTGTAATCGAAGTGAAGGAATCGAAAACTTCACGATACTCCCTCGTCACATTTTCGGACAATTTTGCACCTTCAGGCGTCTGTAGCTCTATGGCAATGCTGGAGATCTTTTTAATCTTTTCTTCCTGCTGCCGTTTCCCGGAGTCGACAAATTGCTGCACTTCGTGGACCAGCTCGTCTGCTTCGTACTTCGATCGGCAGAGAGTTGAACGTCGCGCCAGGCTGACCAATAGGCGGCTTCCGTGATTGAACCAATCTTCTACTTCTTCAACAAGGGTGAAGTACGTCGTGCGCTGTTCGATAACGTTACGAGTTTCGCCAACGTTGGTTCGAAGGCTTGACCATTTCGTCGTCACGGTTCTAATTCCTGAGTCAATCGGCTGACGACGATCATCGTCACTCTCGGATGCGACGATTTTCTCTGCCGTGCTGACGAAACTCTGAACTTTCGGCTCAATCGTGTCAATACTCCGCTCGAACTGCGAAAAAGCGTCGGAATTCGACCGACACATCGTGAGCGAACTAGCATAACGTCCTGCGTTTTTGATCGAATCCAACTGTCGCATCATGTCATCAATCTGGTTCTGCACATTCATCAAGTCGGCATTAAACTGGCAGTGTTGCCGATGTTGCGTGAGTCTCCAATTGCGCTCCTGCCAGACCGCCTCCCAATGACGACTCCGCGTATCGAGAGAATGCATAAGCACATCGATGTCGTGTTTCGTATCGCAGGGAATATCGCGATAGTGAGTGATGAGAGTATCGCAATCCGCTTTGGTGTTTGCGATCAAATTGGCGAGAAGGTTATAGTTGGCAACGTGATCACGGATGATGAGCTCGATGTCTGGGACGTTCGCGGGAAGGACAGTGGTGTAGTATTGGTGTTCGAGGGACTCGATGGTTTGATCGATCTGCAAGAAACACAGGAACTGAAGCTATTAAAATCATTTGCAACACACAGTACAGCAATTACTATTGGATGTTAGGTGAACTACCCTATTAATCTTAAAGGTTCGTTAGAGAAATTGTCGTTCAAATTCCCACCACCTCATTGGGTTTAAATATAGTTGCTGTATTCCAGTTCCAATTTCCCGGAAGAAAGAAAAATCCAATCCTCTGCAACAAGTTTCACAATCGCTGCGTTTTTGCAGAGACCATGGTGTCTGATACTACGGTAACTGGATCTGATTTGTATAGTTTTTGCAGTTACCATGGTATCTGATACAATACTTGCTTTGCAAAAACGACAATTGCCGATTGCCGAGTTTGCGCTTTCAGACGTCATCCCACCTAAAATACTGATATCCGCTCACATCACAAGCACCAAACTTTTTTTCGACCGATTTGAGAAATAAGAGCTGGAAGCTCATATGGCACTTGCAAGGCTTGGTAAAAGGATGAAAGTAGGAATTTGCCAATTCGTGGGTTTGTTGTGATCATGTGTAAGCAAAACCCTTGAGATAAGAATAACGATGGACTCTTAGAAATCAAAAGAATGTATCGTTTGGTAAAAGAAAAATTCTCTTTGCACTCGACTGTGGATGCGCACTTTAAGGTTGCTAAAAATTCATCTGAATCAAAACCATTGAGGAAAAAATGATCCTGGGCCCTTTAGGATCATGAATATATATGGTTTGGTCAAAGGTATTTTTTTTACTTTTCGGTTAAGATGCACAATTTAAGGCTGCTACAAAGTCATTTCTAAGCAAAACCCTTGAGGCAAAAATTATCATGGGCTCATGGGGATTATAAAAATGTAGATTTGGCTTAAAAGACCATCCCTTCGGGCATGGTCGGACCTGGGAAGTAACAATTTCCAAGCTAATCTTGTCAATCACGATAGCCGGAATTCCGGACCACTCTCCAACTCCCCCCCCCCTTCCACCAAGTTTCATCCCGATCCATCTACTCTGAACATATGTCAAACGCATTTCCGCCCCCCCCCCCCCAACTCCCCCTAAAGTCCGGATCCATTCCGGCTTGATGTGCGACATCTGAGACAGGAGGTCTTTCCAAATATCAAGTTTCATTAAGATCCGATTCCCCATTCAAAAGTTACAAATACGTCAATATTCCAGATTCCTCCCTCCTTCCACTCCCCCCACGATGGTTGAATCGGGGAAGTGACTATTTCCAAGTTAGTTTGGTCGGGAGGGTTGTCCGGAATTTCAGACCACCTTCCAACTCCCCCCCCCCACAGTGCCCGAATCCGATCCGGTTCTGTCACTGATACATCTAGGGCTTACGTTTGTTCTCCCAACCAAGTTTCATCCCGACCCCTAGAATCTGAACATGTCACATAATTTTCTGACCCGCCCCCCCCCTCCAACTCCCCCTAAAGTCACAGGATCCATTCCGGCTTGAAGTGTGACATCTGAGACAGAAGGTGTTTATCAAGTTTAACTAAGATCTGATTCCCTGTTCAAAAGTTACAAATACGTCAATATTCCGGATTCCCCTCCCTCCACTCCACCCACGGTGGTCAAATCGGGGAAGTGACTATTTCCGAGTTAGTTTGGTCGGGAGGGTTGTCCAGAATTTCGGACCACCCTCCAACTCCCCCCCAGAGTGCCCGAATCCGATCCGGTTCTTTCACTGATGTATCTAGGGCTTACGTTTGTTCTCCCAACCAAGTTTCATCCCGATCCGTAGAATCTGAACATGTCACATAATTTTCTGATCCCCCCCCCTCCAACTCCCCCTAAAGTCACAGGATCCATTCCGGCTTGAAGTGTGACATCTGAGACAGAAGGTGTTTATCAAGTTTAATTAAGATCTGATTCCCTGTTCAAAAGTTACAAAGACGTCAATATTCCGGACTCCACCCACGGTGGTCAAATCGGGGAAGTGACTATTTGCAAGTTAATTTAGTCGGGCCCCTAATACGCCTGATAAGTTTCATCATCCTAGCACATATGGAAGTACTCGAGACCAGTGGCCTGACAGACCGACCAACAGAAATGTGATCGTATATGGAACTTGAGTGAAGCTGCATAGATACCACGGTAACTGCAAAACACTTTTTGACCGTGGTATCTGATACCCCGGTAGCTGCGAAAACGACTGTATACCGTGATATCAGATAGCATGGTATCTGCCTGAATTTGAAACCACACTACCTATTGCGCAATCTTTACTAGCATTGTGAATAAACAACTCTGACTGGTTAGCACAGTCCGTACCTCCGACTGAACCAATCACAAACCAAACAATCGTTATGTCCTTTGTGCTTTAAAGGACACCTGAATGAAGAGTACCAAGTATCATACCTATATGCATGAGTTCCGTTAACATTGCCTACAGAAAACCCAATCCAAATACGAAATAGTGTTTCCAAGCTATAATTTTTGTTCCATTTTGCATATGTCCTTATTTCAATACCGAACAATTTTAGAAATGAACAAATGTCTCCAATCAACCCTTCTTCTGGAACATTTTTTAACCAATTAAGCCCAAACGTATCTCTAGAAGAAATTCCAATACGATCCGTCCAGCGCTGTAAAAGATTTGAATGAATTGCGCTTTTTGTCTTGGAGTCTGCATGTGCAAACCTCCAGAAACGAACATTCCTATTTTGAAAACGTGACGCTCAGGAGAAGAATGCTCTCCGTGGCCATGTCTGTAAATGCATTCTCCATGGTGTGTTTCGAGTATGGTTTCATTGTTCAGTCATCCACCTGTGGAGCCCCACCAGGCACTAAGCTCGCAGCTATTGTATTCTTGTCTGTAATCAACTTCCTCATAGCTGACTATGACGACCGCTACAAGTTCGTGGACGACCTGTCATTCATCCTGAAATGTTTAGTACAAAACGGAGTTGTGACGCCACAATTCAGTTCAAATTTTGTCAGTGTTTTCGCAAAAGAGTGCGCGGAGCTAGATCTTGAGATTCATCGGAACAAGTCGAAGATAGTACGCTTTAACCCGCGAAAAAGTGATGTTATGGAGCCAAATGTACCATTTCCAGTAACAAACAGTATCAAGATCCTTGGAGTCACTTTCTCCAATGACTTCAGCTTTACCGCACATATTGAAAACGTGGTTAAAAGTGCAAACGCTAGTCTACAGACTTTAAACGGTATGCGTAGGTTCAGTGCGAACACAGAGAGTATTAAGTCTGCATACTTAACGTACGTCCGCCCCATTCTGGAGTATGCTTGCCCTGTATGGGCGCCGTCAGCACTTAGAACAGTGTATCTTTGTCAGGAGCTTGAATCGGTTCAGAAGCGAGCTGTATCGATTATTTTGGGCCGCCGTGACATCCCCTACGAAAAGGCTCTGGAAGTGCTAGGACTGCCGTTACTCCAAAACCGGTACGAAACTCTGATAACGGGTTTTGGAAAGTTCTTGCTTTCTAAAACTCAGCACCGAGACATTCTACCTGATCAACCTCCACCATCAAGAACGAGAAAGCAAAATAAGTTAGTTCCAGTTAATGCAAGAACAAACCGATATGGTAATTCTTTCGTCCCGGCTTTCGTCGATATGTACAATAAGAGTTAATGTTTCTTGTTTGTTTTATATTTACAAGTGTAGTTTGATTTTGAATCTGTTGTAAAGAAACGCAAATCAGCGATGCTGCCAAGTTTTTCTATTAAACCTGTCTACTACTACTACTACTACTACTACTACTTTAAGGAGGGAGGGAGAGACAAAAAGGGGAAAAGTGTTACTTGCCTGAACCAGCGTTTTGTAGTATTTGACGGTCAACTGGAGTATTTGCGAAATCTCAAAGGAAAATCTGGACAGCTCTGAATTGTGTCCACTCAGTTTGTTCATCAGCTCGCGAACATGATCATCAGACTCGGAGAATGAATCGAGGGCGCTTATCTTGATCTTCAGCTCTTCCGCTAGAACCCCCACATCTTTGCTGAACTTCGTTGTCTTGTCTTCGATTTTGTTCAGAACTAAAGTTGTGGATATCTCTGACGGTATAACAGGAAAGACGCCTTTTGTTATGTCTTTTATTCTTTGAGAGACGCTGTCAACATCTAGCGTGATTTTCGACCACCGGTCCTGAAGTTGCTTCTCTTGATGCATTCTGCTCTCTCGTTGGTTCAAAATCTCCGTGACGTCAGAATACCGTTTCTCCAAATGCTCCAATAGTGCTTCGACGCAGAGCGCCGCCTTCGGCGTATCTAGGAACAAATCTTGGATTTTTGGGATATCCGAGATGAAGTTTCGACCAATCAGATCAAGCTGAAGGTATTTCTGCTTCGCCGCAAGGTGACACTCGCGGACGTCTGCTCCATCTCTAGCGCGATGTTCAAGTTCCTCTAGGTCTTCTTTAAGGGCAACGGCGATTGTGTGAAAACGGTGGTAGGTCTGTGACGCGTCAACGCGGGAGTCCAAGGCAGACTTAATTTGGTGCCAAGTGTCCTTTAAGTGTTCAAACTTCAGCTGGAGGTTCGTAGAGTGCGGCTCTTCGACGGATTCATAGATGGCGGGAAGTTGACGAAGGATAATTTCCATCTCTTGGCCTTTCATCTGAAAAGACGAGGTAGACAGTTAAAGTTTAACTGAAAAGCCAGCTCCTGCTTAGTTAATGGATTTAGATACACTGAATTATTTTGACACCATTATTTTTTGTTCACCTAGGGCGATTGGGGTGACTAGTGAGTCCAGAATATGCACTGCTGGCCCGACAAGACAAAATTCATCCGGACGCGGAGAATTCGAATTTCAACAAAAGCGGGCACTTCATTTGCTAACAAATTGAAGCTACAATTTTAGATTGTAAGGTCGCTTCTGAAGAAGCCCGCTATTGCATATTATTATTATTATTATTCTTTTATTGCCCTCAAAAGTTGAAGAGTACAAAAATTGAAATAAGACCATAATAAACAACTACAGACAATATATGCGTCTAAATATACACGACGATAAATAAGAATACTGGAAACTTTAAAACACTATAAATCAATCATCATAGCGAACAACTATAAATGAGCCTTATCGGTAAAAAAAGGGAAAAGGTTGTGGGTTGGGAGAATATTCTCCGCCTTACTGTAAAAATTCTGAACTTTCTTTTTAACAATTACTAATGGGTCTTTTACTTTAAATTTTGAAACAATCTCAGTATTACTAAACGAAATAGGGAACCCAAGAAGAAATTTACAATACTTAAAATAAGAAACCCGAATAGCTGAGAGATCACTCAGTCTGAAATCGCGGAAAAGGAGGGAAGGATAAAGGACATGAGGGAGAGCCACTGCGTTAAACAGAGATCCAAGTATATCACGCCGGTAAACACCGCGAAATCTTATCATCAATCCGAAAGCTTTTCTAATCTTTTCTTGAATATGTATAATTAAAGCAGCTTTAAAATCACGAGCTGAGGCAGAGTAAGGGACACCCAGATATGAAACACGATCGCAAAGGGGACACACCACACACGCACCACCAAAATATGACCCCAAAAAGATTATTTTTGGCGATAGTTTACAGTTTTAGTTGTTAATTATTTCAAGCGTAGATGTACAAGTATACAGAGGTATCACGAATCCGAATGAAAAAGTTCATCCGATGAAAACCAATCAATTAAGTTTATTATCCAAATAGCTTGAAGCTAGAAGAAGGAATAAAATATTTACGAAATACACAGACATGAAACAAATTAACTAACACATAAGATTTGACAAGAAATAAATGATGGGATGAAACTACATAAAAACTGGGCAGAAGAATTAGCAGGATGTGGAGAAAACTGATTGCCAGTATTCCTCTCGGACCGACGCACTGAAGACGGGAGGGGGGAATGGATGGGCCATCTGGGGACAACACATTTTCGTTCCATTATTTATGCGGTCAGTTAATTTAGGAACGTCCAGTTTAAATCGATTAAAAATCGATTATGTGAATGGCAAGGCAACGAGGTAACGCATTTTCATCGGGTCTTCAAGGCTCTTAAAGACCTAATCCAAACATTATGTTTACCTTCTCTTACTAATCGAAAGCCACCAGTTTATTTAGATTTGAACTTGATTGCCGGGTTGCTGTTTTGACTCGAGAAAAAACCCACGCAGAACGTCTTCTTTTCCAGATGATGAAATTTCCACGTTTGATTAGCAAGAAATTATAAGACTCAATTGATTATTTTTGCATGTCTTCAGGAGTAACACACTGTTCTTGGTTTTTTAATTTATTTGTATTTGTAATGAACAGTTATTAGACGGAAATTATTATTATGATCCTTGGCTCCCTATGTGTCATAACAGCTGTCCCGGATAATCGGCTGAGATTTAGTCCAGACCGAATTATTTCAAACCTAGGAAATTCGGTTGTTTTGTTTTAATTTGCTCATTGTTTGACGGTGTTTTTAGTGGTTTCGAACATTCATGATGGCAATGGGGATGGTTATGGTAGATGGTAGAAGCTAGAAAGACCTTTTTTTGTGGTCCGCTTTTTAAGTGAATTAGTGGTGGGTAACTAGAAGAAGCTCAAAATTCAAGATGCAAGTGTTACCCTTTTGGATGTTTCTTCGTCGCTATAAAAAATCATTGACAACAGAACCCAACCAGCGCACGACCTTCTACACTGCTTCCTGGCCGACGATTGAAATTAAGTGTCTTTTTGTGTATGTTTATGTGTTTTATTTGCTTTCTTCATTTACTCCGCTTTCTGAAAACGGCGGGTTATAAATAAATTACTTACTTACTTACTTACTAGACTGTTGTATCTGAGAACCATTTGGTTAAAATTTAAATGCTTAGTACACAACTACTTCTCTATATTTTTGCAGTACTGAGATGTATCTTGTATTTTTTTCGCGGGTTTTTTTATTCTTACTTTATATAATACATAAACATTAACAATACCATACTCTGCACTTACAATTATTTCAGGGTTTGAACTGGAGAGAAGAAAATCATCGAATGGTTCAGACCCTTCCATAAAAGAAAATCAATAAAACGAAATCGACCCAACGCTGAGTAGAAAGATCACCGCACGACAACGCCAGCACGAAGCGAAATCATTCCAAACAAGAACAACAACAAAAATAAAGCTAAGCTAAAACCTAAAGAAACTGGCGGCGGGGCATCCCCGGAAGTGAGTCATGCAATTAATTTATACAACTGATTATCTCTGATAATTGATTATCTCTGATCGCCTGGAAAATGTCCAAAAGAGAGCAGTGAGAATCATTCTGGGTGATCATAATATTCCATATGAAGAGGCTCTCATTAAACTGGACGTTCCTAAATTATCTGACCGTAGAAATACTCTTTCAAAAAATTTTGGAGCAAAGATAATCTGTTGTCCCTAGATGGACCCTCTATTCCCCCTCTCCTCCAGTCTTCCCGTCGGTTCGAGGGGAACACTGGCAATCAGATTTATCCAGATCCTGCTAATTCTTCTGCACAATTTCTACGTAGTTTCAGCCCAACATTTATTTCTAGTCATATCTTGTAAGTGTATTAGTTAATTTGTTTTGTGTCTGTGTATTTCTTAAATATTTTATTCCTCTTCTAACTTCAAGCTATTTGGATAATAAACTTAATTGATTGATTTTCATCGGATGAACTTTTCCATCCGGATTCGTGATACCTCTGTATACTTGTATATCTACGCTTGAAATAATTAACAACTAAAATGTAAACTATCGCCAAAAATAATCTTTTTGGGGTCACACGCAATAGCGGGCTTCTTCAGAAGCGACCTTACAATCTAAAATTGTAGCTTCAATTTGTTAGCAAATGAAGTGCCCGCTTTTGTTGAAATTCGAATTCTCCGCGTCCGGATGAAGTTTGTCTTGTCGGGCCAGCAGTGCATATTCTGGACTCACTAGTCACCACAAGAGCCCTAGGTGAAAAAAAGGAAAAAAAAAATAATGGTGTCAAAATAATTCAGTATTCCATTAACTAAGCATGAGCTGGCTTTTCAGTTAAACTTTAAAGCTTTAAGCTATTAGAAAAATAAATTTGGTTGATTGATTGATTAATTCGACTAAACACGGGATACCTCGCTAGGCCCGGATACCGGAAGCATTGACAGATTGAGGTCGTTTGTGACGTTTCCCTTTGCCCTCTATTACGACTGATAGGTATGTGGGGCTTTTGCTGGAGGAAATGAATTTGCAACAACAACAAAAACTGTAGGTTCGTTTTTTATAGCTATAAACTAATGAGGACCCTTGCCAAGAAGGGCATAGATATCGCTACCATCAAGCATATTGTTCCACCACCATTCAATGCTGCTCACGAACGACCTGCACAAGCGGCCTCAGTGGTGATCCCAAAACTCCAACACGTAAAAAGTGAACATGTACGGTATACGAAAAGACGTTTGTACCGTCTTTCGTTAAAATTTTTAAAGGACACCTGAATGAAGAGTACCAAGTATCATCCCTATCTGCATGACTTCCGTTAACATTGCCTGCAAAAAAAACGAATCTAACTACAAAATATTGTTTCCAAGCTATGATTTTTGCTCCATTCTGCATCTGTCCTTATTTCAGTACCGAACAATTTTAGAAATGAACAAATGTCTCCGATCAACCCTTCTTCTGGAATATTTTTTAACCAGTTAAGCCCAAACGTATATCTAGAAGAAATTCAAATACGATCCTGCCAGCGCTGTACAAGATTTGAATGAATTGCGTTTTTTGTCTTGGAGCCTGCATGTGCAAACCTCCAGAAACGAATATCCCGATTTTGAAAACGTCACGCTCAGGAGAAGAATGCTCTCCCTGGCCATGTCTGTAAATGCATTCTCCGTGGTGTGTTCAAGTATGGTTTCATTGTTCAGGTGTCCTTTAATCTTATTTAGTATTTACTTTTACATATGACGTTGACATTTAAACTGACATATTTATACATGAGTGTTTACATGTATATATGACGATTTCGACAAATTTGGATTTCACCATGATACTTCGAAAAGAATAAAAGCGATATCTATCAGATCTATCTTTCTACGCTAACTATCTAACTAGACTTATCGAGGGGTTTCTCATCCTGTAATTGATACTTAACAGAATGATCTACCAGAGAAAAATACAACACCATTTCTGAACGAGCCTATCCCACATATATACCCCGGACACTTCGATGTATCCCTATTTTCTTATCCACCCCAATAAGTGTTGAGCTCCAAACCTGAAACCGCTTATCACCGAACTTATCTTTGAAACTTTGGGCCGTATAGTAAATAAAAAAATAAAAATCCTCAATAGGCATATATGTCTGTCGCTCATGTCCGCCTTTCCCTTGTTTTAGTCACTTTGAGTATTTGTAGGCTAATGTCTTTCGCTTAATTTTTATCATTTCTGTTATGCTCCTCTGATGCGGTTCAAATTAACAGAAAATCCCTATTGAGCAGAAGAATGTCTTCTCCAAGATAATACTAAAACCGATTGCGCGTTATCGTGCTACATTTCGAATACTGAAACTTCGCGGCTAATTCAAGTCCAAGTTATAAAATGAGCTATTTTGTAAAGCAGATAGACAAACACCTGATCCTTCTGGTACCAAACTATAAGGGACTAAGCCTGATGCTCAATTTACGGAGATTTTATCTTCATTGTATTTTTATTTTCTCCAATTTAAAATTACCGCTAAAAAAAACAGACAAAACGACGCTTCCGCGAAATCTGTGGTACACAAATATGCCGCGTGGAAAAACGCCTTAAGACTCACCTCGACGTCATTTAGCATTTGTTTATGCAGTTCAAGGAATTCTCCGGCGGAGTTTTGGTTGACTCCAAGATCAGCGTGGGTCCGAATCAATCCCTCTGCAACATTGGTCAACCAGTGATAGACCTAGGATGATGACACATTAAGTATGGTAAGGGAGAGTAAGTATGAAGGAATGAATGAATGCAGGATTTATGCCGCACTGCCCAGTGGCGTAAGTGCAGTAGAAAAGGACAAAGAAATATAAAATAATTGCAAAACACTCAACAAATACTTTCCATAAATGTTCACTAATTTAGAATCACATTGATGGGATTGTGAACAGGTAATTTTCAAATCGGACAACGCAAATTAGAGGAGAGGGCTTCAAGCGTCAACAATGGGTCGGAAATTTACAAACGGCGGATCCGGTAGCGGTTCCGCGTGCGCCGTGGTAGGTAGAGAAGAAATCTCAGATATCTGAAGTATGTCGAGCGTATGCGTCGAGGGTCCTTTCTTCTAAGGTGCGCAAAAGGCAGTATATAACTTCCCAAGCGCAGGTCTGCTATACGTCGAACGGTTCGGCACAACTGTGCAGTAACCAAATCTGATTCCTTTAGCGGCTGATTTGACTGCTTCCTCGCCAATCTCTCGCATAGTTTGGGCAATTGTCACCCCAAGCCATCGAATTTTTTCCTCGGTTACGAGAACATTGCCTCCAACATTCAGAGAGGGTTTCCGAGGAGTAGCAGGAGCGTTGAAACAGACGTACTGACATTTACTAGCGTTGACTGATAGGCCAATCTCGCCAAGGGATTGGTTCAGGCTAGCAACGTTTGTTTCAAGGGCCTTCCTGGATCGGCTGATAAGGAGGACGTCGTCGGCGTAGGCCAGGTAGCTAACATCGACGCCACGGAAGGTAAAAGTTGCCGTACGCTTTTTTTGGGCATTGAGCAATCGCACATTTAAAAATCTGTGGCGATAGGACCCTGCCCTGTGGAACTCCCTCTTTCAATGTAATAGGGTGACTCAGCCTGTCTTTCCATTTGACTACCAGCTTGCATTTGGAGCATCGAGAGTTAAAGCGCTTCAGAAAAGGCCAAGATTTATGGCATTACTTGGCCCGCACACAGGTACAAATACAGAGCACCAACCAATTTGTGTCGAACGCCATTAGGAGCTAATGGATACTCGGGTGGAAAGAAGGTCTTCGGAGACAAATTGCAACTATACTGTCAGAATTTTTATAAGAGGTAACCCAAGGATGCGCAATCTAAGCAGGTAAACCTTGAATTCAAACAACCGATAAAACAGATACGTCAGCTACGACGCTTTGGCAGTATTTCGGCCTTTCTTGACAAGGGTCCTCGTCAGGCTGTCGAACGCCATCATTGATGGCACGTTCCCTACTTTTGTCCCTGACGCTCGACCGCCTGACGACGACCCTTACCAAGAAAGGCCAAAATATTGCTGCCAAAGCATCGTAGCTGACGTATCCGTTTTATTCATTGTTTGAATATATGTTTCCCAGTCAGTCTGTCATTTAGATAACACTTGAGATTTTTCTCTCATGATTTTGTCAACGTTCTGCACAATAAGCATTGCCAGAAAAAGCCGATTAACCGCCGAAAAAAAAGCATCTGCTAACTTTTCCTATTTCATGATGACGAAAAGTAAGTCGGCAGATGTTTTTTTTTCGGCTCTTCTTGTATGCATAACGTTTTACTGCGTAACGTAAAAAATAACAGCTAACATCCTATGTGTTATTTTCCTTCCGTCTATTCCCCCTCCCCTCCAGTCGACCTTGCGTCGGTCCGACAGGAACACTGGCTAACAGTTTTCTCCATATTCTGTTAATTCTTCTGCCCAATTTTTACATAGTTTTATCCCGTCGTTTATTTCTGGGCATATCTTGTAAGTGTATTAGTTAATTTGTTTCGTTTCTGTGTATTTCGTAAATATTTTATTTCTGTTCTAGCTTTAAGCTATTTGGAAATAATTTGATGATTGACTGATTGATCGATTTTAAACTTCTGACAGTGTTGGTAATAGTTGCGTTTTTGCAGACACCACGGTATCTGATACCACTGTCTAAAGTCATTTTCGCAGTAACCGTGGTATCTGATACCACGGTAGCTGCTACGAGTCGGGGGGGGGGGGGGATTGCCTGCTGGTCGTACAAAAAAGTACAAAAAACACATAGATCAGAGGGAAAAGCCTATAAAAAATTATTATTTTTGTATGTTTAGGGGGGACGGGGGTTACCCAACTAAACCCCCCCCCCCCTGGATACGGCCTTGCCACGGTCCGACCGTGGTATCTGGAAAAGTCATCTCACTTTCATCATCACCAACAACAGAGCTTAGGACTTTGACAAATTGATGGGAAAGAAGTTAAGCACTTAGTTGCATATCAGTTTTTCCTTTGGGATGACTTAGAAAGCACAATTTAGGTAATTTTCGTTTTTGCAGAGCAACCGTGGTATAAAATACGACGGTAACTGCAAAAACGATTAATTGCAGATCCATTTACCGTGGTAACAGATACCATGATATCTGCAAAAACGCAACTAATGTGTCGGGAACACGGGGAGGGAGGGGGGGGGGGCAAATGACGACCCCGGTCAAGACCTCGTTTGTGGGGGGGGGGGGGCACCTACCTCGTCAATCTGTTCATACATCATCTGAACCCGCTCCAGGTTTCTGATCGCCTCTTCCTTGTGTGCTGTGCAGGCAGCACTGATGTTAAACGACCGCTTTTCGATGTCTTCGACCATGTTCTTGATGCCCTGACAAGAAAACCCGCCATTTATACATAATTCAACTCTGTCGAAAACGTATAGCTATACACTATAAAAAGTCTCTTCTACATCGGCCTTTAGTGGTTGCACATCACCGAATTCGGCGATTTTTATTCCGAATTCCGAGAGTTAAAATCCAAATTCCGGGAGTTAAAATTCGATACAGGATTAGAACGCTAGAATGCAAAATACACTGTAAAAAGTTTATCTGTATAAAGATTAAAGTTAACTGCAGTATTTGCTACTCTAATTGATCTTATCTCTATTTGGTATTAATCTTATCTGCGTAGAGATAAGGAAATCGGAGTAGCAAATACTGTAGTTAACTTTAATCTTTATACGGAAATTTTTTATACGCTGTACTGCAGACCAGGATAACTTAATTTGCAGTATTTTGTATTCTAGTGTTTTCATCCTATATCGGACTTTAACTCTCCGAATTCGGATTTTAGCTCTCCAAGTTCGGATTTTAACTCTCTGAATTCTTATTTTAATTCTCCAAATTCGGAATAAGAATCCCGAATTCAGTATGAATGAATGAGTTTTTATTACGTGATTGAGCCTTACGGCATTTCATAACTAGCAAAGGAACAAAACTAAACATCTAAAATAAACTAAAAATAACATTATTCTGTACAAACTGTCTATTCAAAAGAAAAACTGTGAATTCGATTATCTTATATAAAAAAAGAAGCCACATATTTTTAAACAAATCATAATTCCTAATTCAAACGTTTAGTTTTCCTTATGTATTCCAACACAAAATTTCTAACGTCCCTAAATTCAACAAGATCAAAGGTTTCGATGGAATCCCAAAAATCCAATATTTGATCTAGGCAATTGGGTCTTGTCTTCGCCAGGTCCAGTCTTCGGAACATTTTTAATATCAAAATTCAGAAACAGATTACGGCGAAATAGCTAATCATATGTCAAAACCAAGTTCAGATATGGATTCAGCATGTGTGTTTACCCCTGTAAGTCATATCTATTTTGACGAAAACTTCCTGCCATACTTCTGCCAATTTTCTGATTTCGACTGAATTCCGGTACTACTTGTCCGGTGAAAAAAGAAAGCTAAGAAATGAATTCAGCGTATCTTCTTTCCCCAATATCGAACATCTAATCAACTTCAAATAAAAATTTAACTTCTAAAAAATTTTCTGGTTTCATCCGGTTTCCGGGCGAACTACATTTCCGGTTAAAAAATGATTGTCGTATACGGCATTCAGCATCACTTCTTACCCCTAAATCTGGTTTCTAATCAACTACAAATAAAACCTTTACTTTTAACAAATCTTCCGGTTTTGGCCGGATTCCAGACGGACTACTTGACCGGGTAGAAAGTGATTTTCACAAAGAGTGTTCAGCAAGCCTTCTTACCCCTAAATCGAACATCTAATCAACATTAATTAAAAATTTTACTTTTAAAAAATTTTCCGTTTTTTTCCAGATTTCGGACGAACTATTTGTCCGGCGAGAAAGTGGTTTTCATCGTCGTGTTCAGCATGTCTTCTTACCCCACAGTCGACTATCACATTAGCAGTTTCAAAATATTGTGTTTGCCCCTTAATTTGAACCCCCTCCCCCACCCCTAAATGTACCTGTCCGATGACCCAAAGAATCCTCACACCAAGTTTCATTAAAATATCTCATTCCCTTCGAGAGCTACCGTGCTTACAGACGGACGGACAGACGGACAACTTTTGCGATGTCATAGGCATCCCTCCACTTATGTTTTGGGATTCCAAAAACCAAATCAAGATGAAATGGAAAAGGGACATCGACACTATATTAAGGTAAATATTAAGTCTAAACGTTCACGAACAAAAATAGGGCACACAAAAAGAAAATGGGAGCATTTTTAATTTTCACCACAAATGCACAACTCCGTGTCCTTTTTGTTTAATCTGTTAAATAAAAATTCTTTCATTTTTGAACTGTTTTATTATACTATTAGCGGGTTGGAATTTAACTGAAAAGACAGGTTATTTTTGCAACTGATATCTGAGTACACTGAAACTTTTTTACCCATCTAAGGGATTTTGCGTTTTTTCATCCGTGGTTTTTTCACACGGTTGCTCTGCAAAAACGACTATTGCTGAAATTGCACTTTTCAAATCCATCCCAAAAAACAAGAACAAAGGTTTCGATGGGATCCCAAAAACCCAATATCTGATCCAGACAACTGGGTCTTGTCTTCGCCAGATCCAGTCTTTACTCCTTGAACATTTTTACCATTAAAATTCAGAAACAGATTAAGGCCAAATAGCTGAGAAAACCAAGTTCAGATATGGATTCAGCATGTGTGTTTACCCCTATAAGTCATATCTGTTTTGACGAAAACTTCCTGCCACTTCTGCCAATATCCCGGTTTAGACCGAACTCCGGAACTACTTGTCCGGCGAAAAAAGAAAGCTCAAAAGCGAACTCAGGGCATCTTCTTTCCCCAATAATGAGCATCTAATCAACTTCAAATAAAAACTTAACTTATAACAAATTTTCTGACTCCAGCCAGATTCCGGTCGAACTATATATCCGGGTAAAAAACGATTGTCACACACGGACACAGCATCTCTTCTTACCCCTAAATCGGATTTCTAATCAACTACAAATAAAACTTTAACTTCTAACAATTTTCCGGTTTTGGCCGGATTCCGGGCGAACTACATGTCCGGATAGAACCCTATAAGTCATATCTGTTTTGACGAAAACTTCCTGCCACTTCTGCCAATTTCCTGGTTTAGACCGAACTACTTGTCCGGAGAAAAAAGAAAGCTCAAAAACGAACTCAGGGCATCTTCTTTCCCCAATAATGAACATCTAATCAACTTAAAATAAAAACTTAACTTATAACAAATCTTCCGACTCCAGCCGGATTCCGGTCGAACTATATATCCGGGTAAAAAATGATTGTCACACACGGACACAGCATCTCTTCTTACCCCTAAATCGGATATCTAATCAACTACAAATAAAACTTTAACTTCTAACAATTTTCCGGTTTTGGCCGGATTCCGGGCGAACTACGTGTCCAGATAGAAAATTATTTTTACATAATTTTTCAGCATGTCTTCTTGCCCTAAATCGAACATTTGATCAACTCCAAATAAAACTTTTAATTTTAACAAACTTTCCGGTTTGGTTTTTTTTTTTTTCAAACAATGTTTACAACGGATACGTCAGCTATGATTTTTCATCAGCGATATTTCGGCCCTTCTTGGCAAGGGTCCTCGTTAGGCTGTCAATCTTCTTGTTCAACTTCGGGGAAGGAAACAAACCTGCAATCTGCAAATATCGCTGATGAAAAATCATAGCTGACGTATCCGTTGTAAACATTGTTTGAAAAAAAAAAAAATGTTTCAAAGTCAGCTTGGGCTCAAAGAATATTTTTCCGGTTTGGGCCGGATTCCGGGCGAACTACGTGTCCGTCGAGAAAATGGTTTTCACCATCCTGTTCAGCATGTCTTCTTACCCCATAATCGACTATCGCATTAGCTGTTTCAAAATATTTTGTTTGCCCCTTAATTTGAACCACCTCCCCCACCCCTAAATCTAGGCCTACAAAGCCCATCTACGAGCTTGACTAGTCCGATGACCAAACGAATGCTCACACCAAGTTTCATCAAAATATCTCATTCCTTCGCGAGTTATCGTGCTTACAGACGGACGGACGGACAGACGGACAACTTTTGCGATGTCATAGGTATCCCTCCACTTACGTTTTGGGATCCCAAAAACTGCTACCCAGTTACATCACTAATTGCGAAACTTCTTTCTCACCAATTTGACAAAATCTGATGAAAGTGAGAGGATTTTTCAGACTATTCAAATAATGTTTACAACGGATACGTCAGCTATGATTCTTCATCAGCGATATTTTGGCCCTTCTTGGCAAGTAGTAGTAGTAGTAGAGGGTCCTCGTCAGGCTGTCAATCCTCTGGTTCAACTTCGGGGAAGGAAACAAACCTGTAATCCTTCCCCGAAGTTGAACCAGAGGATTGACAGCCTGACGAGGACCCTTGTCAAGAAGGCCGAAACATCGCTGATGAAGAATCATAGCTGACGTATCCGTTGTAAACATTGTTTGAATAAATGTTTCAAAGTCAGCTTGGGCTCAAATATTTATCTTTTCAGACACCACGATTACCACGGTCGCACCGTGATATCTGAACATCAGATACCACGACAATTGGCCAGATGCCACTGTAACTGCAAAAACGACTTTAGACCGTGGTATCAGGGTATCTGCAAAAACGCAACTGTCGATTTCCCAACCAGCTCATTAAGCCGCGTTATCAAGCATGCCTAGCCAAGCACAGATGCCTAGGCACGTGCTCAAACGTAGCCAGGCACGTGTTCTAGAGCTTGGAACTACGTGCCCGGTCCGAAATTTGTGCCTTGGCGTTGGTGTGAACGGTGATGCTAGGCACGTGCCTAGACATCAGTGCTTGGCTAGGTATGCTTGTGAACGGGGCATTATATAGATGGATAGATTAGTGTATTTCAAAAGCCCACGGGCATTTAACATTTGTTGGGGGTGGGTTGGTATCGCTTCCCCGTATCCTGAAATCTACAAACCCCAAATGTATCGTAGAGGTTTTTAAATATGTGGTTAAAGGATTCAGTCTCAGGAATGAAAGTTTAGGTTAGATTAAGTAGAAGTGTATTCCAGAGGTGTAACTGTTTATTTGTAAAGTGAAAAGTGTATAAAATCTTGTATGGCCTTTCGGCTAAATAAACAAGCGTTATTATTATACACAAAAAAAAACAAAAACAAAAATATAGCTTAAACAATCAGACTCCTTCTTAACTCTAAAGATTTATCTATGTACACGCCCACTCGAGTAATAACGGTAGGGTTATGCTCAAAATTTCAGGAAGTGATAAAATCACACCCTCTTGATAAATTTTCCTTAAATCAGAAAGTTTCGGGCATCTACGGAGGAAATGGTCCAAATTTTCTTACTCCTTCTCACAAAGTGGGCAAGCATACCTCCCATCAGGAACCACACTACCTCTCTCAAAAACCTTCTGCCTGCTCTGAATTGGAAGACAGTTTGCCCTTAGTTGGATCCAACGACATAAAACTTTCCCGCCTGTCGAAGCGGATTAGCACCGGCTTATTTTTCGGCAATGGCTTACTTTGTTTTTTGGTAAATATTTCAAGCAAAACGGCAGGGGCGCCACGTATGGGGGGAAGAGGGGGGACATCCCCTCCCCCCCAAAAAAAATGTTGTCCGTCTATCGGTAAAAAAAATAAAATAGCAGCAACTCTTCGTAAAAGTCTCGGAAACACTCGATTTTACTTAAAAACAGTCGGGTTTTTTTTAAATCGGTCGACTTTTCGTCGAAACAGTCTTTTTTTTCTGCAAAAACAGTAGGTTAAAAATGACCTGCCAGTCGGAAAATCCCGACCGCCCCCCCCCCCCCCCACAAAAAAAAAAAACATTTTGGCTAGTAACGCCATCGCATAGAGGGACAGGCGTATAGAGGTACAACAAATCAGAAAGATTTTCATTCTATGAAATCCACTATCTGTGGACAGCAGACAAACGGAGTAACGCATTTCTATCAGGTTTTCAAACCTACTTAAGTGAATACGTGATCTGAAACTAGGCTGTCGGGTCTTAGCTCTTTTCTGCTGAGCTTTAAAGCAAAAGGCGTATTCTCGCCGTTCCCCGAGGACTTCTCGGGGAATCAAAGGGAACGGCGAGAATAGAGGGAGTTACACCACATGGCTCCGCGTACAGAAACAGCGAGAACACGGAGAATGCTTCCAAAATGGATTTTGTTCAAAAAAAAAAATATGCAATTGACGGTATTAGTCTGGATCCACTTTATTTTTGGTTTTGTTTATTCTGAGAGTTTTTAATTAATTTTACATTGCACCAACACCAGCAAAAACTTATTCCCCTCCGAAACTGAAAGGGATTCCTTTTTGATGATGGTGATGATAATCGGAGAATTCCCCTTCCGTGGGGAATCGCGAGAATACGAGGAAGTGAGTCCCCGCGACAAACAAAAATGCGGGAACTCCTCAAGTGAAGTCTTCGGGGAACGGCGAAAATATGACCACCAAGTTATAATTAGTAACGATGGTTACGATTCTTGTTATTATTTTCGCTCCAAAGGCCGCCGATTTAAGAAAATTAGCTCTCCCTTTTACTATTTTCGTTCCATGGTCGTTACAATTTACGTACGATGGTCGGTAGCATAAGCCGCATTCTCGCCGATCCCCGACGACTCAACTTGAGGAGTCCTCGCGTTTTTGTTTGTCCCGGAGACTCGTTCCCCGTATTCTCGCCAGTCTGGGTAATGTTCCGATTATCATCACCATCGTCAAAGGACTCCCTTTCAGATTCAGAGGGCAATGAATTTTTGCTGGTGTTGGTGCAATGTAAAATAAATTAACGGTGTGGACACTGCTGGACACTGCTGTGTGGTGTTTCTGTCTCTTTACAGTGTTCACATTAATGTTAAAGTTCAATGGGCACATCAAACTACCCCAAACCCACTCTGTAACAACCTAGGAACAATGCTTACCCCCTAGATCAGCAGCTTTTTCAACAGTTTCCTCTCTGTGATATTTCAAAGTGTAATTTTTGGGGCCAGTACATGCTCATTTTACTAGCTTGGACAAAGATAAGAGTGATGTTTCTTATAATACTTAGTAGATCTTTATTTTAAGCATAAATCAGCTTGTATAATTCAGATCTGAATAGGTTAATTGTTTTTGAGTGATTTTTGTAGCTATGTTATTTTTTATAAGCTTATTGCATATTCTGGTACATTTTATTAAGCAAGTTAATCAAGCTTCACAACACTATTCCACAAAGAAAAACTTTTAATAGGCACTTTAAGCTATGGAACTTCTGATGTAACACTAGAACAATCAGTTAAACTGCATCTGCGGCTTGACTTTGCTGACATCCCAAATATATCCTTTTCTATCAAGCATTGCTGGGAGTTTTTGAATTTCCTGCCACGATATCCCAGCTCCTAAGATTTGGATCGACGAAATGCCAGAGAGGTAAAGACAAGGGATAACAAGAAAACGGCCGATTTTCGTAGCGCCTTCTAAAGGAAGTCGGAAATGTTTATTTGTGAAGCATTTAATAGAAAGTAAAGCATTAGGAGTGTCCATTGTACTTTAATAGTTGTACACAAGACTAGTAGACAATTGTTCTATACTAGTTCTAAGGACTAATACATGTATAAGTGGCGAACGTAGACACTGGACTAACTAACAAAACGGCTCAAAAGAACCATTCTCACGCTCGGGACTCGGGACTAGCAATTCGACCCTGGTCCTCTATCCCCAGATGTTGACCGGAACAGGACACATTAGTCCGTCAAGCTTGGTCCCAAAGTGTGGCCAATAAAGAAAACACATATTCCAAAGGAAGAAACCTTATCTAAGGGCACTAGAAATTCAAGTAGGCCGTAAACAAAGACAGACTTTACATCGGAATAAACGAAACCAAAAATAAAGATCCAGACTAATTTCGTCAACTTCATGAAGTTAAAAAAAAAAAAAAATTTGGAAGCATTCCGCGTGTTCTCGTTGTTTTCTGCACGCGGTGGAGTGACTCCCTCTATTCCCGACGAAAACAGGCCTATAGTAAGTGATCATAACTATCAGCTCAGCAGAAACGCACAGTTTCACTTTGATTGTCGCACGACTTGTATCATATGCCCCATTGACACAGTATTTTACGCGAAAGTGCAAGAGTGTCAACCTGGGGTTACGCTCCTTCAGCAACTTATTTCCTACCTGCGAGCCAGGGTTGCCGTGCCCTGTCTTTTCTAGCAGGTCGTATCCGTAGTGAAGCGCTGGCGCAGTTGCTTCTTCCATAGCGCGGATAACTTGCGCGTGTAAGCGCCCAAGCCCAACGCTCCCCGGTGCGAAGGTAGATGTCGCTAGTTGAACATCGAGCTGATCCATTTTCGTAATCGTCTAAAAGCACAAGATACAGTTTTAACCACCGACGAGTGCCGGTGGGTTCGCGGGACAGGTTCTCGTCTACTAGTGAATCATGGAATAATTCTTCTTTATTAATAACTAGTTACATGTCAAATAAGCTTGTTCTATCAATACGTTTATTACCTTATCCGTGGCACATTTCCACGTTCTCAGACCAGACCAGAGTTTATATGAGCTGGCTTTCCTGACTCCATTGAAAAGAACCGTTTATTTACACTTCACGCAAGCTAGTCAGTGAAAAATGGGAAGACTCGCTTTCGAGCATAGATCACTCCTATACTGTATCGTTTTTTTGGTCAATATATCTTGGGTCTCTTCCTTTCACCCTCCATCTACGGTCATTTTGTACAGAATTACAAACTAAAGGCATATTCTCGCCGTTCCCCGAGGACTCCACTTGAGGAGTCCCTGCGTTTTTGTTTGTCCCGGGGACTCACTCCCCGTATTCTCGCGAGTCCCTACGGACGGGGAATGCTCCGATTATCATCACCATCATCAAAAAGGACTCCCTTTCATATTCGGAGGGGAATCAGTTTTTACTGGTGTTGGTGGATGCAAAATTAATTAAAAAGAATCAGAATAAACAAAACCAAAAATAAAGCGGATCCAGACTAGTTTTGTCAGCTGCACATTTTTTTTTAAGAACAAAATCCATTTTAGAAGCATTCCCCGTGTTCTCGTTGTTTTCCGAGGCGGAGTCCGCGTGGAGTGACTCCCTCTATTCTCGCCGTTCCCTTCGATTCCCCGAGGAGTCCTCGGGCAAGGGCGAGAATACGCCTTACAACTTTAAAGCTGAAGTCCACGCCAAATCCGACGTAATATCGAGCTGGTCGGGTTTCTTAATCGTCTAAATGGACAAGATGCAATTTTAAAAATAAAGTGCACAAGACGCTCGTGACGGAAACCGGAATTGGTGCTCAACCCGCAGGAAAGGCCTACAAATTTCATCGTGCTCGGATCTGAGAGTGAGACATTTAAGCACGGCGGCAACAGTAAAGGCTTTCGCCTCTAAATACCTCGGAGAAATTTTTGAGTAATCGAACTGATCAGAGTTTAGTTTCGTCTTTTTCTCGGGGCTCGCTTTAATAACCGGTGTAAGGAAAATAGACCCTGGTTCTATTTTGTCGTATTATAGACAATCAGATCGCTTGGTTCGGCTCTGTCACCGCGCTGCGGAAAGAGGAAGTTCGCCAGGGTTGCCACGCGGAACACAGAGGTTCTATTTTGTTGGAAGTTGAAGTAACAACTTTTTTTTCGAAAGAAAACCTGTTGTTCTGTTACAACTGCTTACAGTTAGTCTTAGAAATACTGCTGTCCATAGATTAATTTAGTAGTGTATCGAGAACAAATAATCTGATAGAACTTCTGTCTTTAGTCCCATGTAGCGACCCTGACAAAAATGAGCGGACCAAGAGGTATTTACTCTAGCTTTGAGCCGATGCTGATACCTGTTTACTCATCTTCCGTCTTCGCCGTTGCTTATCGCAGAAAAAATATTGCAGGAGGCGTACCGCGCTCCCTGACCCGCTCTCGAGCGCATCCATAGAACCAATCAGCTTTGACTTCTACTTTTCCTCACCAGCGGCTTCACAGCGATTTACCTATTTGTAGAGGTAACGAAACGTGATGTGGCGCGAAGCTACTAACCTCCGCTAGTTCGTAGCGGACAGGTTATGTGGAAAATTCGCTCCACATAGTCATACTACAGAGATAGGGAGACGGAGGTTCTGTCAGACTATTTGTTCTTGACACTATATAACTAGACTGTCTTATTTCAGACCTTTTCGGGTAAACGTTAAAGTATAGTAAGTCTTGTTTTATCTTGCCAAAGACTCACCGTCTGAGCAGTCCGGAAGAACTGGACTGCCAGTCCCAGCAGTACCATACGATTATCGAAGATCTCCTGTAGCTCTGCACATTGCTCTAACATCGAATAAGCTAGGGTCTTGACTTCTTCCGACCCGGAACTGGGAGGACCTTGCAGTCTTTCGGCCATTTTGGTAACCTTAACTGCCTTCTCTCGAACTTCCTAGGAAACGACAAAAGTTGAGATTAAAATGTGATATTCTTCAGATAAGCCTCTAACTATAAACCATGCTGTGTTGGAAGAATGTGACAATTTTCAAAAAGTTTGGGCCAAAATTTGAACGAATTCTAGCCGCCGGTCTGAAATGTGTTTTTTGTCCTTAAAGTCCGCATCAAAACCTGGACACACTAGTCTTAATATAATATACTGTTTGTCTAGGCCCGTATCCAGGAATTTATTTCGGGTGGGGGGGGGGACTTTCGGGTGGGGGGGTTGCCTGCTGGTCGGACAAAAAAATACAAAAAACACATAGGTCAGAGGGAAAAATCTATACAAATCATCATTTTTGTACGTTTCGGGGGGGGGGGGGGGGCCTTCTGGTCGGACAAAAAAGTACAAAAAACACATAGATCAGAGGGATAAGCCTATAAAAATCATCATTTTTATACGTACGTTTCCCACCCTGGATACGGCCTTGTGTTCGTCACTAGCCTACTTTTCTGGGTCACGAATTCACGATGAAATCCAGCTAAAATTTCCGAGATGAAACTGCTACAGAACAATATATTTCGATAAAGAGCGTGACTAAAAATGAAAAGAGATACTGAAAATACTCGCAAAGTGAAATTTTTACACGCCAATGTTTAAAACACATGGATATTACACTGGTGATTGTTCAACGATGATTCTTTATACTTACGGAGGGATATTAGGAACCCCAGAGTCACCGAACCGCATACAAATGGTGAGCAAAAGGGTTACGCCTGGGCCCCACTATAGTCATAGCTGGTAATGGTGTAATGCCGGTAATAAGAAAGTTTTACGGTCGAAACTGGGAAGAAAAGACGCTGAAAACATAAAATAGTCAAGATGGAAAAATCCGTCTCCGCCATTTTGAAACGTGGCTTTGGATCAGTCAAAGACCACAGTCATTAGTCAGTTGCGTTTACCTATGAGTGATGATGGTGGAAACACATCTTGAACTTCTTGGTTCCAAGTGTGACCAGGACGGAACGTAAAGAGCGGATAATAACCAAATTAACGAACCAAATTACGTACCGGAATGTGGCCCGGGCATTAACCACCTGCAAATAGCAACCTGAACGAAGCAAATATAGTGAATTATATTTAGGATTTTTGTTTGGTTTATTAATTTTTATACGCGATTTTGTTTGTTGTAGTGTGTGTGGTTGCTATGGACTTCTTGCAATAAATATCATACCATAGGGGAGACTGGGGCGAGTTCGGACGTTTTTTACTTCAGGGTCTCTGCAAGTCACAGTTTTGAAGTCTCGGTTTTCGTTTTTATTTCAATGGAAAGATAAAACATACAGCTATAACTCCTTATTTAGATTTTTGGTAAGGGTGCTTAAAGCAGACCGTGACGAAGTGTCCGAAGTCGCCCCATTTGCTCCGAACACATACTGGGGCGACTTCGGACGGTACTTTTTATACACGCTAGACTAGTGTTTTATTATGTTCTGAGTTGCTTGAATAAAAGCCAGTTCAGCTTCTAGCAGCCAAAAACAAACATAAAATTATTTCCGAGGCAGATACTTGAGCACTGCATCTTTTTATTAAATATTCAGGGTCACTTCTGACTCAGGATCATCACCATTCTCCAAAATGAAACTTCTTTTCCGATTCGGTGAGGAGATGGTTCGAGGGGAGGGGGCGGGTCTGATATCGATATTTGTTGGAAAAAACAAAACAAAAAGGAATTCCCACGACTTGCATTCCGTGATTTTATTACTATTTTCAGTTTATCCATTTTTAACTTAGTTAAGTGAAAAAGGCACAAAAGCACGTCGCCCAAACTTGTCTCCGGACATCCAATCCTCTCTGGGAATATGAATTTATTTTAAAAATGTGCTTGCTAAAGCGTCGTGAACGGAGGTACTTCGTCTTGTTACCGACGAGTGCTGAATCTCTTATCACTATCGACACTGACGAGTTGTTCAGACAAAAACTTGAGGAGAACAAAGACTTCATATTCCGGGTTCATTTCATTTTAGAAATCATTTTCACTGCCTATATATAAAGACAAATCGTCATTGTGAGTTCGGGCAGTTTTAATTGCTGTCCGACAAACATAAACGGCTAAATGAAATCACTTGCGGCTTGCACCAGGTCTTTTAGCGAGACCCTTCTGAGCACCAGTGAGATGACGAACTTCTACGGATCTATTCTACGTAGATATCTGCCACTTGTGCTCCCAAAACTATTTCCAGAAATCATCGAAAATTTTATTTTTATTTTTTTGGCCGTCGTGATTGGATTACAACATTGCAACATCCCGCCGAATGTGAGCTATTCTCATACCATCTTGTGGCAATTTTATGGTGGAAAATTTCACAACGTTTGGCGCAAGGGCGATGCCCAGACTCGCCAGCCCCGTCCGGTGTTTATTTAAATCAAGAAACGATCAACTACGGTCAAAATGAGAAAATACCCCGACCCCCGTCCCCGAAACAATACCTTTCCTTTTCTTAATACGCTTCCCTCTTTTCCTCCTGCACCATTTAGCTACACATTATCCTGATTAAAACATGGCTGACCCAAGTCGTTAACCCCTTGTTTAATTCTTGGCTCGAGCCTTCTTGCATGATGTACGTCCAATCAAAATAGTTTCCTGTTTACAAAATTCTTTTGGGATAAAGCGAAGGTGTTCGCGCCTGGATTGCATCAACCAACTGGAGCAAAAGCTCCAGGAGTGAAAATTAAAGGGCGAATGACGCAAGCAATTTGCTCTGCTCCCGTCACCTAAAAAATTGGAGGCGGAAAGAATGTTTAACTGAAACGCCCGCTTATCTTTTTTATCTTGGACCTGAATACACTGAATTATTTGACCTCAGAAAAGGGATTTTAGTTCTACTAATTCTACTATGACGCGGACATTTCTAAATCTCAACACAAACGCGGCCTTTCAGTGGGCAGTGGTGAGCTTGGTGAAGACTGGTTAGTGCTTGAACATAAATTTTTCGTAAATCTTTTTCGTCAAACATACAACACAGGTACAGACGCATACAGGTATCACAAATCCGACAGGGAAATTCCGCTAAATGAAAGTTGATTACTCTTGAATAGCGGAGCAACGAAGTGACGCATGAAGACGCGTACGTCTTCAACTCTCTTTAAAGTTCAACTGAAAAGGGCCGGGATAGGACAATCCAGTTACCCATCTCTTTGAAAATGCGTTACTTCGTTCTTCCGCTATTCACGAACAACTGATAAGGCAATTCAAATTATATCACCGGTTCAACACACTGATAACATTAATCTTCATTTCAAATGTGCCAAGATATTTGACGTATCGAAGACTCGAGATTTCCAGATCGCAACTTTTTGCTACAAGTATTTCAATAACTTCCTTCCGTCTTCGTTCCAGAATATGTTCTCACTAAATCAAGACTTGCATTCTTATGATACCCGAAACTCTTGCGACATCGTCCAAGAAGCACCCTCATCAAAAAGGGCTTCTTTTTTAATTCGATTTTTTGCGCCGTCAATTTGGAATCTACTACCGTTAGATATCCGGAATTCGAATAACCTCATTTCCTTCAAGCGAGCAGCGAAAGGTCATTACAGGAAAATTGTTTAGTGTTATCCTCCTTTAGACCCACACCCTGTTTTCTTTTCTTTTGTTTTCTTTCTTTCTCATTTCTTCTTTCTCTTATTTTCTCTTTCCTTTTATTTAAAGTTGAAACCATAGGTTATTTTTTTCCTCTCCTCTTTTTTTTTCTCTTTAAATAGAATGTTCAGTTAGTTGATTTCTGTTTGATGTTTAAATTATTATCGGATATTTCCCTGCCCTAGCCAAGCACTACATTTGTGCTTTCCTGGCAGGAATGTAAATTGTGTATTTTTTGGGTCTTTAAATATAGTCCAATGAAACTGAAACTGAAACTGAAATAGTGGAATTTCCGTGTGATTTGTGGTCCGTCTATGCGCTTGTATTTCTGTTGTATGCCTTACTGGAAAGATTTATAAATATTTTTTTTTTGTTCAAGCACTAAGCATACAAGCTCACAACTGACCACTGAAAAGTCGCGTTTGTGTTGAGATCACAATTTCCCTCGTCATAGTAAAATTTAATTGTGGGGATGGCAGCAGATCTTCAGATCAGTTCAGTTTTAAGTTTCATTGGACTATATTTAAATAGAATAACAAAATACACAATTTACATTCCTGCCAGGAAAGCACAAATGTAGTGCTTGACTAGGGCAGGGAAATAACCGATATTAACTTAAACACCAAACAGAATCAACTAACTGAATATTCTATTTAAAGAAAAATGGAGGAGAGGAAAAAAATAACCGATGGTTTCAACTTTAAAAAAAAAGGAGAGAAAAAATAAGGGAAAGAAGGACCGAGAAAGAAAGAAAACGAAATAAAAGAAAAACGGGGGAGGGGGGGGGTCTAAAGGAGGATAACACTAAACAATGTTCCTGTAATGACCTTCCCGACGAAAAATTTATCTCAAAATAGTACTATGAAGTAGTACGAAAAAGTAGCGTGCAGTACTAACGATGCTACTACATTCTTCTACTTCAAGGCTATCGTGTTACTGCATACTACTATATGCTACTATAGCAAGACAGGATGCTACTATGGCAACACAGGATGCTACTGAATACTACTACATAAGATTGCACCAGTCTGAGGCACATTAAATGATAGTATTCTTTGCTATTACATAGTATTACATGCAGCGTTTTTGTACTACTACCATACTACTACGCAGGCTACAAATTTTTCATCTGTTTTCCCCGCTCGCTTGAAGGAAATGAGGTTATTCGAATTCCGAATATCTAACGGTAGCAGCTTCCAAATTGACGGCGCAAAAAATCGAATTAAAAAAGAATTCTGGACGTCATAACTAGAGCAGATAGTGGAATTTTTTTTAGCAGAATCCAAATAATTCAGTGTATTCAGTGAAATGACACAAAAACAAGCTGGCTTTTCAGTAAAATTTTAAGTGAATATGTAATGGTTTACTCGAGGGGTAACTAGATTGTTCTATCTCAGGCCTTTTCGGTTAAACTTTAGACAAAAAACAATGTTAATGTTAAAAAAGCTCCTCTACCCCCTAAGCATACCCACCTTTATTACAGACACCGCCTTCTGCTGCTCAAATGAATAATATTCCGCCGACGTCTGCGAATCGCCAAGTGAATCATTCTGTAATAAAGTCTGCTTCTTCTGCGAAACTATTTTTTCCAGTTCGTCCAGTTCTCGGCGTACAACGCACACGGCAGCTGTCTGGTCAAGGAGGTTTCGTCTTTTCTTCCACGTGAGCTCAACTCTCAAACGGCGATCGTGAAGGGACTCTAGCCAGCGCTCAACTTGTGCAATACCTGACAGAAGAAACGGAGGTTTATGAAAATTTCATAGTTGATTATCTACTTTCAAAATTCAAAATGCAAATCCTTTCCGATCCCGAACGGTTTCCGATCGTGGATTAAAATTCAGTTGGCTTATGCAAAAATTGTTCCCAACAGAGGCAAATACAATCGGAATGCTCTTGGCACGCTATACTCTTTTTTCTGCGACCATTCTAATTTTTTTTTTTTCTATCTGGTGTTTATCCTGTTTTGAAGAAAAAGGATATTAAAGCTATACGATCCTCTTACTTTCGTTTTTGTAAATTTCTTCTTTTTCCCCCTCCTTGGGAAAGAAATTCTAAAATTATTTGTAAGTACTCGCTACCGGATATTATCGAGATATTGGCTGTTCTCCACAGAAAAACTGTCAGAAACGGCGTCGGGCGTAAGCGCGTTCGTCCCCCTCTCGTTGGTTTATTCGTCTGTATGACTTTAGAGTACATTTTGAATTGTATGTGTTGCGTTTTCCCTAATTATATTTTCCTATTTTCTTTTGTACTCCACTGTTTTCGTCTTGTACGATTTGTGGGTTAAAATTAAATTACTGTTATCGTTAAATCTTTTCAAATCTACAAGGGTATCAGGGGGCGTCCCGAGCCTTTCTTCATTGGGGGGGGGGGACCTGGTAAAAATTGACCGAATCGGTACCACCGAATTATTTTTTCTAAAACACAGCGAGTTTCCTTCAACAAGCTATAATGTAAAAAGTTGCATAGTATGTACAAAATCAAGACTAAATAGAAATTTTGGCGTGTTTTCACGCTCTTTCACGTCTTTCTTTTTTTCAAGGATACGCCGTCACTAGTCTTTTACCTTTGGGGGACGTCCAGTTTTGCCAACAGGACTTGAAAATATGCCGACAACAAACGCACTTGCTACCATGCGACAATGTCGTGAATGGCTGTACCCAGAAAAAATGAAAGCGCCGCAGACAAAAATGTTTGAATCCGCCTTTTTTCTGGCAAATTCTAGCTTTTAACGTGGTTCAAGCACCCCAAAATTCCAAGCCTCAAACTCCAACTAAATGACGTACCCTTCTTCTAAATACTGAAGACTGCTAAATGTGCCGCAAGCGAAATTTCTTGGAAACACTCATGATCAAAGTGCCTTTTTGCGATCCCAAGGCTACCTATCAAACCACAGAGCTGCCTGTCGAAAAAGGGTGCATCCAGGGTAAAGTAGATGTAAAGTACATTTATTCTGAATTTACAGCAAACAAAAATAGGCTAGTTTTCACGTCAGGATACGTGCTTATTCCTGAAGTTCTGCAACCGTTACAAGTATAAGTTAAGTAAGGAATGGAAACCGGTTGAAGCTACCGTTAAATTGTAAAGAACAAGAGCTAAATAAATGCCGTTTAAATTACCAAGCACAGTAACTGGGGTGAACCAAATAATGAATTCGTACTACCGAAAAATTAACTAAAAAAATAGGGAGCAGATCGGGTGAGGTACAACGACCGAATTTCGGAACGGAATAAGACTCTTAGTAGAACCACCTAAAACAACCGAATGTGGTAAGTCTGGTAACAGATGCGGACCAAACAAAAATCAGGTTAATTACCGAATCGGTAACGAATTCGAACCAAATGAATCTGATTAATCACAGAATTATGGAATGGATTGACCGAATGCGATAGAACAGATAAGAACTTGAGAAAACTCCGGTGAAAAACCGAATTCGCTAACGATAATGAGACCAAATAAATACGTTAAATCACCAACTTTACGTAGGGACGTACCGAATGCGGTGAAATCGACTCGGACTGAACAAAAGTTAGTTGAATTGTCGAATTCGGTCACGAATCAGAACCAAATGGATCTGATAAATGACCGAATTACGATATTGACTGACCGAATGCGGTAGAACAGATACGGACTGGAGAAAAGTCAATGTGACCAAATAAATACGTTAAATCACCGAATTTACGTAGGGACGTACCGAATGCGGTGAAATCGACTCGGACTGAACAAAAGTTGGATTAATTACCAAATTTGATAAAGAATGGGAACGAATAAACCGTTAAATCGCCTAATTCGGAAATGTGGATACAACAGATTTGTAAAACAGTCATCACGGCTTCGTCGCGATGACCGTTTTGACCGAGTTTTCGCCTTCGGCGAAAGTTTGACCAAATACCCCAAACTCGGGACGCCCCTGGTCACTGTGATCTAAAACTGGTCAAAGACCCGATCCTCTCTCACATATTCCGAAATAAATCGCTAATTTCGTTTTATTTCTTCATCGAGTGGTGTGCCATACCACTTACAAAGATTACAATTTGAGGGAAAAGGAGCAATACACGTATTTTTAAATTTAAATATATTTAATTTTGCTTAAATGTACATTATGAAAGACGGAGCAACGAGGTAACATCGACCTACTCGGACTATTATTTTTTAAGAAGTAAGAAAAAGAAATCTGTATTAGAAACTAGCAAGTTCAAAACTTGTGGGCAAATCCCAGAGTTTTCTCCGACACTACACTAATTCCATTGGTTTAATTAAATTTTCAGTATCATAAGAACTTCCTGATTATTTGAATTCACAAAGTTACTTACTTATTTCACCCTCTCTCTTTTCCTTACATTTTCATATTCCTGAAAATGGTTATAACTCAAATGGCATAAAAGCGTCAGGTATGCCAGTGGTATAGAAAAATGACGCTTTAAGGTTCAGGTTCTTTAATTTCTAAAACATCCCGTAACAATATATATCTCGATCACTGGGGACCGGCAGGGATACGAGCTCCTTAGCTGGGCCCCATTTTAGACACTGACTATATGTAGATAATATAAATGAGTCATTCTTCTGTAAATATACGCACACAAAAGAAAGAAAAACTCGTTCTATTCCGTATACTTACACCGTATACTTACCTAAGTGTCGACACGAAAAATAAAAAAAATGAAAAATAACACCCCAAAATTAATTACTTTGTTAATAATCGATGATGATCTGAAATGGAATTCTCATGTTGACAATATTATCCGTAAAACAAGTTTTTTAATTAAATCCCTCTCCACCCTTAAATCTTTCGGTTTGGACACTAAATGCCTCCTCTGTTATTTTAAAACTTATATCCGTCCTCATTTAGAATATGCTTCACCGGTTTGGTATTCTTCTCTTTCTGCAGAGCTCTCTGATCGCCTGGAAAATGTCCAAAAGAGAGCCATGAGAATCATTCTGGGTGATCATAATACTACATACGAAGAGGCTCTCATTAAACCTTGACATTCCTAAATTATCTGTACGTAGAAATACTCTTTCAAACAAATTTGGAGCTAAGATAACGTGTTGTCCCCAGATGACCCATCTATTCCCCCCTCCCCTCCCGTCTTCCGTGCGTCGGTCCGAGAGGAATACTGGCAATAAGTTTTCCCCATATCCCGCTAATTCTTCTACCCAATTTTACGTAGTTTCATTCCATCATTTATTTCTGGTACTTTCTTGTAAGTGTATTAGTTAATTTGTATCTTGTGTGCATCGTGTATTTTGTAAATTTGTGTTCCTTTTCTAGCTTTTAAGCTATTCGGATTAAACTTGATTGATTGATTGATTGATAAACTAACTGCTTTGTAACACGCAATACCATAACCCTAGCCTAAGGCATCAAGGACTAAAACAAGAACAAACATAAACGGGAGCACGAGACTTTAGCTGGGAAAATCGGTTAAAAACAGGCTTAGCCTTGTGGGGCAGTCCTGCCGCTTCAAGGGCAGTCAGGTTTTCTGTCTGCAAGGTTGGTTCTAAATCAACTGTTTATGACGCTCTCAACATAAAATTTCTCCCTGAGCGTAAAACCACAGGACTGACTTAAAGGAAGGGAACACCGCTACCTCTTGTCCTTAGCCAGACGGCAGGCAGCCCCAAGACTCGAACCAGCGACCTTTCGCTTGTAAATCGGCGTCCTTGCCATCCGGCCACCACAGTCAATAAAGCAGAGCGTCTCTTTCGCTTTTGATGGTGCATTCGAGGAATAAAACCACTAAGCTCCTCTTATTAAGCCATAAAGAACTACGTTTACTTAGCAACAGTTCGCTTCCGAAGAACTTTACCTTTCTTTGATTGATTCATATATGGTTTAGGATGTAATTTTTTTAGAGGAAACTTTGGTACTCCCCAGACCAGAAAAATCCAACAAATACCTGAGCACCAGCAAGCAGGGGCGTCACTATGGGGGGCGGGGATCCCCCCCCCCAAAGGTTTTGAGAAAGTAACTAGTTTGGTCGCAGCGCCGGCAAACACAGAAGGTATAAAATTGTGTATGCTTTTGTCGGCCATTGGTCGACTCGGCACCTCGGGTTCTTTTTACACGAACAAAAAGAAAATTGTGCGAGAGGCCTTAGTTGGCCCTTAGTTTAATCAATAAACAAATAAATAAAAAAAAATAAAAAAAATTGCAGGGAGGTATGGAAGAACCAGAGGATCCAGTACCATTTCTACTTAATCTAGACCGATGGAGCATGTTCCACCCTTCTAACTATAGTAACTATTAGTTGCTATTTCTGTTCCAACCTCACGAAAAGTTACTAAGCTGACCGTTCCAACATTCTCGAAATTGTAACTATTTGCTTACCATGCTTGAGAGCGCAGTAAGAGTAGTAATTACACATCTCTGTAACGTGATTGGTCGGATTCGCCCGTGGCATGATATTCTGCTAGAAAACAGAAATACGTTCCAGACTTGACGGCAAAAAGCCAGAACCATGACGTCATACGTGGTAACTACGGTAAATAGGGTGGAACACGCTCATAGCCTATATCATTCATACAATTCTATAAGAAATTCTCACCTTTATCCACCTGTTCTACAAGCACCTCAGGTCTCGAATCCACCGTTCCAATGAGGCGAAGTTCGCGCAGTCTTTCAAGCAGAGCGTGTCCCTGCTTGATTGCTTGGACGCTCGCCTCGAGACATGAGCGTCGAGCGTTTTGGAGGCGACCTAAGAGCGTTCGCACTTGTTCCACATCGCGCATTACAGGGAAGTCGGACGACGCTTCCTTTTCAAGGTCGTTGAGGCATTCGCGTAGCTGTCCCGCTCGACTGTAAACAACAAGTCTGAACTATTACCATAACCAAGAACTTCAGTTCAATTCAGTTTATTTACAACCTATCTGAAGCCGCCCTTTTTTTTAGTAGGCTATAGTAAAAATAAATTTTGCACCGTAGGTATCTTTTACCTCGTTCCAGTCCAATATTGAACTGGCCCGGTGAATACGCTTCCACTTACCCTCAGTGACGCCACCAGTCTTAAGATCTATTTTTTTTGTATAGATTTATTTTGACCGACCAAACTAATTATCGACACCCTCACTATCCTATCTCTACTTACGGCTTCTCTTCCTCTTACCCTTATTTTCTCATAATTTCAACTCTTTTCCTCTCTCTTTCATTAAATCAACTTTTCTCATTAAAACGCAACAAAAAAAGTGAACTATTTTTTTAATAGCAGCTAATTTCGGAAAAAGCCAAGTCATAATGGAGGGCAATCCGCTCTAAAGATGGATAACTAGAAAGCTAGGCGAGACTTCTGTCTCGGAAAACTAGGGGCTTACGGGCCCCGATCTCGAAAGCGGCCAAGGCCAGGTACTTTACTGGTAGCCTACTTTTATGTAAGTACAGTCTAAATGTTAATCTGTAAAAGTATAGTAGGTGCTGTCTCAGTCCCAAGTCTCACGATGATGATGATGGGAAAACTTTATGAACGCACTAGACAAGATAAGGACATAGTGCAGTACAAAAAGTTAGCTTGTCCATTTTTAAAGTCAAAGTACATTAAATGAACAACAAAGTAAAAATTAAGTTTTCTTGGCTTAACCACCAAAAAATGGGCCACTGAATCGGTTAACTGCCAGATATCCTGGAGCTCTATGTCCGGGCATCGTAGCAGGATAAAAATGAGGGTAAAGCCTACCTGTGAAAAGCAACATTTCCTTCAAGTATAGCTTTGCGCATTTCAAGCTGTCCATTCAGGGCTTTCCATGCATGGCCCAATGTGGCGGCCATAGCACTGTAGACCTCAGGCCGCGGCTTCTGGCCTGCAAGCATCGAGTCAGCTTGGCGCAGCATCTCTTCCACTGGGCTCTGCTTTGACTGAAAGAAAAAGGTTCGTTACAGCAAAACAAAGCAAACTTCCGCAGGCAAACTGTTGAAGGTTCGTGTAGCGCAGGTGTCAATCTGCTGAAACTCTGCCCCCGCGGCAAGATGCGTGGTTTCACTAAACATTTTAACCGTACTTGATTTATGTTCGTTTCGTATTTATTGTTTGTTAGTTTGGTGTTTCATTTGTATTGTTAGTGAGTATTTGTTTTCCCAATTCCGGCCCGTGTTAGCCTAGAGCTATAATATTTCTTACGTTAAGTAGCCTATTCACACTGACAGAAAGCTTCTTAAGTCAGTGTGAAGGGGGCTTTAGGGTTGAAATAAAATTGATTGATTGGTTCGTTGGGTGCAAATAGCCCAACACTTCCCAAGCTTTTCCCCGGATTTCTCTAGTTGAGCTGCCCATTTGAAGCTGAATGGACGTTTGGCTCGCCTTACAAGGGAACGCCACTAACTCTCGCCCCAAGCCAGACGGCAGGCAGCACCAAGACTCGGACCAGCGACCTTTCGCTTTTGAATCCGGCGTGCTAACCATTCGGCCACGACAGTCAATACAGCAGAGGGCCTCTTTGGCTTTTGATGACGCATTAGAGGAATGAAACCACTCAGCTCCTCTTATTAAGCCATAAAGAATTATGTTTACTTAGCAACAGTTCACTTCCAAAGAACTTTACCTTACTTTAATTGATCATATATGGTTTAGAATGTAATTTTTCCAGGGGAAAGTTTGATATTCCTCAGTACTGGATAAATCCAACAAATATCTAAGCACCAGCCAGCAGGTGCGTCACTATGGGGGAAGGGGACCCCCCCCCCCCCCCAAAAAAAAATAGGTATTGAGAAAGTAACTGGTTTGTCGGCGCGGATCGCGCCGGCAAACACAGAAGATATCAAATTGTGTATGCTTTTGTCTGGCGTCGGTCGACTCGGCACATCGGGTTATTTTTACACGCAGGAAATCAAATTCTGCAAACATTTGTCGGGCAAAACGCAGAAGAAACCGCGACGGGGCAACGGCGTGTTTTGTCGGCAAACATTTTAGTCCGTCGGCACAAACTAGACGCCCCCCCCCCAAAAAAAAAAGGTAAAACGCTAGTGACGCCTGTGCCAGCCAGAAGCATGCAGAAGACAAGTAGCAAAAGAAAGATGAACAATTTCTACATAATCTTTGACTCACTACAGCATCCAAATTGCAGCGGTCCTACGTACTATGTGGTACCGGTCCTATTTATGAAGAGTGTTCTGCAAACATCAACAATGATGCTACAAAATTCAGACTGAGGAACAAATCTTTTATGGGCATGTGGTGATGAGAAGAAAAGCCAGTTTGAAGTGAAACTTGTAAAGAGCACAGGAAATTAGAAAAAAAATATGAAAAAAAGAAAAAAAAGATAATTCGTACCATGAGGACTTCCAAACCTGCATGTTCGACGTATTGAGTTACACCTCCAGCAGCTAAACGTTCTATCTAAAAGACTTTCTCTTTAGTTAAAACCACAAAATTCAGAACTTGCAAAGAACAGACAAAATGTGTTGTTCCATTTCTACCGTAAAATGTGGGTTTACAGTAAAGCCCCATATTTGGTGTATTAAATTCTACTGCCAGTGGCTGAACGTTACCTAATACTACCTATATGTCTGGAATATTACCTCTATCTGAAACCATGGAAACTTAGAAGGATCAGTGGAACCATTTAAAAAAATATAGGCTATGGGGAGGTATCCAACCCGATGAAAAATTTATCTCAAAATAGTACTATGAAGTAGTATGAAAAAGTTGCATGCAGTACTAACGATGCTACTACATGCTTCTACTCAAGGCTACCATGTTACTGCATACTACTATAATGCTACTATTAGCAAGACTGGATGCTACTATGGCAAGACAGGATGCTGCTGGATACTACAAAAGAGTGGGCCAGTCTGAGGCACATTAAATGATAGTATTCTTTGCTGTTACATAGTATTACATGCAACGTTTTCGTACTACTACCATACTACTACGCACGCTACAAATTTGTCATCGCGAACCTCCAATTACATAACCAGCCTTTAAACTGGATGTCAAAATGATGTCATACGGGGTTTTTTTCTGCAGTCTTAACTACAGGGGAGATACCTGACCTTGTTTTTACACTAGCTCGATTTTTGCCACAAAAATGTTAAAATGAAAAGAACATGCTGCCCTGACAGTCAAGAGGCATAATATGAGTTTCTTGACCTGTCATGTGTCCAAATATATCCAAATTCTGTGACTTTTCTTTGTTTTGAAGCTGCTTTGAAAAGGGATTTTCTGGCTATTGACTTTGCTAACTCTACCTTTTGCATCATTTTGTAGTCAATCAAGGTAAGGTTAGAATAAAGGGGTCTTGTTTGAAAAGAAAAATATGTTTAACTAGACATATTGAAGCAATATTTATTTATCCAATAT
Source organism: Branchinecta lynchi (assembly GCA_023053575.1). Classification (NCBI taxonomy): domain Eukaryota; kingdom Metazoa; phylum Arthropoda; class Branchiopoda; order Anostraca; family Branchinectidae; genus Branchinecta; species Branchinecta lynchi. The sequence goes on from JAKZAP010000017.1 coordinate 3,303,458, forward strand.
GCAGCCGTTCAATTAGCAAGAAGCAAAATCTAATGACTTAGGCTAGGATCTAACTGGGACTGCATCAGTCTACCACAAATCCCTGATTTTTGGATACCCTATGCCAAATGCTGGGTATATCTAGTATTTAGCATAGCCTATGCCTAACGCTGGATACCTGTTGGTAACCTAACCCTGACCTACCTCAATAGAAAGGAGTTCTGATTGGTTGATTTTTTAGCTTCACTCAAATCATCAATATTTGTCTGGGTTACAGTATCCAGCACCTGGCATAGTGTATCCAGCGTTAGGCATAGGGTATACCAAAGGCTAGACATATCCGGCGTTTGGCATAGGGTATCCAAAAATCAGGGGTTTGGGGTTGACAGGACTGCATTAAAAATAATCTTTCAAAGCACACATCCACTATTGGGATTACTCCCACCACTCTTTATGTTCCAATATTCAAACAGTTTGAATACTGCAACACTAGGCTCTGCTTTTAAAAAATTTTCCACAGCATTGGCTTTTTCAAGCCTTTTACCAGGCTTATTGACTTCTGAAACTTGGCAAAGTCAAGATAACTGGTTTTACGCATCAACACTATCGTACGCGAACACTCGAAAAGTGAACCCGGGCAAGTGCAAACATTAGTGAGGGATTGTTAGGTTATTAGGCTCAGAGATCAGGAGAATACAACATTTGAAAATAGAAAATCAGTCTCCGGGTTTCAGAATTAATTTATGCAATACTGCATGTAGGTTGTATTGGCATTGTAGACATGACGGTTCCTTTAACATTTTTGAGGCCATCTTTGCATACCTGCTTTCTCCGGACATAACCGAATTGCAATAATAATGCCATTGTATTTTATGAAAATGGCCATTATTAATGGCAATTTTCATAAAATAATTCTTTGACTTCTGCCGACGGCGGATCTAAGACCGAACTTGCTGGTGACTGGAAACTTCTTTAGTGACGTGATCAAGTGTCAAGACCTGGTCAAGACTTTCCAATTTTTCTTTCTGAAACTTATAAGCACGTTTGCTATTTTTCTAAAAATTCCGCCGAGCAATTATTAGCTGAGTGCGCGCCACCTGCAGTAGACAGAAAGAGATGACGGGTCAATATGCCAACAAAATCTCGTTATATTCTCACAATAGCAGTTTGGAAATACGGGTAAGAATTAAGAAAGAAATGTAAGTAAAATCAATTTTCAATCAAAGAGAACATGGTCGCTAATAAGATTCTAGGAATAAAAGTCAAGACAGCTACCCGTTTTACGCTGTGCGTTTGACTCACTAGGTCGCCCTAGTGGCTAACCTTCCCACAAGTTTGTTACAGCCAATCAGAAATAAAAGCGCTTGTTGGCCAGCTACACAACGAATATGCATCGCTATACGTTTCCCTTATATTTGGGGCTTTCGCACAGACAAAATAACTCTTCCGGACTTTCATTTTAATGATGATAACTAATTTTACTATCCTAGGAAACGCTTGGCCCAAATCGTCCATTCGTCAACAATTTTTCTTTTATACCATTTACATATTTTCTCTCAAACATGTTGCGCGTGTGGGGGTGCAGACTCCAGAGTCCCGGACTTTCGGACGTTTTAGCCTGGCTTCACCGTCCGGGTTCACATCGTCGAAAACGGATCACTCCGGAAGAAAAATCTGGAAGGTCAAGTATGGCTCAAGTACGGACCCACCTCAAAGAAAAAGGAAACATAGATTCCGGATATCCGGAAATTCAAGCCTGGCCTTGGAGAATGCTTTTCACCTGCCAGACTACCAGATATCTGATCTTCCGGACAGTCAAATCAACTTTTTCGGATAGCCTACCCAAAATGAAGATGGCTCATTTCGCAATTATTCAAACAATGTTTACAACGGATACGTCAGCTATGATTTTTCATCAGCGATATTTCGGCCCTTCTTGGCAAGGGTCCTCGTCAGGCTGTCAATCTTCTGGTTCAACTTCGGGGAAGGAAACAAACCTGTAATCAGTCAAAGCCGGATTAAAGGAAAACAAACCTGCCGGAGACACAAGGTGGATTGACATAACGACGGTACAATAATAGAAACCTGTTTGACATATAATCAATTATAATAAATTAAGAAGAATTATTCCATGACTCACCAGTAGACGTGAACCTGCCCCACAAACCCACTGACATTCGGCAAAGATCAACCCGAAATCCCCCCCAATAAAACCCAATGCTTGAGGGTACTTTCAGTTTTTTGCATGTTTGTTTTGTCTTTCAAATTTGTTGCCTCTGTGGGCTCTATGACGCCCTTCCAGATTCATTCATCTGGGGGGGGGGGGGGGGGCAAACACCCCAGACTTTGAAACGTTTTTATCTGGCTTCATCTTCCGAAACCATCTTGACAGAAATGGGTATCTTGAATCTGGAAAGTGAATCTGGCTTTGACACTTGTCGAGATTCCGGAATGTCGACTGTCTAATACCTGACATTTTTTGGCCTGACTTCGCCTTCCGGATCCACCTCGATGAAAATATAGAATCCAGAGCCTCGTTTTTGTTGCATGCTGCAGGTCCACTTCTCGGCCGATTCTTTCTACATCCGTGTTTGCACTGCAGCGCTTCTCGAGAATCACGGACTTGCTTACCGACCAAGTCCGTGCTTCCCTGCAAGATGCTGCAGTGCTGCAGCTTCAACCAAGAAGAAAGTGAATCCGAAAACGCATACTGTGCAAAATCAAAGAAGTGCTGCAGCAGTGATGCGGCAGCGCTATTGCAACAAAAACGAGGCTCAGAAGTCAAGCCTGGCCCCGAGAAATACCTTTTCACCTCACCAGTTACCCCTAATTTCCGCACAATCAAGCCAACGGTTTTTGGATGCCACGAAAATGAAGATAGCTCATTCCGATATTATTCAGAGTTTTCTAGTTTCCCTGTCGCGCATCTCTTGCCTCCCAATCACACCTCTCAATCACTCCCTTTCCCCCTGCCTCATCCAATTGAATATTGTTCTGTCTCTCAAACGTGTTGTCTCTGTGACACCCCGAGGGGTTGCTCACTCCCAAAAACGATGTACACCAAGTGGCGCGTGCCGCGGTGCCGTGCCGGTGCCGTGCCGGTGCCAAGCCGGTGCCACGGTTTTTTTTACTTCAAATTACAGTATTGTGATAAAGCACGATTTCTGATGTACATGTAAACAAATTTCATCAGATATTGGCCGAGAATGAAGTCGGCAATGTGTGTTGAATACAAGAGCTAGCAGCTCATATGGTACTTGCAAGGCTGGGTCAGAGGATGAAATTTAGGAATTTGTAAATTCTTGGGTTTCTTGTGTTTAATTATAAGCCATACTCTTGAAATAAGAATGATTGTGGGCCCTTGGAAATCAAGAGAATGATCTGGTGAAAAGTATTTTATTTTTGCACTTTAAGGGCACTAGAAATTCATGTGAAAGCAAAACCCTTTAGGCAAAAGTGACTATGGGCTCATGGGGATCACGTAGTTGTATATTTTGCTCAAACTAATGCAACCTATAATACTAATGCAACCTACTTCCGTAATCATTACATATATTTCTAAACCCGGAGACCCACGTTTCGTGCGGTACATTCTAACCCCTCTAACAAAACCTCGCTGATTTTCTCACTTGCCGTGTTTTGCTACCTTCGATGTGTATCACGCTGTCGACGGTTCGAGACGGTTGCGCGACGGTTGTCTGCGAGAATTTTTTCCATCAGGAAAATCGGTTATGCAAATTGTTTCCCTGTTTCGCTAGAAGTCAACGGGTCTCGGAAAAGGCTTAAAACAGCCAAATCAGTTAGTTATTTATTGAAAGCACAGCATAGTTAAAGTATTCAAATACTTTAAAATACTTTAAGTTGAAGAGTGATTAGTGCGAGGGGTCCTTTAAGGGAGCTGGAAATTCATTTTGAAGCAAAACCCTTGTTTCACAAATAATCATGGGCTCATGGGGATCATGAAAATATATGTTTTGCTCCAAAGTATTTTCTGTACTTTGTGGTTATGATGAGTACTTTAAGGAATGTGGTTGGCTCTATAAAAGAATTTATGAACCAATCTTTTCCTTCCTTGACTACCTACTTAGGCTAACTGGTACATATATTTAGCCACAGCAAGTGCATGAAAATGGCAAAGTTCGAAGCACGAACGTTCAAATAAGCATACCTCTATTGCACTCCCAGAGTGTCTGATGGGGAAATTGACTTTTTCCAAGTTAAATATGCCTGCCAAGTATCATTCTTAGCACACTCTACAAATATGAAAAAAAGATTGGTCGCCACTGAATTACCTTCACCAGAAGCAAAATATACTGAAGCTGACTCAAGTTTTGGGCGATATTCGATACCGATAACGATATATCCATGTATCGGACAAAATATCGATATCGAAAGTAAATATCGATATCGATAACGATATTTGTTCATTCGTAAAGATTGCAATTAATCCAACATAACCCACACTTATATATACGAAATTGGAGCAATGTGTATTCCGCAATTCCTTTCTTATTTATCCGGAGTTCGAGATGATCCAGTATGCGATATATCGGATATCGATCGATCGATATATCGCACCAAATATTGATATCGAAACGTAAATATCGCTATCGAAAACGATATTTGTTCATCGTAATTATTGTAAATAATCCGAACTAACCTACACTTATATATCCGAAATTGGACAATATGTTTTCCCTAATTCATTTCTCATTTATTCTGAGTTTGAAATGATCCAAGATGCTATTTAATGAAAATTTGGTTCTTAGATTTTGGCGAAACGAAGCTTGAAGCATGGTAAGCAAATATCAATATCGATATATCGATTATCGAATATCGAAAGTGAAAATATCGATATATCGATTGTTGAGTATCGAAAGCGGAAATATCGATATATCGATTATCTAATATCGAAAGTGAAAATATCGATATATCGAAAAATCCAAGTATCGCCAAGCACCAGTACCAAACCATGGTTGACCACTTTGCGCATTTGGTCAACAGCATCTCCTCATATCTAGTTCAGCTTCTTCTTCGGTTGCATGTTTTCAATAATTCTTTCATTCAAGTACCTTCGTTATTGGGCGCCAGATACCAGATACCAGATGGCGAAGAGTAATCTGCAGAAAATTTGTCCGTGGCCGGCGTATCGTGCTAGAGGCGCGCCGGTGCCGTGCCGGTGCCGTGCGGTGCCGTGCCGGTGCCCAGCCGGTGCCGCGGTGTTGCGCCGTTGCCGTGCCGTGCCGGTGCCGCGGTGCCGTGTCGGTGCCGTGTCGAGGTGTACACCGGTGGCGGAGAGAGAGCAACCCCTCGTGACACCCTTCCAAATTCCGAAATCTGTGCGGTCTAAACGTTCCGGACTTGAAGACGTTATCTGGCCTCATCGTCCGGATCCACCTCCACGAAAACGGATATCTCGAATCCGGAAGGTGGAGTCTGCCTCGCTTCACCTTTCTGATTCGCATCCTGAAATCTGAAAATTCAAGCCTAGCCTCGAAGAATTTGTCTTTCACCTCCCACATTACGCTATCTCTTTCGCATAGAAAGATGACAACAAAATGTCCGCTATTATTCAAAATTTGGCAGATATCTTTCTTGCACATCTGTTTCTTCACAATCACACCGGTCAATCATTCCTTTGCCCTACACACGTTTGAATGTTAATTTTGTCTCTCAGACGTGTCCTGGTTGCCTCTATGACGCTCTTTCAGATTCCGGGATGTGGAGGGTCTAATACCCGAATGTTTTTGGACTGGCTTAGCTTCGGGAGCCATTTGGAATCCGGAAGAAAAATCCGGAAACTCACGTTAGGATTTTGACACTTTTCAAGTTTCCGGAATTTAGGGTTTAAATAATTTGACGGTTTTGCCGTAGCTTTACGTTCGGATCCAGAAATACAGAATCAGGAAATAAATCAGGTTCAAACCTGGTCCTGAGGAATGTTTTTACCTGCAGTTTAGCTATAGCCATGATATGGGCCTCGCTTAGTTGACAAGCGTCTTCGAGGGTGTCTCCAAGGGTCGGCAACTCGGGCGACATCTCAAGAATTCGAAGTGATAAGGAATCCCCACTCTGGAAGGAAATCTAATTACTGCAGGAATGTACGAAATAATTGTATCGACTTGATTAATGCTGTTTCATCAGGGGAAGATACTCTCTAAATAATTTTATAGACATTTCGACGTAAATATTCTTTCAGCCCAAGGTGACTGCAGATCATGTTTGACAGTGCAATACGTCAGCCGAATTTTATTGGAGCTATCCTTGACCCTTTTTGGCAAGCAGGCCCGTATCCAGGAATTTATTTCGGGGGGGGGGGGGGGGAGGGTTGCCTGCTGGTCGGACAAAAAGGTACAAAAACACATAGATCAGAGGGAAAATCCTATAAAAATCGTTCTTTGTGTTTCGGGGGGGGGGGGGGTCAACCCCCTAGACCCCCCCCCCTCTGGATACGGCCTTGTTGGCAAGGGTCCTCTTCAGGCTCCAGCCGCTCAAGCTTTGAAATGAGCTTGTGGAAAAAAATACAGGCTTGTAGTACAGTCAATAACGTTTGACCGCAAACAAATTGCAACAGAAATTATTTTTACACCGTCTTGTAGAGGAAAAAACTGTATAACAACATAACAGAAGTTGAGAAACCTAGCTGGGTGCAAAATTCGTTTTATTTTGTGTTTTGTATTTTATTTGTTATTTTTAGGCTGAAATTCTCGATTTTCTTCAGGCTTAGTGTTTTCTTCACGGGAAACATATTTCTAATGTAGTTTTATGTGCTGAATTCGAATATCCGATCAGATTACAGATACGGCCAACCAAAAGTATTTCACATCCATCATTAGTTGAGAAATGCGTATTTCTATTTTGTCATCCCGTTGTACGCACTTCGCACCGCATACAGACCTAAATGGATGTGTGGAATGCTTGATTAGTAACTGTGCTCTATATATTATTAATAATTAGGCCTACTAATTATTTAACTATTTTACATCTGGTTGACGTCAATAATTTAAAATCATCATGTAACCGTCGCACTTTTTCTAATTAGGCTCATGAGTAGGCAGATAACGTGTATAACTTGGGGTAAATTTTAATTGCGATATGAATAATCCATCCGCTTTCATGTAGGCCGATTTTCGACCCTAAGACAAAACGTGCTGTGTTTATTGGCTACTCATCCCTATGTGTGGATGAGTCAGGCTCAGTCTGAGCAGGTCTAAGACTGCATTACCCAGTAATCTTAGTTATCCAAGGATTTAACTCAATACTAAGTTTTACCGGTAGCAGCATTTAATAATGGTTAAACCATACATTTAGTCATCAGTAATATCTATACATATGTATACATATATACAAAGCCGTATCCAGGGGAGGGGGGGGGGGTTAGGGGGTTGACCCCCCCCCCCCCCCGAAACATACACAAATAGTCATTTTTACAGGCTTTTCCCTCTGATCTATGTGTTTTGTACTTATTTTTCCGACCAGCAGGCAAACCCCCCCCCCCCCCCGAAAGGCAACCCCTCCCCCCCGAAATAAATTCCTGGATACGGGCCTGCATATATATTATAGCCTATATGTCCTCGTCCGGTGTTTTACATGTTACCCTGCAGCATCTCTTCTGGCTACAATTTTTAGCTGACGGGCGACGGTTGGCTCTAGCAAGTAGGTTCAGAAACCTAAGGTTGTCTTTTGAGACTTCTTTCTAGGGAAAGTTTAAGACGGCTACCTTCACAGGCGGGATCAGTCACATATCTATAGGCCTATCCATAATCCAAGGTCCAGCATTTTCGTGCTCTGCCGGATTTGTGAGATTTTTATATTATAGAAGTAGTGTGAAAGCTGCGCCCATCTTAGTCTCAACTTCTCTTCGATTCTTCAATTAAGGGCCTCTAGTTATTTCTAGCTCTAAGGAACTGAGTCCTGGGTGTCTTGAACCCCTTAGATGACAGGAGTGTATGCTGTGTTTCTGATTATTACACTCTTAATGAGCTTTTTCATATTTACGTTTAAGTTCAAATATTATTTTCATATCGTTATCGTATCGTTCGTATAGTCTTATAGTGCGGACACACGATCATGTTTTCCCGACTGGATTTCCTGCACTTTCATCATCAAGTTGAAAAAATTTCAACTTTTCCATATAGAAGTGATGATGGTGCCGACAATCCGGGCAGGAATTCCAGACAGGGAGCTCCCAATCCTGGTCGTGTGATCGCACTATTAACTGAAGGTTCTTCTTGGGGACAGGTCGTGGATTGTTCTGGAATTCATGCGTTAGATAGATAGATAGATATATAGAAAGTTTATTTTAAGAATCGACTATCGTGGTTATAAACCGAATTTGCGATTATTGTCAGACATACAGAAAAAACTACAATATATGTGTAAAATGTCAATACGCTTAAAAATTCAAACTTCGTTAAAATATTTCACGAACTCGGGAACAAAACTTTTTGCATATCTAGCGTGTTTTGTAGGTACGGGACAGAGCTTGGGAACCTTAGAACTTACCACTCGTTCTGATCGACTTCTAACATTTTGGAGGACTTGGGAGTGGAGAGGATGAGATACCATGGCTGAACCGAAGTCAGTGCTTAGAAAGTTACAGAGATTGAGCAATTCTTGCACGTTACAGCACGTTACAGAGATTGGCAATTCAGGGCTTCGTGGTGACTGGTTGGCGTTGTTGGTTAGTGCCTCGGGATCCGTCGTTGCTTACTGCACAGCTCTAGCAACATCGATTTCCATTCGTTGGTGAGTCAGGACCTTTTGTTTTAGGGGAAGGGTAATGTGGTACTGTGCGGGCTCTTCGTGGGAAATTGTTTGGAGCTGAAACATATTCACTCATGTTGGGCCGTCTACCTCGGTACCTCCTAGTCAGCTCTTGGTTCTCCGTCTTTGATCCGTATCTCGCTGTTTTCTTCGCTGTAGATGTTTTTCCTTGGCTTCTTGGTGCAGGCTGATTTTTCGTGTGTCCATTCGTCTCGTCTTCGTCGTGGCTTATTGTCAAATGGTCGGAGAAGAGGGGGGTTTTGCTAACCTGCCTGTCGTTGAGGGATTTTGAGGTTAATATTCTAGGTTTCAGCCGCTCCATCGAAAATACTTGCATGGAGTGCTGACGACTCTCGACTCCAACAAGAACAAATATAAGGAGGATTCTCGCGAGCTGGAAAGCGAAATCGGAATCACTTTCCAATGGTTTTCGCGCTGCTTGGAAAACCGAAGCAGCTTCCCGGATATTGATTCCAGAAAGTTAGTGGATGGTGCCGTGGGAAATTAAATGCTTCGGCAGGAATGTTAAAACTGTTGAAATCCAGAATTCACCAATTTTTTGCGATTTCAGCTTTTCTTGCGTTATTTTTCCAACGGGAGTGGTGGATTCGAGAAAGCGCTTTCCCATTGTTCTCGAGATGCGCTCGCTCGCCGGAAGGTATTCCGGAATCTCGTAAAACCCCTGTTATAGCGCTCTCGATGATGATTAAGTAAAGTGGTGGAATATATGTGCATATCCTTGCACTGGATTGGAAGGGGTAGGCCTGAACTTTCTCAGCCTTTTAACAACGTGATTTGTGTTACCTGTGATTTGAGTTTAACTAATAACTGAGAGATGACGATCAAGATTATTTTGAAAAATTCTGCTTGACATGGTGGGGTAGTATCCAATCGACAAATAATAAGAATTCCAAAGAAACTTCTTGTATAGTGATGAATGTGAAATACTTTTAGGTTGGGATCTGAAGGGATATTCAAATTCAGCACAGAAATTTAAGTCAAAACATATATCCCATGAAGCAAACGGTAAGCTCTTAGAAATCCGAAAATACCAGCTGGAAGAGCAAAAAAAAAAATAGAAAACGCTATAAAACACGAGCTTCTCTTTTTACCGAGACGGAAAGATTTCTGTTCACGGGCGGAAAGTTCTTGTACGTAAGCATAAAAGTTCGGTAGCAAAACAGAATATTCCTGTTCCGGTGGTGTAAAGTTTACTGTACACACGGACGGAAAAGTTCTTTAAACGAACAGAAAAATGTCGGCCACAGCTGTTACGGTACTTTTTCCGTTCCTGAACGGAAAATTATCTGCGACCTTTCCGCTTCCTTAACCCCCCCCCCCCGGGGGGGGGGGGGGGGTAGGAAGAGATAAATCTTCCTGTCCATCCTTCCATAATTCGAAAATTCCTGAAGTTCACTGGCGTGTTTTGGACTTGACTAATATAGGGTATTTCTGGTCATTAGTCAGAGCGATACGAATCCGAGGATACTAAGTCTATGATCATTCCGATTTCATGAACGGGAGAGCCCCTTTAAAAGCTGATATAGAGCCGACAGACTTCAACCTGGCCCACTGAAATGAAGAAACATGGATGGTGGCGGACAGTGTTGCCACTTGACTGTCACCCCTTCGAGGTGCCGCCTTCCTGAAAACGCGATATTTCCGCTGTATCCTGCAACAAAAATGCGGTAAACTTGTCGGTATGCCCGAAAGACGCGGAGAGTAGAGAGGTGTAAAGAATGTCATTTACTATGAATTTGACGATTCTAAAGCGGCGGGCTTTGATTATTCCTTCGACTTTAATGCGGTAAAACCTGCCGCAAATGCGAGAACAGACGTGCTAGGTCAGGCATTTTGCAGTGCTTCACACCTTAAGATCCAGCCTTGTATATTATCAACTCGCCTTAACCAATGCTGGAATTCCATTCTCGCCATTTCGCGGTAGGCTATAGTTGCTGTATAATCAAAATAATATGCGTTATTTCCCTCAGAATTGCGGTTTAAGTGGCAACACAGGTGCAGCATGTTAGCTGCAGCTAGTTTGAAAGAAAAAAAAGTCTAACCTTTAAAAGCGCCACCAGGATCCGGGTTCGTCCACTTTGCACAGCAATGGTTGAGAGTGTGGTAGTGGGAGGGGCTACATCCTTGTGACCCCTCCCCACGCCCGGTAGAACGGGCGGTTCACTAAGTCCATCCATGCCCCCACACTACAGTATTATACACTTGATAATGTATGCTGTGGGAATACACTGGTTCTACCACACGCTGCGTACACTTCCGGAATAACCCGGACAGCTATACCCGACGGTCACTAAAAAATCATTAAAGTGTGATTATGGCAGCTTGAGATCATTGATTACACTCGTCTTAATTGTGTTTCGTGCTGCAAGTTCGTAGTTCAATTTCCTCACGCGGACCCTTACTTGAATCGACAGTAAGTGGCAAACGTCAAGAGACAATCGCAACTGCGGTATTTTTTGTTCGTCCGTATTTTACACGCTCTGGCAAGGTAATTTGTAGTTCATTGTTTTAAACAATTGCATGGTTAATAGGTATTTGCGTTCGATGAAATATGGTTAAAGGCGAACAAACTGTATTTCAGCTCTGATACCATCGCAATGCGATTGCTATTTATTTAGGGGGCAATGTATTTACCGACTGGCTGGTCATTTTTACCGACTGTTTTTGCAGATAAGAACGACTATTATTGAGAAAAAAACGACTGTGTTGACGAAAAATCGGCTGGCTTAAAAAAAAAAAAAAAAAAAAACATTGACTATTTTTACTACAAACCGACTGTCTTTATTCGTGCCCCTAGTCGTGATGCCCCTGGTCATAGGGGAGAGGATTATTTAACATTAGATAAGAATTTAAGGTTTAACCTTGTCGCTATGGTATAAACATACACATGACAAACGGTACGAAGGTTGTCAAAAGAGAAGCACAACACTACAAAAAGCTCTTACATTTAGAAAATATGGTTATCACTAAAAAGGATCTGTTAGCCACTGAGCGGGAAATTTGTTAACGCAAGTGCTATTTTATATGTTTTCATATGGCTTGTTTCCAATATTTCTGATGGTTGACAGTGTTAGACGGATACGTCAGCTGAATTTTACAAGAGCGATATTTCGGCCCTTCTTGTCAAGGGTCATCTTAAGGCTCAAGCGTGAAAGGGAAATTGTCAACCATGATTCGCAGTCAGCTTGGGCTGGAGGACTATTTATATTTATGTTGTTTTCATGATCCAAATGTGGCTATCAAACGACTTAATTTAAATTTTAAAGTAAGAATGTTCAAATATTTCGACTGGAAGAATTGTTGAGCACTGTTCATTATCCACTATTTCCAACTACAATCAGTACTATTGCGGTCAGTATTTTAATCGCAACCTGCCTAATCAAAGATTTCGTTCGATCACGTTCCCACTTGTTAAAGAAGATGAACACTGGTGTAGCTCTGGAGTCCAACCAACTGGATGGGAAGTTCCAGTTTAAATATAAACGGACGCTGTTCCAATAGAGAGGCGAAGAGCTTTTACTACTCCAGCCATAGATGCACCACCTCTTGCACCGTCTACTAAAGAAAACAGTTCCGCGATAACACTTTTTATGGCGGAAAAAGTCTTAAAACCCTTAAACCCCGCGAACAAAAGCATGGTTAATTGAAGAATCTGAATTTCTCTTAAATGTCTCATCTTCTTCCCAGGGACGGTGGCGATTTCCGGAAATTAGACACATAGTTAGGTTTTAGCTAGTGTTGATAGGAACTGGATGGGCGCAACTCAGTTTTCCTACATTCATTTATTTTGTTCGGCGTGATAATATATTTATGTATGTACTTACTTATAACCCCGCAACACCGACAAGGTAGAAAAAATTGAAAGAAATAAGAAAGGAAACAACGATGTTCACATAATATCATAAACACCGTAAGGTTAGTATCCGGGAATTTATTTATGGGGGTGGTACATCCCAGGGTCGTACCTGATCTATACCAAACAGTTAGACAAGAACGTCAGAGGTTAAACCCTATAAAAAACGATTATTTCTATCTGTTTTTGGGGGGGGGGGGGTCGAACCGCCTAACCCAGGATACCACCTTGACCTTAAACGATCCGAATAGCTATGGGATTTAAATTACAAACACTACCTAATTCGTATAGTCTAACACAAAAGATATATACTGATCGCGAAAGGCTGATGGCATACGGACAAAAAAGTGAAGAGAAATCAAGAATTTTTGAAGAAATCAAGAATTTTTTTATCTCCTATTCTTTGGAGTGAGAATTGCGGAATTGCACAATGTTTAGTTACTCACGTAATACAAATTAAGAGACATGATATTGACAGTGAAAAACTGATTTGGAGTTTCAAAGCTTACGAAACACAAGACAGAATTAAAGAGAACTCCAGCCTTTGGAATTCATCGTCTTTCTTCCCAGGACCATCATCAATTCGTTGTCATTTCAGCTGTCTCTCTAGAACTTGTGTTTAGACGAGAGAAGGCGGGGTGGGAATGATTAAGAAAAGAGACTTTTTGGAACGAGTTGACGGATTACGTCAAGATAAGATAACAAACAGGTGTCGCAGATAAACTTTGCAGTTTTGTTTTGTTGATGCGTGCTGACATGACATGTAATTCGAAGCCTATGCCGGTTGATTCAAGCAGTGGTGTCACGACTAGGGGGGGGGGGTACGTCCCCCCCCCGAACGTTGTCGACCAGTCGGTAAAAAATAGCAGAGTCGCATTTTTTTCTTGGAAACAGTCGATTTCTTATAAGAAAAACATTCGGTTTCTTGTAAAAATAATAGTAGTTTTTCTTAAAATAGGCCGATTTTTCGTCAACACAGTCGTTTTTCCTCAATAATAGTCGTTTTCTGCAAAAACAGTCGGTAAATGACCAGCGAGTCGGTAAATACCTCGCCCCCCCCCCCCCCAAACATTTTGGCTAGTAACGCCTCTGGGTTCAGGGATGATATTTACGAAACGCTAGAATTCCAGGCATTCATCGATGATTCCGTTATTTTTCCAGGACCCTTGCAATACATAGTTTTTCTGCTATTATGTTCCGAGTTCGTAGACATTTTAAAATTTAGCTATGCTTACAGAAACCAACACAAGGCTTCAGCTGTTTTTAGCCTTTCCATGTCCCTTGCCTTGGATGGGAGTCTTGGCCTTGTTTGCATATCCAAACCTCGTTTTGGTTGCAATAGTGCTCCCGCTTCGCTGCTGCAGCACTCCATTGCTTCTACACAAGCTCTGTTTTTGGATTCACTGCCTGCACGATTTCTTCTTGGTTGATGCAGCACCTTGCAGGGAAGAAGGGACTTGAGCCTCGTTTTGTTGCAATAGCGCTGCCGTATCGCTGCTGCAGCACTTATTTGCTTTTACACAATATGCGTTGGGGACCTTGCAGGGAAGCACGGACTTGGTCGGTGAGGAAGTCCGTAGCCTCGTTTTTGTTGCAATAGCGCTGCTGCAGCACTTCTTTGCTTTTGCACAATATGCGTTTTTGGATTCAATTTCTCCTTGGTTGAAGTGGCAGCGCTGCAGCACCTTGCAGGGAAGCACGGACTTGGTCGGTGAGCAAGTCCGTGATTCTTGAGAAGCGTTGCCGTCTTCCCTCGGAAGCACTGCAGTGCAAAAACGGATGTAGAAAGAATCAGTCCGGAATCGGCAGAGAAGTTGACCTGCAGCATGCAACAAAAACGAGGCTCGTGATTCTCGAGAAGCGCTTCCTTCTTCCTCGGAAGCACTGCAGTGCAAAAACGGATGTAGAAACAATCAGTCCGGAATCGGCCGAGAAGCGGACCTGCAGCATGCAACAAAAACGAGGCTCGAGATTCTCGAGAAGTGCTTCCGTCTTCCTCGGAAGCACTGCAGTGCAAACACGGATGTAGAAAGAATTAGTCCGGAAGCGGTCAAGAAGTGGACCTGCAGCCTGCAACAAAAACGTGGCTTTGGTCGGTAATCAAGTCTGCGATTCTTCAGAAGCGCTGCCTTCTTCCTCAGTAGCACTGCAGTACAAAAACTAATGCAGAAAGAACCAGCCCGGTTGCCGAGAAGTGGACTTGCAGTCTGCAACAAAAACAAGGCTCCGGTCTATGGAACATTAGACTTCTCGGAAGAAAAAAAGATCGGGAGCCTGACGTAAAGAGAACAAACGTGGCAAGTGTGATGTGTGACTTGTTATGAAACGTCTGACAGTGTAGTGTCTAGTCTTCCCTCTATGAGCATTGTTTGGTCTCAGGATCTCCAGGTGGCCTGGTAGGGAGGCAGGTACTGGTAGGTCCACACCGTTGAGTAACCGGACACTGGTGAGTCGGTAATCGGTTATACACCAGTGAGAAGTCACCGATGAATCCAAAAATGTCACCACCTAGGTTGTCGCGCCTAAGCCAGAGAAAAAGCTTCAGGTGACCTTTACAAAAATAACTTACATTTATTTAAAGCTTTAACTTACAAAACTCATCAAAACAATTTATAGCACGCAGAATAGACTGGAAACGATATACATTAAATAAAATTAAAGCTTAAATACTGATTACTTCATTGAGGCAGTAATGAAATTTCTCAACTATGCTTAATAACTGAGTTTATATTTGCTTGCACGCGTTGACCACCCGTTCGGTGGTCCCCTTGTAGCAAGCAGCAATACGACAGTTCTGAGGGGACGTATCCCTGTTCTTTCGTGTCGGAGCCCTGTCCACTTAGAACTCTGAACCTTGTCCTTGGTAGACTCGCTTTCCTATTGGCCTTTGTTGTTATCACTAGCTCTCAGGGCCGTATTCAGGGGGGGGGGGGAGTTAGGGGGTTGACCCCCCCCCCGAAACATACAAAAATAATCATTTTTATAAGCTTTTCCCTCTGATCTACGTCTTTTTTGTACTTTTTTATCCGACCAGCAGGCCCCCCCCCCCCATAAATAAATTCCTGGATACGAGCCTGCTAGCTCCCCTATAGAATTTTATGCTCCAGAAATTCCCCCGCTCAGTTTCATTTTGCATCTATCGGTCTTTCGGCCGAGCCGAGTTCACAAGTAACGAAGTACAAACCCCGCGGGAAGCTTCTGGTACAACAGTTTCAAAAATGAGGAGGAGAATCTTCAAATTTCCTTTCTCAAGTCCCCGCGCTTCGCTTTTGTTTCGTTTTACATCTAGCACCTTGTCGGCCGGGCCGAGTTTACCAGTCAAGAAGTGCAAACCTCGCTGGAATCTTTAAGTACAACAGTTTCAAAAATTAGCAGGAGTATAGCTTCAAATTTCCTTTTTGACTTTACAAGAATGCAAACAGGTTTATCTTTTGTTTCGAACCACCAATCTTTTCCTTGGCTTTTCCTCACTTTTTAACCATGTCGAACCTCGTCTTCAAATCCGGATAGATCCGGGGGAAAAAATTCTGGAAAATCCGACAGAGTCAACACGTACCAACCAGAAAATCATAAAATCATTGATACTGATATTTTCGAAAAAAAAACATTTAGAAAAAGCTGAGTCTAACGATAAAAATCCCTCTTTTAAGACTGCAATCTTAACGAAGAACACGGATCTGACTTCTGGACTTCTTTGATTTAGTAAACAGTTTGAACAAAAACAGGTGGCACTAAACTACAAATATCTAACAGCAAGGGCCCATGATAATTCGTATATAATTTTGGTCACAATGGCCATGGAGAAGCATCTGGTGTATGTGTCTGTCGATCGGCACCTCATTTAGAGGAACTCGGACAACAAGATCGCAGAGCTTTCAAGTTCGCAGAAGAATCGGACTAGTGAAATCTCTTGTGAGCTACGAATACATCATGGGCCATTGGCAATACCAAGAAAGTAATAACAAGAACAAATAATCACATAGAACCTCTGTCTCCCTATCTCTGTACTGGGACTATTCGGAGTTGAGTATTTCCCCGTACCTTTTCCGCTGCGAACGAGCGGAGGTTACAAGCTTCGTGCCACATCACATTTCGTTACCTCGAAAATTAGCCATATCGCTGTGAAACCGCCTTGAGGAAAAGTAGAAGACAAAGCTGATTGGTTCTTTGGACGCGCTCACGAGCGGGTCAACCCGCGGATTACGCCTCCTGCATTTTCTTTATCTGCGATGAGGAACGGCGAAGACGGAAGTAGGGTAGACGGGTAAAAAGCTACAGTAAATACCTCTAGGTCCACTCAGTTTTGTCGGAGTATTCATAGTCGCTGCACGGTACCAAAGACACATGTTCTATCTTATTGTTTGTTCTAGGTAATAACCATATACAGAATAGCACCCTCCTACCCGGAACTTGGCGGCATTGAGCTATACCTGGGTATGTCGGATCTATATGGGTCTTCCCGAGGAGTCGCAATGTTTTGTCTACACTGCTTTGTCTTAATTTGTAACAGAACTGGGTTGAGGGTAGTGAAAAGGTTATTATGTGCCTTGCTGGTTCAAGTAAATAACTAAGAGTTACTTTATTCAACCGCTATTTTTTTGCGATTCCACTGTTGGATTTTTGAAGAAAAAAAATTTCTGTTAAATGACCGCTGCCGCGAGTGAACCTCCGGACGAACGAGAAACGTCACGCGAACGATGAATCAAATCCTATGTCAACCAATAAACAGCGTTGGGGCAGCTGCGGTGAAGCTTCCGACTCTTCCGCTAGGTACACGGTGATTCTTCATCGACACGTAGAGTTAGTGATCAAGAGTGTTGCTTGCACTAAGTTGTTTAGAGCTCCTTACACCAAGAATACACCTTAAGAATTACTAACTCCGCAAATATTGACGTGACCGTCCAATGCGCAATCCGAAAGATAATAGTTGCGTTTTTGATCCGAATTCTTCTCGCGATTCTCCTCGCAATTCTCCTATTTCGCGTTTTTGGACTATTCAGTGGAAGCGAATTCTCCTTTTTTTGCGTTTTTGTCAGAATCGAGAGAAAGCCTCGCGATTCTTCAGAATCGAGAAGTTGCTCAGGGAGTGAATTCTCGATTCTACTCTCTCCGTTCTCCTCCCTGATTGGTCAACAGAGTGGGGGTGTTCAGTTCAAGGGTTTTAACGAAGGTGTGCGAATTTATCGACGGAGCGCTGAAGCTTTGTAGTGAGGCTTCATAGCCGTAGGAAAATATTGTTGTTGTTTTCTTTTGTAATGTGTACTATGGTTGTGTTACGTATATGGCCCTTGGGCTTTTACATACACCTATTATTATTATTATTATTATGCATAAACATTGTTTTTTTCAAAAGCAAGAAGAGCAAAAACGGTGATTTGTACGAGAATCGAGAATTCAGAAGCGAGAACGGAGAACTGAGAATTCAGATAAAAAACGCAACTAATATAAAAAAGCTGTAGGAATATTTCTTGAAGGAAACACACTAACAACTTTTGTTTGATAAGCCCGGCTCTACTCGTAATTCGGACGCGGTCGTGCCAGAGAAAACTCCTCCGTTTTCCATCAGCGGGAAATGCTTAGAAGACCTAGATTACTCGTTACGTCTTGTTTACAAATTTACCGAAACTGTCGCAAACAGATTTATAACATTTCCGAACGAGTGTCCAATTACTGAGAATCAAACGAAACGTGATTTCTCGACTTCAGACGGGTTTTTACGAAGTTTGAAAGCCTTGCGCGGAAGAGAGTTATTTACTGTCCTTTGTCCTTTAACGGAAATGCTGTCAGAGTTGTGGGCTACGGTCATGCCAGAGAGAGCTATTTGCGGTTATCGCCAGCAGTAAATGCTTAGGAGATGTACATTCTTCTTTATACTAGTCACACACAAATTTACCGCGACCTGCAGATTATTGAACGATCGTTTAACTGCTGAGAGTTGGATGAAATGCAATTTCTCGACTCGACAAGGTCTTGCGTGGAAGAAGGGTTATTACTGTTCTTTGTCCTTTAACGGAGATGCTGTAAAAGTTGGGGCTGCGGTCACGTCAGAGAGAAACGTTGTGCTTATCGTCTGCTGATGATTTAACCAGAATAACATGCGTCTACTTTTAACCTATTCTTCTAAAATTACTGTAAGATTTTCTTGCTTAAATTAGACTAAGTCACCGACAAATTCAGTCCCCACATGCACTGGGAGACCGTACAATTTGAAATTGTTCCCCATCTTCGTGAAGTCGGTGGTCGACATCTCCTCCCAACTGAGTTCAAGCTTTTGCTGCTGGGTGAATGAGGTCACGCAGCCACTATCCTCCGAATTTAAGGGGGAGTTACTTTCTGGACGTTGCTCATCCAAGATATTGCCACTATCGATAGATGACGCATCTAACTGCAATTCATCCATGCTATCGCGATCATTGCTACTATCGGGCGATAGTAGATCCGTCTTCGATACCGTATCGAGCTTTAATCGGAGTGAGCGGCGTATATCTGGCACGATACAACTATCAGGGCTGTCGACGTGGAAACTGAGCCGGGAGTGGCGGGAAGACTCGGATTCGCTATCCACGTGGTTTGTATCGAGAGTAAATGGGATGGACTCTGCGATACGATTTTTCAATTCCGGGATGATGAGACTATCGTCAAAGAGGATACGTGGTGGAGCGATCGAAATTTCCGTTTCTTGGGGGAGGGAATCTGAATCGTAAAGATCGGGGGGTGGAGGAGGGAGATAGAGCTCAGGCACTTCGTGACTGGAGGACGTAGATTCGTCGGAGCTTGCTGACTGGGTAGGTTCTGACGAATGGGAATCTTCCAAGAAGTCTTCGAGGTTTTCTCTACTACCTGATTGGTCATGTAGGTAGCCAAATGAGCCGCTCTGGAATAAAATTAAATGTATAAAATCCCAAATTTTAAGCTGAATTGTAAAACAATAAAGAAAAAAACATAAGGCAATGAGCGTGCGCAAGGACGGAGAGATTGGGCAAAACTCGGTTATCATTTTGACTAACAAGGTAGTTGTGGTGTGGACCATTCTACCTACAATTTTGAGCTGAGTCACACAGAGCGAATAGAGAGAACAGCTGTAAAAAGAAAATGAAAACTTTCGCAATTGCAACAAAAGCTTTGTAAATCTTTGTATGAAATTTTATTCAAGCTGTTATCAGCACATGCTTTGAAGATATGGATACAGCTCATAACTAGTCCTCTACAACTTTCATTTAGAAAATAGTTTTACAGCAGTGACGTCCCTGGGAAACAAAGCCTCATTTGGAAGACTAAAAAAGAAGTTCACCTTTTCCCCGTTAAGGGCTCCGATTGACAGCTTAAGCTTGTCATCCCCTTGCAGATTTTCCAGAAACTGAAGAATCGCTACGTCCAACTCCTGGGCTTGGTCCGTCGCGTTTTGGATCCGCGTTGAAATAGCCTCGGCCGCTGGGCGGTTTTCCGGATACTCCATCAGTCTGAAAGGAGAAGAAACGCTATTTAATAATTGACAGAAAAAGTAAACAAAGACTGAAACAAGTGCTCAAGTCAGGTTTGCGCAATGTAACTAAATTCCTTGTATAAGTCTTGAAGAAATGAATTAGTGTACATGCAGGCTTATAGACTTAAGTCTATAAGCCTGTATATGATAGTTGCGTTATCTAAGTCTATAAGCCTGTATGTACACTAATGCATTTCTTCAAATATTTTGTTTTTGAACTAAATCTCGCTGTTCTCCGTCCGGGGAACCCCCAGAAGCGACTTTCTCTGTCCTCATTGTCCCTTCGACCTTCCGTGGTCCCCCTTAGTAGTCCCCCAGGAACGTGGAGAGCTTGCCTTTAGTATTTTGTATATGTTGGGTGCAAATATTTTATTTTGTTTTTTCTTGTTATTAGCTTACTGTTCTAGAACTGACCATAGTTCAAATGATTAAAAATATAATTCTTAAATAGAAAAGCTTTGAAAATCGCGGTGCACTGTGAGGAAAAAAAAATCCCAAGAAATACAAATGAGAGTACGGATGGCCTGAAAAAGCGTGGCTTATGCTTACCCATCTCCCGGCAGTAATGGTTCCAGTATTCTAATCCTCAAGAGTTTTCCAAGCCGCATCGTCCTACCCATTGCTTTCAACAGGGTTTCTCTTTTCTCAAGACACTTATTCATCTTTTCTTGCATTTCCTTTCGAAACTGTTCAACGTCAATTCGAGGCGGGTGATTCAAATCTATAACGTTGCAACTCCCATCCTGTTCGAGCAAATCGTAGCTATTGTGGCGTCTTAGGATTGGATGTAGCTTTTTTTCATATGAGAGAACGTCGTAGCTCTTTTGACGTTGCATTGGCGGAGGGCCTTGCTTCATTGACCCGTTAAGGCGTTTCTCAACGTTATTGCGACGTCTTTCGAAGATTTCCCGGCGACGTTCGAAAATCTCGTCGTTTTCCGTGCGACGTTCGCTCATTTCGTAACGGGGCGAAGCCCGACGTTCCATAACGTCCACTGTGTTTTCACGTCGCAACCGGCCAATCATAGGCTTTGGGCGGACGTTGGTCATTTCGAACGAGTCTTCCTTCTCGGAGGGTTCTTCAAATACTGCTGCTTTTCCATTCTGTCCTTCGTCGTTTCCCATTTTCAGGTTCCGGATGGTGACGTTTTCATCAAACGTAACACGACGTTCTAGGGTTTCATAGCTGCTCTTGCGACGATCTGCTTTTTCGAGAACGCGCTCGACAACGGAGTGAGAACGGAGCTTCATAACGTTGCGACGGACAACTTCCACCAGGTCTTTGAGTGTGCGTTCGTGCTAGAAGGGTGACAAAGGGTGTGTGAACATGCAGAAAACGTGCAAAACACTAGTGCAGTCTCAAGACTTAAACTACAAGCGACAATGAGCGTGTTCCACCCTTCTAACAATAGTAACTATTAGTTACCATTTTCGTTCCAACTTTGTAAAAAGTTACTACGCTGACCGTTCCAACCTTCTCGAAATAGTAACTATTTGCTTACCATGCTCGGGAGCGTAGTAAGCGTGGTAACTACGCATCTCTGTAACGTGATTGGTCGGATTTGCCCGTGTCATGACATTCTGCTGGACGGACGGACGGACCAGCCTTGACGGCAAAAAGCCAGAATTTGTGACGACATGCGTAGTAACTACGGTAAGTAGGGTGGAACACGTTCAATATGATATGATCTATTATTCCAAAGAAAGTTCGTCGGCACAAAAAATGATAAAGTTTTCTACAGTTGAAATACATTTCACGTTGCTATAAGATAGTAACACCCGGATGTTGACAACGAAATGATGGATTCCGGGTACTTTGGATTCCAAAGGATTCCATACCAGGTTTTTTTTTTTTTTTTTTTTCTAGGTCGTACAAGGGCGTCTGGGAATTGAATACTGCATCTTTCCCAATATTCTATAATACTTATTTGTCTTCCTTACTTACTATTTACTTCTTTTCCTTCTTATTACTATTACTTATACTTCTTTACTCTTTATTTTTGTAGGAATAACAAAAATTAAAAATTACGGCTCGACAATTTAATACTGATAACTTTAAATATTACAGTGTTACCCGGATGAGTCTGCTGAGTTTTATTCTAGCGGTATTTCGGCCCTTCTCGGTAAGGGTCTTCTTCAGGCTCAAGCTGTGGAAACGAATTTGTGATTCATTTGATCTGTGGCCTGATATATATTCTAGCAATCTGATTTTCGTCGTAGGAGTAAATATGGTGCTAGAATATCATTTTGGATACCTGCTTCTGTTGCTGCTTAATTGAGTCATTGACAGAAGAAATTTTTTTCAGCATTATCTCCTGCCTGGACCCAATCAGTAGTCAAAAGACGTTTGCCCTTTTCTTTAAAGAACCTGTCTTACCTATAATCCGTACGCACCCTACTCCCATAATCACTCCATCTATTTATAAACCGGGAGACCCCAATTTCGTGCGGTATATTATAACCCCTTCTAACCCCCGCTGATTTTCTCACTTGCCGTGTTTTGCTATCTTCGATGTGTTATCACGCTGTCCACGGTTGTCCACGAGAAGTTTTTCCAACAGAAAAACCGGTTATGTGAATTGTTTGCCTGTTTTCGCTACAAGTCAACGGGTGTCGGAAAAGGCTTAAAACAGCCAAAACCGTGGGTTATTTGTTGAAAGCACAGCATAGTTTTAAAGTATTCAAATATTAGAGAGAGAGAGAGTGAGAGAGAGAGAGAGGGGTTTATTATACAACGTAGCTCTTGGCTAATTTGCAGTTGCAAAACATTACATACACAAATTAGGCTCTGTACGAACATAGACGTAAAAAAAGGCACAAATGAATTAGAATAACGGGTTGTCCTTGCATGTATAGGGGTCAGTTTGAGTTTCTGTCTGGTTCTGCTGTTTGGTGGGGCGTCGGCGGGTAGGATGTCTCGATGCGAGGGGTCCTTTGACCACTGCAATGAACTTTAGAGCAAATAAAATGGGTACCAACCTGCGACATATCACGGTGGAATATCCCTGCTACTCTCAACCTCGTCAGCTGTTCTCTGCTGGCGGACAGTAGATGGGTCCACGTTTGCCCCAGCTCGGCGGCCGCTTGTCGGTTGCTCTCAGTTGGAAGGCGCGCGGAGCGCCTCAGAAAGAGCGCCGCGGCAAGCAGTCCCGCGCCATATTCGTATGTACTCTGAAAAGGCAAAATCGCGTCATTTATTTATTTTTTTAATCTTAAAATTGACACCTTCACTTCTATGTGGCACGAATAGTGAGTAGCACACTTATGAAGCAAGGGTGTGTGGGGATATGGTTAATGAAATCCTAAAAACAACTCGTTCATCGTTCATTTTCAGGAATTTGCAAAAAGTGTTTGGAATATAATCCCAAGTAAAGTCCGTGAAGCCCCGCACCTTGCTGCATTCAAGACCACAGTGAAAAGGTTCTTCCTCGCAAAAAAGTAAGCAAGAGTCAGTCGTTTTTTTTTCGTTTTTTTCTTTATATTTGCTTACGTTTTTTTTTTTTTTTTTTTTCTTTAATATTTGCTTTAGTAATTAGAAATGTAGTGTTAGCAGTAGTATTTATTTTTCACTGGTAGTAGTATTTATATTTCATTAATAAATAGATGTGAATTTTGTTTTTCGCCTATCATTTAACAAGTCTCCCGGGACTTTCCTTGCAGGTCATACAGATTATATGGTATCTATTTCTTTGTAATAGACATAATCCAATCTAAAAAAAAAAATCTAAGAACCCACAGGGATACACTTCTTGGATGGACCATCTAGTGTGTTCACGTTCTTTGGGGGATAAGATTATTAATATTGCTGTCCAATTTGACATTTTCGGTTCAGCTGATTTTCTATTGATTTTTTAGGTAGAGGAAGCCGCATCGCGGTCTTTTGGGGGACAGGTTCAACCCCTTAGCAATGTATGTTTGATTGATTTACTGTATAATTCAGGTATTTCGTGGTTGTCCAACCAAATTGTTTGACCTTTGTTAAGTAATATATATAACAATTGTTGAAATCGAATTCGTACTCAAAATAAAAGGTAAACCATTGAAGTCAACACCCGGAATAAAGTTTCTAACAAAATAACTATGACAAAACAACATCATTGTAAACATCCACAAATATCGGAATGAAGCTATTACAATATCTTTCCCGCTTACATGCGATCGGCATGAGCTTCGGGACTTACTTGCCTTGGTGGCCTTGAGTCTCGGTGCTAGACTGGGGTGAGACTAAAAAATAAGGACTGAGGGTTTACTCTTCTAAGGTGGAAGTTAAGAGCGTGTTCCACCTTCGTACCAATAGTAACTATTAGTTACTATTTCCATTCCATCCTCACGAAAAGTTACTACGCTGACCGTTCCAACCTTTCGGAATTGTAACTAATCGTTACTATTTGCTTACCATGCTCAGGAGCATGGTAAGCGTAGTAACTACGCATCTCTGTAACGTGATTGGTCGAATTCGCCCGTGGCATGCTATCCCGCTGGAAAATAGAAAGATCGTTCCAGCCTTGACGGCAAAAAGCCAGAATTTGTGACGTCATGCGTAGTAACTAGGGTAAGTAGGGTGGAACACGCTCTAAAGTTAGAATTCTTTGTGCTACTACTCCTCCAGTGTGCCGATCGATTTCTTGTCCTGATCGAAACCATCTTCCCTCCCTTTTCCTACTCTAAGATTGTTGCAAATCGTGGACACTATAGAAGAAGAGCGCTAACTCGGCTTTACTCAAATTTTTGTGATCATTCTGTACTGATCTGTACTGGTATTCGGCCACTTCTGTTGACTGGTGATCTAAAACGTATTCGCATAAATTATTACCGGTACTGCAAATTTCTCCTATATCTGCCTCGTTCTTACCGGAATACAAAACTGATAAAGAAGTATTGTGCGACAGATATTACTGGTGTTTTCGAAAAATTATGTTCCAAGCTAGCCAGTGAAGCGCCTTATAGGCTAGGGTGTTTTCATCGCCTTATCCGTCTTTTTTCTGTATGTGATTAACTTTGTTTCTTGTTTTCTCTTGTTGTTTTTCTTTTTGTATTTACTCCACTTAACCTCTGTTCTGTAAAGTGGGTGATAAATAAATTATTATTATTATTATTCTTACTAATCTTTATTATATTCCTTTATCTAAGCTGAGGACAATGAATGAATGAATTAATTTCGAAAAAGCCCGTGGGGCCATGGCAGGAAAACAAAATAAACACAAAATAACACTCACAAACTTATTCCAAAAAACGCTGCCGATGCTAGGCAGACTGCCCGAGGAACCTCCCAAGCCGACGAAGGTCCCAACAAATTTGTTTCTCTATAACCTTAACCAAGTCCTCCTCACTGTAAACAAAAATCTTGCAGTATTTACTACTGGGACTAATATTGTCTTTATTGAGATAAGATTATCCCTAATTCGGATTAATTTTATCCCAGTAGAGATAAGATGAATCCCAGTAGCAAATACTGCATCCTTATTCGGAGAAACTTTTTACAGTGCTCCTCCATCCTATTATGTCCAAGAATCTCTATACGCAGATCAATTACCTCAACGCATCTACCCACCAGATGCAAGATACCCTCCCCTAGTGAACCACACATAGGGCAGAACCAAGGATCAGAACATGGCTTAACTTTACCTATAAACTTTCTTCTTTCCCCCATGGTAGGGAATCTGCCCGCAGACTCACCATTCATTTAAGTTCCTCTGGTCTCGGCCCCGCTTTAAAAAGCAGTTCCTCCCCCTATACCTCTTTTGCCAAAACATACCACTTTAAAGAATACGAACTCCGCACACCGCAACTCCTATTATAGAATCAAAACTAAACCTAAATCAACTGATCCGCTCAATGACACTTCGAAAAAAAATATGATAAAACGACTAAACTAAGATTGTTTACGTATTTGCATTCCGAAAGATCGGGCTTGGGGGGAATTGAGCTGGGGGGAGGAGGTTTATTTCAAAGCGAGGCTAAAAGGGAGGAATTAAGGTTGTTATTAAGTTTTCGGGGAAACTGTTTACCGTTTGGTGAGAAGAGAAATTATATTGATAAATGTCGTGGAAAGACTGATCCTCATTTTTTCTGCCCAATGTGTGGGGTTGCGAATGATGATTTGAGCCATCTTATGTGTGAATGTAAAGGGCTAAATGATTTAAGATCTGAGGTATCTGGTGAAGGAGTGTTTGGTAAAGAGTGGATGTCTAAAATATTAAAAAGTAAAAAGTTTTGGGATGTGAGATTGTTGGGGAAATTCCTCTGAGTTGGTTTGCGGCACCACGATTTGTTTATTTAATAGCCTAGTCATTATTTTTTCTTTGTATCTTGTTAGTAGCTTATGTTTATTCAAACCAATGTTAACACTATACATTTTTGCCATGGCCTTTGGGCTTTCGTGTAAAATAAATTCTGTTCTATTCTATGGATTGTGGTTATAGGAAAGGCTTCAGACCTGTAGAAGTTCGTCACATTTTTCCATATAACTAAAAATCCATCTCTTACTTTAATGTCGGCTACTAACTTAAATAACTAAAAGAAATAAGGTACCCAAGGAGAAATTTAGATACGAAATAGGAGACCAAAGGCTTTATGAATTCCTTCCTGAAGATAGTTGAAAATCATGGACTTGGAAGCCTTGTTTGACAGTCGATTCATCTAGGACGGTACACCTGAGTACCCTCGCCACTGCGTCACACACTGGAAAACGAACCCCCGTTATCGCTATCAAGACAATAATTTTCATCCTTGTATAATTTTCGTATTTGCATACTGTAAGCCTACTAATTTGCACAGCATGTTCTGCGCTCTTTCTATACTATTTCGTTCTGGTGTCACTCATGTTCTGTGAAAGAAGGAGATTAAAAAGATGAGATCAGGTTATTTTAAATATGCAAAGCATATGTTCCACTTGTCGAAATTATGTCATAACCATACGTTGACGGAGAAGTTCAAAATTCCAGATGCAAGTGTTACCCTTTTGGATGTTTCCTCGTTGCTATAAAAAATCATCGACAACAGGGCCCAACCAGCGCACGACCTTCTACACTGCTTCCTGGCTGAAGACTGAAAATTAATTGTCTTTTTCTGTGTGTTTATGTGTTTTCTTTATTTTCTTTCATTTACTTCGCTTTTTCAAAATGGCGAGTTAAAAATAGATTACTTACTTACTTACTGTTGCTACGAAAAGGTCGGTTACTGAATAACACTGAATGACCTATCAGGAACTTGACTCGCGTCGACATTCAACCCACGAAGGGCTAAGCACTTGGCTGTTCGAAAAAAAAATACAAAGAAAGGTGGTTACCTTGGCAGTATCATGAAGTTTCTGTTGTTGATCCTTCAAGTTTTGTACTTCAATCAAGGATGATCCAATCTTACAATTGGAGGTCCTCAAAACGGTTTCCAATTCCTTCAGCCAGTTTAGAGCCTGAAAAGTGAAATAAAACGATCAAGTAAAGCAGGTGTGTGTGACGGTTTTCTATATCTGGTCATCTACATCTCGTCATCCTGGTCTTCGAGTACCTGATGTTTTTCATGAATTTTTCAGGCCCAGTTAGTAATTATGTCTAAATTTTGTGTGTTTATACTGTTATTTTACCTTGTATTATTTCGCGTTATTCCCTTTACTCCGCTACCACATTCTGTATTTGGCGGGTTATAAATAAGATATAAAATATATATATATATCTTTTTGATACTGATTTTCTATCAGTTCCGCACAGCACGTCTCGCATCATATCTGTTTAAGCATGTATCAGCCTCATCTGGACTGGCGAGAACTCCGCGCAATGTACTTCACCGATAGCCCGATAGCGCCTGTGGTTTCAGCTACGAGCGAACTGCCTACCAGTACGTGGTCGGAGTAATACTCTATATGATAAATCCAAAACACGACATGATCCTCAGGAAGAAGGAGTAAGCGTGTCCGTACGACTCAAACTCAACGACTTAAATCATGTGTCATGCCCGGGCCCCACTATAGTCACACCTAGTAATAACACCGGTAATAAGGCCGTCTTACGGTCGAATTGGGAAGAAAAGACGCTGAAAACGTAATGTTGTCGAGATGGAAAAATCCATCTCCGCCATTTTAAAACGCATCTTTCGAGTGTCTGGACCAATCACAGACCAGAGTCGCTGATTTTAGCCAGTTTTGTTTACGTTTGAGTGATGATGGTGGTAATATATCTTGGATTTCTTCGTTCCAGGTGTGACCAGGATGAAATGTAAGAGTGGGTAGTAACCAAAGTATCCAAATAATCCGTTTTCTGGTTGAATGCGAGCAACTCTTAGTCCCCAGGAGACATCCGATGTTCTTGAAACAAAAAATAAACCTAAGATACTAAAAATATGCCAATTTTTAAAGAGTGTATTAGTTAAATAAGATAAGTATTGAGTGATGTAAAGTGTACACTTCATGTATTTTGTACGACCAATTGGCAATTAAATATATTCATTCATTCAATATAAGCTATAAACCCTCTGTTGGCTGTTGTCTCTGGGCTGCACATGCGGCTATCTTTTCCCATTTGGCTGAAATGGGGGGGAGTTGGTATACTGTGGGTTTGACCCAACTTAGTCTGTAAAGTGTGAGTTTTTGAAGTGTTATTTTGTTATGTTATAATGGCCCTAGTTGGTCGGGAATATTCAAATAAATAAATAAGCCATTCATTGACTGAACATTGGGACTTCTGTACCAGAGAAGTCCCAATTATTACGAGCTCTCTCTACACCGTACACCGTTATCTACACCGTTCTCTCTACACCGTATATAAGAATCTCCCCTTCACAAAAGTTGTCACAGTGGGCATACGCGTATCAGTGCGTGAGGGATGTGCCTTATCTGATGCTCAAATACTTTATTACACATATAGTCATGACGGGCATATAAAGCCGTATGAGTCACACACACTAATTTGCATAAATTGCTGTCATGTAACAAGAACGTAATAAGACATTCTACCATTTTCTCTTCATGTAATTTTTTCTCTTTTTTTTTTACAAAATATCATGAATAATTTGGGCGTCCTCTCTTGCTTTTCGACCGGTTATAAATAAACTGAACTGAACTGAATTGAAAAAGAGTAGACTCACTTGGTGGGCGTCTTTCTCGCAAGAAAAGATCTGCACAATCCGCTGAAGTCTGAGCCTTTCCAGAGCAATCGCTTGCAAGGCCGCCTGGTGGCTGCTTCGACAGTTATCCAGCAGCTGAAGAGCGAACTGGGACTCGCGCGCGGAATTTGAATCGTTCAGTTGGCGCCCGATTTGATCCATCTGGACGGGGGATAGAAGCTCGATCAGGCGTTTGCACTCCCCTTCAACTTCGGATAAGACAGGATCTAAAAAAAAAAAAAAAATTAACCCTAATTTGATCTTTTCAAGTCGTCTTTCGCTTTCTCTGGACCTTCCTCGTCGTCAATGTGTCGATGGGAACTATAATAATGGGGGGGGGGGGGGTCAGGGACTGACTGGGAATGGATGGGAACGTCAGGCAATTTTTCGAACACTCCTCTACGTGCGTCCCTATGTCACCTTTACTGTGTGCCACCAAGAACAAATAAGCCAATAGAACCTTCATCTTTGGTCCCATGCAACGACAACAGGTATCTCGACAAAACTGAGCTAAGCTAGAGGTATTTTCTAAACTTCGAGTTGCTGCCCGTCTACTTCCCTCCTCGTCGTTGCCCATCTCGGCGAGATTCGTACAACCAATCGGGTTTTATTTTGGAATTTTTTTCTTCGGGCTTACTGCGATATAGCCGTTGGTAGAGTAAAGATTTAGAATTTTGTTAGATTAAATTTTATTTTACACATGTATACGAAACATTTGCAGCACCTGCTAAGAAAACCCCAAAGGGCTTGTTGGCCGCAGGTGGCAGTCTTCTCTATTCTACATATTGTGGTAATGCTATTTTTACTTGATTCTACATGCCATTCATACACGGTTCATACAAATAGGACAAACATTCTGCTTACAAAAAACACTCGCGCATCATTGCTATTATTTTGCAAAGAAAAAATTTATTCGTTGTAGCCTTGAAGGATGCCAGAAGATTCGTATTTCTAATTTCAACTGGAATTATATTCCATACAGAGGGGGCAAAATTTCTAATCATGAAAGAAGCTCTAGTTGTGTTTCTGAATGGGTGTACCAGATTTGATGCCCCTCGTGTATCATGACTATAGATTTCACTATTAATGGAGACAAAAATTTCGAAAGCAGAGGGAAGTATATTATGATAAATTTGTATGTGAAAATACTAAACCGAAATGAGGGAGACAAGATCACCAGCGGATGTGAATGATTATTACGCATTACGCACACAACTGTACCTTTTCTATCCGCAAAATATCAGCCGATATTATTCGACGTAAGAAGTCATTTACACCAACCTATTTCATTCAACTGATCATTCAGAAGGTGGGATGGCGTTAACGCAATGACACAACTTTTCTTCTTGAAAATATGGCTGATTGTTAAGAAGAAATAAATGGCATACAAACCTCCACACAGATTAAGAAATATACACTGCCAAATACTTAGTTTTTGGGATCCCAAAACGTAAGTGGAGGGATACCTATGACATCGTAAAAGTTGTCCTTCTGTCCGTCCGTCCGTCTGTCCGTCTGTTAAGCACGATAATTCCCGAAGGGAATGAGATATTTTGATGAAACTTGGTGTGAGGACTCTTTGGGTCAAGGGTAAGGTCAAATTCGTAGATGGGCTCTGTAGCTCTACATTTAGGGGTGGGGGAGAGGGTTCAAATTAAGGGGCAAACAAAATATTTTTAAACAGCTAATGTGATAGTCGATTATGGGGTAAGAAGACATGCTGAACACGAACATGCAAAACATTTTCTCGTCCGACAAGTAGTTCGCCCGGAATCCGGAAAGTTGGTTAAAAGTAAAAGTTTCTTTTGAAGTTGATTAAATGTTCGATTTCGGGGTAAGAAGAACGGGGGTAAGAACTTCCTACTGTTGTTGATTATTTTTTTGGTGGCGGAGCCATTTTGGTCAAAATGCGAGGATTTCAAAGTTTTGGGTTGGGGGCTCGGACCATTTCCCTATAGCTTTGTTTGTTGATTCTCCTCCCCTTACAAGACTTAATAGAGACGGTTCGTTAAGACCCAATAGGAATAGACTAGATGATCAGATTGACGTTAGGAGACCCATTCAGTTGTATGAGGAGGTAAGAAGTAGATATGAACAGGAATTAATTTCGGATGAACCCCAAGCGTTTTTAGAGGAATGTAAAGAGTTGGCAGGGTCTAACCCATCAAACCAGACAGTAAAGGAACTGTCGGCATTTGTGCATGAAGTTGCTTCGAAGATCCAAGGCCCCAGTCTCGATACATGAAGGGTAGGTACGGAAGGTTATTTTTATGATAAAGAGTGTAGAGAGGCAAAACGTAGGATGTTAAAAAGGTTAAGAATATTGAAAGGTTGTAGTACAGAAAGTTTAGAAGGTAGTCTAGGAGACTATAGAAAAGCTAGAAAAGAGTATAAAAATTTAGTTACAAAGAAGAAAAAGGAGAGTTTGGAGGAAATGAACAGTAAAGTGGTGCAATCGGTGAAAGTGTCAACAGCGGCTCCACGTGAGCTGCAACAACCGTCGGCGGAGTCTTGGCCTGGGTATTTAGAAAGTCAAGGGTATGAGGAAAAAGAAATTTTTTCAAATGAGTTTGTTGAAGGGTTGGAGAAGCTTTATCTTAAGGTTGGTTTAGGACCCGATGAACGAAAGTGGATAGTGAGTTTTCGTGCAGATGCTTTACCGGTGGGAGCGAGAAGAAAATATATTGGGAGAATTAAGTGCGGTTCTGGTCCTTATTTTTGCCCGTTATGCGGAAAGATGGATGAAGATGTGGAAAACTTAGTCTGTTCTTGTAGTGAGTTGGGGGGATCTAAGGAGAGAAGTTTTTGGTAAGGAGTTTATTCAAGAGAGGTCTTTGAAAGATTTGATGGGTAGTAAAGTGTTCCAAGAGTTGCGTCGGTTGGGTAGATTCCTGAAGGTTGCCATGGAGCCCCGTGAACGTTTTATTGTAGGTTGATGTTGTGGTAGGGATAGGTGTTAGTTTGTTTAATAGTTATTTAGTTATTAGAAGTATGAGTTGAGTGTTGAATATTTGGATGGGTACATTGCAGTTGGAGTGCTTGTTTATTTTTATATGTTGTCCCGCTATGGCCCATAGGGCTTTTATTGGGAATACATTCATTCATTCATTCATTCATTCATGCTGAACACGATGGTGAAAACCGTTTTCTTGCCGGACGAGTAGTTTGTCCGGAATCCGGCAAAAACCGGAAAGTTGGTTAAAAGTAAAAGTCTGATTTTGAAGCTGATTAAATGTTCGGTTTAGGGGTAAGTAGACATGCTGAACACTTATGTGAAAAAAATTTTCTACCTGGACAACTAATTCGCCCGGAATCCGGCCAAAACCGGAAAATTTGTAAAAAGTAATAGGTCTGATTTGAGACTTGGGGGTAAGACGAGACCCTGGCTCTGTATATGACAATCTTTTTTTACCCGGACGTATAATTAGTCAGGAATCCGGTTGTAACCGGATTTATTTGTTATACGTTAAAGTTATATTTTAAGTTGATTAGATGTTCTTTATAGAGATAAGGATATATGCTGATTTCATTTCTGAATTTTCTATTTTTGTTGGACATTTAGTTCCCTCGGAATTCGGCCGAAACCGGGAATTTGGCAGAAGTATAAAGAAGAAAGTTTCGGTCAGTATATCTGAAGTATATCTTGTTTTACTTCTCATTGGTACTCTAGCTATAATTTGTATTTCTCTTTGACTGTTCTGGTGGGAGCTAGTTTGATGTGTGGGAGCAGAGGAGCAGTGAGAGTTGAATGCCCGGCAGTATGCTTCCACTCGCTCCACTAGAGTGTTGAGCCCTCGTTCGAACTAGTGACTTGAATGTCCGTGATCTAGACAGTTCAGATCAGAGCAAAACAGCCCCAGTGAGTAGTCCCAAGACCTAATGCTTTCCATGTATCGGAGACGGGATTTATTCGTAGCGCCTCTCAGTACGCTTGGGACATTCAAAGCGAGACAAACTTGCGGGTTAGAAAATTTCTAGTACAGCTAAGGGCGGTCTTCACACATCAAGGAAACAGGGGAGTTGGTATCTTATTTTGCTGTGTCGGAATATGGAGTTTTCGGAGCCACGGTGGCGCACGACTAGTTGAGTTTCAGTAGGGACGTTCTCTATTGTAGTGGGGCTAGTGTCGCTGCTATTCGAGTGTGTGTGTCGTTTCTTCAAGTTTTGTCGCTACTTCCTAGTGTTATTTTGCTCTGTTTCAAATGCTAGAATCTTTCTGAATTTACTTGTCCAGAGTACAATTCATACTAAGACAGACACGTCGCAAGTACAGACATGTAATGAGGGCGACATAAGACATTACTTGCCTTTTTGCAGATACCATGGCATCCGGTACCATTGTCAACTTGACCAGTTCCTGGTTATGCGGCCAGTTATCGTGGCATCTAGCTTTAACACGGTCCCGACCTTAGTAACTGACCGTGGTATCTGAGAAGTCTTCTCATTTTGATCCTCACCAAAACAAGAGCCTAGATTTCCGTAAAAGTGGCGAAAGGTTTGTCATCTTACGATATGAATGGATATACTACTTCTTAGGTGACTTTGAGAAATACGAATTTCGCGATGGTCGTTTTTGCAAACCAACCGTAGTATATTAGATACCGCGGTAACTGCAACAAACGACAAATGCATCTCCAGCTACCTTGGTATCACATACCAAGGTATCTTCAAAAACGAAACTATCATATCGGACCCAGCTTACCAAATAGAGAGTGTTTATCGTCGAGTTCTTGCACGAATTTTTCAATTGCCGTTTTTGTTAACCAACCGTAGTATTAGAGACCACGGTAACTGCACCGAACGACAAAACGCATGTCATATAGTGTACGAAATGTACGAGGCACGAGTATTAAAAAGAGGCATCAAAGCTAAAAGGACCATCAACCTTGGTATCAGATACCAAAAATGAAAAACACCTTCTGAGCGAAGAGAGTATGTTTTGGAATGGCCGTCGAGATGTTTATTCCGATATCAACTGAGATGGAGGTATGTTAACTAACTATTATAACTTTTTCGAACAGGTACTGACTTGGGACTTTTATCCAATGCACCATCTTTGGAAAGAAACATGTGTGATAATAAACACTGTCGAGCTCAGGCCTATAGGCGTCCACTTGAGGACTCCCCGCGTTTTTGTTTGTCCCGGGACTCGCTTCCCGTATTCTCGCGAGTCCCCAGGGACAGGGAATGCTCCGATTATCATCACCGTCATCAACAAGACCAAAGACTTCGACGGGATCCAAAAAATTCAATATCTGATCCAGACAATTGGGTCTTGTTTCGCCGGACCCAGTCTTCGCTAGACTCCAGCTACTTTGGTATCAGATACCAAGGTATCTGCAAAACGCAACTATTCTATCAGGCCAAGCTTACCAATTAGAGATTGTTTATCGTCGAGTTCTTGCAGAGCGTCTTCGGCTTTGCTCAGGTCTTCTTCAACTGGAGACGATCCGACACTCTCAATTACCTCTTCAGCCTTGCGAAGACACTGCAAAAGAAGAAATTAGAAAGGTAAAGAAAGTATAAAAATAGGCAAGGCACGGCACGACATAGTGTACGAGGCACGAGTACTAAAAAGAGGCATGAAAGCTAAAAGGACCTTTTCAGGCTTCAGAGAGAGGGGCAGGCAGAGGCGCCGCGACTGGGGGATGGAGGTGGGAGACGCCCCCTCCCCCACAAAGCCGTCGGTAAAAAATATCGAGTCGGCGCGAAGCGGCGCGATTTTTCGTCAAAACAATTGATTTTATTTCCATGCAAACAGTCGGTTTTTCTGAAAATTGGTCTATTTTTCGTCAAAATAGTTTTTTTTTTTTTTTAAATCAGTGGATTTTTCTGAAAATCAGTTGATGTTTTTTAAAAATTTCATTTTTATCGTTGAAAACAGTAGTTTTTCTGCAGAAAAAGTCGGTAAAAAATAACCAGCCAGTCGGTAAATGCCTCGTCCCCCAAAAAAAATTTTTGTTTGGCTAGTAACGACTCTGGGGGCAGGAACAATGTTCTAACGTCCCTTCTTTTAGGCTCTGGAGTTACGAACTCTTACTTACTTGTCTACTTCTACTACTTGCTAATCTCTTTTTATTACTGGTGCCTCCTGCGCCATGACGTGCCGTGCCTCTTTTTAGTCGATCCGGAAAGTAACCTAGTATTTAAAAATAAAAAATAAAACAATTCCCGAGAACTATAGTATGAGGTATGAGGCGCAACAATAAGTAATAATAAGCTCACAAACTCTGCTATTTCTTATAACTAAATTCCTAACAATTCCTGAGAACTAGAGTATGAGGCACGACCCGATGAAAAATTTGTAGCCTGCTTAGTAGTATGGTAGTAGTACGAAAACGTTGCATGGAATACTATGTAATAGCAAAGAATACTGTCATGTAATGCGCCTCAGACTGGTCCAATCTTATCTAGTAGTATCCAGTAGCATCCTGTCTTGCCATAGTAGCATCCGGTCTTGCTAATAGTAGCATATAGTAGTATGCAGTAACACGGTAGTCTTGAAGTAAAAGCATGTAGTAGCATCGTTAGTACTGCATACTACTTTTTCTTACTACTTCATAGTACTATTTTGAGATAAATTTTTCTTCGGGGAAGTATGAGGGTCAACAGTAAGTAATTATCAACTAGGAGTAGAGATTGTTTACTGAGTCCGAGGTAGCTTTACTGATGTGAATGATACTATTTCTAGCTAAACAAAACAGTGTTTTTAAATGTGGCTGTCCCATGACATTTCCGTGGGACAGAAAAGACCACTTCTTTTTATCTGTATGCGCGGATTAAGGAGGGGGAGGGGAGTTTATTTTAAAGCGAAGCTTAATAGGGAGGAGTTAAAGTGGGTTATTCCGGCAAGGGGAAAATTTTTAGGTATTTAGGTAGGGTGAAGTCGAATGTTGGTCCCTATTTTTGTCCGATGTGTGGAGATAGAAATGAGGATTTACTGCATTTTATGTATTTTTGTAAAGAGTTAAAAGACTTGAGCCAGGAAATTTATCCAGGGAGTTTTGAAAGGGAGGAATGGGTGGAGTTAATTTTGAAGGATAGACATTTTGTGGGGTATAAAGAATTTGGGAAGGTTGGTGAGTTTGGGCATGGCACATAGAGAACATTTTTTGTAAGGTGAGTTAGGAAGAAAGGGGTATGTATTGGATTATATAATGTTAAATGTATTTGTTGGATTAATTTGGAAATTTTTGACATTGAAGTTAGTTTTTCTTTATTTTTCTTTGTATTTGTACCTTTCAGTGTTAATAAATATCTATCTATCTATCTATCTATCTATAGTAGTCACGAAATCAATAGGAATGAATGAAAGTTTTTTATGTCCCCAAAATGACTGAGACATGAGATGGAAATGAATAAAATACAAATATAATAAAAATACAAATATTGACATCTTCCTGACATTAGGGCAGATAATCCGTGGCACTCAAAGTCATACAACAGATTAAAGATCCAAATAAGAATGCGTTTTATCGATGTCGTAACACACACAGTATTTTAACAACATCAACCGGATACAAAACAAGAAGGACAAGCATTTACCAAAACCCGAGTTCCGATCCATGCTTCTACCACAATACTTGCCCAAATACTAAAACAAAAGACCTATGACTTGTATTCATGTGTCTAAAGCTTCAAATGTTAATAAGGCGAAGGTTAATGCGAATGCTAAAACAAAACGGATCGATTGTCTATTACATGTTTATTTCATGCTGGGATGGGCGCGCCGCATATTTTGCATACAATTTCGGTAAGTATGGCACATGGTATGAAGTATCTGAGAATTCCCACACCCATGCCATATCATGTACAACTGTGAGAAGAAGATGCTAATTAGTCAATTAGGATATTTTTCACGATCTGGATCGCGGGAAGAAACAGTTTAAGGCGGCCCCCATTCTCACCACCCAGTTTTATTTAAACATACGCGCTATACAAAGAGCTTTGTCCTTTTGTTCGTCAAGCTTAGTAATTCGAACGCGAATCTCAAATAATTTTCCTTTTTTTTGTATTTTAGATGTTTGTTTCTGGTCATACATCTGTTGACGAAAAAGATTAAATAAGAGTGGCAGTTAAGTGATGTGTAATTTCGAGCGAGTGGAATCTCTAGAGTAAATGCAGTTGATGACAAGAGTTAATTTACTTGGGTAGCATCATTTACCGAAATTCTTATAAGAAGCATTTGTAAATCAGCCCTTTTTTCTTGACAGACAAGGGGCTAACACTCAAAATGCCCACGATCATAATGCCCACGACTTTTGTTATTTTTATTTTTTATTTTTTTATTATTTTTTCTATTATTTTTTTTTTCCTTTTAAATTATGTGTTGACAATTAATTTTATCTTTATTTATGACTTTATTTATGACTACAAAAACATCGTATTTGGGCTCTGCCCACGAGAGATATATTTTGCTTTATTATTAAATAAATTGAAATTGAAATTGAAATGCCCACGACTCAAAATGCCCACGATTGGATAAATCTGAGGTTTTCAGTCCGTAATTAGCCGTGATTGAGTGACGGGAGGAGTAGACCGAGTATCAGAATGACGATAATCGTTTAATGAACTTGTATGATCTCAGTTATAAATATAATACTGGTTTATTATTATTTACAAGAAACATTTGTAGCGTCGTGGTTAGATGCCGCAAAAGCGCTGTGCTTTCTTGAAGACCATTCTTCGTCTGAAGTCGGCTCCAGCACGGATCTGGAGGAGGTCTGATTCCATCTCGTCTTGGATGGTCTGACCTTATCGCAGAAGTGGAAATAAACGTGGTCTGGCTGTAATTCGTCTGTTAGGGAGTCGGAATGAATGATTATAACGCGCAGCCTAGTAATGATGCGTGTGAATGAGTGTGCATGCTTAAACTTGAATGACCTGTGTAACCTTAAACCATAACCAGGGGCGTCGCTAGCTAAAACTCGAGGGGGGGGGGGGTAATCTCGTAGTCCGCTGTCCCAGGATGATTTTGGCCTCCCCTGTGACGATATTAGCCTCCCCTGTGATCACTTTGAACTGTCGGCACTTTAGGCCGCCGGCATTTCGTGGTCGTGGTCATTTTGAGTCGTGGTCATTTTGAGTCGTGGGCATTTTAATCGTGGTCATTCTGAGCGTGGGCATTGTGAGAGTGGGCAAAAAGATCGTGGTGATTTTGGGAACCACCCAGACAAGGTAATTCACTAAACAAACAGCAAACGGAAAATGGGGAGACATCGAATCGGATATGCTCAATTCCGGTGGTTCCCAAAATCACCACGATCGTTTTGCCCACTCTCACAATGCCCACGCTCATAATATCCACGATCAAAATCCCCAAGGTTCAAAATGCCCACGATTCAGAATGACCACAATCAAAATGTCCGAGGCTCGAAATACCTACGGTTCAAAGTGCCAACGACTCAAAATGCCCACAAGTAAGGTCGACGACCCCGAAATCGCAATCGTCTGAAATGCAGACGACTCAAAAAGCCGATAAAAAAATGCCCACTGGGGCGGTGGGGGGGGGGGGCAAAATCTTCCTGGCTCAAAATGCCGACGGCTCAAACTGTCCACACGGGAGGCCAAAATTATCCTGGGACAACGAGACAGGATAACCACGGAGGTATAGAGAAAGAAATATTATATTTTTTG
This sequence comes from Branchinecta lynchi, assembly GCA_023053575.1. Lineage (NCBI taxonomy): Eukaryota > Metazoa > Arthropoda > Branchiopoda > Anostraca > Branchinectidae > Branchinecta > Branchinecta lynchi. Next base: position 3,342,291 of record JAKZAP010000017.1, read on the forward strand.
TTGATCAGTTCAGAATGGTTTACGAGAAAGTACAGAATAAATTTCTGATCACGTGAAACTAGGCAAAACCAAGGTAAGAATTGTTCCTTGATTAAAAATAAAAATTTTAAGATGGCGGTTAGGGATTCAGTTTTTTTTTCTTCAGAATTTTAGTCATTTAGATTTTACCAGTTTAACCAGAGTTTAACATATGATTACCGCCATTCTTATACTCGGTGTACTTCTTCCGTACGGACTGAATACTTCAAACAATTCAATCGTGGGCATTCTGAACCGTGGGCATTTTGAGCCATGGGCATTTCGAGTCGTAGGCATTTTGAGTCATGGGCATTTTGAGTCATGAGCATTTTGAGCCATGGGCATTGTGACTGTTATCCAATATTTTACAGTACTGTAAAACCTCGATTGAATATTAGAGAATGGGGATTGACGAACTTGTCAACAGACATGTAAGAACATGTCGGTCATATTGCCGCGACCAAGAAACAAGTATATACCATATGCTTCCCTTGCTTTAAAAAGTGATACTAAACCTGCTCTTGCAGACTCGTAGATGGACATTGCTCTCCTAGTCCATAAACAAACGTTAGAGGAAGTTTTACTCGCCAATTTGACACTAGAAACAAATTTTGTCTATAAAGAAATATCTCATTGTAGGTTAGTATGTTTATATTTGTGAATTAATATTTGCTCCATGTTTCTGCTTCGGTGGCCCAAGGTGACTGCGAATTATATTTGACGGTGCAAAACGGATGAGTCAGCTACATTTTATTAGAGATATATTTACAAGCTGGAAAACGAACTGAAGCTCGTTTTCTAGCTTGAGCCTAAAGAGGACCCTTGCCAAGAAGGGCCGAAATATAGCACTATTAAAATGTAGCTGACTTACCGTTTTGCACAGTCAAATATGTTTCTGCTTATCCAATATAACATTAAGTACGAGGTGCTGCGCACTCTCGATTTGAGTGTACCGCATATGCCGGGTAGGCCCGGCCGGTGTCTCACACCCGCCGGCACCACTTGCCGCGTGTTAGGACATTAAAATCTGTATTTTTATGGCACTTGAGCTTACTCAAGTGCCATATAGCGATTGTTATTTCTGTCCGTCAGTCGGTCTGTCGGTCCCGGTTTTGCTAGTTCGGGCACTTCCAGATAAGCTAGGACGATGAAACTTGGCAGGCATATCAGGAACTGGACCAGATTAAATTAGAAATACTCGCTTCCCCGATCCGACCATCTGGAGGGGAGTGGAGGGAGGGGGAATCCGGAAAAATGAGAAAAAATGAGATATTTTTAGCTTACGAACGGGTTATCGGATCTTAATGAAACTTGACATATGGAAGGAACTCGTGTCTCAGACCCTCTATTTTAAATCCAAACCGGATCCGGTGACATTGGGGGGAGTTGGAGGGGGAAACCGGAAATCTTGAAAAACACTTAGAGTGGAAGGATCCGGATGAAACTTGGTGGAAAGTACAAGCACAAGTCCTAGATACATGGCTGATATAACCGGAACGGGTCCGCTCACTTTGGGGGAGTTGGGGGGGGGGGAGAAGTCCGAATTTGTAGTGATCCCGCGAGTTCCGTGCTTCCTGATGTGCTGAGACGATGGAAATTGACAGGCACCTCTGGGACCCGACCAGATTAAATAGGAAATCGTCAATTCCCCGATTCGACCATCTGGGGGGGGGGGGGGGGGGGAATGGAGGGAGGGGGAAGCCAAAATTTGAGGTATTTTTTATCTTGCGAACGAGTCATCGGATCTTGATGAAATTTTATATTTAGGATGACCTCGTGTCTCAGACGTCCCACTATAAATCCGGACCGGATCCGATGACACTGGGGGGAGTTGGAGGAGGGAACCGGAAATCTTGAGAAACGCTTAGAGTGGAGGGATCGGGATGAAACTTGGTGGGAAGAACAAGCAGAAGTCCTAGATACGTCATTGATATAAGCGGACCAGATCTAGGCACTCTGGGGGAGTTGGGGGGGGGGGGGGGGTCCGGATTTCTAGCGATCCCGCGAGTTCGGCATACTTCCTGATGTGCTAGGGCAATGAAACTTGGCAGGTATGTCAGGGACCCGAACAGGTTCACTTGAGAACAGCCGTTTCCGCAATCCGACCATACTGGGGGGAGTGGATCGATGGGGAGTCCGGAATCTAGTGGCGTGTATAACTTTTGAACGGGTGATCGGATCTTGATGAAATTTTATATTTAGGATGACCTCGTGTCTCAGACATCTCACTTTAAATCCGGGCTGGATCCGATGACACTGGGGGGAGTTGGAGGAGGGAACCGGAAATTTTGAGAAACGCTTAGAGTGGAGGGATCGGGATGAAACTTTGTGGGAAAAACAAGCACAAGTCCTAGACACGTCATTGACATAACCGGACCGGATCAGGGCACTGTGGGGGAGTTGGGGTCGGGGTCCGGATTTCTAGCGATCCCGCGAGTTCGGCATACTTCCTGATGTCCTAGGGCGATGAAACTTGGCAGGTATGTCAGGGATCCGAACATATTGACTTGAGAACAGCCGTTTCCCCGACCCGACCATCGTGGGGGGAGTGGGTGGATGGGGAGTCCGGAATCTAGTGGCGTGCATAACTTTTGAACGGGTGATCGGATTTGAATGAAACTTGTCTGGTGAGCTATCGCCTCGGACGTTCAGTGTCACGTCCGGGTCGGGTCCGATACCTGTGGGGATGGAGGGGGGGGGGGGAACTCGAGAAACTCTAAAAGCAGAGGGATTGGGACGAAACTTAATGGATGGAACAAGCATTAGGCCTAGATGAAATTGAAAGAGCCAGATGGTTTCGGGGCTCTGTGGGGGGAGTTGGAGGGGTTTCCTGGAATTCCGGTAGTCGTGAGTTAGAATAGTTCCAGATGTAAAACGACAACGAAACTTTGCAGGCATATTAGCGACCCGAATTATCTTGACTTAAGAACCTGACACAACATACCCCCGGAAACTTCCGTTCCTAGATCCGAGCATTTTTTGGGGAGCACGAGAAGAGAAATATGGAAATTGACTTCTATAAATTGCAAACGAGTGGTTTGATTCGAGTGAAACTTTATGGGTGATACGAATCGATGGCCTCGACATATAAAACATGCGTTCGAACCATATGCGACCACGATTAGGGGAATTGGGGGTGGGGGGACTTTTTACATGCACAAAAACCAAACGGATGGACCGAATGAGATGCAAATTCGACAGTGCCGAGTTTATGCGGCCTAGATTTGTTATTTGGCGTCCGGGCCGAATTCCGCCAAGGTAGGGGGGGGGGGTACTGGAAACTTGCAGATAGGCTAAGCTCCAATTTCAGTAAAACTTGATGGACAGGAACAGGGAATTAAGAGATTGGGCCCGAACCGGCTCCGACAACGTTGGTGGGAGGGGGGGGGGGTACCGGAACTTTCCAAAAATGCTCAGATTCGAGTGAAACTTGATAGATGGTATAAAAGAAGATGCTTTAGGTGGTCGATTTTTTATATTCCGAACCAGATTCGGCCACGGTAGGTCGAGATAGAGTGGGTACCGGAAATCGTGTAGCACGTCTAGGGATCAAACAAATGGATTTATTGGGATGAAAGTTTGAACAGTCATGTGCATTTGCTACAGACAATCGAGACGATGCCGGAACTGCTCAGAAATGAGTGAAACTAAATATCCTATTTCTATTTCCGAACCGCATTTTTGAATGGCGGGTGTATTTTGTGACGTTCTCATCTAATTTCTTGTACAGCCTACTCGTACAAGTGCCATATGAGCTCGTAGCTCTTGTTTGAAGCAGGAATCGCCTAAATTATGGCTGTCATTGCTTGCTTCTGCCGGTGCCGGGAAAGTGTGTACATATTGGACAAGTCTACAACGGATACGTCAGCTGAATTCGGAAGTGAATTCGGAAGTGCCCGACCTGGGGAGGCGGGAATCGTAGTTTGACTATATGGATATAACAAAACATTTTTGTTGTAGCAGGCACATGGAAAATGTGCAGAAAAATCAAACTAATTTTTCGCATTATCGATTTCTCTAAGTATTTTTATTCCCAAGACTTCCAGTTCCCTCCTTCAACTCCCCCCAAAGTTACCGGATTCTGTCAGGATCTTAAGTGGGTTGTCCGAGACACGAGGTCTTTCCAAATATCAAGTTTCATTAAGATCCGATCACATATATTTTATTTTCTGTTTTTCTTGTTAATTCCCGTAAGTCCAAAGAATTAAGGATGTAAACTAGATCACAGTAAACAAACGCCATATAATACTAAATTCGTTATAGTGATTTCTTGAAGAAAATTGAGCTAGATAATATTCAGCTTCCGAGACCAAAAAAATGTCAAACTGGCCGATGATTTCTTCTTCCGACATATCACATGGTGATATAATTATTTGTTTTAATCCTCTTACAAGCCACTCGATCTCTCGAATGTTTTAGTAACTCTTTGACCACCGTCAGGATATCTTTGGGTTCTCTTCTGTTTTCTTCTATTTGCCACTGGGCAGAGGGGTGAGACAAGGTGGTATGTTATTTCCTCATATATTTAATGTTAGCCTAGCAGAGTGTCTCCCGTCAATCCGAATATCCCTGATTTCGGCTCTTCGAGATGTTTCTTACCCAGCTTATGCCGACGACATAATTTTACTGAGTAAATCAAAAGCTATGTTGGCTGAGAATGTTCCGTCTTGCCACTTCTTTGTCAGCAAAGGGTCTTTCCGTTAGTGCTGGTAAATGCCAGTTTTTTGTTGTAAATAGCACCGTGGAAGGGAATGAATGTCTTGATTGCGGTAATGGGATTATTTTTTCAGCATGTGATACAGTGACGTACTTAGGGATCCCATATGCATCGTCAGCTAAGGTTTCTCAGTCCATAATTGTCAATCATATACGAGAAAGAATTCACAAGGCATCTGGCCTCTTAAGTCGTTTTCTTGGGCGATACAGGAGATACATCCTCGGGTCATTGTTCACCGCTGTTGCTTTACCTCATGTTCTTTTTGCTGCAACAATCGTAGAAAATTTTCGAACTTGCGACATATCTGCTATTAAAATTTCATATTTCAAATTTTCCAAATTTCTCCTTTGGTTCCCCATTTCTTTCAGTAATTCGCAGTTGGTTTCCAATTTTAAAGTAAAAGACCCAGTTTTAATTTTGAAGAAAAAGATGACCAACTTTTATTAAAAAAAGCTTCGGTAGCCCTCCAAACCCACAACCTGTACCCATTTTTTAACAAGTGAATAATATAGTGGGTAAATAATTGTAACTTAGTTGTCGAAATCGTGTGTATTTTTTATAGTATTTATGTGTTAATGAATGGACCAGATGGTTTAGGCATAGTTCTGTTTTATACATTATTTCGTACTCCTCAGTTCTGAGGGAAATAGATAAATAAATTAGCAATGGCGGACTTGCTTTCAGGAACGAATTTGTGACGACCCAGGGTCACCAAGTACGGTAACACCACTGGACGTCATTGTGTAGTCTCTAGCCTACTGGCGTACTAGACGCAGTGTTGCCACCCGACCAAAATTAAGTTTACTAGATTCTGGAAATTTTTTTTTACTAGATCTTAATAAAATTTATTAACTCGAACATTTTTTTTCACGTGCGTTAACTCAGGGGACCCATATTACATTTCAACGACAAAGAATGCATCAGAATACAGAAGACATTTTGAGGCGCTGACTTTGAGTCACACTTCTCATCCGGAAAGAAAGCATCAAAAATATGTCCCACCATGGACTTGGTCATAAAGAGCAGGATGGTCACAAATGGAGGGTGCCCCCCCCCATATTGTCTGCCAATCGGCAAAGAAAATATGAACCGGCGCGGAGCGCCGCGATTTTTCCGAAGACAGTGGGTGGGTTTTTTGTTTAAACAGGTCAAATTCCCTTAAAACAGTCGATTTTTCTGAAAACTATTCGTTCGTACGTTTTCATCAGGGACTAAAGACCTAGCACAATCGTCAAAGAGCTCTGATCCTTGGTAGTCGCTTTGGCCTCTGCGTATGTATGGGGCCAGATGCCGAGCGTGAGGATCAATATTGGTCTGTCTCTGTACATTTCCTCAGAATTTGCGATAAATGACACAACTTCTGGGTTGGACCATTTTTTTTTTACTAGAAATTAGGATTTTTTACTAGATTAGAATGAATTTTACTAGATCCTCTATATTTATTAGATTTATTTTTTTTTTACTAGATCTAGTAAAATTTTACTGCCGGTGGTAGTGTTGGGCGATATTCGATATCGAAACGTAAATATCGATATCGAAAACGATATTTTTTTCATTCATAATTATTGTAAAGAATCCAACATAACCTACATTTATATATCGGAAACTGGAGGCATATGTTTTCCGAAATTTCAGTTCTTATTTATTCGGAGGTTGAGATGATGCAAGATGTTATTTAATGACAATTTCGTTAGTAAACTTTGGCGAAACAAGACGTATCCTACAGCGAAACATACTAAAGCAAGATCGATATCGATCTACCGATTATCGAAAGTGAAAATATCGATATACTAGTGTTGGGCGATATTCGATAACGATATATCGATATATCGGACCAAATATCGATATCGAAACGTAAATATCGATATCGATATTTTTTCATTCATAATTATTGTAAATAATCCAACATAACCTACATTTATATATCCGAAATTGGAGCAATATGTCTTCGTAATTCAGTTCTTATTTATTCAGAGTCTGAGATGATGCAAGATGCCATTTAATGACAATTTCGTTAGTAAATTTTGGCGAAACGAGACGTATCCTGCAGCGAAACATACCTATATATCAAAAATATCGATATATTGAAAAATCCAAATATCGCCCAACGCTACGATATACTGAAAAATCCAAATATCGCCCAACACTAGCTGGTGGCAACACTGACTAGACGCAGGGTTGCCAAATATTTGTGGCCGAGAGTGTCACTTTTTCAGCCAAAAAGTGCCATTCGGTGTCATTTACAAATTCAGAAAGTGTCACAAAAAAGTGTCACTTTTCAGATGTTTTCCACCAAAGAAATACACAAGGGGGAGGGGAGCGCAACCCCCTTCAATATCTCGAGATCTAAAGATGTGTTTTTAAGTGACAGTTTTCAAACTTGTGTCAATATTTACCCACTTTCCGTTTAAAAGTGGATATTAAGTGCTGGTTTTGAACACTGGTTCGACTGATCGACCCCCCCCCCAAAAAAAAAAAAAGATCAGTCTTTACAGTGAAAACGCCGTTGTCGACCATAACAAATATAAGGTTTGAAGCCAAGCTGACCATTCATTACGAAAGAAATAGCAAACCGTGATTTTCGGTTTTTTTTTAAATTAGTTGGTAAATTCTACATAGACACAGAACTCAGAATTGTAAAATAATCACAGATTTGTAAATATGCACTTTTAAGACGCACATTTTAATATTTGTTATTTTATTTGAATTTGTATGTCGTTCAATCTGCATCGTTCTTCTGGTTTTTAGTTACATGTCGTCGTTGCGTGTTTTGTTGGTTCCGACCGGTTTTCTGTTGGTATTGTGTTGGATCTTATGAAGTCCAAACGAAATATCCAAATTTGTATTTATCCCTCAAACATCATCTTACAGGGATAACTAGCTGATCAAGAAAAAAAAACCGAAAATCACAGTTTTCTATTTCTTCCGCCCATAACAGGAGAAGGGATCTGAGAGCCAAGTCATTGCCGACAGAATTCCGGCATATAAACCAAGATAAAAACACACAACCTTTAGTTCCGATGAGAGATCAAACTATTACAATATTTACTTCAGTCATGTTTAGGTTTGCTTCTAAGCAATTAGTGTCGAAAATAACTGACTTGCGGTCACCCATGCAGCTTAGTAACTCACAATGATATATATTTCTATAAAATTGTATGATACTCAGAAAGTTTCTTAAAGTGTCATTTTAGGAAAAAGTGCCACAATTTGGCCTGAAAGTGTGGAAAGTTTCACGGACTTCAAAAAGTGTCATAATGACATCAAAAGTGTCACTTTGGCAACACTGACTAGACGCCGTCCCGTTAGAGACTCCAAAATAACATAGGCAAAGCCTAAGAACCTTACAAGTAAGGGGTAAGGCAAGCATACCTTTTATTGGCTCTGGCCAGTCAAACAAATATTTTACTCCTCAGGTACTTTATACTCACTTAATAATATCTCTCTCAAAAGACCGAAGTTACAGTCTTGTTAACATAAACAATCTATTATTTAGAATAACTATTATCTGGTTAACTTTTCTAACATAATTTACTTTCCTTATTTTTATGCATAATTTAATTATTGTTTAAACTTAACCGTTTAATAGTTATCCTCTATTTTCAACAGTTTCCACTATCTTGAGAATACAGTCACCGCTTGTGATACTTATCAATAAATCCGTGACAGAATTGTGTTCAAGTATTTCGTGGATAATGTTGACTACCGTGAGGATTTTGGGGAAAACAAAGGTAACAGTGGGTTCATGAAAATCCAACCCATCGAAAAACGATGGTGTCTCCCACCTTGTCGGCCCACATGAATCACAGAATTAACTTGTGGAAAAGTTAATTCGGCTTAGCCTGAAGGCTGGTGAATTTCAATTTCAGTTTCTATTCACTTATTTTCCAAAAATTCTTCTTTGCGAAAAGTAGCATAGGAAAATCTCAATACAAATTAACTGACATGCAGGGACATGGTATACTATTACTTTACATAACCTTCATGCAATATAAAGACACCTTGGGTTTCTTGATAAAATATTAATAAAATATAAAATATTACTAATACATGTAAGGTAGCGCGTGGCCTTGGGATTTTAAGACGTTTTCAGCATTTTTTACCCTATCATGTTTTAATTCTTTTATATCATTCTTTGATTGCGCCGTATATAAATTATGGATGCATGATTTGGGCTAGTAATTTTACGTGCAATTTCAAACGAGTGCAGATTCAGCAAAATAAAGCAGTGAGATTAATTGGTAAGTACGATACGGGAGTTCTAAGTACTGAGTCAATTTTTAGGAAACTTAAGATTTTGAAGGTAGGTCAAATTAGAGATTTCCAAATTGGTATTTTTGTGTTTCAGAGTCTGAATGGTTTCGCACCTGATGTTTTTAGTAATTTTTTTCGTTTTAACTCGTTTTATCACGGACATGCTACGAGGCATGCTGGAGACCTGGTAAGTGAGCCAAGAAGTACGGTTCGTTCTAGCCATGTGGCAAGGCATTCAGGTACGGTGGTCTGGAATACTTTTCCAGACTCAATTCGAGAAGCGGAAAGTGTACCGCAGTTTAAAAATCGGTTAAAGAAACATCTCCTTCAGGGTAGTTGGTGAGTGGAGGGTTATGAAGACGAGAGAGGACAAGTTGACAAATTAATTAATAAATTTTTAGTTTATTTTAGCGAATGTTTGGTTAGAATATGATAGTAAATGTGTACTGGTTGCGTTTTTCAAGCGCGTATGTGCTTTGTGTGTAACCGGTCGTCATGCCGGAATGATTTTTTTTTTAGTAAAGTTGTTGTTGAATCCTAGAATCATAAATATATATACAATTCGTTCGTTTTACAATTTTGATTAAAGGGGAGTGGGGTACTCCTTGACTAACTACGAATAGGAATAGGTCACCACCTCGTTCTCGGTGGCAGTGTTTCGTGTTTCAGTGTGCTGATTGCAAATAAAAAAGTCTTGTGTCGACATCATGTATTTAATTTACCATCCTTTGCTTGAGTGTGCTGCATTTAATCTTTTAATTTTTTTTCTCAGGCTCTTTTTTTCTGCTCGGCTTTGATGGGGAAGAAATAAACAATAAGATAAGACTTTAGATAGCTATTATTTGATTTGCTGGAAGAGCCAAATTTCACGGTAAATATATAGAAATATATGCAAATAAACGAAACTGAACGTAATTACGACCTTCTAGAATCTAGAGCCACCTACCCTTGTGGGTTAGGGCTACCCTGAGGGAACCAGTGATATAAAGATTCTAAATTTCTGGGTAGTGTACAGCACTAGCATGTTACCCCCATGAAAGTCTGTTTGAAAAGCAAATTTCCATTTCAGATTTCAATTCAGCCTATTTTAAGGGGTCACCCTGCCTTGCTGCAGGGCTGGGTGCCGCAACGTATGAGTACCATGCCCATGCGCTGGAGCATGCACAGACGCTGGGACACCATGTCCAACAATTGAGGATTTGTTTCTAATCGGAGGTCCTTACCTCCGGTTAAAAGTCCTACCCAGACTCCAGCTTCTTAATCCTAATAAAACCGACAGCTTTGGCTAATTACAAACACACCCTCTATTGCAGTGGTTCCCAGCCTTTTCCTAGTGGTTCGCAGCTATTTTTTACCCGTACATTTGCTATGGGTGCTCTATATGGGCAAGTAATTTTGTGTCATGTTATAAGAAAATCCAAAAAATCCGAAATAAAGCCGCTAAACTTTTGTCACCTAAAACTTTGATTACTCTTAATATTAATGAACTTTACATTAATAATCAACTAATTGATATTTCAAAAATCAGATATTATCAAGTTCGTATTTTCACATATACATTTCTCAATAATATACTTCCCTCTTCTTTTGAAAATTTTGTTCTCCATTAACAGTGATCGCCATAGTCATGATACACGAGGGGCATCAAATCTGGTACACCCATTTAGAAACACGACTAGAGCTTCTTTCGTGATTGCCCCCTTTGTATGGGATATAATTCCAGTTGAAATTAGAAATTCGACTCATCTGGCATCCTTCACGGCTACAGCGATGAGATTTTGCTTGCAAGAGAATAGTAATGATGCGTGAGTGTTTTTTTGTAAGCAGAATGTGCGGTGTATATATATGAACCGTGTATGAATGGCATGTAGAATAATGTAAAAGTAGTGTACCATATTATGTAGAATAGAGAAGACTACCACCTGCGGCCAACAAACCCTTTGGGGCTTTCTTAGCAGGTGCTGCAAAATGTTTTGTATACATGTTTAGAATAAAATTTAATCTAATCTAATCTAAAATCTAATCTAAATCTTTCCGTACGGTGTACCCCTGATTAAGGTTCAAAAAAGCTGCGTACCCATTTTCGAAGAATCATTGTTCTACTATTCTACTAAGATCCGTCAAGATCAGAACGCCAAAGATACAGCATGCGTAAAAATTTATACAGATAAATGGGATATTCGAGGCTGCAAGGTTGTCAATTTTATTTCTTGACGGAGTAAGACATTTTCGAATTCAGAGATTTGGTACCTTCGCTTACCCCTTGCGAGGGTCTCGCGTAACCCCGGTTGGGGGATCACTGTTCTATTTGTGATCGGTGGTCAACACGAGACAAGGTTTCAGGTATCAAACATTCCAATTTTAAACAGCAAACAATTTCGAGCAGGAAAGGTAATAAAAAGTAAAGGAAATGTTCAGATATTGGTAGGATGAAGCATTTGCAATATGGTACCGAAAACTCATGAATGTGCCATTGTACTGCTAATTATCCGATTCAGTGTGGTAGCTGAAGGACTTTGTAGAGTGACAGGCAACGGGCAAAGGGGTTAAAGGCTCTGCCATTAAAAGCCGGAAGGAAGCTAATGTGTGTGCTATTGTTTCATTTTTGATGATACTTCATTCGAAAAAAAGCTTGGAAATTTCGAAACATCGAGCAAATCTGTCACAAGCAGAAACAGCATATTTTGAAGCCATTTTAACGAAGCGACTATGCCCTGGACGAGTCTTCCTTTTCAAAGAATTATAATTGATATTTACACCTCAGTTGTTTTTGGTTAGCATTCACAGTATACCACACATGGAACATAAGTAAGGACCAGACCGGCCCTTAGCCCTTCCAGTACAGCCTTGTCTCCTGAAACTGCAGACTGTCTCCTTTATAACTCATCGAATCCTTTATCGTTACCAAACAACCTCTAAAGTAGCCTCCCCCCCCACTCTAAATATCTTTGATCTTTGCGTCAAGCGATGCATCCTTCGCCAGAGATTGGATTTCTTGGTCGAACAAACGAATAATAACGGATAAGAATCTCGTTATTGAGCCTGTCTTGTTACCCCGTCCAAAAGTGAAAGGTGTCTCAAAATGTGGTGGCGGGACTTCCTTCCCTTCCTGAACTAAGGAGGAGAAACATTTTTTCTTTGCAGAACAGGATTCTCAGGTCGTCTAATCCACTTGTGCGGGCTGCATCTGCCCCGCTTTTGAGGTTGTCTCTGCCTGTGTGGCTGGAATGGGAGCGGTCTCTGCGTGTGACCCAGGTTCCACCTGGAGCCCCTTCGACCTGACTGATTTAGTTTAGTGTACTGTTTGTTTCGAGTGTCTTATTTTTGTTTTCTTTTTTATGGTTTTCAAAAACCGTTAAATAAAAGAAATTGAACTGAATTGAATTGAAAACGTCTGATCCGGATAAGAAAATGTCGCAGCAACTGGCTCCTCAGAAAGCGTCGAAATCTTTTCGCGTGAAACCCTACAGAATTTTGTTAAAGTTTAACCGAAAAGGGCTGAGGGAAGACAATCTAGTAACCCATAACTTATTCACTTACACTCGCACTATTCGCACTGTTTTCTCTTCAACTTACAGTATTTTAAAATACTTGAAGACTTTAAGACTATGCAATGCTTTCAACAAATGACCGAAGGTTTTGGCTGTTGCAAGCCTTTTCCTAGACTCGTTGACTGGTAGAGAAAACAGGGAAACAATTTACGTAACCGGTTTTTCTGGTGGAAAACTTCTCGCAGACAACCGCAGACAGCGTGATACACATCGAAGGTAGCAAAACATGGCAAGTTAGAAAATCAGCGTGGTTCTGTTAGAGCGGTTAGAATGTACCAAACGAAATTGGCGTCTCCGGGTTCAGAAATATATGGAGTGGTTTCGGAAGTAGGTTGCATTAGTATTATAGGTAAGACAGGTCCTTTAAAGAGGCTTGAAGAACCGACGAAAATGAGTTACTTCACTGATCCGCTATTCACGAATTTTCGAAAAGAACTTTCCCTGTCGGATTTGCGGTAGACTACATCTATGCGCTTGTACCTGTGTTGTATGCCTGACAAAAAAAAATTGCAAAAAATTTATATTCAGGCACTAAGAAGTCTTCACCAAGCTCATCACTGGCCACTGAAAAGCCGAGTTCGTGTTGAGGTTCAAATTCTCGGCGTCATCATAGAATTTTCCAGCCTGAGCGGCTTGAGCCTGAAGAGGACCCTTGCCAAGAAGGGCCGAAACATAGCTCTAATAAAAAGTAGCTGACTTATCTGATTTGCGCTGTCAAATATGATTCGCAGTCAGCTTGGGCCGACGGAATATCTATCATAGAATTTGCTATGTGGGGACGTTCATAGATATTCTGAACGTCAGTGGAACGTCACTAGTCAGTGGAAAACAAACAAGACCAAAGGTTTCGATGGGATCCCAAAAATTCAATATCTGATCCAGACAACTGGGTCTTGTCTTAACCAGATCCAGTCTTCGCCAGACTCCTTGAACATTTTTACAATTAAAATTCAGAAACAGATTAAGGCCAAATAGCTAATCACCTGAGAAAACTAAGTTCAGATTTGGATTCAGCATGTGTGTTTACCCCTATAAGTCATATCTGTTAAAAAAGAAAGCTCAAAGAAGAAATCAGGGTATCTTCTTTCCCCAGTAATGAACATCTAATCAACTTCAAATAGAAATTAGCTTATAACAAATTTTCCGATTCCAGCCGGATTCCGGTCGAACTATATGTCCGGGTGAAATACGATTGTCACACAGGGACTCAGCATCTCTTCTTACCCCTAAATCGCGTATCTAATCAACTAGAAATAAAACTTTGACTTCCAACAGTTTTCCGGTTTTGGCCGGATTCCGGACGAACTACATGTCCGGGTAGAAACTTGTTTTCACATAAGTGTTCAGCATGTCTTCTTGCGCTAAATCTAACATCTAATCAGCTCCAAATAAAACTTTTAATTTTGACAAACTTTCCGCTTTGGGCCGGATTCCGGTCGAAATACTTGTCCGTCGAGAAAATAGTTTTCACCATCGTCTTCAGCATGTCTCCCTTCCTCTAAATCGAACATTTAATCAACTTCAAATAAAACTTTTACTTTCAACAAACTTTCCGGTTTGGGCCGGATTCCGGGAGAAATACTTGTCCATCGAGAAAATAGTTTTCACATCGTCTTCAGCATGTCTTCCTACCCCTAAACGGAACATCTAATCAATTTCAAATAAAACTTTTACTTTCAACAAACTTTCCGGTTTGGGCCGGATTCCGGGCGAAATACTTGTCCTTCGAGAAAATAATTTTCACCACTGTCTTCAGCATGTCTTCCTACCCCTAAATCGAACATCTAATCAACTTCAAATAAAACTTTTACTTTCAACAAACTTTCCGGTTTTGGCCGGATTCCGGACGAACTACTTGTCAGATGACAAAATGGTTTTCACCATCGTGTTCAGCATGTCTTCTTACCCCATAATCGACTATCACATTAGCTGTTTCAAAATATTGTGTTTGTCCCTTAATTGAATCCCCTCCCCCACCCCTAAATGTAGAGCTACAAAGCCCATCTACGAACTTGACTGGTCCGACGACCCAACGAACCCTCACACCAAGTTTCATCAAAATATCTCATTTCCTTCGAGAGTTATCGTGCTTACAGACGGACGGACGGACGGACGGACAGACGGACAACTTTTGCGATGTCATAGGTATCCCTCCACTTACGTTTTGGGATCCCAAAAATCACTTAGCAGAATCCAAATAATTCAATGCATTCAACTAAACGATACAAAAATAAGTTCGCTTTTCAGTTAAACTGTAATTGTGTATGTAAAATATTATGGCAAAATTTGAGCTTTTTATAAAAAACGAATGACAATAATAATAAGAGTTCACAACCCCTAGTCGCATGTACACTCCAAAACTGAATTAATCATGCAATTCAAATTCCAGTACGAGAACTTTCACTTGCAAAATACCTGTCTTTGAAGAAAAGCAACTTATCAAACAGTGCCTGCGTGTGTGTTTGAAAGGGACAGAATAAAACACCCGCAGTAAAAGGTTTAATTCAAAAGAAGGGTCTTCTTTTAAATTATTGCTGTAGAAATCTACCGCAGCAGGGGCAGATTAAATTGATTTGTGTGATGAAATGTGACTCCTGAATCCCACGGCTTCTGGATCGGCTGCCCTTGATGGGTAGGGTGTGTTCCACCGTCATTAGGCATATTAAAAAAAAAAATAAATACCAAATTTGGTGGCTCCTGAAAGAGCCTTCAGGCTTCAAAAGGTTCAAAGACGGCATTAAAATACACCGTTTCTGACTGAAACCAGGGACCCATAAATTTCCTGTAATGACTCGCCATTCAGAGGGGCTTGTCATTTCCTATGCTAATGTGTTGGTATGTTCCCCGAGCCTCACGTTTCCAATAATTCCGCTTGGGTCGAATCGGCGTTCTTGCTCAGATATACGAAGTTGCCAGCATGCTACCAGGTACCTAAGCTAGGACAAAATATCCAGGATACTCTTCCATTACAGAGAAAAATTCCCAATTCAGCACAACAGCTGCGAAAAAAAAGTTCTATCTGGACAGTCGGTTATTTTATTTCCGTGCGTATTTCTCGAACTATCTGACGCTCGGTGAAGAGCGCATCAGAAATCTCTTATTGACAAGCCCCTGAATGGCGAGTCATTACAGGAAATTTATGGGTCCCTGCTGAAACCAAGGATAGTTTGTTAAGTTTAGTTGACCTAATTTGATAAATGACATCATTGATTTATATATTCACATTATAAGGCAATCAAGCAGCAAACCAAGCAAAGTGAAAAAAAAAGGGCGGAGAAAAAAAATAAAGAGAAGAGAAACGAGAACAGAGAAAACTAATAAACTAGCAGGAAGGACGCACAAGCACAAGAGCGACATTCCACCATTTTTCTTGCGACAAAGTTACGCATACAACGATACTACTACATAAACGTAGTTCCGCGACGCCGGGATTCTCATATTCCTTCACTAGCGCGGTGAATTCTCAAATAAACAACTAATAATGAATCTGTGACTTTCAGATACCAAATTTTCGAATTTTATTTTCTTCCTGCATGGAACAAGTTGCAATTTAGGACAATATTTTTTGGCCCCTGAAGTTTTGTTTCAGTTTTGCCGTAAATCACAATGTCTTAAGTTTCATAACACCTTTTCACTTAGAAATAAAGTGTTATGACCAATTAAGTTTACACTATTTCGTGCCTAGATATCCAACAACACCTTCAATTAGTAAAGATATGTAACTGTCGTTATGTAACTTCTGACAGTGTAGTATTTTTCCCTATTGAAGGTGTTGTTGGAGATCTAGGCACGAAATAGTATAAACTTAATTGGTCATAACACTTTATTTCTAAATGAAAATGTGTTATTCTTGAAAGTGTTATGCACAATCTGTTATGAAACTTCAGACAGTGCAGGAACGCAATTAGTCAAGACTTGTACTGGTGAAAAATAAGCCTTAGCTTATTATTCCCCGCCCGTGACTGTGACGTCATAATAAAAAATAGAAAAATTTTATTAAATTATTGTTGCAGACTATATAATTTTATCTATATATACAGAGCCGAGCGGCCAGCGAGACGGCCCGACGCGTTTACATTTATAAACCGTTCTAGGGACAATCATTTGCGTTACCCGATGAAAAATTTGTAGCCTGCGTAGTAGTATGGTAGTAGTACGAAAATGTTGCATGTAATACTATGTAATAGCAAAGAATACTATCATTTAATGTGCCTCAGACTGGTCCAATCTCTTATAGTAGTATACAGTAGCATCCTGTCTTGCCATAGTACCATCCGGTAGTAGGCATATAGTAGTAGGCATATAGTAGTAGGCAGTAACACGGTAGCCTTGAAGTAGAAGCATGTAGTAGCATCGTTAGTACTGCATGCTACTTTTTCGTACTACTTCATAGTACTATTTTGAGAGAAATTTTTCATCGGGTAGTAAATGAACAAATATTGCCTTCTTGTGTGACGTCACGAGCCGGCATTAATCGGCTAAGGTTTAGTCAACAACCTTTAAAGCCATAGTTGCGTTTTTGATCGAAGTTACCTTCAACCTCGAAGGTCTTTGTTTAACTGGCCATATTCCCGTCCAGCGCTTCCAAGCGGATTCGTTTCTGTCAATCCCCCTATGCCTCACCGTCAGCACTTGGATCCGACATGGTAAAAATAGATGCACAGGTTAGTGAGTGGAAAACCTGTCATCTGTGTCCCAGGCAATGGAGGGTTTGCATAAGTCTCAGCAGCAGAAAGTGAAAGTGACCCACTACACTATGAATCCGACTTTTTACTATGTCTACGCAAGTGTTGATTATGAGGCAATGGGGGACTAACAGAAACTAGTCCACTTGGAGCGCTGAACTGTAATACCCTGCAAACCCTGACCGTCGAACTTCGTGAGCTAGAAAGTTCGAAGTTTGCTTGAATCGTCGTAGAAACGTCAACCGTGCAAGGTCCGCCGAAGTCGTAAAATCACTAATTAAGCGAATGGTGAACTTCGATGGCGTTTGAAAACGGAAATTAAGCAACCGGCTACGCTAACGACGAACAAAACTTCGATAAAAAACGCAACTCATATTTCACTCACCTCTTGTCTCAGCTGATGGAACCTAAGCGCAACGAACAGTGCTCTTCTTCTTCTCTCAAGGAGTCCGGCGAAGGTTCGGCATACCGAGTCCATTAAATCTCGCTTAGACTTCAGATCCGGTGGCAAATTTGCTCGACTTCTAAGGATAATACCGAGTCGATGACGTACTTCAGCATAGCGACCGTAGTAATCCTAAAAAAGATAAACAACTGGCGTTAAAAGTCTTCTTGGCTGAATTAAGAAATAACTTGAATAATGCTAAATATACTGTTTGAATTAATAACATTTGAATTAACCGGTCGCAGCCGCAACTCTTATATTTTGTTATGTTTTTATGGAGTATTGCTGACTATTTCAAATAGATCCAAAGTCGGCATGATTTCGTAATTTGACAAGCCGTCGGACAGTTGACACCAATCGAAACAAAGCGAACAGACAAAGTGTTTATTAGTTGTGGTTATCTCGCCAGTATTTTCTTCCTTTCCCTCTTCTTTCCTGTTTCCTTTTGTTGTTGCATACTCTCTACTTTTTTACTTTTTGGGATCCCAAAACGTAAGTGGAGGGATACCTATGGCATCGCAAAAGTTGTCAGTCTGTCCGTCCGTCTGTCTGTCAGCACGATAACTCTCGAAGGGAATGAGATATTTTGATGAAACTTAGTGTGAGGATTTTTCGAGTTTTAACCTTTCCAAAGTTCCATTCCAAAGTTATGCATGTTAGCTAGCTTTCACCCAGCATTTATACAGTCCTTAGTTGTGTTTTTGCATATACCATGGTATCTGATACCACGGTCTAAAGTCGTTTTTGCAGTTGTAGTGGTATGTAATACTACGGTCAAAAGGCGGTTTTTCGTGGTATCTGGCCAGGTATCGTGGTATCTGAAAAGTCATCTCACTTTCATTATTTTTTTTTTCAAATTGGTAGGAAAGAAGTTTGCCGCTTAATGATGTGACTGAATCTCAGATTTTCTTTTGGGATGGCTTCGAAAAGTGCAATTTCGGCAATAGTCGTAGTTGCAGAGCAACCGTGTATCAGACACCCCGATAACTGCAAAAACGACTAATTGCAGATCCAGTTACCGTGGTAACAGATACTATGGTATCTGCGAAAACGCAACTCTTGTTTCCTATCACTGTCAAATACTTTCACAGAACTAAACTCTTCTCTGCGCTTCACCTTTCAGACCTTTCGTCCGTATTCCAGTTGTCCGTTTTCGTCGAGATATGTCTGAAAGGGCAAACTGTTGACGTTAGCGAACTGGCTATCATCTCTACGATGAAAATTCAGAAGGGTTGGATTGACTGTGCGGAAGCGCTATACAGATCGATCCTGGCTTTCACAAAATGTCACTGGAGTTTTGTTGGTTGAAGCTTCAAAGTTAAAGGACTTGTCGCACCTATAATGCCAAAGCAACCTACTTCCAAAGTGCTTCCATTGATTAATAAACCTGGAGACCCACATTTCATTTGTCTAAAACCGCTAAGGATGCCACACTAATCTTTGTACTTGACATGATTCACTATTTTACATGCGCGTTATGCTCCCGACGAATTGTTACATGAAGTCAACGGGCCTGGGAAAATGCTTTGATCAGCCAAAGCCGTGGGTAATTTGCTAAAACCAGAGCCTAGTGTTACATTATACAAATAGTTTTTAATATTGGAGCACAAACAGTAAACAATGCGACGTATGCTTTGAAGAAAAGGGTGTATAGCCGACGGATACTGGAAAGTACCACACGAACCCTACGTCTTTATCGGAGTATTTTTGGGTAAGTGTTTCATAAAAGTCCCGTCATTTCTTTATACCTAACATCACACATCTGCACATTCCGATTAACATTTACCTTGACTTCTAATCCCTTCGTCTGGAAAAGTTGATGTACACTCATGCCCTGTCATATATCACGACAGGTGGATGATGCGTCATGAAAGCAGTGGTGTATTTATCAAATGGACCATGGAGGGTTTGTGGCATGTTTCACATGTCCTTTCTGTGGAGTTCGATTTTCAGTTATACGTATCTATATTTAAAGTTTAAAGTCTTTGGTTCATGTCGGCCGAGAAGGTGGGAAACACCATAATTTATCGATGGGTCGGATTCTTACGAACGCACTGTTACCTTTGTTTCCCCCAAAATCCTTACGATAGACAACGTTATCCACAAATTACTTGAACACAATCCACTCCCGAACACCAATCCGCCATTGCTAATTAACTATTCATTGATCTCCTGACGCTGGCGAAAAGATTACTAAAACATTCAAGAAGATCAAGTGGTGTGTAAAAGGATTAAAATAATTTCCCAGCCCTAGGATCTACACTCCCAAGAAATTTCATCGTCGTATGTCCAGTTCTGATCAAGTTATGGACATTATTCACTGGGCAATCTGGGCCCATTTGCCCCTGAGCCAGATTGGGGTGGGGGGCGGGAACCCCAGAAGGCACAACTAGACGCCAATACGCACAAGTGTACCAAGTTTTTACTTGATACTTGTACTGGTTCACGAGTTATGAGCTCCACAAAATACGGTGAAAACCGAAAGCTGCGACAGCGCTCGCAATAGTAGATTGTTCTACGGAACACTCCCCTAAAAAACTCGAAAATCACGTTTTTCTATTTCTTTCGTAATGAATGTCCAGCTTGGCTTCAAACCTTGTAACCTTATTGGTGAAGCCTGGCTTTGAGCAATACTTTCTGTCATAAATTCCAGCACGCGTTTCTAAGTTGTAAGCAATCAGTCACCGTAATTTGTTTCAATTACGAAATTAAAGTGTCTAAAATGGACAAATAAAACGGTGCGAAGCAAAACTTTAGGATGATCTAAGCACACAAGAGTGAAACTCCCCCGAAATTACATCAAATAAGACGCGACAATTTTGCTTAAATTATTACGTTTAACTTTGGTAGTAGATATCCCCTTGTGCAAATTTTCTCCATATTCAAACCTGTTTACTGTCGAGTCATACTGATGGTATTTAACTATATCTTTTGTACTAAGATCTGCATGTAAATGACCAGCGGAACACCATTTACAACAGCTTTCACCTCAGAGATAAAACAACTCTTCTATACGTAAATATTTGCAACGGGAGTGCTGTGTTTTGGTTGGCAATAAGAATCTAGCTTGTTTGGATGACTATTTGTCACATTATTGTAATCGGCCGATGAGTTTTACTGTAGCTAGAGAAATACGGGATCAATCACATTCTTTAGCAATGCAAATAAACCAATAAAGCTACAAAAAAACTTCACTTCGATGGTGATAATACGGATTAGGAGTTTTGGTACACGTGGTCATCTACTAATTTTATGTTTTGTAGGATAGGATAGGATACTTATTTTATTAATAAACACAGCTTAACTCTTCTGTATTTACATCTACTGCACTAATGGAAAACCCTACGTTTTTGCTGGCGTGCAGTAGTAAAGGTTAACCATTTTCTAAACACACCAACAAACAAGATAATAAATAACTAATAAAAAAAAGAAGAAAAAAAAAGAAAAGAACAGACCCCCGAGAATAGTAGAATAGTAGCATGCAAGAATCCAAGCCAGAGGTAACATAAACCAACCTTTCAAACGATATCATAAATACTTTCAGGATGGAAGTACAATTATACACTGTAAAAAAAAAATCTTGCAATATTTGCTACTGGGATTAAATCTTGTCGCTTCTGAGATAAGATTGCCTAATTCAGATCAACCTTATCCCAGTAGAGATAAGATTAATCCCAGTAGCAAATACTGCAGTTAACCTTATCCCTTACTCGGAGAAACTTGTTATTGTACTTTTTAAAGTGCTATAGGATTGAAACTGGTTTGGTACTCTAACTCGTTTAGAAACATCAAATGTGCTATGAATTCCGTCACTGAGTAACCTAGGCTTACCCTGCATCGAAGTTCCAGCGCCTCCAATTCTGCCTGCAAGTCCTGTGTCTCCGTTTCGTCAAGCCCTACGCCGCGTGCTGCCAACTGGCGGTACAGATCGGCGCCATGACCTAATACCCAGTTCACAACGCCATCTACCCCGGTTTCCACGAACTTGATCTCTCGGACGTGTTCGGTCAAGAAGGCAAATTCGGAGTGGGATTGCTCGACTGTGACAAGTTTGGTGTGGATGGAGTCGAGCAGCTCCCGAATCTAAAAAAAAAAGGTTTAAAACAGTTGCGTTTTTTTGTCAGGTTCAGGTTCATTTACGGTAACGGTATGCTTATGTGAACGTTTGTTGACAGTGGACAAGTGCATCTTCATGTACTTGCTGTGTCGAAAGCTAACTATCAGTTAGCCAAAGTAGGTAATTAGGGGCATTTCATACACCCGTGGATGTATTTTGGATCTTCGTTTTACCGTTTAGCCCAAAACTGCACTGTTGACATTAAAGTAACTGTCAAATAAGCATACCTCTACTATATTTGTAATCTGCTTCTACAAAATACAAATTTGGACAAACCCGCCAGTGCGCAGAGCACAGAAAGGAAAGATATCACTCCCCTCTGTTCCAGTTTCTCTATTCTTCCTGCTAATTTGGCGGTTTTGATAAAAAGAAGTCGGGCACTGTTCTGAGGAGATTGGTCAACTCAAATCGGAGCAGCCAATCTCGCTTCTTCGCAGGCAGAAGCGAGCGCAAAGAGCTGGTCCAGAAACGGCAAATGAAAAATGAAGCGCTTGGTAAAAAAATGGGAAACAAATAGGTGATGAGAAAAATGCGACAAATGCATTTCCTTGTTTTAGTGTATTTGATCAAGTCAAAACGAGGCATACTTTGGAAACCGTGCAAAGGAAAGATCTCTACACTTAGATAGGTTGCATATGTATGCTACTCATTTGAATTCCAAAAAGAAAATAACATAACAAAAAGATATTTGAATTTTTTTTTACCTCGGTATAATAGTTACGACTTTCAACTTCGGAGACTCCGCGTGACATAATAGTTTGCGAAGAGTGGGCCCGAGCTTTATTTGACACAACAACGCGGCTAAAACAGTGTGGTAGCGTGGACAGTCGAAGCGTTATTTTTATCAAAATGAGCTTGCCGCTCTCTATACGGACTACTATGTAACGCAGAATTTGTGCGGTGAAATGTCGTAAAGACATTATCGGAGAAGATTTTTGTATTCTCTCTTCGCTATGTTATTCTATTTTCTTGATTCAGCTGAATACATTTCAAACCTGTCAGGTGGAGATATGGAAGTACCCTTCGTAAGGTACGTAAGGTTTACATCGTAAAGTACCTTTTACGCCTATGATACGAATAAAACCTGCTTTCCTCGTTTCCCATTCAACTGCTAATCGCGAGAATAAAATTTCCCTCGTCATACCCCGCCCCCCCCCCCCCCTCCGGCCCGACGGCACTACACTGTTTTACTGTTTTTACATTTTCGAGGAGTATGACGGTTCTAACTATTTCTTCCCAGAAGAAGAAGTGAGAAAGTCCTGCTTCGTAAATTTTGCCGTGTTTTTATCAAAATGGTGAGAACATAGACAAAGTACTCAATAGAAAATACAGGGCCCAACCAGCGCACGATGTTATCCACTGCTTTCTGTCCGAAGATTGAAAATTAAGTATCTTTTTATGTGTTTTATTTAATTTCTTTCATCTACCCCGCTTTTTCAAATCTGCGGGTTACAAATAAATTACTTACTTACTATTAAATACGCAAAAATACGCCAGTGAACCTTGGAAGTCGAGAAACGTCGCCTGAACGAATCTTCAAACTTGATTCAAATCCTACGTCAACCAATCAACAACATTTGTTGCGTGTCGAGAAGTGACTTCTGACTCTCTTCTGTAGGCAGACGGCAATTCTTCATTGGTACGAAGAGTGAGTCACCAAGAGTATTGGGTAAGTGAACGAACTAATATTAGGCAATAGGCACTGCCCAAGGGTATATGTACAGAAAAAGAGTAAAAAAATAACAACAACCAAAAAAACCTAACAAAACACACACAATTGCAAATTAGTTTACTCACAAATTAGAAGTAAGCCAATAGGGTGAACAGGTAACGGCCAATCAGAGAAGATTATATATTGTGAAGAAGATTCACAATTTCTCGTCAACTCTAAGCGCTAAATGAATCCAACCAGACAACGACCCAGAAAAGAAACATTAACAAAAATACACAATTGCAAAACAAGTTAAAAGACCCGTTGCACTATTTACTCTTCAACTTACAGTATTTTAAAATATTTGAATACTTTAAAAATAGGTTGTGCTTTCAACAAATAACCCACGGTTTTAGCTGTTTTAAACCTGTTCGGAGACCCGTTGACTTGTAGCGAAAACAGGGAAACGATTTACCAAACTTTTTTTTCAGGTGGAAAAACTTCTCGCAGACAACCGTTGGCAGCGTTATATACATCGAAGGTAGAAAAACACGGCAAGTGAGAAAATCAGCGTGTTTTTGGGATCCCAAAACGTAAGTGGAGGGATACCTATGACATCGCAAAAGTTGTCCGTCTGTCCGTCCGTCCGTCCGTCCGTCCGTCCGTCTGTAAGCACGATAACTCTCGAAGGGAATGAGATATTTTGATGAAACTTGGTGTGAGAGTTCGTTGGGTCGTCGGACCAGTCAAGTTCGTAGATGGGCTTTGTAGCTCTACATTTAGGGGTGGGGGAGGGGATTCAAATTAAGGGACAAACAAAATATTTTGAAACAGCTAATGTGATAGTCGATTATGGGGTAAGAAGACATGCTGAACACGATGGTGAAAACCATTTTGTCATCGGACAAGTAGTTCGCCCGGAATCCGGCCAAAACCGGAAAGTTTGTTGAAAGTAAAAGTTTTATTTGAAGTTGATTAGATGTTCGATTTAGGGGTAGGAAGACATGCTGAAGACGATGGTGAAAATTATTTTCTCGACGTACAAGTATTTCGCCCGGAATCCGGCCCAAACCGGAAAGTTTGTTGAAAGTAAAGGTTTTATTTGAAATTGATTAGATATTCGATTTAAGGGTAGGAAGACATGCTGAAGACGATGGTGAAAACTATTTTCTCGATGGACAAGTATTTCGCCCGGAATCCGGCCCAAACCGGAAAGTTTGTTGAAAGTAAAAGTTTTATTTGAAGTTGATTAAATGTTCGATTTAGAGGTAGGGAGACATGCTGAAGACGATAGTGAAAACTATTTTCTCGACGGACAAGTATTTCGACCGGAATCCGGCCCAAACCGGAAAGTTTGTCAAAATTAAAAGTTTCATTTGCAGTTGATTAGATGTTCGATTTAGGGAAGAAAACATGCTGAACACTTATGTGAAAACAAGTTTCTACCCGGACGTGTAGTTCGCCCGGAATCCGGCCAAAACCGGAAAACTGTTGGAAGTCAAAGTTTTATTTCTAGTTGATTAGATAAGCGATTTAGGGGTAAGAAGAGATGCTGAGTCTCTGTGTGACAATCGTATTTTACCCGGACATATAGTTCGACCGGAATCCGACTGGAATCGGAAAATTTGTTATAAGCTAAATTTCTATTTGAAGTTGATTAGATGTTCATTACTGGGGAAAGAAGATACCCTGATTTCGTCTTTGAGCTTTCTTTTTTCGCCGGACAAGTAGTTCTGGAGTTCGGCCGGAACCGGGAAATTGGCAGAAGTGGCAGGAAGTTTTCGTCAAAACAGATATGACTTATAGGGGTAAACACACATGCTGAATCCAAATCTGAACTTGGTTTTCTCAGCTGATTAGCTATTTGGCCTTGATCTGTTTCTGAATTTTAATTGCAAAAATGTTCAAGGAGTCTGGCGAAGACTGGATCTGGCTAAGACAAGACCCAGTTGTCTGGATCAGATATTGAATTTTTGGGATCCCATCGAAACCTTTGGTCTTGTTGTTAGAGAGGTTAGAATGTACCGTACGAAATTGGGTTCCCCGGGTTTAGAAATGTATGGAGTGATTATGGAAGTAGGCTACGTTAGTCTTACAGGTAAGACATATCCTTTAAAACAAATTGTAAAAAGCTAATGGGACGATAGATCGTAATTTCCCTTTTTTGCCGAGCCCACGTTCAGCTATACAGTTTTATAATTGTTCTTTTAGAATTGTTTAGCTGGTCGCTGAATAGTAGAAAGAAGTAAATAAACAAATCGCTTACCTTTCGTTGTGACTGGATCACATGATCGTTTTGACTTCCCGTTTTGAATCCCGACTCATCGTCCGTTTCCAGGCGAACAATCAGTTCACGACCTAAAGTAAACAAAAGTAAACATTTAGTCTACATTACGTATTGAACACCTATATGCCAGAAAATGAAGGACACATTCCAGATGCAAGAAGTCTGAAAAAACAGACTTTGCGAAGTGCAAGCGACTTAATTCTGATTGGTTTTCGGACACCTTGCTTGATCAAATTCTTCAAAAACATCGCACATATTATTAAACGATATTTGTCAGTCATGCCAGTCATGTCAAACAAAAACAAAGACAAAAATTAAAACATTCAACAACGAAAGAGAACACAATATTTCTCGTTCCGTGCATGGGTTGCAGGGCTTGGATCTTTGGACGTGGTTGGTGGCTCTTTGTTATTGCCCGAAGTTAGATTACTCAGTTTTGGGATGCCGGATTGTCATCTTCAAACTCTGAATTCTATTTTCGATTTTAGTACTTTTTGTCGCTTTTGGACAATGCTACCGTCGACGTCTTTGTCAAACCGAAGTGCTATAACCGGAATTTAAGGCAAAATCCTATACTGTTCTGGTGTGTACCACATTCTGCGGAAAAAAGACATTAAAGGACCCCTCTCACTTATTCTGCCTTTTCTGTTATCCCTAGTTGCCCTGTAGAGTTATAAGGTTCAGAAGTTCCCGCCCTTCACCATTGTTTCATTCGGCAACTATGAGATGTTGGCGCTTTTCCAGCCTTTGTTAGTCGCGGAAGACAACCTTCGTCGGAAGCTCTAAGATCCACCGACAACTATTTCAGAAATAATGCATGAGAAGATCCAAAATATATTTTTTCATTTTATAAGACTGGTAGGACGACAGGTCTTTGTTGTGCTTTGGAATCCTTTCCGTTTGCTTGGTTATCCCACTTTTTAGCCACGGCAGGCACGTATTTCAAATATTTTGCGTCTAACCTCCGCGTCGGAGAATGGAAAGTCTGGATAGACTCGACAAGCGCATAAAAAAAATCGCAATTCCATGGGGGAAGTGTTAGTATTTTAAAGGAACAGTTTTTGTGAACTATTTTATCGTAGATCATTTCTAGTAAGCGTTGTGCTTTAAGGTTTTGAAGGCATTCTATTTTAGTCACTTCACATTTTCAATGTATCTCCCTTGTTCATGTCGTAACTGTAAGCTACCTCAGAGGATAGATGTTATTCATCCATTGGAGAGGACGTCGGCGTCTCTACTAAAAACATTTATTCATTCAGCCCTCATCTACATGGTGCTATCTACATCTGCGGTGTCGTAGCCTCTCACATTTGAGGGGAAGTATCTTTGAAAAGGGGAATGATGGCTTTCTCCCTGGGATTTTGAAATCAACGTCGCCGAGGTATATTATCGCAGTAGGGAATTTTGTTGGAAGGGCTTTAGAGTTTAGTAAGATTGAGGAAAGAGATAGAGCAAGTGCGCCGTAGAAATTATAGTAGTGGTGATTGAATGCTGGTTGTATTTATGTATGTTGATTGTTACTGTATATGGCCATACGGCTTTCAAATACAGATTATCGTATCTTATCTTATCTACATGATGTTTTTCATGATTTGTGTTAGCCCCAGTAGCGAAAGGTTTCATTTCTGCTTAAAGTTTAACTGATAAGACAACTTCTGTTGCCAGTGATCAACAGGCGGCAGGTGGCTACCTGAACACTTATTTTTCCCTAAATCGTTTTAGTCAAGCATACAACACAGGTAAATCGCAAAGAGGTACCACAAATCCAACAGGGATTTTCCACTACATGAACATTATTTATTCATGAGCAGCGGAGCAACGAAGTAACGCATTTTCATCGGGTCTTCAAGACTCTTTAACTGATTAAGTGATGAGTAACTCTACTGTTCTATTTCGGCCCTTTTTTGTTAAACTTAAAAAACTGCCAAACAACCAAAGCGAGATCCTAGATATATTTTATAAGTAGTGAACTGATATACAAAAATGCTCCTCAGCCGGGATTTGAACCCAGGACCCTCTGCTTTCAAGGCAGTCGCTCTACCAACTGAGCTACCGAGGGGCTTGTGAACAAGGGTTCGCAAACCACTACAATAGTCTGGTAGAAGCCGGCCACAGCAACAGTGATCCCGCCCGAAGGCAACTTCATCTAACCAGTTCACATCCCCATGTCACGGAAATTAATAATAATACATAGATGGCACTTTACACAAGGGACTTGTACCGTGACCAATAAACCATAAACAGTTTTTCGAATATAATTTAGAAGTCTTAGACTCCATTGTCGGAGCCATGTAGTCATACCAGGACCCACAAGACGGGGTCTCATGGTGAAAACCAAATAAAACCAAATATATTTAATGTTAGCCTAGCAGAGTGTCTCCGGTCAATCCGAATATCCCTGATTTCGGCTCTTCGAGATGTTTCTTACCTAGCTTATGCCGACGACATAATTTTACTGAGTAAATCAAAAGCTGCGTTGGCTGAGAATTTTAACCGTCTTGCCACTTCTCTGTCAGCAAAGGGTCTTTCCGTTAGTGCTGGTAAATGCTAGTTTTTTGTTGTAAATAGCACCGCAAAAGGGAATGAATGTCTTGATTGCGGTAATGGGATTATTATTTTTTCAGCATGTGATATAGTGACGTACATAGGGATCCCATATGCATCGTCAGCTAAGGTTTCTCAGTCTATAATTGTCAATCATATACAAGAAAGAATTCGCAAGGCATTTGGCCTCTTAATTCGTTTTCGTGAGCGATACAGGAAAGACATCCTCGGGTCATTGTTCACCGTTGTTGCTTTACCTCATGTTCTTTTTGCTGCAACAATCGTAGAAAATTTTCGAATTTGCGACTTAGCTGCTATTAAAATTTCATATTTTCCAAATTTCTCCTTGGGTTCCCCATTTCTTTCAGTAATTCGCAGTTGGTTTCCAATTTTAAAGTAAAAGACCCAGTTCTAATTTTGAGGAAAAAGATGACCAACTTTTATAAAAAAGCTTTGGTAGCCCTCCAAACCCACAACCTGTACCCATTTTTTAACAAGTGAATAAAACTGTGCGTACATAATTGTAACTTAGTTGTCGACATCGTGTGTATTTTTTATAGTATTTATGTGTTAACGAATGGACCAGATGGTTTAGGCATAGTTCTTTTTTATACATTATTTTGTACTCTTCAGTTCTGAGGGAAATAAATGAATAAATAAATAAATAAATAAATAAATAAATATAATTTTAATGGGGAAGACGCCTTTGAGATGGAAACATTTTATAAGTAGTGAACTTAATCCTAGCTATGTTTTATAACCGAAAATTTATATAACCGACAAGCTAAAAGCTTCACGCCAAATGTAGGCTAATAATAAATAAAGAAAATACCGATACTTCCAGAAAGCTGCTATGCATTTACGTTGGCTGTTATTATCGCGGTGAGAACACGTGTCTGGTTCATCTTCATAGCAATTTGTGGTCAACGATGCTCAACTAAAAGTCGGTGGTTCAGCCATCTCGTATAACAGATTTATATCACTTGTGTGGTCTATTCAGACTTCATGATTTATCTAGTATACTTTAACCGAGCAAGAAAGCTATTCGAAATTCAGGCCCTATGTATGCTTAATAAATGGATGAAAGTTTCAGAAGAAATCATTGCAGTAAAATGAATAAAGCTGACAGGATCAGCTTCTAGCTATGAGCTGTGCGACTGATAGAAATATTTTTGAGGAAATTAGTTGGCACAATTTAGAGCAAAATAAGTTTCGACGGTCGTGAAGCACCGACAAAAGTATCCTACATCTTTTCCAAACGCTGTTGTACACAAATCGCTACGCTACGCTTTTTCTAGGTGGGTAATTTCTAGCTCTTGTTTCGTTTTACTCCAATGTCCTCACTTGTTAATTATGGTTCATAATAATTGTAACTTACTAACGCACCTTTTTTTAGTAGCAACTTCGGCTTATCAATGGAACTCTTGTAAAACTCTGCTGTTGTTTTGCTTTCTTCATCTGGACGTTTAAGGCCTTCTAATGTGCTTAGGGCAGTGACGGCGTTGTCAAGATGAACTCGGAGTTTGTCCATGTCCGCGAGCGCTGATTCACCGTCTCGCAACAGCGCTTCAAACTCCTAAAAACAAATGTTGTCCATCTTAAGTTCATCAAGTTTCAGCTGATCAGAGTATTTACGGGAGATATGCGACTTCCCTCCAACTCTCCAACCGAGGTGGGGTCCGAGGCTTACGAATTTTCTATCTACCCGTTTCCTCTCATAGATCCTCTCCACCCGTGGCTAAGATCGGACACATCAACGGGATATCTAGGGCATTTGCTACTACCAAGTACGAATAATATAATAATAATAATAATAGTAATAATATAATAATATTATAATAATAATAATAATATAATAATATAATTGCAATAATAAGCTTCGTATATGTTCATACTACTACCACTCATCAAGTTTCACTCCAATCCATGCATTCCCGGTGAATGTCCAGTAATCCCCCCCCCCCCTCCCGAGGCCCATCCAGTGACCTGACGGATACGCACTTTCCTGAAATGATTTGGTGAAGTTCATAAACAGTGTGTATATGTATATGTGTGTGTAACTGGATTCGTATGGCACTTGTAGCCTTCGGCTCAAGTGACATTTACCGATCGCTTTTCCATCCGTCTGGCCGTCCGGCTCCGGTGATCATGAGTTGGGGTACCGTCACGGAACTCGAATTACCAAAGTTAAATTAATCAGCCGAACTAAACTTATTATTTGTTTAATATAATTTTTTTGTAGAAAAGTAGTCGGTGCGACATTATCTTCTTTCATATTACTATCAGCAATTGAAGTCTTTTCTTATTGAAGTGTAATAGATAAATTCTATATTAGTTTGAAGTTAATGCGGGTTTTCTTTTCGAGTTCTGTGACAATTAGTATAAACTCCAGAAGTGTGTCCAAATCTATAGAAGAAGCTTTATTTTGTAAGTATTTTCACAATTCTCTGTAGTGTTGGGCGATATTTGGATTTTTTGATATATCGATATATCGATATTTTCACTTTCGATATTCGATAATCGATATCGATTTTTCTTTACCATGTTTCGCTATAGTATACGTCTCATTTCGCCAAAATTTAAGAACAAAATTGTCGTTAAATAGCACCATAGATCATCTTAAACCCCGTAAAAATCAGAACTGAACTACGGAAAACAAATTGCTCCAATTTCGGATATATAAATGTAGGTTATGTTGGATTATTTACAATAATTATGCATGAACAAATATCGTTTTCGATATCGATATTTACGTTTCGAAATTCGATATCGATATTTGGTCCGATGTATCGATATCGAATATCGCCCAACACTAATTCTCTGTTTAGGGCCTATTTTTTGAGGTTTGGGCGACTTTACAATAGTCCATGAGTCGACAAAGGGTTGCCAGCTCTAAAACCCGTCAGTAGAGTCGCTAGTGGGCGCTGTCCGCAACATGTACTTCCAGATGCGCTAGTACTATGAAACTTGACAGGGGTATGAAACGACCCGACCATATTAGTCGCGTTTTTGCAGGTACCAAATACCAATTCAGTTCAGTTTAATTTCGACATTTCTTTAAACGAAACAACAAACATAACACTCCCAAGAAGGGCACAACCGTGTCCTGTGTGGGAGTGCACCACTTTTACTCACCTATTACACACATTTCTTGTCTTAACCTTCTCATTTCTTTTTCTTTACTCCACCCAACCCAACCCTCATTCACTAATAACAATAAAAACGGTCTAAAGTCGTATTCGGAGTTACCGTGGTATCTGATACCACAGTCAAAAGGCGTTTTTGTAGTTACCGTGGTATCTAGCCAGTTATCGTGGTATCTGAATAGTCATCTCACTTTCACCAAATTTTGTCCAGTTGGCGAGAAAGAAGTTTAGCACTTAGTTATATAACTGGATATCAGTTTTTCTTTTGGGATGACTTCGAAAAGTGCAATTTTAGTAATAGTCTCTTTTGCAGAGCAACCGTGTATCAGATACCACCGTATACTGCAAAAACGACTAATTGCAGATTCAATTACCGTGGTAACAGATACCATCGTATCTGCGAAACGCAACTATTGACTAGGAAATAGTCACTTCACTGATAAGTGGGGGGAGGGGGGATCCGGAATCTTGAGGTATGTATAACTTTCGAACGAACCGATCGAATCCAACTGAAATTTGATATCTGGAAAGACCTCTTGTCTCAGATGGTTCATTTCAAGTCCAGACCGGATCCGATGATTGCGGGGGGATTTGTAGGTTTCTGACGAGATTAACTGTCCCCTGCCAGGAAGTATCATGGGTG
This sequence comes from Branchinecta lynchi, assembly GCA_023053575.1. Taxonomy (NCBI): domain Eukaryota; kingdom Metazoa; phylum Arthropoda; class Branchiopoda; order Anostraca; family Branchinectidae; genus Branchinecta; species Branchinecta lynchi. Next base: position 3,374,349 of record JAKZAP010000017.1, read on the forward strand.
GTTGGTCGCAAGCCATCCTGGGACTTTTCGCATACCCTTCCTTTCACCTCCCCCAGATTTCTCTAAACATCCATTTGAGCCTGGGTCACGTTTGACTTGTCTTACAGGGTCAGGCCACTAACCCCCGTTCCAGACTAAACTGTAGGCACCACCGAGACTTGAACCTCCTCCGTAACAGGCTTCTGAACAAATTCAACGGACAGCTACGGAGTTCATACTAGGTCTGCGCGATCTTCCCTACCAAGTGAGATTAGCTAAGTTGTGCCTTCCCAGATTTTTTAGAGGAGACCTGATTAATTAATCAATGGAAGTCATGACAATTTTGAAGCGACTGATTTAGCAAGATTCAGCATTAACCGTTATCATCGGGGGCACGCGTACAAGTTTGCAAAATCAAGATTCTACAAAGCAAAGACGTTTCAAAGTGGGCTTTTAGTAACAGAATTGTTGGTCCTTGGATTGCCTTACTGATGATGCGGTTAATGCTGAATCGATCAATAGTTTCAAGAGCATTGATGATGGGATTTTTAACTTCGACCAGTTAGACTAGTCAAAATTTCGATTTTTTTTTTAGTAGTTATTTAGAGGCGAAAGCCTTTTCTGTTGCTTTGTATTAATAAGGGGAGCAGAAAATTTCGAGTCCAGTACGCTCGAAACCTATGCCAAATATGGGAAGCTGAGATACAACAAAAGGCTACATACCAGCTGATTCCTGACCCACTGGTCATGCTTGTAGATCATCGTCCCACCAAAATCCTCAAGCAGCTGCGTCGGGTCAATCAGTCTTCCCAGCTTCTGTACTGTTGAATAGGTCACTTTCAGGTCTCTCCTTCCCTTCATACAGTCAACATTCTGAGAGTCCCATGCATTGTCTGGCCTTAGGGCAACTAGGGTCGAGACCAGGGGGCCAAGGGTTGCCTGGACTTGATCGGCAGTGCTGTGGATCTGCTTCCAGGTGGCCTTGCGGCCATCGAGAAGGACTGCAACCCCTCTTGCCCCAACGGTGTTACTAAAAGAAAAAAAAAGCTTTAATAAGATCCACAAGAGAAAAGTAAAACAGGAAAGCCCTTCCCACACTTCCCATATGGAAATAATTCAAGTCATTGTATTCTGGACCATTTTTCTAATCGTAAATAATCGAAAACAATTTGTACGATTCAAACAGTTTTTGACGATTGGAAACAGTTGTTTACGATTGGAAACAATCGGTTTTAATCGTGAAAATACAATCGTCAACAACTGTTTACAGTCACAAACGACTGCAAACAATCGTAAACAAGTGTATCCAATCCTAAACAAGTGTTTCCAATCGTAAACAACTGTTTCTATTAGTAAACAACTGTTTCCAATCGTAAAAAATAGAACTGTCTACGATCGTTTCCAATTGTTTTTAACTGTTTACGATTGGAAAAATGTCCCATAATACAATGACTTGAATTATTTCCATACGGGTTATTCAGTTGAATTTGATTCAGAAACAACTGTATCCAATCGCAAACAACTTTTTCCAATCGTAAACAACTGTTTCCAATCGTAAAAAAAAACAATTGTTTACGATTGTTTTCAATTCTTTTTAATTGTTTACGGTTGGAAAAATGTCCCATGTTACAATGACTTGAATTATTTCCATACGGGTTATTCAATTTGAATTTGATTCAGATTTATTCGAATCCTTTCCATTTGAAATTGTGCAAGGATTTTTTTACGGGCGTTTATTTTGTTTTCCTTTCCAAGCTCATGAAGGACATGATAGCATTGGAATAATATAAGTAAAGTGGGGCAGAGGCCTTAAGTGGTCTCCGCATTACCCTTGGTGACAAATTTGAAATCAGATCCCATTTTCTATCTAGAGCGGATTGGAACAACGATTGTTTTTTGTTTTTTTTCTGCTACATTTGCAATCTATCTAATGTTTGAGATCTCAAATTTATTTTCAGGTTAGGAAAGGTGGGGATCCGAATTTGGGAATTTGTGTCTCGTCGTTTTGTAGTAATAAAAGTAGTAATAATATTATTATGAAGGGTATTTTTCGCATCCTTCGAATAAATAAATATTAATATGATACACCTATACGTATTATAATGCGTATTAAAAGTACCAGAGGACCCAGTGCCACTTTTAAGCTGGAATTTTAGGAGGACCAGAGGACCCAGTGCCGCTTTTAAGCTGGAATTTTAGGAATCTTTGTCCACAGGCAAGCTTTTTTTTTTCATTTCGACTCGTTATGCGCCTTGCTCGACTAAATTGGCCTTACAGTTCAAAGATGTGACTCTGTTTAACTCCCTCGCTGTATTGCCAGCATCCATTACACAGAGAAAGTACAGTAGTTAGGGAACATGAAGGGAAGCTATCACTTTTAAAACATAACGGCAGTGCAAAATTTTCATCATCAGGGAGGTTCACCCCTTTTCCTGTTGAACGAACACAACTAGGGTTAAATACTCCATTAGCCAAGCTGAAAGCATCGTAGCTGACGTATCCGTTTTAGTTCAATAGTTCAATATTGTGATGATGATCTTGGGGAAAAAAGGAATACATTTTCCTTCAGCCCAAGCTGACTGCGAATCATATTTGGCAGTGCAGGATACACCAGCTACATTTTATTCGAGCTGTATTTCGGCCCTTCTTGGCAAGAGTCCTCTTCAGGCTCAAGCCACTCAAGCTGGAAAATTCAAACACAGAAGAAATCAAATTCTGTACGCTTTCGCTGGGCGTCGGTCGACTAGTCGGCACATCGGGTTCTTTTTACAAGCAAGAAATCAAATTCCGCAGACATTAGTCGAGCAAAACACAGAAGAAATCGAATTCTGTATACTTGTCTCGGGCCTCGGATGTTTACATATAGCTCGAATAAAATGCGGCTGACGTATTCGTTTGCATTGTATACAATAGGAATAAATACACCGTGAGCTTGAGCCTAAGCTGACTGAAAAACATATATTCAAACAAGGCATAAAACGGATACGTTGGCTACTATGCTTTGGCATCGATATTTCGGGCCTTCTTGGTAAGAATCCTCGTCAGGCCTGTCCAGCACACTTGACGAGCAGGGGCGTCACATATGGTAAATGGGGGGGGGGGAGAGGGGGGACGCCCCCCCCCCCAATGTTGCCGGACAGTCGGTACAAAATAACCAAGCGCCGTGATTTTCCATAAAAAACAGTCGTTTTTTATGGCTTGCCCTTCGGCACAGTGCCATATAGCGATCGTAATTTCTGTCCGTCCGTCCGTCGGTCAGTCTGTTCAGGTTTTGCTAGTTCGGGCACTTCCACATAAGCTAGGACGATGAAACTTGGCAGGCACATCAGGGACCCGAAATGATTGTTGGAAGTAGTCACTTCCCCGAATCCAAGCAACTGGGGGGGGGGGAGTGGAGGGAGGGGGAATCCGGAAAAATTAGATATTTTTTGCTTACGACCGGGTGATCAGATCTTAATGAAACTTGATGTATAGGAAGTCCTCGGGTCTCAGACGTCCCATTTTTAATCCGGATCGGATCCGGTGACAAGAAGGGCCGAAATAACACTGCCAAAGCTTAGTGGCTGACGTATCCGTGTAATTAATAGGAATTAAATAGCACGGTGGTTAGGAAAAAGAATATGGGTTACTGCTTCTGGATCTACTGTGAACAGACTTACGGACAGAAGATCCTAACGAGAAAGTTTACAAAATCCTTCAAAATGTCGGTCGACAGATAACTTACAAGAAACCTCAGGCAAACTAACCTTGAGCTTAAACTGTCATATCAAAACAAATCTGCAGTAGGTGGCTGTAGGGGTATTTATTTGCGGTAGCTATGGGCTATAGTATTGTAAACCAGTAATTAGCTAAGCTCTGGGTTGTCGATCTGTGAACATGCAAAACCAGACGAAACGCGTCGACAAGTACCGTAAACACCTATTGCGAAGAATGCAAATTCGCAAAGTATTTTCTGGATCATCACGCAAGGGTTTGGATGCCAACAGCAAGAAGTTTAAATCTCACTTTTCACGGTGAGCGCTCAAAGAAGGGCGACCACAAGTTAAGAAAATGCAGAAAATATCGTTTGGAAACCCTGAAAATATAACAAGAAGTAAAGAAACATTTATAGGCAAAACGATCGTCAGGCAGAATAATTTCAAGCTTCTCAAATGAAATAGAACGAATAATATATAGACAGAATATATATAGAATGAATGGGAAAAAATAAGCAATCGTGTAAAATCAGCATGTCTTCTTGCCACACTATACAAATTTCTTACGTGCTCTAAAATACCGAGACCCTTGAGGCAGTTATGTCGAATGTAGAATTTCTGTTCAACTTGAGATACGCAACGGAAGGCAAAATATTGCCTTGGTGAGAAGATTTGCCGGGTGGTCGAAAAATTTGTTTAATGTTTTGCAGACTTACAAAAACAACAAAAGCGTTTACAAACTTATTTAGAACTTATACACTTACGCCAGTCTGTAGTGCGTTCGCTGCAGGTATGTAAACGTGGCCGTTGGCTCTTAGCGCAAATAAAGTCTTATCTTATCTTACCATAAAGAATGAAAACAACGTAAAGTAAGTTGGTGCGTGTCAGTTAAAAGAACCTTTAAATCAGCTTGGTCAATAAGTTTTTGGTTGTATACGCAGTTTCTTTTCTTTCGGATTCCGAATGTACTATCAACTATCAACCTGGGCAGAAAAATAATCAACTTTTCAGTCAATCAACAGTTTGTTTTGTCAATCCCGCTGTTCTTAATTGTCATCTTTCTTGAGGAACTATCCATTGAAGGTAGGAACTAAGAGGATGTCTTAATTCGTCAACCCCTTGAAACTTTCAAACTGGTGTATTTATGAAGGAATTTGTGTACCGAAAAATGAATGACATATACTTTGATCAACTCATCAACAGCTATCGATTGCCGTTGAAAAAAAAATTCTACCTGTCTTAGTTCAAAAGTTGACTTTTTTGCCGTAGGCCAACTTTCTAACGTCACCACTTAGAAAGGAGCAAAGGATAAGCTCCAATTTCCTTAGCAATAAGAGAACTTCTAAAGTTTAAGAGGTATATCTGATACCATTTCTCTACCGCACACCCAAGTGCAAAAAAACGAATGATAAACTCAGCTGAAATCGCGAACACAAATGGATAGGAACAATAGATGGCAGCACTTTCGGACCCGTGGGAAAAAGCCACTTTTTGGTTTCTGTAAATTTTTATGGCACTTGAGTAAGTTTATCAACCTTCCAATACATTTGATCGGATAATTTTCTTGTCCCCAAGTTTCTAAGGGTTGCCAGCGAAACTCCCGTCTTTTTAGAATAGAATAGATTTACTACCTGATTTTGGTTTCGGATCCGAAATATGAATGGACGATTTCATCAGCTTTGTCTACTTGCGAAAAAATTCCACCCTATCACTATGTGGATTTTTTTTTTGCTATACGCGTCAACCATCTACAGCATTTCCTACTGTAATTAAGTACGATATGATATGACACGAGATAATTACAAAATCCCATCTGGCCATACGGAACAAAATCAACAATACAAGAAACAATACATTTAAAATAAAACAATTTAAAAAATCTCAATGATCCGTAGCTTATCCTTAGGAACCTGCCTTTATTTACCCAAAAACCTTTATCACCATTCTTTGTATGTAAATGCAACTTGTAATTGGATTAAGGAGTTCGCATAAAATCAGTAGCGAGGAAAAACTAGTTCTTCCAGTCAAGAGGGAAACTCCCGCAACTTTCCCTAGCCCCACCCATCCGAGTTGGCAAGAAAAACTGACTCATATTCGCGCGCTTTTTCTGCTTCATTTCTGCCTGGAAGTGACTCGGCAGATTCTAACTGAATGAATCTACAACTTCTCAATAAAGGGACAGGCACAGGACGGACTACCAAAATAAATGAAAGGAAAAATAAAGAAAATAAATTAACAATCGTAATAAACCAAATAAATAATTGATAAACACGCATTTGGAAGAATCACCTTTCCACTGGGAGTTTGTAGCAATCCTTGTCTGTTAAAGCACAACTCTTACTAGAAATGATCTTTTCACTCTGAAATGGATCAGAAAAACCTTTCTCGCAAATACCATTACTTTCCATCTGAATTTAAGGATATTCTTGTTAGCGCTTGTCGATTCTATCCAGTCTTCCTGCTCTCCGACGCGGCGGCTGGGCGCAAAACATTAGAAAACCGTACATGCCGTGGTTAAAAAGTAGGAAAGCTAAGCAAATAAAAGAAATAAAAAACAGAAGATTATCATTTCCTTTTGTGTGAAACAGTTGCGAGCAGATATTCAAGGCTCTGGCAAACTTTGCTTTCTGTAACCGGCAAAACTCGGCACGGCCGAGAAAGCGCTAAAATTCGTAGGTACAAAACGAAACAATATAGAAAAATGGGGATTTTGGAAGCTTATAATTCCATAAGGGAGCAGGTTATATTTTAAAAGGCAGAATAAGGAAGAGGGGTCCTTTAAGAATGATAATTCTTTTCGGGTACTTTATAAAGATCCTTTTTGGTAGTTTTGCTATATTTATGTTTGTGTGAGCCGAAGTTGGCCCTTAGTTTAATAATGAATCAATGAATTCCTAAAATTCTTTCTCAGCTGCAGTTGGTCAGAGATGCAATTGCTGTATTCAGTCAATCTGTATACACTTTCGTATGCTTAAAGCACAAATCTTACTAGAAATGATCTTTTCCCTATGAAATGAATCAGACAAAATATTTTTTGAAGTACCATTACTTTCCACATAAAACTAGCGATTCTCTTGTTAGCGCTTGTCGACTACATCCAGCCTTCCTGCTCTCCGACGCGGCGGCTGGGCGCAAAACATTTGAAAACTGAACGTGTCTTGGTCAAAAAGTGGGAAAACTAAGCAAATAAAAGAAGTAATAAACAGAAGATTATCACATCCATATATGTGCAAGAGTTGTCAGCGGACGTTGAAGACTTCGGCAAACTTTTCGTTGGATCACGGGAAAACTCGGAAAGAACGAAAAAGCGCGAAAAATTCGTAGTTACGAAACGAAACAATGGAAAAAGGTGGGGATTTTAGAAGCTTATAATTCCATATCGGAGCTAAGTATATTATAAAAGGCAGAATAGGCAAGAGGGGTCCTTTAACAGTTTCATTAAAGGCACAGAAAACTTGACTACGCAACTTTCGGCCATCAAACCGACCTGGGCGGCTTAGATAAAGACACAGGGACTTATTGTCGACAGGACTCCCCTTCTTTGTTAATTGTAACCCCCTCCTTAGTATTGCCAAAGCTAGCTGGCAGGCCCTTGCCCCTTATGCACGGTAAAATATACACTTATGCACTGTAAAAGTTCGCCTTTGGCCGTGTTTCGGCCATAGTATCGGGACAGTAGTCAAGAGGTCGTGCGTTCGATTCCTACTCGGCGCACAAACTTTTACTTTTTTTCTACTAACTCAAAAGCCGAATTGTCGGAAACTGCCCGGAAACTGCAATGGTCGTAACGAGAATTTTTCTTACTCTTAATAACGACTCAAGGTACATTCTTGATACGTCAGCTAGCTCCCCGAGTCAAGTTTGAGTCAAGTTTTCTGTTCCTTTAAATGTAGCCTATGATGCTCAAGACAGCAAAATGGTTACCTACACTGTAAAAAAAATCTTGCTGGATTTGCTGCTGGGATTAATCTTGTCTCTACTGAAAAAGATTACCTTATTCAGATTCGTCGTATCGCAGTAGAGATAAGATTAATCCCAGTACCAAATACTGCAGTTAGCTTTAATCCTTACTCGAACAGATTTTTTACAGTGTAGCTTCTACTGCAGTCTCACGCCCTTCCCTTCCATTGGAACCAATTGCGCTGTTTGCACGGGGGTATTCTTTTTGATGAAATTCGTTTGATATTGTGTCAAGATTCAATGAGCGTGTTCCACCCTCCTACGAAGTGTAACTATTGGTTACTATTTCCGTTCCAACCTCACCAAAAGTTACTACGCTGACCGTTCCACCCTCCTACAAATAGTAACTATTAGTTACTATTTCCGTTCCAACCTCACCAAAAGTTACTACGCTGACCGTTCCAACCTTCTCGAAATAGTAACTAATAGTAACTATTTGCTTACCACGCTCGGGAGCGTAGTAAGCGTAGTAACAACGGATCTCTGTAACGTGATTGGTCGGATTCGCTCGTGGAATGATATTCTGCTGGAAAATAGAAAAGTCGTTCCAACCTTGACGGCAAGAAGTTAGAATTCGTGACGTCGTGCATAGTAACTACAGTAAGTAGGATGGAACACGCTCAATGTGTTGTCTTGTGTTGTGCTATTGTTGTTCTTTATTCCCGATGAAAATTTTTCGAGAATTTATTATATGGAGTTGTAAGTTTGAATAGCAAGCAAATTGTAGTAACTTTTACCACTGCATGTTACTATTAGCAAGACCGGATGCTACTGGAGCAAGACAGGATGCTACTGGATACTACTGCTTAAGATTAGCCCAGTCTCAGGCACATTGAAAAGATAGTGTTCTGTACTATTACATAGTAATACATGCAACTTTTTCATACAACTATTATACAACTACACAGGCTAAAAAAAATCGTTAGGTTTCTATCCTTTTAAACCCCATCTTTGTCTCATTTATGTTCCTGATGAGTAACAAAATATTATTTCATCCATGGGGTCTTAGGGAACCAATCAACTTTCCAGCATTTTAATTCATGTTAAAAATATTCCGTATTTTCCTTCGCCAGTCCAGAGAAGCTCAGTGGGCGAACAGTTAAAAGCCGAGTCGCTTCCTTATATGACGCCACAGTAAAACAAGACCAAAGGTTTCGATGGGATCCCAAAAATTCAATATCTGATCCAGACAACTGGGTCTTGTCTTAGCCAGATCCATTCTTCGCCAGACTCCTTGAACATTTTTACAATTAAAATTCAGAAACAGATTAAGGCCAAATAGCTAATCACCTGAGAAAACCAAGTTCAGATTTGGATTCAGCATGTGTGTTTACCCCTATAAGTCATAACTGTTTTGACGAAAACTTCCTGCCACTTCTGCCAATTTCCCGGTTCCGGCCGAACTCCAGAACTACTTGTCCGGCGAAAAAAGAAAGCTCAAAGACGAAATCAGGGTATCTTCTTTCCCCAGTAATGAACATCTAATCAACTTCAAATAGAAATTTAGCTTATAACAAATTTTCCGATTCCAGCCGGATTCCAGTCGAACTATATGTCCGGGAAAAATACGATTGTCACACAGGGACTCAGCATCTCTTCTTAATCAACTTCAAATAAAACTTTTACTTTCAACAAACTTTCCGGTTTGGGCCGGATTCCGGGGGAAATACTTGTCCGTCGAGAAAATAATTTTCATTCACCATCGTCTTCAGCATGTCAGCATGTACCCCTAAATCGAACATCTAATCAACTTCAAATAAAACTTTTACTTTCAACAAACTTTCCGGTTTTGGCCGGATTCCGGGCGAATTACTTGTCCGATGACAAAATGGTTTTCACCATCGTGTTCAGCATGTCTTCTTACCCCATGATCGACTATCACATTAGCTGTTTCAAAATATTTTGTTTGTCCCTTAATTTGAATCCCCTCCCCCACCCCTAAATGTAGAGCTACGAAGCCCATCTACGAACTTGACTGGACCGACGACCCAACGAACCCTCACACCAAGTTTCATCAAAATATCTCATTCCCTTCGAGAGTTATCATGCTTACAGACGGACGGACAGACGGACGGACGGAAGGACAGACGGACAACTTTTGCGATGTCATAGGTATCCCTCCACTTACGTTTTGGGATCCCAAAAAATAAAAAAATAATCGGATTCACTCGTCCCCTATAGTCGGGATCGGTCACAACTTTTACCTTTCGAAAAAAGATACACGTACACGCAAGGCCGTATCCAGGGGGGGGGGGTAGGGGGTTAACCTCCCCCCCCCCCCAAAAAAAAATCCATTTTGTAGGCTTTTCCCTGTGATCTGTGTGATTTTTGTACTTTTTTGTCCGACCAGCAGGCACCCCCCCCCCCCCCCCGAAATAAGTTCCTGTATACGGGCCTGCGTACACGATAAGTGCTGCTTCACACCTTCCTTATCTATGATGATAATAGAAGTGCGGCTCATTCACTGTAAAAAGTTTCTCTGAGTAAGGATTAAAGTTAACTGCAGTATTTGCTACTGAGATTAATCTTAACTCTACTCAGAAGAGATTAATCCGAATTAGAGATAAGATTATCTTTTAAGAGACAAGATTAATCCTAGTAGCAAATACTGCAAGATTGTTTTGTACAGTGTTCTTTTACAACTGGTTTACCCCATCCCCTACTACCCTTTTACCCTTTTAAAATGTCCGTAAAAATGTGAAAATCTAAAAAATTGTATGCCTTTGTTTTAGAAAACCAATTTAGTTTCCACCATTTTGAACCATCTTAATTCTTCATCTTTTTCCACATTTAGTTCAGAGGAGCACAAAGGGCGAACAATTAAAAATCGAGCAGCTACCTAAGAATGACGACGCAGGAATTTGATAGAACTCAGCTAAATACTTCTGAAAGGGCATGCAGAAAAAATTCCTCAACTCACGCCCATACAATGCTTCATCTACCACTGTTGATCAATCTTGAGGTTCAAAAAAGCCTCTAAGGTTTTCATGGTTCCATACGACAATCATTAATCATTTCAAGATGAATAGTATTCTCTTTCAGCTGCTTCCTTCTGAAGCTTCAGCTCATCCTTAATATATATGCCTGAGGTGTCCAAGAATTTCAACTTTAATGTGCACCACCATTAAACAGCTAATTCCACTGCAGTAATGGGGAGGAAAGAAAATTCCTTAAGCATGAATATACACTGTCAGAAGTTTCATAACAGATAACACGAGGATGCGCGGTTTCAATAGATAATAGTTGCGTTTTTGCTGATACCATGGTATCTGTTACCACGGTAACTAGATTTACTAACTAGATTCGAAGTCATCCCAAATGAAAAACAGATATCCAGTTACATCACTGGATGTACATCACATATAATGTATGTGACACATATAATGTATGTGATGTACATCACATACATTACGATAACTGCAAAAACGCCTTTTGACCGTGGTATCAGATACCACGGTAGCAGCAAAAACGCAACTAATGCGTAACAGATAACAAATCTTATGCATAACCGCTTTGTTAGGAAGAGCCAAAAAAGTATCTACTGACTTTATTCCTTATCGTCATAATGTCTCAACTCTTAGCAGATACTTTTTGGCGGTTTTTCGGTTCTTCCTGACGGTAACGCTTATTATTTATTATATTATTATATAACTTCTAGTGTAGCCTACATACTCTTCCAGTTCAGCCCGAGGTGATTGGGAATATTATTACTGCGCAAAACGAAAGAAAATCGAAGAAAAAGGGAATATTTACATTTAAAAGAATAAAACGTTATAATAGCTAGATAGATGTTTAATGAAGCCCTTTGGCCATGAACAAAAAGAAAATACAAAACAGTACATTTACATTCAATATCCGAGCGAACTATTAATCAACATAAAAAAAACTCCCTTCAGTCTTCAACTAACCTCACATACTTTTAATTATCTCACTTAAATGGTCCATAAATGCACCAATCCTGCATATACTTCTAGGGTTTGTACTACTGAGTAGCTCCTTTACTGACATAATTATACTACTCAGAAACCTCTCACGCGGGACAGATAACTCCTGGCACTTGTAAAGAATGTGATCCAGCTCCCCTACATCAACTTTACAAAATTTACAAATCCGATTATCCCTTGTCCCTGACCTTTTAATATCCCAAATATTCCCCAAGACTGGAAGAATAATTTGCTCGCAGCTGAATCCATGAACCCAAAACTCTTGAAGGTAAATTAAATTTAAAATAAAACTCTTCACCAAACCTTGCCGTTGCTGCCTTGTAATACCTAAGTGTTTCAGACCTTTCCATTTTCCCCGCCCATTCCTGGATTTCTTGTTCCATTGTCTCTGTGCATATTTGGCAGTACCTACTTCTTTCAAATAATTGTTTTGAGGTTCTTGTAATTTCTGCTTTGAAATCACAGGAATTTTTTTTTTGGGAGGGGGGTTGCCTTTTTTTTTTTTTTGCCTGCTGGTCGGACAAAAAAGTCCAACAAATACATATATCAGAGGGAAAAGCCTATACAAATGATTATATCATTTAATGACCCCCCCCCCCGATATGACCTTGGTTCTCTATAGGCTAGTCATACAAACGAGATTGACTGACTTTTTTATGTAAATTTGGTTTTCTGCTTTCGTGAATAATGTTGGCCGGTCCTTGGGTTTTGCAATAAAAAAAGGTACGTCTGTGTTGATAATGATCATTTCTACAGACCGGTCCTAGTTTTCAACCCAATCTCCGTCTATCAATCAAATTCTTCAAGTCCACCCTTTCTTTCGGATAAGCATTTGACAGTGTGACGTTTGAGTATTGTACGAAGATAATCAGTATTTTGTCCTTTGAAAAGCCAAAAGATCGTATTTGACATATTTTCCGAAACATATGTTATTGGATTTCTTTTGGGTACGGGTATGGCGATAAGGTAAGGTAGGAAGGTTTTGGATGCCGGAAAGACGGTGATGATTAGTAGGAGAGAATGGAAGGAAGGGGTTCTCACGGGCTTCCTTCTCCTGATAAACTAAATCACCAGGGTCGAGTTGGTCTCGGGTCGGAATATATTACTATTCTTACCCGAAAGCAACCAGGGCGAGGTCCACTCGATTCTTGAGATGCATGGAAGAAGTGGAAGTAGGAACATCGACAGAAGAAGCTCGCGAGGTTTACATTTCAGATGGAAAGACTCATCTTTTGGTTAATTGTCATTCTGTACTACGCATAGAAGCTGAGATATGAGTATTATATGGATATGGATATCGATATCGATCCACTTGACGAAATTATGCCATTACCATATATTGACGGACAAGTTCAAAATTCGAGATGCAAGCGTTACCCTTTTGGATGTTTCTTCGTCGCTCTAAAAAATATTGACAACAGAGCCCAACCAGCGCACGACCTTCTACACTGCTTCCTGGCCGAAAATTGAAAATTAGTATCTTTTTCTGTGAGTCTTTTACTTATTTTCTTTTATTTACTCCGCTTTTTCGAAATGGCGGGCTAGAAATAAATTACTTACTTACTTACTTTTATATGGGACATTAGTCTTTGTTTCTGCCTTTGCAACGGTCTTAAAACCGCATTTTTCTCTCTTCTGAACAATTCAGAAAAGTACAGATAAGAAGCTTTGGCTGTCCAGGAAAGATTTGTATAATAATAGTTTAATTCAGTGACTTATTTTGGAACTGTTCAGATGAGGCAAGCTTCCTAGGACTATCCATAGAAAATCCTCTGAACCGCTACGTAAATTGTCAGCGACGGCACAACCTATAACTATTAACACAGAGGTTAACGTAACATTTGCGGTTTCTCAATTTGCTTCTTTTAAACCCATAAATCCAGGGGCAAGTTTAACACATTCAAATTTGAGTAACGGATAGCTCAAACCAAACCTCTCATTATAAAAATGAGCTTATTTAATCTGTCACTTATTTAAGCTCGATTAGTTAGACAGCGAACGTTTGATGCTTTTCCATCCGTCATTATTCCTCACTGAGGGTCTCAAAATATATTATCAGACGGTCTCGCTATACATTATACTAGCTTTTTTAATCCTGAAAATGTTTAATGTACATTTCGATGTGTCAAAATTATATGTGTATTTGTGTGTTTTTAAAGTATATGCAAAGAACCGTAACATGCTTATTGTTTATTTTTGTGTCTTTTATTTCTTTTTCTTTTACTCGGCTATGACTTAACCATAGATAAATATTTCTTCTTACATCCAACCCTCTATTTCGTGATAGTGCAAACTTTGGAGGCTTGCAAGCACTTGAAGAAAATGGATAAAATCCAAGGAGGCTTACCCGATGACAAATTTGTAGCCTGCGTAGTAGTATGGTAGTAGTACGAAAACGTTGCATGTAATACTATGTAATAGCAGAGAATACTATCATTTAATGTGCCTCAGACTGGTCCAATCTTATGTAGTAGTATCCAGTAGCATCCTGTCTTGCCATAGTAGCATCCAGTCTTGCTAATAGTAACATATAGTAGTATGCAGTAACACGGTAGCCTTGAAATAGAAGCATGTAGTAGCATCGTTAGTGCTGCATGCAACTTTTTCGTACTACTTCATAGTACTATTTTGAGATAAATTTCATCGGGTAACTAACAGTCTAACAGATGCGAGGTTTCAATAGATAACATCAAATCAAATCAAATCAAATCATTTAATGTAAACAAGATACAGTCTCTCATAGGCATAGCCCAAATATGGTATCTTTTAGTCAAACAGTTAATACAAGAAAGATTTGTCCACGAGAAAAACAAAAAGAATAGGATAAAACGCACAAGTTACGAATTGTTAAAAGTACGAACAAAACTCGGCACAAAGCTTCGAGAATAACGCTGTGACCTGGAGTAAACCGGTGTCAGTTTTGGAACTTTCGCAGCCGCCTCTCTGGGGAGTCGGGATCTGAGGGGGACAAAGGGGGGCGGGAGGAAGTTCTTGTAGATGGGGTGGAGGAGGAGGGTTGAGCCAAATTTTAGGCACAGTTTCTCTCGACGGGCAAAAAGGGGGTCAAGTTTGTATTCTTTTAGATAAAAAGAGTAAGGCAGTGGGGAACCTCCGTAGATGATTTGTAGCGACCTCTTCTGAACCCGTTCAATTTTATCACTTTCTTCTTTTGTAAGAGCGAAATGCCAAACAGGACATGCATATTCTACTAGTGGGCGGATGAACATGCAGAAAATTAATTTTAGTTTATCCTTAGGAACCCGGAATTTCTTTAGAGTCTTCAGCATTTGGATAGCACCATTTGCCTTTTTTACAATCAATCTTGTGTTTTCATGCCAAGTTAGATCAGAAGAGATCACTACCCCAAGCAGGGTAGTGCAGGGTAGTGCTGAACATTGTCGGATGTTAATAGTATGTAAAGAAGGATGGGACTTTTTGAGATACAAATCCAAGAGGCCTAGCTTCCTCGTCTTGGGCTATGTCACTCTAGATGTAAGTAAGTAAGTAAGTAATTTATTTATAACCCGCTATTTTGAAAAAGCGGAGTAAATGAAAGAAATAAATAAAACACATAAACACACATAAAAAGAAACTTAATTTTCAAGCTTCGGCCAGGAAGCAGTGTAGAACGTCGTGCCCTGGTTAGGACCTGTTGTCCATGATTTTCTTTTACAGTGACGAGGAAACATCCAAAAGGGTAACACTTGCATCTTGAATTTTGAACTTCTCCGTCAACGTATGGTTATGACATAATTTCGACAAGTGTAACATATGATTTGCATATTTAAAATAACATGATCTCATCTTTTTAATCTCCTTCCTTCGCAGAACATGAGTGACACCAGAACGAAATAGTATAGAAGGAGCGCAGAAGGTGCTGTACAAATTTCCCAAGGCTTTACGATTATAGCGCCCCGGTTGGGGACGATTCACCCACATGCGGTACGGATTGATTTATAAACTTCTTGAACGACCGAAGAGCAAAATTTTGACAATGAAGATTTGAATGTTATGCGAAGCCATCGTAGAGAGTCTGTTGATTTGATGATGAACGATCCAAGAGAGATAGAAGCTTTGGATGTATTCAAATCATTTGACGAAGGGTTGAAATGCAGGTACTCACATTTTGACAGGTTAACTTCAAGGCCAATTTTGAGAAGTTCCGACGACAGCTTACTGACACTTTTTGTGAGTGTGGATCGGCTACGGCTTACTAGGAGCACGTCGTCCGCATAGGCTATGTAGCTGAAGGCATGGTCTTTATAGGAGTAAGCAGGGGGTAAAGAATCGAGACAAGAAGATATGGCCGATTTGAAGATGTAGGGAGATAAGACTCCCCTTTGGCGAACACCAGTCCGGACAGGAATAATCTCTGACAAGCTACCCTGCCATTTGAACCTTACTAAAGAATGACCATACCAAAATTTTAACAGATAGACAACAGACAGATTCACGACAGAAGTAATGAGAGAAATAGGGCCTGAGAATGCGTTATGTCGTCAAAAGCACCAGCTATACCTATAGAACATATATGAACAGCAGACACAACTGGCGCTCGAACGGAATCCAAACTGCATTGAACCAAAGCGACATTTATCAACTAATTTTCTACCGACTTGACACTAGGCCAGAACAAAGATTGGGATTGTACCAATTTAAGCAAGAACTGAAAATTGGATCAACACTTAAGCTTGACCAAATACGAATTGACAGTTAGTTCATATAACCCGCTATTAATATAACCCTGATATAACCGATTTTCTTCCGGATTGTAGATTGTAGTATCTCTATGTGCTTGTACCTCTATGCTTGAAATATTTAGCAACTAAAGCTGCAAACAATTGCCAAAGAATAAATATTTTGTGGGGCAATACAGTAATGGACTTACTTAAAGGACCCCTCGCACTATTTACTCTTCAACTTACAGTATTTTAAAACATTTGAATACTTTAAAACTAGGCTGTACTTTCAACAAATAACCCACGGTTTTGGCTATTGTAAGCCTTTTCCAAAACTCGTTGACTTATGGCTAAAACAGGGAAACAATAATTACAATTCTGATGGAAAAACTTCTCGCAGACAACCATCGACAGCGTGATACACATCGAAGGTAGCAAAACACGGCAAGTAAGAAAATCACCGTGGTTTGTTAGAGCGGTTAGTGTGTACCTTACGAAATTGCGTCTCCAGGCTTAGAAATATACCGAGTGATTATGGAAGTAGGTTGCGTTAGTATTATAGGTAAGACAGGTTCTTTAAGAAGTGGTCTTACAATCTGGAACTGAAAATTCAAACGCTATCGGTAAAATTCAAATTCTCCACGTCCGGGCAACTTTGTCTTGTAGGGCAAAAAGTGCATTGTGTAACATCACTAATAACATCCAAGGTGAAAAAATAAAAAAATCCTTTAGCACTAGAAAAAATAGTTCAGTTTATTCAGATCCAAGATCTCAAGAAAAATGGCTTTTCAGTTGAGCTTTAACAACTCCAGGTTCAGATACGAACCTGAACGGGTATATGTGTTAGCTCCTTAATTTTCTAACAGGCTATATTTTCTCCCGATACGAGAAACAGGCTTACCTCACAAGATATCCAAGGTATTGTAAGACTTTATCCAAATCTGCATACTTCTTGGATCCTTCGCAATTTCCATCAGAATTTGCAGGCACAATGACGATGGGCAGGCCATTCCTGTCCTTACCTCCGGGAAGGTAAGCGACTTGCCTGGTAAGCTCACAAATCACTTGTCTGCCCTCCTGGACTAGACTTGACATTGGCTTTTCACTCATTCACAGATTCACTAACTATCCAACCCGTCGAAAGTTCCGAAGTGCCTGCAAACAGAAAGTCATGGAAAGCATGGAAAAAAACGAAACATTAATTTATGATCGGGCACCGTCACTACTACACCCGCCAGACCAACCATCTATTCATCCACCCGTCAGTTCGCCCACAGACTCAAAAGCCTGACAGATCATCCAGCCGGAAGTTCGTAGCCCATGTTTACTCTCCGGTGAGGGACCTACGGATGGATCAACTGACAGGTGTGCGAAGTTATGGGTTGGTGGGTCAAATGATGGGTGGATAAACCGTCGAAAAATTTACGAAGTGACGTTTTTTTTTTAGGTTAACTGACAGGAGGGCCAGTAGACCGGTTCACAGGTTAAAGCATAGCCTTTCCTGTGGGCAGCTGGAATTCTTATAATAACAAGGGGACAAGTATCGTTTCTTCGAAGGTGAAGTAGAGGGATGCTTATGTGAACATTTGTTGACATTGGACTAAGCTAACTATCAGTTAGTAGGTAATTAAGGGCATCTGAAAACACCTAAATAGGAATTTCGGATCTTCATTCTACCATTTAGCCCAAAACTGCACTGTTCACATTAAAGTAACTGATTACATAACATACCTCTACTGTATACAAGAACAACCGACGGAAAGACCAACGGAAAAGCGATCGGTCTGCGGCAAGGCTACGCGTGCCATACAAACTGTTCCAGAACTTTAGATGCCATAACAGCCGCTTGACAGTGTTGCCAAGAGCTCTATTCATAAAAATGTCACAACCCTGACAAAAAGGTGCTTTTTGACACGTCGACTATTTTTGTGCATTCCGCTGCACCACGCACAAATTGGTAATAACTAAATTTGTAACAACATTTTTCAAAACAATTCTTAACTGTCATCACGGTTTTGTAACAAAATTTAATCGGAAATCAGCTTCATTTGAGGCTTCAGACTGTTTTTATGTACAAAATCAAAGTAAACCGTCCAGGACCGACTAAGAACGGGAATGGAACGGAATAGAGAGATCGCACCCTACCCGATGAAAACGGATATTGCTACACTATCATCACGGGATCATAACAACAAAACTTAGCATTGGGAGGTACAGGACTTTCAACTTTGAAATAAAATTATCGGCGTTTCATCTTCATTCTGAGCCAGGGAATTGCTGGAAATGTTAATTGGGCTATTCCTTAACCGTATAATTCCATTTTTGCAAAAGAGTTTCCATGGAAGTAAGAGCCTGAAGGCTTCAAAGTTTGAACACAAAAACAGAGTTTCGAATCTTATTGGTCGGCGATGACACGGTCATAATAAATGTGTCATAATCGACCAATAGGACGACGTTCCGTCTTTGTGTACAAACTTTGACGCCTTCAAACTCTTACTTCCATGGAAACTTTTTTGCAAAAATAGAATACACGGTTAAGGAATAGCCCAATTGACATTTCCAGCAAATCCCTGGCTCAGACTGATGATAAAATACCGATAATTTAATTTCAAAGTTGAAAGTCCTATACCTCCCAATGTTAAATTTCGTTGTTATGATCCCGTGATGATAGTGTAGCAATATCCGTTTTCATCGGGTAGGATGCAATCTCTCTATTCCATTCCATTCCCGTTCTTAGTCGATCCTGGACGGTTCACTTTGATTTTGTACATAAAAACAGTCTGAAGCCTCAAATGAAGCTGATTTTCGATTAAATTTTGTTACAAAACCGTGATGACAGTCAGGAATTGCTTTGAAAAATATTGTTATCCCCGGATCCCGTCCGTTTTCGTCGGGTATGGTGCAATCTCTCTATGGCACGCCACAGGAGGAACGCCTGCTAAAAACGGGAACAATGTACTAAAACTGTGAACACAGCACCAGCAGGAACACTACTAAAACGGGGAACCAATGCAACGTAGTCGTGTCCCATCTCTTATGGTGGGTTTACACACTGCGTAAAATCCGAGCGTATTTTGAAATCCGAGCGTATTTTACGCACGTTTTGAGCTTGAAAACATTTCTAGTAATACGGACGTTTAAGAGAAATCGGTCCGTTTTGTATTTAAACACGTCCGTATTGCTAGAAATCTTCTTAAGTTCAAAACGTCCGTAAAATACGCTTGGATTTCAAAATACGCTCCGATTTTACGCAGTGCGTAAATGGACCATTAGTTGAGTTAGTCCCCGCAGGGCGAGTATAAAAAGGAATGTCATTCCCGTGTTTTGTTTCGCCTGCAGCATAGACAGGAGACCTGCCCCTCGCTGTGCGGGGGGTTAACTCGACTAAAAGAAGGTTCAGGACTACTAGAGCATGGATCATGCACCGGAAAGATCTGGAACTCGTGTCCAGACATCCTACCAAATGAAGGAAGGGCGGTGCATTGTTCCTGCTTTTAGTAGTGATTCCTGACTTTAGTACGTCATTTCCGGTTTAGTGCGCTCCCAATTTTAGGACTGATTCCCCTACACCTTGTCGTTTCGTCCGTTCCCATCTTTAGTTGATTCCGTTGTTGCTGTAAACGGTGAATTTGACTTTCGGTACTTGCTAACACCGTTGGCTGATGTTAGGAACCCACAGATAGAAAACGGTAGTGGGACTTCATATTAATCACTCTATCGACTGGCGACTCCTCCTCCTGGATTTTCCACCAAATGAATTAATTTGTTCAAGAAAAGTTCATCAAAATGTCTGATACTCAACAGCACCATTGACCGCTCGAAGATAGAATGTACTGTACAATACCTAGGGGCGTAGTAGGAACTTTAAAAGTTGCTCAGCATGTCAGATTGAGTAATTAGGTCATTTACAGTCAATTATTTTTACTCATAATCATTCAGACCAACATAACCAGCACCAAAGGTAGCCATGACTATTTCTAGAAAATACCAGGAGGCTGCACTTTCACCTCATCACTTATGGGTTGTAGGGTACAATCAAGAGCTCATAATAAGCTGTTCATGAAAGAAAAAAATGCGCCCCTTGGTACAATCAACGGTCATTAATTATTTGTTCATGAATCTGCTTTCCACGCCAGAGTTTAACAAAACTCCTACGTTATGAACACTGAACACTGAGCAGCATCTGTTAAAGGACTTGTCTCACCTATAATACTACTGCAACCTACTTCCACACTCACTCCATATATTTCTAAACACGGCGACCCCAATTTCATACAGTACATTTTAATCCCTCTAACAAAACCACGCTGATTTTCTCACTTGCCGTCTTTTGCTGCCTTCGATGTGTATCACGCTGTCAACGGTTGTCTGCGAGAAGTTTTTCCGTCAGAAAAACCGGTTATGTAAATTGTTTCCCTGTTTTCGCTATAAGTCAACGGGTCTTGGAAAAGGCTTAAAACAGCCAAAACTGTCGGCTATTTGTTGAAATCACAGCAAAGTTTTTAAGTATTGAAATGTTTTAAAATCCTGTAAATTGAAGAGTAAATATTGCTACTAGCTGGGGGTCCTTTACAGCAGAGGACTGGAAACTTCCATTAACCAAACGACGTGATCTTTAGGCTAGTTATATTTTTTTCGGATTTTAGAAATTATTTTTCTGCTTCTTCTTTTTCATATCCTTTGATGTAAATGTCTGTTCTTGCTCAAAATTGGTTGCTATGTAGGACGAGAATTTGTATGGCTGAATTGGATGAAAACTAAGCCTTCATAGGGACAAAAGCAACAAAATACTACAGTCACGAATTTACACAAAATAGTATTAGAATAAATCCCATTTGATTTATTTAGAGCAATCAAATATGATTCGCAGTATAAGCTTGGCTGAATGTTACTCTTGCCTAGGCAGCCGAAATCTCGGCCAGAATTTCGCTGGAAAATAATCTTAGCTGATCTATTCGTTTAAAGCAGCTAAATCTGAACTACATTTTATTCATTGTCCTAACTCCAATTCTCTATTCTTCGTTCTACACACATATGTTTTCTTTTCATTTTCAATTTTTTATTTTAAAAACCTGCTATTTACGTTAGTATGAGGATCATGTAACTTTTTTTTTAAACGTCCAATAATCGAGCTTGTTTCCTTATTTGGACATGATGAAGATGATTTTGTGTTCTTCTGAATCTATACAATAAATTGAAACTATAGCTCCCGCGAAAAAGCAACTTTCGATGAATAAAACGACGTTGTTACTGAGGTTCTCTATTAAATATGTAAATTCAAGCAAGTGCCAATAACTGACCAAAGAAAGACTAACCTACATCCACAAGTGAAAAGTAACAGCGCAACATTCCAGGATCTAAAAAACAAGTGTGTAGCGCAACTGAATCACCAATTAGGTACGGCGACTCTTACGCTGGACTGCTCGTCGTATGATTATAGTTATTTAACATGTCTAGGGCCGAAATTCTAATAGGCCAGAGGCTCCCAGTCATTTGCAGGGAGAGATCAGGGTTTTGTCTCGGGGCTTAATGAAGATCACCTTTTTAGACATGGTAAGAGATCGGATCAGACATGTAGGATTTTTTTCTTTTTTCTTTAACGGGATCAGAATAGAACAGAATATTAACTTATTTGCTCACACTTTCACGGTAACAAAACCAAAATTGGTGAATACTGTCATGAACAATTTTTTCAATATAACATATACATTTAAAAGTACGTACAATTGATCAAAGGCTATTTAAAATTTCAAACGATCTTTGGTATAAAACTATTTTGGTAACGGCTGTGTTTGGCCGCTACTGGTTGGAATCCTGGCACCTTCGTAGAGACTGCTCGCTCTTGCCTTTCCCTACATTGTTGTAGGGGGAGGGGGGAACTCTTTGTAGACGAAGTGAAGACCAGTAGAGGAGAAAGGTTCTGAAAGACCGGTTTCACTTATCTTACTTGAGGGTCTTAAGCCACCCTACAGAATTTTTAATAGCTGTTAATTTTTGTTACAGCAATGGAAAAAGAACATTATGGTCAGTAAATGAGAAAAAAAAACGGAAAAGAACTAACACTCTTTACATGGGAATATGACGAAGATATTTAAACAGGAACATTTTTAATTGAATTATCTGGGTCTTCTGCAACACCAATTTAATATTATAAATAGCCTATAACAAGTTATAACGAATACCTGGTTGACCCGTAATTAAAGAATAATAAATTATGTAAGGTTCACTGAGTATGGTTAAAATACGAACACTGGGTTGACAATAACTTGTTAACAATGGAAATGCGCAGCTCCGCTAATCCTTAAAGTTTTTGTGAAAGATGTTTCAAACTTGTGGCAGTCGAACTTCAACAATAATAACAAGACCAAAGGTTACGATGGGATGCAGAAGCTTAATATTTGATCCAGGCTTTTGGGTCTTGTCTTCGCCAGACTCCTTTAAAATTTTACTATTAAAATTTAAAAACAGAATAAGGCCAAATAGCTAATCATCTGAGAAAACCAAGTTAAGACGTGGATTCAGTATGTGTGTTTGCCTCTTACAAGTCAAATTTATTTTGACGAAACTGATCGAAACTTCTTGCCTCGCTTCTGCCAAATTTCCGATGTATTCCGGGTGAACTAGGCTACTTGTCCAGCAAAAAAAAAAATAAAGCTCAAAAACGAATTCAGCGTGTCTCCTTACCCCTATGTCAAACATCTAATCAACTTCAAATAAACTCTAAATTCTAACACATTTCACGGTTTCAGCCGGATTTAAGGTGAACTATATGTCCGGGTACAAAATTATTGTCACATACGGATTCAGCTTTTCTCTTCTTACCCCTAAACCCGCCATCTCATCAACTTAAAACAAAACTTTTCCGTTTTAAAATTTTCCGGTTTTGGCCGGATTCCGGACGAACTAGCTGTCCGGCATGAAAACGGTTTTCAAATTGGTTCAGCATGTCTTTTTACATCTTAATCGACTATCTCATTAACTTTTTAAAAGCATAGTTTTCCCCTTAATCTGAATGCCTTCCCTACCCCTAAGTGTAAGGTTACAGAGTCCATCTAGATGGAAACGTCAAGGGAAAGGTCGAGTTCGTATACGAACTCGACCTTTCCCTTGACCCAAAGAATCCTCACACCAAGTTTCGTCAAAATATCTCATGCCCTTCGAGAGTTATCATGCTGACAGACGTACGGTCAGACGGACGGACAACTTTTGCTATGTCCCAGGTATCCCTCCACTTCCGTTTTGGGATACCAACAACACAAAATTCTGCTGAAATGGCCGAAATAGGACAGTCTAGTTACACATCACTTGTTGACTTAAAGAGGCTTGAAGATAATACAGATGGCACTTTACACAAGGGACTTGTACCGTGACCAATACCATACAAAAATTTTCGAATATAATTTAGAAGTCTAGGACTCCCTTGTCGGAGACAGGTAGACAAACCAGGACCCAAAAGACGGGGGTCTCTTGGTGAAAACCAAATATATAATTTTTTTAATGGGGAAAAACGCCCTTGAGATGGAAACATTTTATAAGTAGTGAACTGATAGAGGGCCTGGGTTCAAATCCCGGCTGAGGAGCATTTTTGTCTATCAGTTCACTACTTATAAAAAAAAGGCTTGAAGACCTGGTGAAAATAAGTTACTTCGTTGCTCGGCTATTCAGGAATCAATCTTCATATACTGGAATTTCCCTGTCGGATTTGTCGTACCTCTACGCGCTCTTACCTGTGTTGTATGCTTGAAAAAAAAATTACGAAAATAGATGTTTGCGCAGTGAGGCACCTGATCAGCGAAATGCCGCCTCATAGGATGTTGCGTTGTAAGGAAGACCTCAACATCCTGCCAGAGCAGATAGTAGAAAAAAGCAGAATCCAAATAATTCAGTGTATTCCATTAAATAATACAAAATAAACTGGCTTTTCAGTTAATCTTTAAAAGCATTTAATACCTTGGCGGGTAAGGAAATTTGCATGCCGCGGGATACTTCACGAAGCACATTCAAATGCCATAAACCGGAATACTCCATTAACAATCTGCTGTGGTATAAACATTCGCATCCTTTTGCCCTTCAACCGGAAAGATGTCGAATTGCGGTGAAATAAACCGCTTATCCTGCGGAATAGCACAATCTTCCTGAATTACCCATCCCGCCTTGATGACGCCATAAAACACGACTATCAAACGAGGCATCTAATTCGAAGAGGCCCTTTTCAAGTTATATTTTCGTTTCACTGAAGGAATTACAGACAGAAGTCAATTATTTTTTGGGAGCCCAAACGTCAGTGAAGGTTCGTGGAGCTTTTCTTTCCGTCCGTCTGTCTTTCTGTAAGCACGATAACTCTCGAAGGAGTTGAGGCATTTTGTTTGGTGTGGAATAATTTTGATGAAAGAACATGTCTCCTAAAATCTACATTGGTTACCCAGAATATGCCTAATCGGTAAGACGTTTCCGGCCGCACAGAAAAACGAAAAAAATTGCCAGAAAAATTACGAAAGAACAGAAGATATGAATATTCGTTCCGGCCGCACAGTAAAACGAAAAAAAGTATATTGCCAGAAAAATCACGAACGAACAGAAGATATGATATATTCGTCTCAGGAGGCCTGGCACCGTTTATAAGTACACATCATAGAGCTACGTCGGATTAACTAACCACTATAGCCAAAGGTAGTGTGTCCTGGAACTGATACCTCAAATGCCAAAAGTACCCGACCGATCGAGTATGCTGGCACACAGAAGCTCAGTAAAGGAACAGGTCAAGTAATTACTACCATAGGAGCTGTCCTCCTCAAAAGTTGTAAGGTCCAGTAACCATCCCCCCAGGGATTAATAGTACTCGACCGTATACGTGTTTAAGTAGATCGAGTATTCATAGCAGTGACAGCGGAAGATGGATAGATGGTTTAATTATCTGACGCCCTAGCCGCTGCTCGTGCTCGACCTAATCTTACTATTAGGAGGTCATTGAAAAACATTTTTTTCAAAAATTTATTCCATAAAGAACACTTTTTCCGATGCGTTGCGTTGATTGTATTTTGGTTAAAATGTTAGGTAGACTTCATTTAGGATAGTGTAGGCTAATTGTTTTTTAAATGACATAGAGTTTTTATGAAAGTATATGGTCTAGTTGTTAGTCTGTAGACCGACTGTGTGAATTTTATTATGTTTTTTTTTCTACTCGCCAGCTTTGGCGTATACAAATAAATGAATTGAATTGAATTGAATTGAATTGAAGTATCCAGGGTGATGACTGCTACGAACACTCGACCTATTGAGGGAGGATTGGCAGGTCGAGTATTTGACGCCATAGCCGCTGTTCGTACTCGACCTAATTTTGCTAATAGGAGGTAAAGTATTCAAGTTGATGACTACTAAAAATATTCAACCGTTTGAAGTAGGAAATTGGTAGGTCGGTTACTTGACGCTCTAGCCGCTGTTGGTACTCGACCTAATATTGCTAATAAGAGGTCGAGTAATCAGAGCGGTGACAGCTAAAAATACTCGACGTGTTGAAGGGGGATTCGTAAGTCGAGTACTTGACGCCTTAGCCGCTATTCGATACTCGACCTGGCAGAGTATTTAAGGTGGGGCTAGCTATTAGTACCCAACCTAAAGAATGGGGCATTGGCAAGGTCGAGTATTTGACGTCCCACCAGCTAAATCTACTCGAGCAAAATGAGAATCCACCGAGCATAAGAGCATTACAACTTATCGCTGACTCGCCGAGATCACTTTCCACTCCTAGGGTGAATGCACTTTTCATGCCACGATTTATTAGGTCGAGTACTAATAGCTAGCAGATCCATCTACAGTCTACCTGCAATTATTATACTAGGTGGAGTACGAATAACTGCTGAGATTTCAAATACTTGACCTATTATTGCCCCATTTATTGGGCCAAGTACTAACAACTGCCAACACCTCCAATTCTCAACATCTCATTATTATAAGAGGTCGAGTATACATAACTGAGATGGCGTCAAATACTTGACCTACCAATCCTCCTTCTATAGGTCGAGTGTTTTTAGCAGTCACCTCCCTGCAAGGCCGTATCCAGGGGGTGGGGGTTAGGGGGTTGACCCCCCCCCCCGAAACATACAAAAATACTCATTTTTATAGGCTTTTCCTTCTGATCTATGTCGTTTTTGTACTATTTTGTGCGATCCGCAGGCGAAACCCCCCCCCCCCTCTCCGAAATAAATTCCTGGATACGGGCCTGCCACCCTGAATACTTGACCTCTTATTAGAATTATTAGGTCGAGTACGAACAG
This sequence comes from Branchinecta lynchi, assembly GCA_023053575.1. NCBI lineage: Eukaryota > Metazoa > Arthropoda > Branchiopoda > Anostraca > Branchinectidae > Branchinecta > Branchinecta lynchi. The sequence goes on from JAKZAP010000017.1 coordinate 3,400,880, forward strand.
CGTCTAGGGCGTCAGTTCAGTTCATTTAGTTCAGTTCATTTTATTCATGGAAATAGAGAACACCATTAACTGTTTATGGCCCCACCATAAGGCCTAACATAAGGCCTGGCAATGGGCGGGGCTTATTCATCATTCATATAATCTTAAGGGAAACAAACCAAAGAAATCAAAAAAAGAAAAAAAAAAGAAGGAGAGAAAAAAGAAGAAGAAGAAAAGAAGAATGAGGGCATAACAAACTGACAAGAGAAATTCACTAACGAACGATCTTCCATCAACAAAACTCGACCTGCCAATCTTCCTTCAATAGGTCGAGTATTTTTGGCAGTCATCACCCTTAATACTTGACCTCCTATTAGTCTAATTAGGTCGAGTACGAGCAGCGGCTAGGGCGTCAAGTACCAGACCTACCGATCCTCTTTCAATAGGTAGAGTATTTTTTATCCGTCGCCGCCCTGAATACTTGGCCAATACTAGTAATATTAGGTCGAGTACGATTAGCTCCTGGGAAGGATCCTCCTTTTTAGATCGAGTACTAACAGCTGTCATTGCTCTGTGAATACTCAACCTAATTAGACATTTTTATGGTCGAGTACTATTAGTCACTGGGGGTTGGTTAATCGACCTTAAAGTTTCATTGTATGGTTGAGGAAGGATAGCTCTTATGGTAGTAATTACTCGACCTGTTCCTTTCGGACAGTTAAGTACTTTTAGCTTCCCAAGACAGGAACACTCAACCAGACTGAACAAACTAAACTATTCCGAATTGGAGATAATCTTATCTTAGTACAGACAACATTAATCCCAGTAGCAAATACTGCAAGATTTTTTTTTTTTTTAACAGTGCAGGTTAGTACTGATAGCGACTGGAGGCTCGATTCCTCGACTGGTCGAGTACTAATAGCTCCCATAACCCTTGTTACTCGACTGGTCAAGTATTTTTAGCTCCGGTGTGGCAGCCACAGCTTATGTGGTGGCAGCATACTCGGCCGGTCAGATACTTCTAGAATTTGAGTCTCAGTTGCAGGTCCGGGAACGATAGACACTGCCTTAGCCAAATTGGCTTTGGCTGGTGTACACTTTGGTACACTGACAAATATCATTTTTTTCAGATTTTTTTGTTTCTTCGGATTCATTTATTTACAAACAAGAATAAGAAACTTCCGGAAATAAAGTAAATGTTCGACGGAAAAAGCAATGCATTCCCGCTGTTGGGATACAAATCAGAAGCTCATTCACCGATCAATAATACTTCTTTGAAATACAATCATGAACCTAAACATCATTACTGAAACAGAATTACAAATATCAACTCTCATTTGAAAACAATACTAGATTTTTTTTTGTAAATACTGAAGGGTTATTACGACCAATATATAAAGACATTTCATTCCATAATTATGAACGAAAGGTGGCGATTTCACACCAAAGAAAATGGGATCGACTACAAAGAGGCACGGCACGGCACGACAAAGCGAAGGAGGTACGAGTAATAAAAGATATAAGTAAGTATAATAGAAGTAGACAAAGGTAAGTGAGAGTTCGTAACTAAAGAGCCTAAAACAAAGCACGTTACAACATTGTTCCTTCCCCTTAGTCTGAAGCCTGACAGCGCCCTTTTAGTTTTCGTGCCTATTTCTAGTACTTGTGCCTCCTATACTATGTCGTACCGTGCCTTTTTTTAGTCGATCCCAAAGAAAATCCCGTCGAATTAGTGTCCTGAACGTTCAATCCTTTGCACGATCATTCGTACAACCTCGTCTCATGCGGTTTGAATTTCAGTTTTAGCGTGATGTACCGTCAAGACAATAAGAGCGTGTTCCATCCTACTTACCGTAGTTACTACGCATGACGTCACGAATTCTGGCTTTTTGCCGTCAAGGCTGGAACGATTTTTCTATTTTCCAGCAGGATCTCACGCCAGGGGCGAATCCGACCAATCACGTTCCAGAGATGCGTAGTTACTACGCTTACCACGCTCCCGAGCATGGTAAGCAAATAGTAACTATTAGTTACTATTCCGACAAGGTTGGAACGGTCAGCGTAGTAACTTTTTGTGAGGATGGAACGGAAATAGTAACTAATAGTAACTATTGTTACAAGGGTGGAACACGCTCTAAGTGACAGATGAAGTTATGTGCATTGATTACAAATGTCACAAAAGAGATCAGTTTGTCAATTCAAAACGAGAAAAGATGACCAGTGGCTACACAGAAAACACTGAGATAGGTCATGTGTAACGTAATGAATTAAGTTGGATAACATCTTGGTAACTGTAAAGAATAACCGTATGATATGCAACGTTAAGGTTTTTTAATTTATAGAGAGTGCAACTGAGACTTAAAGGGTAGTTTCAATATTGTAATGTAAAACCGGCAGTAAATTCCATAACTTCCCTTTAAGTAACTCAGATTTTGTTGGTTTTTAATCACTTGAAAACGAACGAGTTAAAAATCCGAGAAAATTTTTCAATAAAAAGAAATAACAAGAAAATATTAGCATAAATGCTGAGTGGTTTCGATAACAAAATTCGCAGAAAAAGGAGCAGGCATAAAAACTAGGTATAACTCGTTGGTGTAGTTAAAATACCAGACAGCATTAAGGTTTTATGTCTCTTCTGGTAAACTATAGGTCGCACTAAGCCGCTAGGTCTAAGGGAGCATTGTTTTTTTTTTTTAAACAGTGATAAATAAATAGTTACGTAAATTAATATTTAAGTTTCAAGTTTCTCTGAGATAGCAACCATCTTATCTTTCATTCCAAGTTTTCACGCTTGTTTTCTTCAAACTTGACAAACAGTTGACATTATTATTAACATGTTGTGGGATATTTTTTTCAACACAATTTCACAAATACATTTCGTCGTCTCAACACAACCTTGACAATTACAAGTTACTAAACAATAATTAATTTAAAATCCGCGTTGTGCGATGGTATATCCGGGTGAATATATGTTCATCTTCCAGCTTTGAGCGGTTTGAGCCCGAAGAGGACCCTTGCCAAGAAGGGCCGAAATATACCTCCGTGCTCGAATCCTTCGTTCTTGCAACCACCCCTGGATCACCCGTCTGTACGGCCAGGAATGATCGAGTAAGGTTAGTTACAGTCCTTTAAGTGTTATTGTTATTGTTCATGTACTTTGTGTTTTTGTTTTTTTTCCTTTTCCAGTTTCTTTTATTATACTCCACTAGTCCTCATTGTAGTGCAGTGGGTCAATAAAATTCATTCATTCATTCATAGCTCTAATAACATGTAACTGACGTATTCGTTCTGAATTGTCAAAAACATATGTATATATATACACATATATATTGTAGACCGTAGTGAATGTACAATGACTATGACCTAACTACAATTTTGAATTGATTATCCTTCAATTACCTCAAACTCGTATAACATTATCCAATTTCCACTTTTACATCCTTATGGTTACAACAAATGTGTCACTTCTGAATACCTGGTCAGCAGCAGCATCCACAGACACTCCCAAGAGATGCCGATGGGAGGAACCAGCAGTGGGCATGCGCCCGCGTACCAAGAAAGCAGCTTTCACAGGAGATGCTAAGTCAAGAAGACGCCCAGCGGAGTACATGCAGCATTCAAACTAAACATCTTCATTTTCCCATTCAGCAAAAAAAACATAGGTTTCCCATAACCCTGCGATATATGCAACACGGTATTTTCCAGCATGCCTCCTTCTAGTATGCCGTGCCTCTTTTAAGTATTCATGAAGGAGGGAGGAAGGAATTTATTTCTTCAACATTTCTACAACATATTGAAAATATTCTTAAACCAATAGCCCGTCTCAATATGTGACAACAGGTCACCTGTGCAAGACGGACATCAAATTATCAAAATCTATTGATCAATTCGCTTAGTGAGACTTTAACTCACTCCAAATCAGCTTTCCTCACTCAAACACCCCTATCCTACCCAATTCCCATTCCCCTCCCGAATCCTGCCCCAATCTTCATTAAACAACCAACTCAATTACCCAACAAATATTTTTTTAATCTGTTCTTAAACAATAACTGATTATCAGACTCCCTAATGCTTGCCGGTAGATTATTCCAAACATTCACACCACTATTTCTAATTATAAATGACGCTCTACTACTCTTACGCGACTCACTAACAAGCCTATCATTATTCCTCGTATCATAATGCCACACAGTTGCCTTCTACACCACACAGTTCCTTGCCTCTTGTTGGTCGACCTCATTTCTGGACGGATTTTCTCACCGCAGCGTAACTGAGCCTTTTTAATATATACTGACACTAAGACTGCACAACTAAAATATAAATAATATCTCTAGGATTTCGATCTCTTCTTTCAAGCCGGTAATTAACTTTTTGCCTTGAAGATAATCTTTGATTAGTGTATTTACCGTACCAAACATGAATTCTGCCGGACGAGAAGCGAAAACGCAGATTGTCGGCAATATCCCTGATGTGTTTTACTGTCCCAACATTCATTCTGCCGGACGAGTTGAAACATTTCAAGGCATTCGAAGCGAAAACACAGATTGTCCGCAATATCCTCGCACTGTGAACCAGGGGACAGCCACGAAGATTGACGAGGTCTTGGACGCAGTATAACTACTTACCACTGGTCTGAGAATTATCTTAACCGTCATAGAGTTTCAACTTCTTCCCTGGGTCATAATTATGACAAAATTCGTCGCACGATATCGCACATAAATGTCGCAGAATCCTGCGGCAAAGCGCGCCAGAGCAACCTTTTATCAAAGTTATCTTTCGAGGAAAAAGGACTGATTTGTTTTACTGGAAGGCAAACTGTTTATTTTATTTCGTAGTTTTCTCTGATTTTTAACTCGTTCATTTTCAAGGAAATAAGACCCCGACAAAACTATGAAACTTACTGCCGGTTTAGCTTCAAATATAAGGTTTGAAGCCAAGCTGACCATTCATCTCAAAACAAAAAAGAAACAAGACCAAAGGTTTCGATGGGATCCCAAAAATTCAATATCTGATCCAGACAACTGGGTCTTGTCTTAGCCAGCTCCAGTCTTCGCCAGACTCCTTGAACATTTTACAATTAAAATTCAGAAACAGATTAAGGCCAAATAGCTAATCACCTGAGAAAACCAAGTTCAGATTTGGATTCAGCATGTGTGTTTACCCCTATAAGTCATATCTGTTTTGACGAAAACTTCCTGCCACTTCTGCCAATTTCCCGGTTCCTGCCGAACTCCAGAACTACTTGTCCGGCGAAAAAAGAAAGCTCAAAGACGAAATCAGGGTATCTTCTTTCCCCAGTAATGAACATCTAATCAACTTCAAATAGAAATTTAGCTTATAACAAATTTTCCAATTCCAGCCGGATTCCGGTCGAACTATATGTCCGGGTGAAATACGATTGTCACACAGGGACTCAGCATCTCTTCTTACCCCTAAATCGCTTATCTAATCAACTAGAAATAAAACTTTGACTTCCAACAGTTTTCCGGTTTGGGCCGGATTCCGGACGAACTACATGTCCGGGTAGAAACTTGTTTTCACATAAGTGTTCAGCATGTCTTCTTGCCCTAAATCGAACATCTAATCAACTCCAAATAAAACTTTTAATTTTGACAAACTTTCCGGTTTGGGCCGGATTCCGGTCGAAATACTTGTCCGTCGAGAAAATCGTTTTCACCATCGTCTTCAGCATGTCTCCCTACCTCTAAATCGAACATTTAATCAACTTCAAATAAAACTTTTACTTTCAACAAACTTTCCGGTTTGGGCCGGATTCCGGGCTAAATACTTGTCCATCGAGAAAATAGTTTTCACCATCGTCTTCAGCATGTCTTCCTACGCCTAAATCGAACATCTAATCTACTTCAAATAAAACTTTTACTTTCAACAAACTTTCCGGTTTGGGCCGGATTCCGGGCGAAATACTTGTCCGTCGAGAAAATAACTTTCACCATCGCCTTCAGCATGTCTTCCTACCCCGAAATCGAACATCTAATCAACTTCAAATAAAACTTTTACTTTCAACAAACTTTCCGGTTTTGGCCGGATTCCGGACGAACTACTTGTCCGATGACAAAATAGTTTTCACCGTCGTGTTCAGCATGTCTTCTTACCCCATAATCGACTATCACATTAGCTGTTTCAAAATATTTTGTTTGTCCCTTAATTTGAATCCCCTCCCCCCACCCCTAAATGTAGAGCTACAAAGCCCATCTACGAACTTGACTGGTCCGACGACCCAACGAACCCTCACACCAAGTTTCATCAAAATATATCATTCCCTTCGAGAGTTATCGTGCTTACAGACGGACGGACGGACGGACAGACGGACAACTTTTGCGATGTCATAGGTATCCCTCCACGTTTTGGGATCCCAAAAACGAGATTTTCGGTTTTTTTTCTTGATCAGCTAGTTACCCCTCTAAGATGATGTGCGAGGGATAAATACCCTCGGATAAATAACTAGCTGATCAGGAAAAAGAAAAAAAAGAAAATCTCGTTCTTATGGCACTTGAGCATACTCAAGTGCCATATAGCTATTGTAATTTATGTCGGTCTGTCGGTCTGCCCCGGTTTTGCTAGTTTGGGCACTTCCACATATGCTAGGACGATGAAACTTGGCAGGCGTATAAGGAACCTAACCAGGTTAACTTGGAAACAATCACTTTCACGATCCGGCCATCGTGGGGGGAGTGGAGGCATGAGAAATCCGGAAACTAGTAACATGCATAACTTTGAACGGGTAATCGGACATGCATGAAACTTGACATATGTCAAGAACAACTACTTCAGATGCTCAGTTTCAAATCCGGACCAGATCCGATAACTGGGGGGGGGGGAGGGGGCACCGGAAATCTCGTAAAACGCTTCCACATAAGCTATAACGATGAAACTTGGCAGGCGTATCAGGAAACCGACCAGATTAACTTGGAAATAATCACTTCCCCGATCCGGCCATCGTGGGGGGAGTGGAAGGATGGGAAATCCGGAAAGTAGTCACATGCATAACTTTGGAACGGGTAATCAGACATGCATGAAACTTGACATATGACAAGAAGAAGTGCTTCAGATGCTCAGTTTCAAATCCGGACCAGATCCGAGGGGGCACCGGAAATCTCATGAAACGCGTCCACATAAGCTAGGACAATGAAACTTGGCAGGCATATGAGAGAACCAACCAGATTAACTTGGAAATAATCGCTTCCCCGATCCAGCCATCGCGGGGGGAGTGGAGGGATGGGGAATCCGGAAACTAGAAACATGCATAACTCTGGAACTGATAATGGGACATGCATGAAACTTCACAACTGTGAAGAACAAATGTCTCACATTTTCAATATCAAATCTGGACCGAATCCAAAAACTGGGGGAGGGGGTAGAGGGGGGGGGTCCGGAAATCTCGTGAAATGCTTAGGTCGAGGGATCGGGATGGAAATTGAAGGGAAGAACAAGCATTAACCCTAGATACTTTGTTGACAAAACAAAACCGGATCGTGTCACAGTAGAGGGTGTTGGAGGGCGTTTTCCCGGATTTCCTGTGATCACGAGCTAGGGTTCTTCCACATGTTCCAGGACCATGAAACTTGGCAGACATATTATGTACTCTCCCAGGTCGACTTGAAAATTGTTTCTTTCCCGATCCAATGATCACGGGGGTAGTGGAAGGGTGAGGAATCCGGATTCTAGTGACATGCATAACTCTGGAACGGGTGATGAGACGTGCATGAAACTTGTCAAGTGTCAAAAACAAGTGTCTCAGATGATCGATTTCAATTCTGGAACGGATCCGATAACTTCGGGGGGTAGTGGAGAGCTGGAGGGGGGGGGTGCCGGAAATCTCGTCAAACGCTTTGAGTTGAGAGATCGGGATGCGACTTTGAGGGAAGAACAAGCACAAGCCGTAGATACATTATCGACAAAACAGGACCGGATCGTGTCACAGCGGGAGGAGTTGGAGGGGGTTTTCCACAGTTCCGATAATTACGAGTTAGGGTACTTCCAGATGTGCTATGACCGTGAAACTTTGCAGGCATTTTAGGGACTCTATCAGATTGGCTTAAAAATAGTCCCTCCTCCGATCCGGTCATCGTTGGAGGAAGAAACAGTTGTCAATGAGTGGTATAACCATTTCAGATTTACTAGATCAAGCCCATTTTCTGATGAAACGAATATCGGGAAAGAGATCCAGCCTTGAAAATTGCAAAACCGTGTCTGACAAACATATTAACTGTTCTTACAAGTGCCATATGAGCTTTCTGCTCTTGTTTCTTATTTGGTTTACCACAGAAATCCACGAGTTCCATCCATCTAGGGTCTACGCTTGGTCTTCCAACCAAGTCCAACCCCGATCCCGTGACTTTAAGCGATTCACGACATTTCCTGTGCCCCCTCCAGCTCCCCCCCCCCTCTAGTGATTACATCCGGTCCAGACTTGAAACTGAGCATCCCAGACACTTATTCTTAATACTTACCAAGTTTCATGCACGTCCGATAATCCGTTCCAAAGTTGCTAATGTCACTAGATTCCGGATACCGCACCCCTCCAATCCCCCACGATGATCGGATCTGGAAAGGGACTATTTGAAGTCAATATGGTAGAATCCCTAAAATGCCTGCCAAGTTTCACGGTCCTAGCACATATGGAAGTACCCCAACTCGAGATCACCGGAATTCCGGTAAACCCCCTCCAACTCCCCGCACTGTGACACGATAAAGTCCTGTTTTGTCGGTAATGTATCTAGGCTTTAAGCTTGTTCTTCCCACCAAGTTCCATCCCGATACCTCCTTTCAGAAGATTTCCGGTGTCTCCTTCAGCCCCCCCCCCTCAGTTATCGTATCCGGTCCGGATTTGAAAAGGTACCTCTAAATACTTGTTCTTGACACTTGTTAAGTTTCAAGCATGTCCGATTACCCCTTTCAAATTTGTGCATATTACTAATTTCCGGATTCCCCATCCCTCCACTCACCCTACAATGATCGGATCGGCCGGAAACGACTTTTCTCAAGGCCGTCTGTTCGGGTCCCAGATATGCCTACCAAATTTCATCGTCCTAGTACCGAACTCGCGAGATCACCGGATTCCGCTACCCCACCAAACTCCCCCACAGTGCCCGAACCCGGTCCGGTTATGTCAACGATGTATCTAGGACCTGTGCTTGTTCTTCCCACCAAGTTTCGTCCCGATCTCTCCACTATAAGTGTTTCCCAAGATTTCCAAAGTCACCGGACCCGGTCCGGATTTTAAGTGGGTCGTCTGAGGCACGATATCTCTCCAAATATAAAATTTCATTGCTATCCAATCACCCATTCAAAAGTTATAAATACCTCAAGATTCCGGATTCCCCTCCCTCAACTCCCCCAACGATGCTCGGATCGTGGAAATAACTATTTCTAACTTAATCATTGGGGGTCCCTCATATGTCTGACAAGTTTCACCTTATAAGCAGTGGACTGATAGACAAAAATACTCCTCAGCCGGGATTTGAACCCAGCACCCTCTGCTTACAAGGCAGTCACTCTACCACTGAGCTACCGAGGGGCCTGTGAAAAGAGTTCGCAAAACCACTACAATAGTCTGGTAGAAGCGGGCCATAGGAACAGTGATCCCGCCCGAAGGCATATTCATCTAACCAGTTCACATCCCCAAGTCACGGAAATTATTAATATAGATTGTGGGTCCTGGTTTGTCTACGTGGCTCCGACAAGGGAGTCCTATACTTCTAAATAAATTGTTTATGGAATAGGTCACGGTACAAGTCCCTTGTGTAAAGTGCAATCTATATTAAGTTTCATCGTCGTAGCTTATGTGGAAGTACCGGAACTAGCAAAACCCTGACCAACCGAACGACAGACCGACGGATGGACAGAAATTTCGATTGCTATATGGCACTTGGCCGAAGTGCAAGTGCCATAAACTCTATTCCATCAAATCTGTAGACGGGTACTCGGCATGGGCCAGTAACTTCATAAGTAATTACAAAGGATCCAAATAGTGCAAAACAAAGCAATGAGAGTGCTCGGTGAACTACACCAGTGTGAAAATACTGTTGCATGTTATAAAAAGCTTGGTGTTCTGAATGCTGGACAACAGCGTGACTACCAGCTATCAGTTTTTGTATTTCAGTGTTTAAATAAGTTGTCCCCTGAGTACTTCTGGAATACATTTTCCCAGAATTCTTTTTACCATGAATATGCTACCAGAAATGGTGACCATCTGGTTCATGAAATCCGACACTCAACGAGGTCAGGTTTCGCTATTAGTAACATCGCTGTTTCAGCGTGGAATGGTCTCCCGGATAGCATTAGAGCGGCCGGTAACTTAATTTTATTTAAAAGAAAGTTGAAGAAATTTATAACTGAAAAAGGTGGTTGAATTTTGGGGGTTGCTGGAAGGGGGTGTAGGGAGGCGGGGAGTGAAGAGGTGGGGTGGGGGGAGGTGAGATGGGGGCGGTGGGTAGGTTGTGACGAGGGAATCATTTTTCTTTCCTATTTTCTTTTTTTTTCTCTCTTTCTTTACCTCTTTTTCCTTTCTTTTTTTGAAAATATATTAGATTAAATTTATGTCATTATTTATTGAATAATTTCAAGTTAAAAGGTGGTTAGAAGATACAGCCACCCACAGGATTTTTGTCTTTTATGTGGTTGTTGAGTTTTTTGTACTTTGTGTTTTTTTGGTGAAGTAAAAAATATCTGAATCTGAATCTGACTACTGCAATTTGGTGAGTTAGCATCGAGACCTGGGCTTCGCGAAACTTCAAAGGTTTGCACGCGAAAGCTGGCTTGTTTCCTTTTTACTTTGATCTGCCGGAAACGAGTCTCATCAAACTGAAACCCAGGGTACAAATGGAATGGAACAGGTTGGCACCAAAACCAAGACTACCTATATCAGGAATTGCTGATGGATGACTCACCAAAATGCACTCGGTATTCAATGTGCAGCGAAAGTTGTTCCAGCACAATGCGTCAAAGGTGGGGCTGGCGATGACACGCAGACTGCTTTGTTGCCGGATCTACGCAACTTAAGCGGCGCTCTCGACATACTGATTGAAGAGATAGCTGACACGAATACAACTTGGCAAGTGTTTCGGTGCCATCCGATGTCTACTCTTATTAGTTGAGTGACAGTAGTTGTGGAAAATGTGACCGCAAGAAGGACGAATTACCCGAATTTACCCGAGCGTGAAGGCAGTAGCAAGCATGAACCTGAAAGGACCCGGTCACTACTTCATCCGGATTCGGAGACAGCCGGAATCTAGGTTTCCTTGAAACAGGATCTCGTATCTAGAGCAGGTTTCTGTCACGAGGGAGAAGGTGGGACTCATCTTCAGGGGCGTCGCTATGGGGGGGTGTACCCCCCCCCCCTCGAAGAAAGAAAAAAGCTAATCTGGGCGCTCGCAGAGCACCCGCCCAAACAAAAATAGCTATACTGGACGCTCCCAGAGCGCCCCAACGCGAAAGCTCAGCTAAACGGGCGCTCACACAGGAAAGCTCAATGTGGGTCAGGCAATACGCCCGAAAAAAGTCGACCAAGAAACTGAGTTGACATCCACCTCGGACCTAGTTAGTTCTTGTTCTTGAGCGTTTGAGACTTCAGGAACACGATTCTCAGCCGCATGTTTCGAGCTTGCAGATTGGCAATTTTAACACGATCTGTTCTGTCCCAATATCTCTTAATTCATGTAAAAATCAGGACGATTTTGCCTGTGGCGTACAATTTTAAGAATTTGTTAGTTTCTAGTTAGTTAGTTAATCATCTTCGTGAGCAATCAGCGACGGTATAATGACGGGCCTAATTGTTGCAACACATCACTTGATTTTTTGGATCCCAAAATGTAAGTGGAGGGATCCCTATGACATCGCAAAAATGTCCGTCTGTCTGTGAGCACGATAACTCTCGAAGGGAATGAGATATTTTGATGGAACTTGGTGTGAGGATTCACTGGGTCAAGGGTAAGGTCAAGTTCGTAGATGGGCTCTGTAGCCTTCCATTTAGGGGTGGGGGTTCAAATTAAGGGACAAGCAACATTTTTTTAAACAGCTAATGTGATAGTCGATTATGATGTAAGAAGGCATGCTGAGCTCGACAGTGAAAACCATTTTCTTGCCGGACAAGTAGTTCGTCCGGAATCCGGAGAAAATCGGAAAGTTGGTTAAAAGTAAAAGTTTTATTTGAAGTTGATTATATGTTTGATTTAGGGGTAAGAAAACATGCTGAACACGGTGGTGAAAATCACTTTCTCGGCGAACAAGTAGTTCGTCCGGAATCCGGGGAAAACCGGAAAGTTGGTTAGAAGTAAAAGTTTCATTTTAAGTTGATTAAATGTTCGATTCAGAGATGAAAAGACATGCTGCATAAGATGGTGAAACCCATTTTCTCGCCGAACAACTAGTTCGACTTTGATTAGATGACAGATTAAGGGGTGAGAAGAGAGGCTGAGTCTGTATAGGACAATCATTTTTATCCCGGACATATAATAAGTCCGGAAACATAATTTCTTTTGAAGTCAAAGTTTTATCTAAAGTTGATTAGATCTTCTTTATAGGGATAAGGAGATACGCTGGATTCGGATATGAATTTTCTTTTTTTGCTGGACTAGTAGTTCGCTCGGAATTCGGACGAAACCGGAAAATTGGTAGAACTAAGTCAGGAAGTCTCGGTCAGTATCGTCAAAATAAATATGGCTTATAGAGGTATATCTGAACTTGGTTTTCTCTGATGATTAGCCTGGCGAAGACAAGACCCAATTGTCTGAATCAAATATTAGATTTTTGGGATTCCATCGACACCTTTCGTCTTGTTTTAATTGGAAACTCAGAACAAGTTACCCTGCTGGATGATCAGTACTTCTTTTTGGAAAAGGTCAAACTGAAGCACATTCCCAACCTCCAGCTAAAATTCTCACATTTTCTGGATTCGTAATGAACAAAGACAGACGGGCAGATCCGTGCTAAGTGGCCCTTAATTTCATTATGGATCCGAAAAGACGTACTCTGATCATACAGGATTTCAAAAAGATTTGCCGGCGGTACCTTTTGTATTAGGCTCTATTTATCGGAAGCTCGCGTCATTTCCTTCGTGTCTTAGACTTGGAATTCCGGGGCTTGGGTCACCTTAAAATCTAGATTTTATTGGCGGAAGTAATGTTTTGCCCGAAAGAAGTCATAGCCTACTTAAAAAAAATCGCCTGCGGCGCTCATTTTCATTATGTCGGATATACAGTCATTAGGAACTGCTGCGGGGCGGGCTATTGCGTTAGCGAATTCCTGTTGTTACAAATGACGTTCACCTTAAGTTTCTGTAATTTCGCACAGTTTCCTGCGATGCTGTGTTTCTTGGCTATGATGATGATGATGATGAAATTTTATTTACGCACTTAAGAAGAGGAAAATAGTGCAGTATAGACAAAGAAAAGGAAAAAAAAATTCACTGAGCTTTCAGTGATGTAGTAAATGCACGAGATCATAAAATAAACATTCAAAAAAGAAAAAAGAAAAGGGACTAATCGGGTCTAAAAAATCTTCTTCCTAGATGGAGTGCGGAGAATGGCCAAGGGCAGACACGTGAAGGTCCTGGGCAATTGAAGATAACTTTGCACAATGGCCAGACGGCAAAAAAGTTGCAGCTATAACGGAATTCCTATAACGTCGAGGAAGGTACAAGAGAAATTTACAATATTTTAAATAATAAGTCCTGATGCGTTTTAAATATTTTAGCCTCAGAATACCAAAAATTCCGGAAAGGTTGCAGACAGAGGGAGAACAAAAACTATTATATAAACTACCAAGGGCTTTTCTGTTATACCTTCCTCTATTTGGAACTATTTTTCCATATCCGACACGAATGGAATCGTGAACAGCCGAAATAGCGTTATCGCAGATTTTTTTTAGAGACTGTGCTATGATCATGCAAAGCCATTTTACGGTAGGTGAACTGGGGAGCTTTTCATTTGGAAAAGAAATACCGGAATCCTTTGGGCTGTTGAACTTAAGACACTGACATTTAGAAATGTTAACAGAAAGGCCAATCCCGATGAAAAATTTGTAGCCTGCGTAGTAGTATGGTAGTAGTACGAAAACGTTGCATGTAATACTATGTAATAGCAAAGAATACTATCATTTAACGTGCCTTAGACTGGTCCAATCTTATGTAGTAGTATACAGTGGCATCCTGTCTTGCCATAGTAGCATCCAGTCTTGCTAATAGTAGCATATAATAGTATACAGTAGCACGGTAGCCTTGAAGTAGAAGCATGCAGTAGCGTCGTTAGTACTGCATGCTACTTTTTCGTACTACTTCATAGTACTATTTTCAGATAAATTTTCATCTGGATTTGAGAAAGACAAATCGTTTTTATGTTAGATTCTAACCCACTTTTAGTTCGACTTATTAATGGAATGTCGTCTGCGTAAGCTATGTAATTAATACTTAGGTCTCCAAGGATAAATGTTGGCAATAAACCTGAGAGGCATTCATAAATGGCACTTTTAAAAACAAAACTATTGTTTCCAACTGGTATGACTCTTGAACCATGCTGGAAATTTGAGAGGTAGTCATTTCCCAAGCCCAAGCCCTTCACACCGCCCATAAGCTCGTAGACACGACTAGGCTTCTTAAGGCTTCAACGCTTGCAAGGTATCGCATGTTTTATTATACATGTGTTACGAAAAGATAAAATGGGCGCCCTGCCACCCCCCTCAAGTTTTGGCCAGCAACACCCCTGCTCACCTTGGCTCCAGATCTCCATTCCGCTGACCAACGAAAGGGATAGCATGGGCCTTAAAAGGACCCCAGTCACTAGGCTACTTCAACCGGAATCCAGAGACAACCAAAAACAATCGGCAAACCGGAAACTAGTTTTTCTCTACACCTCTGTAGATGAACGGAGCAGATTAGATCACTGATAATCAGTTTAGAATAGGCTGTGCCCGTGTAAATCATGCTTCTGCCTTGTAACTGGACCTCAAACCTCACTATGGGGACATGAAGTAGGAGTCACCCTGGCTCAAGATCTCGATGCCACCTGGTAAATGCCGGTATAGTATGGACCTTAAAGGACACCTGAATGAAGAGTACCAAGTATCATCCCTATCTGTATGACTTCCGTTAACATTGCCTGCAGAAAACCCAATCCAAATACGAAATAGTGCTTCTTTTGCTACATTTTGCATCTGTCCTTATTTCAGTACCAAACAATTTTAGAAATGAACAAATGTCTCCAATCAACCCTTCTTCTGGAATATTTTTTAACCAGTTAAGCACAAACGTATATCTAGAAGAAACTCCAATACGATCCGGCCAGCGCTGTACAAGATTTGAATGAATTGTGCTTTTTGTCTTGGAGTCTGCATGTGCAAACCTCCAGAAACGAACATCCTTATTTTGAAAACGTCACGCTCAGGAGAAGAATGCTCTCCGTGGCCATGTCTGTAAATGCATTCTCCATGTTGTGTTCAAGTATGGTTTTACTGTGCAGGTGTCCTTTAAACGGAATTCTATCATAGCTTGAACCGGAATTCGGAAAAAACTGGAAACTGAGTTCCCAAGCGAAAACCAGAAACTGGATTCTGGAAGAAAACTGGAAACTCTAATTTCCTCCGTCAACTATGCACATAGATGAAAGGGGTAGGTGTCTTCACTGATTATCAGTTAAGTTTTCACATAGACTGTGCCTATAAGAAATAAGTAATAATTTATTTATCACCCGCCATTCTGAAAAAGCGGAGTAAATGAAAGAAAATAAATAAAACAAATAAACCACAGAAGAAGACACTTAATTTCAATCTTCGACCAGGAAGCAGTGGATAACGTCGTGCGCTGGTTGGGCCCTGTTGTTCAGGATTTTTTTTTATAGCGACGAGGTAACATCCAAAAGGATAACACTTGCATCTTAAATTTTGAACTTATCTGTCAATGTATGGTTATGGCATAATTTCGACAAGTGGAGCAGGTGCGTTGCATATTTAAAATAACATGATCTCATCTTTTTAATCTCCTTTCGCAGAACATGAGTGACACCAGAACGAAGTAGTATAGAAGGTTCTGTACAAATTTCACAAAGCTTTATCATTATAGATACTTACCTCGTACTTACGTCTTAGTACTGGACCTCGAACATACAGGAGGCTCAAACCATGCCAAGATACGGTGGGATTCACCTTGACTTCAGACTTCGATGTCATTTACGAAAGACCAGGATAGCATGAACCTAAAAAGGAATCCGGTCGCTGAGCCGGAATTCGAGACAACCGGAAACTTCGGTTCCGGGGAGAAAACCGGAAGCAACAGTTTCTCTCGACAAGGCTGCATAAGGATACGACAGGTTTGATCACTGTTTCGACATAGGCTGTGCCTATGTACCTCGTGTTTGGGCCTAGATACTGGACCTCGAACAGTTTTCAAACATTCAAAACGATGATCTTATCTTCGCCTCTGTTTCCCATGTGGGGTTCTTGGCAGCAATCTCATCAATGCTTGGGCTACTAAGAACCTCTATGTTCAGCAACAGACAAGGCTCTGTACCAAAACATACCTGCTTTATCAAGGCAATATCAATGTAACATTGGCTCCACGAAATTACCTCTGCAACACGCCTTCAGAGCAAATTACTAACAGTCCCGTCAAGATGCCTGGTCGGGCTCCTTTGGTCCTTAGATTAGAGTGAATGATTACGTTCTTTACAAGTAGGGGACCTTGCTCAGACACGTGGGTGGGCCTAGGCAACAACTCAATGCAACAAGACCTCCTCTTTTGTCTTTTCCGAAGCAGTCCCAAAGCCATCAATCACTTCATGTGTACTATTACCAAGAAAGGATGCAAACACGGTGTTACACTTTCCCATCATTAAACTGAACAAGGAAATCGCAGATTGAGCAGGAAGCGCGAAACCCTGCTGCGAAACCCGGCTGTAAAGGATGTTGCGAAAATCCACCGTCAATACAATTCGCAAATACAATAATCTGTCAAGGTCTGCGTGAATTGTCAACACGATCGAGTAAGCGGCTTTACGACTGCTTGAAAATTGCGCGAAGCGGATCTGATAACAAGATACCTGGGCACAAGACGCAAATTCCACAGTTAATGAAAGCAAGAACAAATAATCAGATGAAACCTCTGTCCCCTATCTCTGTCCTATGACTATGCGGAGTCGAATATTTCCCCGTACCTTTTCCGCTTTGAACGAGCGGCGGTCAGTAGCTTCACGCCACATCACGTTTCGTTACCTCTACAATACTCTATAATGACTAAGTCCAAAACACGCCAATGATCCTCAGGAAGAAGGAGTAAACGTGTCCGTAACGACTCAGACGCAACGACTCAAATCCTATCACGGCGATCTTTCGGAGCAGCTGTGACACCGTTTCTTCATTTCTTCTGCAGGTATCCGGAGATTCTGCATCGGCAGGGATATACAGGGATATACACTCTAAAGTAAAACGCAACGTATTTTATATATGCAACGCTGCCGGCCCTATGAACCAGTTTTCAGAATTTGACAGTTTTCTAGTAAAGCGTTTCTCCTATAAACCGTTTTAGCGAATCCGTTTCAAGAGAAAACGTACCGCACAAGAATATGTTGCAGGAGAAAGCGTTTCTATTTGCAAAAACGTTTCTTAGAAAACTGGTTCAAAGGGCCGGCAGCGTTGCATCCTGAAGGGTTGCAGCTACATAATGTTTCATCGGAAAACTGGTTCAAAGGGCCGGCAGCGTTGCATGCTGAAGGGTTGCAGCTACATAATGTTTCATCGGAAAACTGATTCAAAGGGCCGGCAGCGTTGCATGCTGAAGGGTTGCAGCTACATAACGTTTCATCGGGAATTCGTGCCAGAAGTACACGTGAGACATAATAATGATCCGATGAAACAAAAGCTTCCTTCTTCTGATTTGGATAGTCTTCTGCGCGATACATTAGTTAAGAGACGATGAAAATCAATGACCGATGCAAACGTCTGACCTCCGCGTTTGAGAAAACGTGCGTTTTCTCAAAAGGCTTCTTAATGCAGCAATCTCACAGAAATTCCTCTCCTATCCCTATCACCATTACCATTTATATACATGTATAGTCAACAATAATGACTTTATAAGCTAATATTTTATTCATTAAGAGTTTAGAAGACAAGAGCTAGAAGCTCATATGGCACTTGCAACGCTGTATCAGAGGATGAAAATAGGAATTTGCCAATTCGTGCGTTAGTTGTGTTCATTTGTAAGCAAACCCCTTGAGATAAGAATGATCATGGGTCCTTTGAAATCGTGAGAATGGATCGTTCTTAAAAACTATTCTATTTATGCATTTGGCTGTGATGACGCTCACTTTATGGGCGCTAGAACATTCATCCGTAACGAACACTCTTGCACAAATGATGATAAGCTCATCGAAATCATGAAAATATGTATTTTGCTCAAAATAATTGTTTTTACTTTAAGGAAATCACAAAACCCTTGAGTCAAAACGGATCATGGGCCCTTGGGAATCACGAATATAATTATATCTTTTGGTCAAAAGTGTTTTTTTTTACTTTTCGGTAAGATATGTAATTTAAGGGTGCTAAAAATTCGTTTTTCTTAGCAAAATCCTTGAGGCATAAACGATCATGGGCTAATGGGGATCATGAAAAAGTATATTCTGCTTTAATAGTACTTCAAGGGATGGTCAAATCTGAGAAATGACAATTTCTAAGCCAATCTTGTTAAGTCTCTGATGTTCAAAGTCGTGTTTCATCGTCCTTGCGGATCTGGAAGTACCTTAACTCGCAGTGACCGGAATTTCGGACCCACACCCCCTACAACTCCCCCAAAGGTGCTCGAATCTGGTCCGGTACTGTGACGTATCTATCTCTTGTGCTTGCTCTTCCCGCCAAGTTTCATCGCTCCACTCTAAGGGTGTCACAAGATTTCCGGTTCTCCCCTCCAACCACCCCTACCCCACATTCATGGGATCAGGTCGTAACCGATCTCGGAAATTTGAGATACGAGGCTTTTCCAGATATCAAGTTTCATTCAGATCCGATCACCCCTTCGCAAGTTATACATGCCTCAAGACTCCGGATTCTCCCCCCCCCCCCTCCCCACGATGGTCAGATTGGGAAACAGAATATTTTAAGCCAATCATCTCAAGCCTCAAATGGTCAAGCCAATTTTCATCGTCTTAGCCCCCCCCCCTCCCCCCCCAGGGTCCGAATACGGCCCGGTTCCGTCGCTGATGTATCTAGGGCATGTGCTTGTTCTTCCCACCAAGTTTCATCCCAATCGCTCCAGTCTAATCGTGTCACAATATTTCCGGTTCTCCCCTCCGACTTCCCCCCCCCCCCCCATTCATCGGATCCGTTCAGGACTCGAAGTGGGAGATCTGAGACACGAGATTGTTACTGTAAAGTTTCATTAAGATCCTATAACCCGTTCGAAAGTTATAGATGCCTCAACATTCCGGATTCTCCATCCCTCCATTCCCCCCTCGGTGGTCGGATTGGGGAAGTGACTATTTCCAAGTTAGTTTGGTTGGGTCCCTTATATGCCTGCCAAGTTTCATCGTCCTAACTTTCTGGAAGTACCCTAACTCGAGAACAGTGAACCGACAGACCGATCGACCAACAGACCGAAAAGTGATCTGTATATGGCACTTGAGCAAAGCTGCAAGTGACATAAGAACTGAGCTATTCAAGAAACCATGGATTTTAATAATTACATATAACTTTGGACGCTTTGGAAACTCGTAAATAAGGCATCAAGTAAACAATCACAGTAATCTTCGAAATAACTCGTCAAGAAAATAATGACAGTAAGCTTATAAGCATAAGAATTGAGGTCAAATTGGTTTTGGAAAGGGAAACAAATCATAGTAAATCACATCGAGTTAAAATCATGGCACAAATAAAACAACAAGAACAAAAATCACAGTAAGTACTTCCACTTCCAAGCGGACTAGTTTCTATTATTCCCCCTATGTCTCACCATCAGCACATCTGACAGACATAGTAAAATAGCTCTCAGGTTGACGAGTAGAAAATCTGGAATCTGCTCCCTGCAGGTAGGTACAAAAAATTTAAGTTACCCATTACCCTATAGACCGGACTTATAAGTATGTCTATAGACACACATAAGTGTTGATTGTGTTGATTTTGAGATAATGGGGGACTAACAGAATCTAGTACACTTTGAATGCTGAGCCAGAATAAGACGAATTGATAACTTGAGACTTATCAACAACAAAATTAGAGAGCACAACTTAACGCAGCACAACACAAATTCTTTTTAGAAGGAGCATCAGTATAACTGACAGCATTTGAAACCTTGTACTTCTTTCCTTGAAACTACCAGGATAATATTTCAGGATCTCCCATCATAGCATTCAGATTTTCATGTAATTATACTCTGTACCCACAACATTCTCTTATTTCTTCCTTTCCACTTGAAAAAATTCTGTTGTAAAGCAATATGGTCAAACTGTTGGTAGATGTAGGTTGCATGGCAAAAAACAATTCTCTTATCCTTTGAGTCCAGCCTCTCAAATGGAACATAAACATAAACTTCTGGGTCGGAACCAGAACAATGTGCTTGACATAAAGGTTGAAGTTTCTGAATTCCAGCAATAATTTCATCAGAAGCCTTCTTACTGACTGTGTGGATATATTGAAGCTTAATACTGATGATTAAAAAGATGAGATCATGTTATTTTAAATATGTGAAGCACCTGCTCCACTTAACGAAATTATGTCATAACCATACATTGACAGAGAAATTCAAAATTCAAGATGCAAGTGTGACCCTTTGGGATGTTTCCTCATCGCTTTCAAAAATAATGGACAACAGGGCCCAACCAGCACACAAAGTCCTCCACTGCTTCCTGACCGAAGATTAAAAATTAAGTAGCCTATCTTTTTTCTGCGTGTTTATGTGTTTTGTTTATTTTGTTTATTTTCTTCATTTACTCTGCCTTTTCAAAATGGTGGGTCATAAATAAATTACTTACTTAAGGAAAAACTTTGCTTCTTCCCGCTCAACTGTCACATCAGGAAAATAGTAACAAACATTTTCTCCAATATCAGTATCATCAACAACAAAAATTGGGAGTTGAGATAGTATGGGAGGCTGAGGGATAGGTAAAGGTTCAGGAAGGGATGCATTGTCAGAAGACAAAGTAGGATTAAAAACCCCAAGACAAGACCAGGACAAGACACTGGGGGATTCACAGTATCAGAAGGATGAACCAACTGGATGTGGACATCCAAACTTGACTTACAAAACTACTATACAAAATCTTTTGTGACAAAAAAAAAGGCAGAAAAGCGCCTGGGTGCTAGACGTTCAAGCACTGTACCTTGGATTTCATGTATGGTGCATGGATTTCAGTATACAGTGCATACATCAAAAACACAGTTTCTATCATAACAACTGAGCACCAGCTCGGACAGGGCTGAAATTACTACCATGAATTAGAGAAATCAAAGACAATCCTTATATATTTTTCACAACAAAAACAAAAGAGCTTGGATGATGACAGATGTGAAAAACCTCATTTCCTTTTCTACATAGTCAAGGGTCTTGCATGCAAAGTGTCCTGTGCCTCAGCTTTTTCTACCTAGCAGCCAACCAGAATATTGGCTCTTGGGGAATAGATAGGGAAAATACATGGAAAATAGATAGGGTGCTGTTAGGTTTTTCATCTCCATCATCATTAGAGCCTTTTTTTTTGTGAAAAATATATAAAGGATTGTCCTGGGATTGTCTTTGATTTCTCTAATTCATAGTAGTAATTTCAGCCCTGTCCGAGCTGGTGCTCAGTTGTGATGACAGAAACTGTGTTTTTTCTGTATGCACTGTATACTGAAATCCATGCACCATACATGAAATCCAAGGTACAGTGCTTGAAGGTCTAGCACCGTGCCTGAAATGGGGCTAGTGTACTAGACTGGATTATGTTCTCAGTTTGTCTATCCCTGAAAATTACCTGTTTCTTGTCATATTTTACGAAGAGATTTTCTAGTCGTATATTAGAGACAGTCATAAGTTTTGAATTACGAGCCTGTTAATGGTAGAAATGTTGCCACCTAGTTCAATAATATTTTCCTAACAGAGTTGTGAAAGTAAGATGTTAATTGCTTTTTATGGCACTTGCCCTTCGGCCAAGTGCCATATAGCGATCGCAATTTCTGTCCGTCCGTCGGTCTGTCGGTCTGTCCAGGTTTTGCTAGTTCGGGCACTTCCACATAAGCTAGAACGATAAAACTTGGCAGGCGTATCAGGGACCCCAAATGATTAATTTGGAAATAGTCACTTCCCCGATCCGAGCACCGTGGGGGGGAGTGGAGGGAGGGGGAATCCGGAATCTTGAGGTATTTTTAACTTTTGAACGGGTGATCGGATCTCGATGAAACTTGATATTTGGAATGACCTCATGCCTCAGACGACCCACTTAAAATCCGGACTGGATCCGGTGACTTTTGGGGGGAGCTGGAGGGGGCAACCGGAAATCTTGGGAAACGCTATGAGTGGAGGGATCGAGATGAAACTTGGTGGGAAGACACCTAGCAAACACTAGATACATCATTGACATATCCGAGCCGATTCGGGCACTGTGGGGGGAGTGGAGGGAGGGGGAATCCGGAATCTTGAGGTATTTATAACTTTTGAACGGGTGATCGGATCTCGTTGGAACTTGATATTTGGAAAGACCTCATGCCTCACACGACCTACTTAAAATCCGGACCGGATCCGGTGACTTTTGGGGGGAGCTGGAGGGGGCAACCGGAAATCTTGGAAAACGCTATGAGTGGAGGGATCGAGATGAAACTTGGTGGGAAGACACCTAGCAAACACTAGATACATCATTGACATAACCGAGCCGATTCGGGTACTGTGGGGGGAGTGGAGGGAGGGGGAATCCGGAATCTTGAGGTATTTATAACTTTTGAACGGGTGATCGGATCTCGATGGAACTTGATATTTGGAAAGATCTCACACCTCAGACGAACCACTTATAATCTGGACCGGATCCGGTGACTTTTGGGGGGAGCTGGAGGAGGCAACCGGAAATCTTGGGAAATGCTATGAGTGGAGGGGTCGAGATGAAACTTGGTGGGAAGACACCTAGCAAACACTAGATACATCACTGACATGACCGAACCGATTCGGGCACTGTCGGGGGAGTGGAGGCAGGGGGAATCCGGAATCTTGAGGTATTTATAACTTTTGAACGGGTGACCGGATCTCGATGAAACTTGATATTTGGAACGACCTCATGCCTCAGACGACCCACTTAAAATTCGGACCAGATCCGGTGACTTTTGGGGGGAGCTGGAGGGGGCAACCGGAAATCTTGGGAACCGCTATGAGTGGAGGGATCGAGACGAAACTTGGTGTGCAGACACCTAGCAAATACTAGATACATCATTGACATAACCGAGCCAATTCGGGCACTGTGGGGGGAGTGGAAGGAGGGGGAATCTGGAATCTTGAGGTATTTATAACTTTTGAACGGGTGATCGGATCTCGATGGAACTTGATATTTGGAAAGGCCTCATGCCTCAGACGACCCACTTAAAATCCGGACCGGATCCGGTGACTTTTGGGGGAGCTGGAGGGGGCAACCGGAAATCTTGGGAAACGCTATGATTATGAAACTTGGTGGGAAGACACCTAGCAAACACTAGATACATCATTGACATGACCGAGCCGATTCGGGCACTGTCGGGGGAGTGGAGGGAGGGGGAATCTGGAATCTTGAGGTATTTGTAACTTTTGAACGGGTGACCGGATCTCGATGAAACTTGATATTTGGAAAGACCTCATGCCTCAGACGACCCACTTAAAATCCGGACCGGATCCGGTAACTTTTGGGCGGAGCTGGAGGGGAGAACCGGAAATATTGGAAAACGCTAAGAGTGGATGGATCGAGATGAAACTTGGTGGGAAGACACCTAGCAAACACTAGATATATCATTGACATAACCGAGCCGTGCTTACTCGTAATAAGTGCCATATGAGCTCGTAGCTCTTGTGTAAAGAAAAAATTAGTCTTTACTACTTTTGATTGGCTATGACGCTTTATGCAAAACCAACCAATAGAAAGCATAATTCGCTTTTGGGCGGGGAATGCTCTGATATCATCACCATCGTCAAAAAGGACTCCCTTTCATATTCGGAGGGGAATCAATTTTTGCCATTGTTTGTGCAATGTAAAATTAATTAAAAAGAATCAGAATAAACAAATCCCAAAATAAAGTGGATCTAGTAATTTTGTCAACTGCATTTTAATCCATTTTAGAAGCATTCTCCGTGTTCTCGTTGTTTTCCTAGACGGAGTCCGCGTGGAGTGACTCCCTCTATTCTCGCCGTTCCCTTCGATTCCCCGAGGAGTCCTCGGGGAACGGCGAGAATACACTTCTAGGAAGTCCCGTATCTCACAGTGTTAAGTTATTTCGTTTATGCCCTTTTCTGTTTTCGGAAAAGTTTGATCACTTCGACCATTTTTTACGGTTTTTATGTTTCCCTAAATTATATATAAATTATTTCCTGTTAAATGACCTTGGTTGTCGACCAAGCTACGCTCTTTTCTTGGCTTTTACCTCATGAATTTTATCTATTTACCCCAGAACCCAATAAAACATTGATATCAAAGTGATGTTGTAAAGGTTAAAAGCAAAGCGATAACAAGAACAAGAATCGAGACCAGGGGTACCACGAATGGGGGCGGAGGTTGTCCATTCAATTTGTGGAAATATTCAAACGGATACAGTCAATACAAAAACATAGTTTTCAATCTTCAAAACAGTCGACTTTTCGTCAAAACATGCATTGTTCTTAAAAACTGTCGGTATCTCTGCTAAAGCAGTCGGTAAAACGACCAGCCAGTCGGTAATTACCTTCCCCCCTTCCCCGAAATATTTTGGCTGGTAATGCCTCTGATCGAGACACATAATTTTCCGATTGTAGTTTCCGATTGTAGGGTTTTCTGAAACTGAATTGACGAATACACAGCTTCCGCAAAAAGTTCGAACTCAGGGTTCAAGGTCCATAAACGTTTATTGCAGAAACGTTTTTGCAACCTATACTTTGTTCAATGGATCTTAAAACAGTTCTCAAAACAGTTTCTTTTACAAAAACGTTTCACGGACAATGTTACAAACTAGCCATCAAGCTGAAACTCTTTTTGTAACAAGACCAAAGGTGTCGATGGGATCCCAAAAATCTAAGATTTGATCCAGACAATTCGGTCTTGTCTTCGCCAGGCTAATCATCAGAGAAAACCGAGTTCAGATATTCTATCTACCTATCTATACCTCTATAAGCCATATCTATTTTGACGATATTGACCGAAACTTCCTGCTTTACTACTGCCAAATTTGCGGTTTCGCCAGAATTCCGAGCGAACTACTAGTCCAGCAAAAAAAGACAAATTCAGAAACGAAGCCGGCGTATCTCCTTATCCCTATAAAGAAATCTAATCAACTTTAAATAAAATTTTGACTTAAAAAAAATGCGGGTACAACCGGATTTCGGACTAATTACATGTCCGGGTAAAAAATGATCATTACATACAGACTCAGCGTCTCTTCTTACCCCTAAATATATCATCTAATCAACTTCGGATAAAGCTTTTACTTTTAACATATTTTCCAGTTTTGGCCGGATTACAGTCAAACTAGTTGTCCGGCGAGAAAATGGTTTTCACCATCGGGTTCAGCATGTCTTCTACCCATAGATCAAACATTTAATCAACTTCAAATGAAACTGTTACTTTTAACCAACTTTCCGGTTTTGGCCGGATTCCGGACAAAGTGCTTGTCCGGCGACAAAATGATTTTCACCATCATGCTCAGCATGTCTTCTTACCCCTAAACCAAACATTTAATCAACTTCAAATGAAACTTTTACTTTTAACCAACTTTCCAGTTTTTGCCGGATTTCGGACGAACTACTCGTCCAGCGAGAAAATGGTTTTCACCATCGTGCTCAGCATGTCTTCTTACCCCTAAATGAAACATTTAATCAGCTTCAAATGAAACTTTTTCTTTTAACCAACTTTCCGGTTTTTGCCGGATTCCGGACGAACTACTTGTCCGGCGAGAAAATGATTGTCACCATCGTGCTCAGCATGTCTTCTTACCCCATAATCGACTATCACATTAGCTGTTTAAAAATATTTTGTTTATCCCTTAAATTGAACCCCCTCCCCCACCCCCAAATATAGGGCTACAAAGCCCATCTGCGAACTCGACCTTACCCTTGACCCAAACAATCCTCATACCAAGTTTCATCAAAATATCCCATTCCCTTCGAGAGTTATCGTGCTTACAGACGGACGGACAGACGGACGGACAACTTTTGCGATGTCATAGGTATCCCTCCACTTAAGTTTTGGGATCCCAAAAACGTTGAAGTGGGCGGATTTTTTTTTTTTTTTTCAAGATATATACCTTCAATCCGAAAAGGAGTCATTTTGAGCCTTCATGACCATATCGTAGCAGAGGAGAGCCAATAGAATTCGGCGACGCAAGTTCGTGAGAAAAAAAGAGCAGGGTAACGGTTTTGTTTGAAGAGTTTTCCAGTTGCAAAATCGAACGAAAATAAATTTCCTTTTCTAGCGTTATATGTATTACGTTGCCTTCATTCTTACAAGTACCCCCACAGTCCACTATCTTTCAACCTGATCTGACGATGTGTGCCTTTTCTCAAGCTCAGAAAGTAAAGCTGGGCAAACGGAATCCGTGTCATTTGCAACGTATTTCACAAAAAGAGGGGTATTTTACTTTACAGTGTAGCTGTGAAACCACCTTGAGGAAAAGTAGAATACAAAGCTGATTGGTTCTTTGGACGCGCGTAAGAGCGGGTCAGCGCAGGGAGTACAGCTAGCATTTTCTTTCTCTGGGATGAGCAACGTCGACAACGGAAGCAGAGTAGACAGGTAAAAAGCTACAGTAAATACCCCTAGGTCCGCTCAGTTTTGTCGGGGTACTTATAGTCGCTGCATGGTACCAAAGACAGACATGAAGAATGATATCCTTTAGCTGAAACCGACTGCGAATTATGACCTAATGGCGCGAATATCAGACAAGGTTTGTTCTGCCAATATTTAGGTCCTTCTTGTCAAAGACCCATGTCAGGTCATAGCTAGAACAGAGATGGGCGTATCCGGATTCGAATCAAGGATTCGTCCTTTTTCCGGGATTCGAATCCGGATTCTAAGCTTCTGCTTGTCACGCTGGATTCCGCCTTGGATTCCAAACCCTGAATCTTACGAATCCGCTCAAATTTCTAGATTTCATCCTTCCAGTTTTCGTCTTCCCAATTTTAAACAAGTTTAGTGTGCTTAGGTAATCCATCTTTTTGGTCTCCATCACAAACCATCTCTAGTAATTCAGCACGTTATCTGATTACCTCAGATATCAGTGCTTTTTTGTCAGCTCTGATTTTTAAACTTATATAGCCCGTGTCCAAGAATTTATTTCGGAGGGGGGGTGGGTGCCTTTCGGAGGGGGGGGGGTGCCTGCGGGTCGTACAAGAAAGTACGAAAACGACATAGATCAGAGGGAAAAGCCTATAAAAATGATTATTTTTGTATGTTTCGGGGGGGGTGGATTTCTGAAAGGATTCATAAAGGACTAATCAAAAGATAAAATAAAAAAAATTTTGGCCATAAGTTTCTATTTTTTTACAGTTAGTGAGTCTGATAACGACTGAGAATTTTCATTTTCGAGCTTGTCGTCAAGGGAGGGGGAGGCGTAATTTGTATTTAGCAAAAGGGTAAAATATTGGCAGCAATTTTTAGTTTGTCCGATCTGTCAAGAAGCATCCAAAATTGTGTACTACAAAGGAAATGAGGTAGGGCGATTGAACTATAAAATTATGTCTATAAAACTGTAAAAATAAGCTTTTTGCCTCCAAGGGAAGAGTGCGGCTCCCCCCCTCTCAAAGTTTAGAACTAGTTGTGCTAATTAACATCGTCTATCCCCCTATTTTTTTCCAAAGCTAATGGGTGACGAACAGGTGCAATCTTCTTGAATAGTCCTAATATTTCTTAATATGGGCAGTAGCCATCTAACTTCTCACCCTTCTCTGCATTCCAGTTGCCCTATTTCAATGTTAACTGATTCTCTTCTGCAAAAAAACCCTCAAGAGAATGACGCAAAGAAAACTACTTCTCTAACAAATTATTCGTTCAACTTTTCATATATATCAGCTTACTCGCAACATGTTTCCAGTAATTGAATCCATGAATCACGGATTTTTAAAATGACAGATTTAGGTGATTTCATGTTCATGGGTTCGTAAAAGCCTACATTACTTATTGCATGTTCAAACTTTCAAAATCTTGATTTTCCGATCTTAAGCTGTCTAACTCTAAATTGATCGAGCCAGCGCCGTCCTTAAACATCAGCTCGCAGCCGCCCCTGATCAATCTGAATTTTCAGTTACAAGATCAGAAACTGTGAACTTTTGAAACCGGGAATTATCTGAGCCTTGACCCCTGTGCCACGTGGGCATCAGATGCAGAGCAAGTAAGAATAAGAGTAGTAATGAACTGACTGCACTGTCGAATCTCGTTAACATTTAAAGGAGTAAAATCGAAAGCATTCTGGCATTTGCTAAGTTAAATTGACATTATAGTATTTTCGGCGTCGCATGTGAGGGGGGAGGGGGGCACCTCTCCCCCACAATGTTATTACCCAGTCGGTAAAATTCGCACCAATGTTTCTGAAAAATAGACGATTATTCTGACAAATAGTCGATTTTTCTTTAGAAGTAGTATATAATAAAATATACTACATACTAGTTAATAATAAAATACCTTCCTTCCCCAAACCTTTTCCGAAATAATAATTCAGTCTAATTCTAATTCATTTTTATCAAAATACGTTCAACAAAATTCTGAAAAGAAAAACAGTTTTAGAAATGTCAAATGTTTAAAGCCTCTGACAGTGTTGAAACAACTGACCGTACGGTTTTAATTTGCTAACTAGCTTCACTCAAACACATTTCGAACAAGAAAAAATAGGAATGTCAGAAAACATATTCACAGGACTGCGTATTTAGAATTTGACATTACTAATTTTTCGCATCTACTCAATAAAGCAGTTTAGAAATCTTGGCATCTCCGAATCATACAAGATGATGTCAAGCAGTGATCAAGCTGAAGGAAGTAAATGCATGTGCAGTTTTGTCGGTTCTTATCTTCGAACAAGTTCAGTTGTAACGACAGCAGGATACGCCATGGGTGGTTTCGCATATTTGCAAAAACTGCTGATAATTACCTGAGCATATCCTGATATTCGTAATAATAAACCAAGCCCATTCAGATAAAGTTTGAATGTTGCCAAACAACTCTACTCTCATTCAAGCCACAAATGACAATCTAAAATAAAGCTTCTTCTAGTCCTATACCCATCCATCAGCTTGGCCCAAATGACGACGGCAAAGATAGAATACGTTTAAAACCAGTAGGCTACACCCAATACTTATATATGTTAAACTAAAACTGCGCAAGGTAGTACCAGGGAATACCTGCCCTTTTTGGAAGGTTCGTGAACACTTCAGTTCACACGAATTTCCGAAGCTGGCAAAAATAACAAAGCGTATTAAAGGACATGTCTTACCTATAATTCTAACGCAAACTACTTCTATAATCACCAGGGCGTCACGACTGGGGGGGGGGCGCCCCCCCCCCCCAAGCTATCAGCCAGTCGGTAAAAAATAACCGAGTCGGCGCGAAGCGCCGTGATTTTTCGTCAAAGAGTTGAATTTTTTCATGAAAACAGTCGGGTTTTCTGAAAATTGGTCGGTTTTTCGTCAAAATATTCGTTTTTCTGAAAATCTGTCGATTTTTTAAAAAATGTAGTGTTTGTTGTTGAAATTCGTGAAAATCGTTTTTCTGAAAATCAGGGGATTTTCTGAAAATCTGTCGATTTTTTAAAAAATGTAGTGTTTGTTGTTGAAAAAATTCGTTTTTTCTGCAGAAAAAGTCGGTAAAAATTACCAGCCACTCGGTAAATCCCTCGTCCCCCCCCCCCCCAAACACTGTAACGCCTCTGAATCACTCCATATAGTTATAAACCCGGAGACCCCATTTTCCTACGGTATATTCTAATCCCTCTAACAAAACCATGTTGATTTTCTCACTTGCCGTGTTTTGCTACTTCGATTGGTATCGCGCGAGAAGTTCTCCATCAGAAAAACCGGTTATGTAAATTATTTCCTATAAGTCAACGGGTCTCGGAAAAGGCTTAAAACAGCCAAAACCTTGGGTTATTTACTGAAAGCACAGGCTAGTTTTAAAGTACGCAAATATTTTAAAATGCTGCAAGTTGAAGAGCAAATAGAGCGAGGGGTCCTTTAAAATATAAATACTCGGACAAGAATATCCGGGAAAGAAATTTTGTTTTAACGGGAGTGACTGAACGCACATTCTGAGACGACATTATTGCAAGTGATTAGATGGGGTAGCGTGAGAATTGCTTCGCCAAAGGGGATCAATCATGCTCACCTAATCGCGGACAATACGGAGAAAGTTAACTATTAACTAGCGAGATTGGCTTTCAGTTCTTTCTCAGTCAAAAGCTTAAGAAATCTAAGAAAAGAAAGTTGGGAAGGCAGGGGAAGGAAAGTTAGGAGAGATAGTGTGATCGAGTCTCGCCATAGGAAGAATGCCCTATGAATGAATGAATTTATTGCACGAAAAAACCATGGGGTCATGGCAACAAAACAGAAAGAAAACACAACAAACTACAAAAATCGCTCTCTATGGGACAGGTCAACGCGGAGGAGTCTAGCCACCTTACGGATATCCCCCATATTTGTACTTCCAATCGAGGACAGGGATTTTCTTTTTGATGGAAAGAGCATATGTTTTTCGAGAGAGGGAGGGAGAGAGTGTGGGAGGAAAGAGGTGGTGACAGATAAAGAGAATTTGCTTGCAATTTCAATTTTTGTATATAAATAAGTGTATTAGATAGGCTACATTATATTTAGTGTCGTCAATTAATCTAATAGTGTATACAATTATAAAATGTGAAACAGGAACGTTAGTTTTGAATAAAGATTTTTTATTTAAAAAAAAAATCTAGCGAGCTTAAGACCGAGATGACGTTTTGGTGGAATAAAGTCCAGGCTCTTTTTTAATAATAACAAGACTATTTGACGGTGCAAAACGGATAAGTCAGCTACACATTATTCGAGCTATATCTCGGCCCTTATTGGCAAGGTCCTCTTCAGGCTCAAGCCTTGGCAAGAGAACCCTTGCCAAGAAGGGCCGAAATATAGCTCGGACAAAATGTAGCCGACTTATTCGTTTTGCACGGTCAAATATGATTCACAGTCAGCTTGGGCTGAAGGAATATCTACCAATAACAAGACTGCTGCATGTCCTCACCTGACAGCTGATAGTTTTCGCAGATTACGGCTAAATACAGCCTCAATAAGCTGTGTCTGCTTTAAAACCAAATCCTCTGTTCTTTCTAAGCTTATTCTTTCACAGTAGTACTATCACGAGTCGCATAACTTCACAAACATTCACCTCCTTAAAGGACTCCTCTTACTTACTGTACCTTTTATATTACCTTTAAGTTCCTTATGGAATTACATGCTTCAGTGATCACCACCTTCCGCCATTATTTCGATTTGTACCTATGATGTTTTAGCCCTTTTTCTGCCAGGCCAGCCACGCAAAGCAAACTTCGCTGAAAGTGCACGACTCTTTCACACATAAGGATATGAGAAGCTTCACAATTTTTATGGCACTTGAGCTTACTCAAGTGCCATATAGCGATTGTAATTTCTGTCCGTCAGTCGGTCTGTCGGTCTGTCGGTCCCGGTTTTGCTAGTTCGGGCACTTCCAGATAAGCTAGGACGATGAAACTTGGCAAGCATATCAGGAACTGGACCAGATTAAATTAGAAATTGTCGCTTTCTCGATCCGACCATCTGGAGGGGAGTGGAGGGAGGGGGAATCCGGAAAAAATAGGAAAAATTAGATATTTTTAGCTTACGAACGGGTGATCGGATCTTAATGAAACTTAATACATGGAAGGACTTCGTGTCTCAGACCCTCCATTTTAAATCCAGACCGGATCCGGTGACACTGGGGGGAGTTAGAGGGGGAAACCGGAAATCTTGGAAAACACTTAGAGTGGAG
This sequence comes from Branchinecta lynchi, assembly GCA_023053575.1. Lineage (NCBI taxonomy): Eukaryota > Metazoa > Arthropoda > Branchiopoda > Anostraca > Branchinectidae > Branchinecta > Branchinecta lynchi. Next base: position 3,432,982 of record JAKZAP010000017.1, read on the forward strand.
GGATCCGAATGAAACTTGGTGGAAAGTACAAGCAAAAGTCCTAGATACGTGACTGATATAACCGGAACGGATCCGCTCACTTTGGGGGAGTTGGGGGGGGGAGAAGTCCGAATTTGTAGTGATCCCGCGAGTTCCGTGCTTCCTGATGTGCTGGGACGATGGAAATTGACAGGCATGTCTGGGACCCGTCCAGCTTAAATAGGAAATCATCAATTCCCCGATTCGACCATCTGGGGGGGGGGAGTGGAGGGAGGGTGAAGCCAAAATTTGAGGTATTTTTAGCTTGCGAACGGGTGATCGGATCTTGATGAAAATTGATATTTAGGATGACCTTGTGTCTCAGACACCTCACTTTAAATCCGGGCCGGATCCGATGACACTGGGGGGAGTTGGAGGAGGGAACCGGAAATTTTGAGAAACGCTTAAAGTGGAGGGATCGGGATGAAACTTGCTGGGAAAAAAGAGCACAGGTCCTAGAAACGTCATTGACATAACCGGACCGGATCAGGGCACTGTGGGGGAGTTGGGGTGGGGGTCCGGATTTCTAGCGATCCCGCGAGTTCGGCATACTTCCTGATGTCCTAGGGCGATGAAACTTGGCAGGTATGTCAGGGATCCGAACAGATTGACTTGAGAACAGCCGTTTCCCCGACCCGACCATCGTGGGGGGAGTGGGTGGATGGGTAGTCCGGAATCTAGTGGCGTGCATAACTTTTGAACGGGTGATCGGATCTTGATGAAAATTGATATTTAGGATGACCTTGTGTCTCAGACACCTCACTTTAAATCCGGGCCGGATCCGATGACACTGGGGGGAGTTGGAGGAGGGAACCGGAAATTTTGAGAAACGCTTAAAGTAGAGGGATCGGGATGAAACTTGGTGGGAAAAACAAGCACAGGTCCTAGACACGTCATTGACATAACCGGACCGGATCCGATGACACTGGGGGGAGTTGGAGGAGGGAACCGGAAATTTTGAGAAACGCTTAAAGTGGAGGGATCGGGATGAAACTTGGTGGGAAAAACAAGCACAGGTCCTCGACACGTCATTCACATAACCGGACCGGATCAGGGCACTGTGGGGGAGTTGGGGTGGGGGTCCGGATTTCTAGCGATCCCGCGAGTTCGGCATACTTCCTGATGTCCTAGGGCGATGAAACTTGGCAGGTATGTCAGGGATCCGAACAGATTGACTTGAGAACAGCCGTTTCCCCGACCCGACCATCGGGGGGGGGAGTGGGTGGATGGGGAGTCCGGAATCTAGTGGCGTGCATAACTTTTGAACGGGTGATCGGATTTGAATGAAACTTGTCTGGTGATCTATCGCCTCGGACATTCAGTGTCACGTCCGGGTCGGGTCCGATACCTGTGGGGATGGGGGGGGGTGGGGGTGGAAAACTCAAGAAACTCTGAAAGCAGAGGGATTGGGACGAAACTTAATGGATGGAACAAGCATTAGGCCTAGATGAAATTGACGGAGCCAGATGGTTCCGGGCTCTGTGGGGGGAGTTGGAGGGGGTTTCCTGGAATTCCGGTAGTCTTGAGTTAGAATAGTTCCAGATGTAAAACGACAACGAAACTTTGCAGGCATATTAGCGACCCGAATTATCTTGACTTAAAAACCTGACACAACATACCCCCGGAAACTTCCGTTCCTAGATCCGAGCATTTTTGGGGGAGCAAGAGAAGAGAAATATGGACTTCTATAAATTGCGAACGAGTGGTCTGATTCGAGTGAAACTTCATGGGTGATACGAATCGATGGCCTCGACATGTAAAACATGCGTACGAACCATATGCGACCACGATTAGGGGAATTGGGGGTGGGGGGGACTTTTGACAAAAACCAAACGGATGGACCGAATGAGATGCAATTCGACAGTGCCGAGTTTATGCGGCCTAGATTTGTTATTTGGTGTCTGGGCCGGATTCGGCCAAGGTAGGGGGGTGGGGTACTGGAAACTTGCAGATAGGCTATGCTCCAATTTCAGTCAAACTTGATGAGGGAATCAAGAGATTGGGCCCGAACCGGCTCCAACAACGTTGGTGGGAAGGGGGGGGGGTACCGGAACTTTCCAAAAATGCTCAGATTCGAGTGAAACTTGGTAGATGGTATAAACGAAGATGCTTTAGGTGGTCGATTTTTTTTTATTCCGAACCAGATTCGGCCACGGTAGGTGGAAATAGAGTGAGTACCGGAAATCGTGTAGCACGTCTAGGGATCAAACAAATGGATTTATTGGGATGAAAGTTTGAACAGTCATGTGCATTTGCAATCGAGACGATGCCGGAACTGCTCAGAAATGAGTGAAACTAAATATCCTATTTCTATTTCCGAACCGCCTTTTTGGATGGCGGGTGTATTTTGTGACGTTTTCATCTACTTTCTTGTACAGCCTACTCGTACAAGTGCCATATGAGCTCGTAGCTCTTGTTTTTTTAAGCCATCGTATCTATCCTGTGTTTTGGACGTCTTTTCATTTACTTGGTTTTCCCCCTTTTTAACCACGGCTCACACGGTTTTCAAACAGTTTGCGTCTAATCTCCGCTTCGGAAGAGCAGGAAGTACGGAAAGAGCTGACAAGCGCTAACAAGAAAACCACTAATCTCACGTGGTTGGTAATGGTATTTTCAGAAAACAATATTTCTTAACCATCGTGAAAGAACAATTTCTAAGGCACGAGATTTTGACTAATAATGAAACCTTATCGTTGTTTTTGGGATCCCAAAACGTAAGTGGAGGGATACCTATGACATCGCAAAAGTTGTCCGTCCGTCCGTCGGTCCGTCCGTCTGTAAGTACGATAACTCTCGAAGGGAATGAGATATTTTGATGAAACTTGGTAATAGGATTGTTTGGGTCAAGGGTAAGATCGAGTTCGTAGATGGGCTCTGTAGCCCTATATTTGGGGGTAGGGGGTTCAATTTAAGGGACAAACAAAATATTTTTAAACAGCTAATGTGATAGTCGTTTATGGGGTATAAGGCATGCTGAGCACGATAGTGAAAACCATTTTCTCGCCGGACAAGTAGTTCGTCCGGAATCCTGCGAAACCATGAAAGTTTGTTAAAAGTAAAAGTTTCATTTGAAGTTGATTAAATGTTTGATTGACATTGTTTGATTGACATCGCAAAAGTTGTCCGTCCGTCCGTCGGTCCGTCCGTCTGTAAGTACGATAACTCTCGAAGGGAATGAGATATTTTGATGAAACTTGGTAATAGGATTGTTTGGGTCAAGGGTAAGGTCGAGTTCGCAGATGGGCTTTGTAGCCCTATATTTGGGGGTGGGGGAGGGGGTTCAATTTAAGGGATAAACAAAATATTTTTAAACAGCTAATGTGATAGTCGATTATGGAGTAAGAAGACATGCTGAGCACGATGGTGACAATCATTTTCTCGCCGGACAAGTAGTTCGTCTGGAATCCGGCAAAAACCGGAAAGTTTGTTAAAAGTAAAAGTTTCATTTGAAGTTGATTAAATGTTTGATTTAGGGGTAAGAAGACATGCTGAGCACGATGGTGAAACCCATTTTCTCGCTGGACGAGTAGTTCGTCCGGAATCTGGCAAAAACCGGAAAGTTGGTTAAAAGTAAAAGTTTCATTTGAAGTTGATTAAATGTTTGATTTAGGGGTAAGAAGACATGCTGAACCCGATGGGGAAAACCATTTTCTCGCCGGACAACTAGTTCGCCTGTAATCGGCCAAAACCGGAAAATATGTTAAAAGTAAAAGCTTTATCTGAAGTTGATTAGATGATACATTTAGGGGTAAGAAGAGACGCTGAGTCTGTATATAATGATCATTTTTTACCCGGACATACAATTAGTCCGGAATCCGGTTGTACCCGCATTTTGTTAAGTCAAAATTTTATTTGAAGTTGATTAGATTTCTTTATAGGGATAAGGAGATACGCCGGCTTCTTTTCTGAATTTTTATTTTTTTGCTGACTAGAGATAGTCAGAGGCCGGCGTATAGAGATACGCCGGCTTCTTTTCTGAAATTTTTTTTTTTGCTGACTAGTAGTTCGCTCGGAATTCGGGCGAAACCGCAAATTTGGCAATAGTAAAGCAGGAAGTTTCGGTCAATATCGTCAAAATAGATATGGCTTATAGAGGTATAGACAGGTAGATAGAATATCTGAACTTGGTTTTCTCTGATGATTAGCCTGGCGAAGACAAGACCGAATTGTCTGGATCAGATCTTAGATTTTTGGGATCCCATCGACACCTTTGGTCTTGTTTTTTTACGATGTCAACACGATTTTCACGATTTCTAATCGTTCTGGCTTGACTATATGGAAGATCCCGAATTCCAGATATCTAGTAAAAGTTGCAGCAGTCAAGGATCGAATAATTCCCTGTTTCCAAAGCTTTTGATCTCTGACTGATCGGGTGAGGCTCTTAGCTGACATCAAAGGAGATAAGTTCCGGCTACCCCCCCCCCCACACACATAAACAGTGCTAACAAAGGGGGTGGTGCCCGGGAGGTTTTTCGCAAAGGGGATTCGGCCTAGTCTCAAAGGAGCTAACTGATATGGCAATAATGTGGAAGAAATTAGTTGCGTTTTTTATCCGAATTCTCCTATTTTGCGTTTTTGGACTATTCAGATGAAGTGAATTCTCTTTTTCTTGCGTTTTTGTCAGAATCGAGAACCGGGAAAGCCTCGCGATTCTGCACAATCGAGAAGTTGCTCCGTTGCTCTCAGTAGGGTGTGGGCGTTCAACATGCATAAACACGTATACCGGGACCGGGTTGCGGACGAGCTGCAAAATTAGTATTTTTTTCAAAAGCGAGAATGAAGAAGTCAGAGGAGCAAAAACGGTAATTTGTACGAGAATCGCGAATTCAGAAGCGAGTGGAACGGAGAATTGGGATAAAAAACGCAACTATTATGAGCAGTCGAATGAAATGACTATGGTTAACACTATTGTACCTTTATTTTCTGCATAACCTTAAGATCAGCCAACACCAGTCACAACTCCTTAACGACAGCTCGTCAGTCGTATAAATGGATCGAATTTACATTCATTCCAAACAATTGTGACTATGCTAATGTCCCTTTGTTCATTCACGATTATTCAACGCTCTATCTTTGTTGTTTTATTCTATAGTTTTATTATTATTATTTTATAGTTTTATACACTATTAATTTCGCCTCTCATCCTTATATTCTATTTATTTCTTTTTCGAATATTGAGTTAATAAAGCCATGCGTTAATTTGGGAATTCTACACATCTATAAATAGATTTCTCCATACACAACCTTATATATGTCATGTGAAACAACAGATTTATTGTTCTTTCCTAATGTAGCCTATATTGGACACTAATGGCAAAATTTTAATAAAAAAACAAACTGCTGTAAACCGTAAACCAAACAATAATTACATAAGCGATTTTAAGTAACTGAATGAATTGGCGCACTGCCCAAGGGCATAAGTGCAGTCAAGACAAAAAATAAAAATAATCACAAAATACTCAAAAATAATTCCCATATTACACTGATGGAGTCGTGGACAGGTAAGTTTCCACTCGCAGAACACAAATTAGAGGAGAATTCTATTCTTAAATAATTCAACTAATTTAGTACCCAGATCAGACAATCGACATTTACAAATCGACAGGAAACATCCCAGAACTTTCAAGTGTTGACTGTAGTTGGCCCATTAGGACTCGAAGATGTAATCTGAGAAGGGAGCATCTACTATATTCTCCTCCTTGACCTGCGTCAATATTCACCTGTTCATAAAGATGTGGTGAAAGTCGCATACCGCACTTTACATGCGCATTATCAAATTAGGTAAAAGATGGTTTTGGATAACCTTTGACTTTGACGGTCCATTAACTGCTTGATAAGACCATATTAAGCTAGGAGATATGATGATGACGATGAAATTTTATTTACGCACTTAAGAAGAGGAAAATAACAGTACAGACAAAGAAAAGGAAAAAATGCACTGAGCTTTCAATAATATAGTAAATGCACAAACAAAAAATAAACATTAAAATACCGATGAGTGATATGAGCATTTAGTCGCAAAGATGATAATCCTGGAACCAGGCCCGTATCCAGGAATTTATTTAGGGGGGGGGTTGCCTGCGGGTACAAAAAAGTACAAAAACGACACAGATCAGAGGGAAAAGCCTGTAAAAATGATTATTTTTGTATGTTTCGGGGGGAGGGATTATAAACAAGAAAGATCAAATAAATAAAACATTCTTTCGTGATTTAAGAAAAGATAATTTGAAAAAATTTGAGAAAGAAATGGGCGACACAGATTTTACTCCAGTATTTGAAGAAGACAACCCGTCGGTTGCGTATGATGTTTTTGTCGCTATATTTACAAAGGTACTGAATGACCCTCTTAGGAGACTTAAAAGGGGTAGTACGAAATTCCCAAAGAAACCATGGATTACTCAGGGTATTCTAAATTCTTTAAGTCGGAAAAATGAATTGTATAAAATATACTTAGGTGAACCATTTGTCATTAATTTTCAGCAGGTTAAAAATTACCGGAATACTCTAAACAGATTGAAACGGAAAACTGAAAAAATTTATTTGCAAGACGAATTTATGAAGCATAAATGTGATATGAAAAAAACATGGAAAACGGTAAATTCACTCCTGGGACAAAAGGCTAAAGTAGAAGTTATTAATAAATTAGAAACAGAGAGGGGGAATTTGACCACCCCAAAGGATGTCGCAAATTATTTATGTGAATATTTTTCTAGTGAGGGTGCAAAACTATGTGATGATGCTCGGAAAAGAATTAACCGGGCTCCCAAAATAGTTCAGTCGGAAGTTCCAGTAGATTGTCAGTTGGTTTTGAATGCTTGCGAAACAAATGAAGTTGGAAAAATTATCAGTGGAATGCAATCAAATTCAAGTGGTGTAGATGGGATTTCTCTTAAGATTGCTAAATCAGTTACACCAGTTATAACACCAATTTTATGTAAATTGATTAATAAATCCATGGAAAAAGGGATTTTCCCAGAAGGTTTGAAAGTCGCTAAAATAATACCATTGCATAAAGGAGGTAAGAGAGATGACCCTTCAAACAAAAGACCCATTTCTATCCTCCCTTTTTTTCAAAAATATATGAAAAGGTGATAGGATCCAGGCTAACTGATTACGTTGAAAATAATAAAATTCTTATAAATACTCAGTTTGGTTTCAGGAAAAAAATGTCAACTGAAATGGTGACTATTAAGCTTGTTGACTGGGTAAATACGGCGTTTGAAGCGGGTCTGATTCCAGCTGCTTTATTCCTGGATTTGAAGAAGGCGTTTGACACGACTGACCATAAACAGTTATCACTTGAGCTGGAAAAAATCGGTGTGACTGGAAAGAGTTTGTCATGGTTTGAATCTTATTTGAGTGACCGGAAGCAAATTGTGGTGAATGGGTGTTTTACTTCTATTGCTAGTGAGATAACTTGCGGAGTTCCCCAGGGGTCTATACTAGGTCCCTTTTATTTTTAATTTTTATACATCGGATTAAGTATTATTTGTCAGAGGCTGGTATAATCCTTTTGCGGACGATACTCTTTTATTTGTAGCCTCGCTTGTAGCTGCTCCATCAGCTTATCTATTTTTTGATAAAATGAGAAAGGCATTGACCGAGTTTGTAGAGTGGGAAGACTTCAATCTTTTGACATTAAGTTATACCAAAACTAATTACATTTTATTTTCTCGGATATCTAGTATTGAAACTAATTTAGAATTAATAGTAAACGGAAATCAAATAAAAAGATTAAAGGTAACAAAGTACCTGGGTTGTATGATTGATGAAAATCCATCATGGAAAACACATTCAAATATTATAGCTTCAAAATTGTCAAGGTCCCTGGAGTGCTTCGCCGAGTTAAAAACTTAGTCTCACAGAAAATTCTTCGATTGCTTTATTTCGCTATTTTTTACCCGTACATTTGTTATGGTTGCTCTATATGGGCAAGTAATTTTGTGTCATGTTATAAAAAAATCCTAAATAAAGCAGTTAAACTTTTGTCACCTAAAACTTTGATTACTCTTAATATTAATGAACTTTACATTAAGAATCAACTACTTGATATTTCAAAAACTAGAGATTATCAAGTTAGTATTTTCACATGTACATTTCTCAATAATATATTCCCCTCCTCTTTTGAAAATTTTGTCTCCATTAATAGTGATCTCCATAGTCATGATACACGAGGGGCATCAAATTACACCCATTTAGAAACACGACTAGAGCTTCTTTCGTGATTAGAAATTTTGCCCCCTCTGTATGGGATATAATTCCAGTTGAAATTATAAATTTGAGTCATCTGGCATCCTTCAAGGCTACAGCGAAGAGATTTTTCCTTGCAAAAGAATAGTAATTGATGCGTGAGTGTTTTTTGTAAGCAGAATGTTCGTTGCATATTTGTGAACCGTGTATGAATGGCATTTAGAATAATGTAAAAATAGTGTTACCACATTATGTAGAATAGAGAAGACTGCCACCTGCGGCCAACAAACACTCTGGGGCTTTCTTAGCAGGTGCTGTAAAATGTTTCGTATACATGTGTAAAACAAAATTTAATCTAATCTAAAAAAAATCTATCGTAATCGTCCCAACACTAGTAGGAAACGCTTGTTTGGTCGTGAAGCTCAAACAAGATCTATGAATATGAAGGTTTTGAGACATGAGGTATCGAGAAGTGAGCGAGGAAGTGGGGTACCTCCATTATTTTCGCAACCTCCGCCCCCCCCTCTCCCACACCAATCACTAACACACAAATAACAACTTAATGAGATGCGCACTTGGTCACAGAGGTGGATAGTCAGGGATCCAGACACCTCTATAGATCGTTTCGGGAGGGACACCTCTATAGATCGTTTGGATAGGTTGAGGGCTGCAGAAGATTTTAAAAACTCTTCTGTACCAACTTTTTGTGCTGAATACAAAAATCGTACCGTAAAACTTCGCCCCGATGTAAGTAATCGAATGCAGAATCTTTTAAAGGACACCTCACACTATTGATTGTTATTCCGGTATTTTAAAATATTTGAATACTTTTAAACTAGACTGTGCTTCCAACAAATAACCCACGGTTTTGTCTGTTTTAAGCCTTTTCCGAGACCCGTTGAATTACAGCGAAAACAGGGAAAAATTTATACAACCGTTTTTGGAAAAACTTCTCGCAGACAACCGTCGACAGCGTAATACCACGTGATACATCGAAAGTAGCAAAACATGGCAAGTAAGAAAAGCAGCGTGGTTTTGTTAGGGGGGTTAGAATTTACCGTACAAATTTGGGGTCTCCGGGTTTAGAAATATACGGAGTGATTATGAAAGTAGGTTGCGTTAGTATTATAGGCAAGACAGGTCCTTTAAAAACTTTTCTAGACAAACTTTTTGTACCGAGATCGAAAATCGTACCGCACTACTTTGCATAGATGCAGGTAACCGACTTTTTGTTTGGCCGGAAGTTTTTGAAACACGAGGTTTCAAGAAGCGGTAAACCTAAAAGATTTTCGCAACCTGGTCCACCACCAATCACTAGAACACAAAGAAAATAGCAGATAACTAAAGAAAAACACGATAAAACTGAGGTTGGATCCGGTCAGTGCCGAGACTGCAGGTCACAAAATATTACAGGGAGTAGCGTCAAAACCTATGCATACTCACAACGCCGCCCAAATTTGCGGCATTTAAAGCGAGACAAGCTTGCGGATTTATAAATTTGTAGTAAAGCTAAGATGCAGTCTGCAAACACTGAGGAAACAGGAGCCAGTGCTGGTGCACGACAGATCGAGTTTCAATAGAGACTTTCGCTATCGCTAGTGGTGCTAGTGTCGCTGCTATTCAAGGGTGTATCATTTTTATCAAGCCTTGGCACTACTTTCTAGTGTTGTTTTGCTCTGCTGCAGCTGCGACTGCATGTACCGCGAAAGTACTTAACGCGACCGCGTGAATACCGCCGCAAACACTAAGACAAACGGATGCCAAGGCGAAAACCGCGAAAGAAGAAATTGGCCATATTCCTGTTCAGCACTTCCAAGCGGACTAGTTTCTGTTAATCCCCCTATGCCTCACCGTCATTATTTGGATCAGACATCGTAAAACAGATCCACAGGTTAGTAAGTGGAAAACCTGTCATCTGTGTCCCAGGTATTGAAGGTTTTGCATATGTTTCAGCAAAAGAAAGTGAAAGAGACCTACTACCCTATGGATTCGACTTTTTACTATGTCTTAACCAACACTTGTGTAGACATAGTAAAAAGTCAACAGAGGGTAGTGGGTGGCTTTCCCTTTCTGCTGCTAAAACATATGTAAAACCTCCATTAGATGACAAGTTTTCCACTCACTAACCTGTGGATCTATTTTACCATGTCTGATCCAACTGATGACCGTGAGGCATGGGGGGATTAACAGAAACTAGTCCGCTTGGAAGCGCTGAACAGGAATATGGCCAATTCTTGCCGATCGCAAAATACATCGCATTTTCAGCAGAGCAAAATTACACTAGGAAATAGCGCCAAGACCTATGCCTTCAATACATCGAGAACGGGCCTAACTCTTTGCGCCGCCCAATACGCTCGCGATGTTCAAAGTTAAGCCAACTTTCGAGTTTAAAAAAATTATAATACAGCTAAGATGCGGTCTGCACACACGGAGGAAACAGGGGAGGTTGTATCTATTTTTCGATCTGTTATTGGAATATGGAGCTATCGAAGCCAGCGCTGGTGCATGATTCGATCTCAACAGGGACGTTATCTATCGCTAGTGGTGCTAGTGTCGCTGCTATTCAAGTGTGTGGAACTGTTATAAGTGTTACCGTTACTTCTGTTGCTCTGATTTTCAGTAACTTCGTACTTCTCACTCGGGATTTTTGGGACAGTGGGGAAATAGAAGTTTGTGGCAGGACTCAATAATTATATTGGGAGCAAAACGGAAAAGGGAAAAAAATATATGCAATACTATACATAAACAACTATATAAAGAAAGAAACTATTCAATATTATAGATAAATATACGAGACAGTCGATAGTCAAAAGGCATTTTTGCAGTTACCGTGGTATCTGGCCAGAAACAGTGGTATCTTATATTCTTATAAGGTGGTATCTTATATCAATTTGCAGATCCAGTTACTGTGGTAACACTATGATCGTACAGCAAAGGACCCCTCTTGCCTAGTCTGTCTTTTATGATATACTTAGCTCCCATATGGAATTATAAGCTTCTAAAATCCCCATCTTTCTCCATTGTTTCGTTTCGTAGCTACGTTCGTAACTGCTGAGTTTTCCCGAGAACCAACGAAAAGTGTGCAGGAATCTTCAACTTCCGCTGACAACTCTTTCACATATAAGTATGTGATAATCTTCTGTTTATTACTTCTTTTGTTTGCTTAGTTTTCCCATTTTTTTTTTTACCAAAGCATGTTCAGTTTTCAAATATTTTGCGCCCAGCCGCCGCGTCGGAGAGCAGGGAGGCTGGATGTAGTCGACAAGCGCTAACAAGAGAACCGCTAGTTATAGGTGGAAAGTAATAGTATTTCCAAAAACATTTTTTCTGATTCATTTCATAGGGAAAATATCATTTCTAGTAAGAGTTGTACTTTAAGAAGTACCTATGCCCAAAGAATGCCATCTGGAATCTGAAAAAAATAGAAAATCAGGAGGAGTTTTAAGATCGCCGTATTTCGGTGCCTTGACTGGAGATGCAATTACTTTTGGCTAGGGCTTATGTCGGTTGGGTGGGCTCTATAGTTGTTTCTATGGTTAATTCTGAAGAACCAACTTGTTCTTCGCAACTGGCACCGCGAGGGTTCAAACTAGGGGCTGACGACGTCACAATTTCCAGTCTGAGAGCCTGAAAGGCCAGAGTCTTCACCACTTAGTAGTGCCGTACTCCGAGGGGGGGGGGGGGGGGTGGGGGGGCATTAGCCAGCCAGAGTATTGAAAATAACGCCCTTGGGATACGTGGGAACCGATGCACCGAAAGGGTTAGACTGAATAATAGGAAAGGTCTAAAGAAAACAAACAATGGTGTTGAGTTTTATTTGGTTTTCAGTTTATACTTAATAAATCGATTTAGATTCAACTTAGCTGTTGTGACGATCGCCAAGTGTTCCCCCAGCGTCTTCTTCTCCTTGTTAACCTTAAAACAACAAATAAAGGTCAACACAGGTCTGTCTTGTTTTTCGGTCCCTATTCTTTTGATTGTCTTTTTAACCAGCTCAAGCACAGATTTTAAATATGTTGCTGGATAGTGGAAAGTCTAGACAGAGTCGATAGGCGCTAACAAGAAAACCACTAATTTCACAAAACGAAAATTTCAAAAACTGATGTTTCTGAACCATATAATCGTTTCCAGTAAGAGCTGTGCTTTGACCAGAATATCAATGACGAAGTAATTTTTTTGACCCGCTTTTTTCAAAAGAGTAATAGAAGAAAATCATAAGAACAAATCTTTGGATTCCTCTGTTGTAAAAATATCTCCCACACCAAAGTAACGTCTAAGTCCTGATTCTCATACAACTATCACCACAATAGTATCCCTGCGACTGTACTTCGCTTATTGGTACAGCTACATTTGGAAACATTTTACAACATCTACAAACAGCTCTTTACGCGAAACCAAGCACTGCGACCAGAGCAAAACTAGACCTACGTTGCCCGGGCAACGTGAAGTGTTGCGGCAACCTTTGTCCGGCTTCGCCGACTAAAGTGTTGCGAGAGCAACACTTTGGTTTTGTTTCTTCGCTGTCGGTTAAGTGCTGAAATTATCAACTTATCGAAGCTTTTAAAATGGTATGTTCTAAAAAGAATAATCACACGATCAAAAGCTGTTCTTTAGTGTTGTAAAACCAACAACAAAACAATATCGGAAGATGGGACCAAATTGACTTTGCGGTCATTTGAACTTTATCCTTTTCAATCGTAGATATCGCGACCGATGAAAACTTGGAACAATATCTTATATAATCTAGTTGATATTATAAAGCTATCCGTAACTTTTCAGGATTAAAATACCATAGATGACACTATTAATTATTACAAAACTACCTTATTTTTTTACATTACCGTATCGTTTGTACCCGTTGCGTTAACAGTTAATCCTAGGTTATAGCGATAGACCATCGATACAAACTTTCTTACCGTCATATTTACAGAAATCGAATACAATGTGCACCAATTTTCAAAAATTTCTAGCCCCTCGTGAACCGATTCTTACTTACAAGTCCCTCCCCCGTGATTGATAACAAATTCACCGGAAACAAATAATGGATACACCAGCTAGCAAAAGTTGCAAACCCCTATGAAGCAATTGGAGCCAGGCTGATGCATGACTGGTTGAGTGTCAATAGGGAAATTTTCTATCGCTAGTGGTGCTAGTGCCACTGCTATCGGAGAGTGCGTCTTTTTTTTCGAATCTTGGCGTTGCTCCTTGTGTTATTTTGCTCTGACTGCGACCGTTGTGGCTGAGCGTTCATTACGAACTGAGATTTATTCAAACAATGTTTACAACGGATACGTCAGCTATGATTTTTCATCAGCGATATTTCGGCCCTTCTTGGCAAGGGTCCTCGTAAGGCTGTCAGCTTCAAGTCAGCTTGGGCTCAAAGAATATTTATCTACGAACTGAGCTCTGCCTGTGCCTCCGAGGGCGAGAACATGGGATGTGAATTCAATTCCCATAGTCATGAAACTGAAAGTTTGGTCAAACAATCATGGAAAAATATGAACATTGGCAGGTCGTAGTATTTCTTATTTGCTCCATTAAACAGCAAACCATCCCAGCCCTTGTCAGAAGCCAGGGGTATACAAACCACGGCCGTATCCAGGGGGTTGACCCCCCCCCCCCAAAATATACAACAATAATCATTTTTGTAGATTTTTTCCCTCTGATCTATGTGATTTTTGTACTTTTTTGTCCGACCCACAGGCAACCCCCCCCCCCCCTCCGAAATAATATTCTGGATACAGGTCTGATACAAACCCTTCCGAACCGAATAATGTGACACCGTTAATTCGGCGAAGGGCAGAACCTTCGACTGAAGGATAGGACAGAGCCAACAGAACCCGGATATATCTCGCTGTCACTGGGTCAGTTGTGTTGTTAATCATATTGGCAGTCTACTTTGGCGCCGACAGAGTTCGGAAGCCGCGAAAGTAGCACTAATGTTATAACTCGTTCAAGCTAATTTCGAAAACAAGTTTATTTTTATTTAATTTTGGCAGACGACAGCCAATATTGTCGAGACTCCTCAAGGGACCCGTCGAACAGCTTAAGGCTACCGACCGTCAGACTGATTCTTGCACTTGCCGTGTTCGGCAGTTTTCAAGCTAAATCAGGCCATCGCGATACCGCTTGCGCGGAGCTGACTGGTCAGTTATGACGATTATGCGCAAGTCTCTGTGCGTGTTCCATCCTTATAACAATAACAGCTTTAGTTATTATTTTCGTTCCAACCTCGTGAAAAGTTACTACGCTGACAGTTATGGTAGCTAACAGTTACCACGCTCGGGAACTAGCGTGGTAACTACGAATCTCTTTGCCGTATTGGTCCGATTAGCCCGTATTTTCGAAAAAAGTTTCTCTGATCCGTTTTTTAGTCAAGAGATCATTTCTAGTAATAGTTGTGCTTTAAGGAGGGAATTTTGGCCAAAACAGAGAGTGAATTGGGGTGAAATTTAATTATCACGAAAAAGCGTGAAATGTTCACTTTTGGTCGGAATCGCCTCTATGACACTTCTTAATTTATTGTCATCAGAAAACTTGAAATAGTCACTTCTGGCCTGAATCCCTGCTGCAAAAATGACATATTTGGACGTTATAAGAAACAGAGTACGTAGGACAAGAGTGACAAAAACATAACAGTGAGAATTCACACTATCGTGCGACATGTGGCCCTGCGACTTGGGCTTTACGAAACCGACGGACGGTAGATTTTCCGGCCGGATTGTCTGCATTCCCACCGATTTGGCTGGTGTAGATGAAAAGAAACCGGATTTTCTCCATTTTTTTAGTTCAGGCGAGGAAAGTACAAAAAAATGGTCAAATTTCCAATAAATAGCGACGATGGTGCTTGAAATCCTGGCAGGAATTATTTTTTTTAATTAAAATTTTTCTTATTAAAAATTCTCAGGAGTATTTTTGTCTTTCAGTTTACTAGTTACAAAAAGAATTCTAGGTTGCGTTCCCCCAACTTAACAATTGTTAACAATCGTTAACTTTACTTCGGGGCGGAGCTAACTGCAGTTTTAACGATCGTTAACTTTTCCCAGTTTTACAATTGTTAACTATTTTGTAACGATGCTCACCGACCATCGTTGCAAAATAGTTAACAATCGTTAAGCTCTGGAACGGAAACTGTAGGTGGGCGGAGCTTAAATTTCAAAATCAGAAACGTGGAACGCAAAAAGTTTGGGTCAGGGAGCTCATCGCTGCACTTTTCAAGTTTTAACCAACTTTTGGACTTAGCCGATTTTCATTCGAACTTGGATCGGGCCGTCCAATTTTTTTTCCAAAGGGGGACGGACCAAATCGGAAGTCCGTTCCCGAGGAGCTACGTGATGAAAAAGCGACGATTGACACGATTGTTAACAATTTGTTAACAATCGTTAAGTGGTGGAACGCAACCCTAGTCTGTGACAGCCAAACTTCCAACTTTTCTGTGAGCCTTCCAGAGAGAAATTCAGTTGGGACAAACTCAATTACACATTTTTGCAAGAAAGATTTTTGCGAAGAACGCCTACAGCTAAGTTATGTTCGTAGACAAACTAAAAACTCTACTTAACATGATATTAGGGCAAAAAGTCAAAATACGTTAAAACCTGAAATCAAAAACATTTTATTTCACCTTAGGCCTTGCTCTCAGGGCTAATTCGTAAAATCTGATGACGTTAAAGTAAATATTAAAATCAAATTAAATTAATCAATCAAGTTTAATCCAAATAACTAAAAGCTAGAAGAGGAATAAAATAACAACAACAATTCATTTTAATTTCAACATTCCTTAAACAAAACAATAAACATAACACTCACAAGAAGGGCACAACCGTGTCCTGTGCGGGAGTGCACACATTTTAATCACCTATTATAATAATATTTTTATTTATTTCTGGTAATTTTGGTCACGGTGGAAGGGGTGCACTATGCTGGAAGGGCACCCTGTGATACCGGTTGAGCCATTATTTTAATGTGAATGTTATAGTTTTGTTTGTAGGATACGGCTATTTTGAGTGTAATTGTTTTAACTGCTCAAATAAAATTAAAAGAATGATAATTATTTAAAGCAGGAAATAAATTATAATTATAATTTAGTGTAAGAGTAAAGTGTAGGTGACGTATAGAGATAAGAAATTTGAGTTGTGATGATAAAGAAAGTTGCGTCACTGAGAGGAGTGGAGGTGGGATTAAAAATAGAAAAAAAAAAAAAAAAAAAAAAAAAACTATGACACACATTTCTCGTCTTAACCTTATCATTTCTTTTTCTCCTCCCCCCCCCCCTACCCAACCCAACCCTCATTCACTAATAATAATAAAGAAACTGACCTTAAATATAAATAAAAATATAAGAGAATGTGTAAACCACTCCACGACTGTAGGTCCTGTTTGCAATAAAGAAGCCTGACAAAATACAAAGCCTACAACAACCCTCTTCCGTACCCCTCTCTAGTCCCCCGAAATCCAATAAGTATCAACTCACCCTTTGCTTCAGCGGGGCCGCGACGGTCTTCAAAGTCTGAATCAACCCAATTTCAGCAACTATATGGTCGATATGGTCTTCTCCGAACAAATCATAGATGGCGTCTAATGCTTCGGCTACAATCCATAGTTCGGAGTCGGTAGTTATTACTTGAATAAGGCAGGAACCGATAATCTAGAACGAGCCAACAGATTATAACAATCTGCACGTCTATGGGCGTGGCGAACTCCAGAAAGTACAAAATCGTAAAAAAAGAGTAAAAATTGTAAAAATGAGGTCCTATATGCTCGTAGTTTACTCGTCTTCGTATCTAGCCGAGTCTAAAGTCGAAGAGTGTGTTTTTCAAGATACCTCTTACGGATAGAAATCTACTCTACTACTTCTAAAGCGTGGTCTTTCTAACAATAGTAACTATTAGTTACTATTTCCCAGCCAACCTTACGAAAAGTGACTACGCTAACCATTTGAACCTTCTCGAAATAGTAACTAATAGTAGCTATTTGCTTACCATGCTGGGGAGCTTAGTAAGCGTGGTAACTACGCATCTTTGTAACGTGATGGGTCGGATTCGCCCGTGGCATGATATTCCGATGGAAAATAGAAAAATGGTTCCAACCTTGACGGCAAAAAGCCAAAATGCGTGACGTCATGCGTAGTAACTACGGTAAGTAGGGTGGAACACGCTCATGGTCATCCCATTTTAGGTTGCATTTAATAGTGGTGCCCAGAATTTTTGCGATTTGAATGTCTCATTCCGAATATCGACCGAATCTATCGATATTCCCATCTTTGTATACTTTTGTTTTCTTCTTCATATAGTTATTTTTATTCAACTGTGACCGTGCCATGACCTTGCTCTCGGTTAGATGTATTTAATCAATCAATCAATCTTCAATCATCGAATTTATTCCTGAATCTCTGTTTCAAAACATAGGACTGTCAACTTAAACCAAATATAACTGATATATACAATTCATTTTAAAACTTGTGCGACTTCATAACTTGTAACAAAATTAAACGGTATGTGAAACACAAAAAATATAAAATATGTACTACTAGATTAATTGTCAAAACATTATACGTGTCTTCACTTGTTAAAAAACTTAATAGAATATGGTACAAATGACTTAAGGAATCTATCAGAAGAGTGACTCGGTGGGTTTTGTAGCGTTAATTTATTTGCCGTTCTGGTGAACTGGTGCATTTAGGGTTTGAGACATTATTGGGCATGATTCGTAATGTTGAAGTTATTTTGGTTTTATTGTTTCGTGTGCGCTCTGGACAGTACTAAAGAAATAGTTCTTTGTAAGTAAAGATAATCTTGAAGCTCACCTTTATCATACTGCAGGCTTTTTCACTAGGTGTCGCCACAGGCTTCCCAGCGAGGCTAACACCGATGCATGACAGAATTCGAACAAGGCTAGCTCGGACAGATGGCTCTGAACACTGGAAAATGGCGGAGCACAAGGTGGTAACATCGTCAGGGGTTAGCTGCTCGAAACACTGAGGTGAGGCCTGGATGAAAGAAAGTCGTTATACGGACTGACCGAATGTGTTTATCACTCATCGCTGAAAAATATCAGATACTGTATGATGAAGAAAAGAGAAGTATAAACTGTTAGGATTGTGTATTCAAATAATGCTTCAAACAGATATGTCCGCTACGATGCTTTGGCAGCAAAAAAGCATGCCAAAAAAGAATGCTGCCAAAGCATCGTAGCCGACATATCCGTTTTCTGCGTTATTTGAATATATGTTTCGAAGTCGGCTTGGGCTCGAGGAGTATTTAGGATTGTGAGCCTGTTGTTAGGTAGCGTCGGTAACCAGGTAAGTAGAACGACCTTTAATCTTCGAATCCAAACATAAAAACCCTGAAAGAGGAACACAAACGCAATATTTATACCTCTTCCAGTTTGATCACTTTACCAACGCATTTATCTTATCCTATATTTAAATTCACTCAAACCAATATCCGAATTCTAACTTAATAAATAAATATACTAACCTACCTGGTTTTTCTCAATACTTTATTGTGTGTATTTACTTTTCTTCGCCTTCTTCTGCGGATCATTCGAATATTGGTAACTGTGACTCTAACTAAATACACACAGATGGCGGAGCATATCTCAAATAACATAAATGTGTTTTGTTTTACAACATATATCTGATGCAACATAGTGCTAAACGAATATGTCAGCTGAAAGAAAGCTGACTGGGAATCATACAGGAGGGGTACTTGACCTCGTTTTTAAACAAAATCGAATTTTGCCGCCAAAATGTCAAAATGAGATTTCCATGCCGTCCTGAGCGTCAAGAGGCAAAATTTGATATTTTCCAACGGGAAGAAGTCCAAAAATATTCAAATTATATGTCTTTTCTTGGTTTTTAACCTGCTTTAAAACGGGATTTTCTGGTTATTAACTTTAATAACTCTACCTACCAATATGTTTAACTAGCAATATTTAAGAGAAATATTTAACTAGATGTAAAATTTATTTTTCCAATATGCAAACCATTTTAGCTTCAATCTAGTATTTTTTCATATTTTTCGGTTCCTTTTTAAGCCAGATAGATTTTTCTCCAGGAAATACTTCTCTAGAAATTTGGAATCTTGTTTGAGATAGGGTACCTCTCCTATATATAAGAAGAGCTACGAGCTCATATGGCACTTGTACGAGTAGGCTGTACAAGAAAGTAGATGAGAACGTCACAAAATACACCCGCCATCCAAAAATGCGGTTCGGAAATAGAAATAGGATATTTAGTTTCACTCATGAGCAGTTCCGGCATCGTCTCGATTGTCTGTAGCAAATGCACATGACTGTTCAAACTGTCATCCCAATAAATCCATTTGTTTGATCCCTAGACGTGCTACACGATTTCCGGTACTCACTCTATCTCCACCTACCGTGGCCGAATCTGGTTCGGAATAAAAAAAATCGACCACCTAAAGCATCTTCTTTTATACCATCTATCAAGTTTCACTCGAATCTGAGCATTTTTGGAAAGTTCCGGTACCCCTCCCACCAACGTTGTCGGAGCCGGTTCGGGCCCAATCTCTTACTTCCCTGTTCCTGTCCATCAAGTTTTACTGAAATTGGAGCATAGCCTATCTGCAAGTTACCAGTACCCCCCCTACCTTGGCCGAATCCGGGCCAGACGCCAAATAACAAATCTAGGCCGCATAAACTCGGCACTGTCGAATTTGCATCTCATTCGGTCCATCCGTTTGTTTTGTGTGCATGTCAAAAGTCCCCCCACCCCCAATTCCCCTAATCGTGGTCGCACATGGTTCGAACGCATGTTTTACATGTCGAGGCCATCGATTCGTATCACCCATGAAGTTTCACTCGAATCAGACCACTCGTTCGCAATTTATAGAAGTCAATTTCCATACTTCTCTTCTCTTGCTCCCCAAAAAATGCTCGGATCTAGGAACGGAAGTTTCCGGGGGTATGTTGTGTCAGGTTCTTAAGTCAAGATAATTCGGGTCGCTAATATGCCTGCAAAGTTTCGTTGTCGTTTTACATCTGGAACTATTCTAACTCACGACTACCGGAATTCCAGGAAACCCCCTCCAACTCCCCCCACAGAGCCCCGAAACCATCTGGCTCCGTCAATTTCATCTAGGCCCAATGCTTGTTCCATCCATTAAGTTTCGTCCCAATCCCTCTGCTTTTAAAGTTTCTTGAGTTCCCCCCCCCCCCCCCCATCCCCACAGGTTATGTCAATGACGTGTCTAGGACCTGTGCTTGTTTTTCCCACCAAGTTTCATCCCGATCCCTCCACTTTAAGCGTTTCTCAAAATATCCGGTTCCCTCCTCCAACTCCCCCCAGTGTAATCGGATCCGGCCCGGATTTAAAGTGAGATGTCTGAGACACGAGGTCATCCTAAATATCAATTTTCATCAAGATCCGATCACCCGTTCGCAAGCTAAAAATACCTCAAATTTTGGCTTCATACTCCCTCCACTCCCCCCCGCCAGATGGTCGAATCGGGGAATTGACGATTTCCTATTTAATCTGGTCAGGTCCCAGACATGCATGTCAATTTCCATCGTCCCAGCACATCAGGAAGCACGTAACTCGCGGGATCACTAAAAATTTGGACTTCTCCCCCCCCCCCCCCCCCCAACTCCCCCAAAGTGAGCGGATCCGTTCCGGCTATATCAGTCACGTATCTAGGACTTTTGCTTGTACTTTCCACCAAGTTTCATCCGGATCCCTTTACTCTAAGTGTTTTCCAAGATTTCCGGTTTCCCCCTCCAACTCCCCCCAGTGTCACCGGATCCGGTCTGGATTTAAAATGGAGGGTCTGAGACACGAAGTCCTTCCATATATCAAGTTTCATTAAGATCCGATCACCCGTTCGTAAGCTAAAAATATCTCATTTTTCCTATTTTTTCCGGATTCCCCCTCCCTCCCCTCCCCTCCAGATGGTCGGATCGAGGAAGCGACAATTTCTAATTTAATCTGGTCCAGTTCCTGATATGCCTGCCAAGTTTCATCGTCCTAGCTTATCTGGAAGTGCCCGAACTAGCAAAACCGGGACCGACAGACCGACTGACGGACAGAAATTACAATCGCTATATGGCACTTGAGTAAGCTCAAGTGCCATAAAAAAGGCTAAAAAATGATGACTCGACTAGGATATTCTTTGCAAGGGCTTGACTCAGCCTGCGTAGTATTGTGATGGTTGTACGAAAAAGTTGCACGCATTGATATGCAATAGCAAAGAATACTATCATTTTATCATTTAATGTGCCTCAGACTGGGCCAATCTTAAGCAATGGTATCCAGTAGCATCTTGTCTTCCTACTAGTAGCATCCGGTCTCGCTAATAGTAGCATGCAGTAGAATGCAGTAACACGGTAGCCTTGACATAGAAGCATGTAGTAGCATCAGTTCGTACTGCATGCTACTTTTTCGCACAACTGCATACTAATATTTTGCGATAAATTTTCCATCGGGTTCCAAATACAGCTGAAGAGGACCCCTGTCAAGAAGGGCCGAGGTGGCTGACTTTCAATATTTCCCTTGAAACAATTACTCCGAATTTACTGCGGTTATATCAGGCCTTGTCTCGAATACGGCTGCCAGGCATGGTACCCCGGATTGACTAAAGCCCCGTTCACAAGGACCAGGAGATTCAGCTGTGGCAATGGGAGGTGAGCTCGACCCCATCTCTGGGATTTATGCTCAGTCAAAGAATTTATGGGGGGAGGAGCTTTATCTTAAAGTTTAACTGAAAATCAAACTTATTTTTGTATCATTTAGTTGAATACGCTGAGTTATTTGGATTCTGCTAAGAGATTTTTTTATTTTCCACTATCTGCTCTCGTAGTGAGGTTCAGAGTATTTACGGCTGTCACCACAGCTTAAATTCTACTATGACGCGGAATATTTGAATCGGCACACAGACGCGGCTTTTCAGTGGGCGGTGATAAGCTTGGCGAAGGCTGCTTAGTTCCTGAACAAAAAAATGTTCATAAATCTTTTTCGTCAAGCATGCGACACAGGTAGTACCACAAATCTGACAGGGAAATTCCACTATTTGAAAATTGGTTATTCGTGAATAGTGGAGCAACCAAGTAACGCATTTTCATCGGGTCTTCAAGCCTCTCTAAGTTAATAAGTGAGGGGTAACAAGACTGTCCCTTCTCTGCCCTTTTCAGTTAAACTTTAAGGTTGGTTTAGGACCCGATGAACTAAAGTGGATGGTGAGTTTTCGTGCAGATGCTTTACCGGTGGGTGCGAGAAGAAAATATATTGGGAGAATTAGGTGCGGTTCTGGTCCTTATTTTTGCCCGTTATGCAGAAAGATGGATGAAGATGTGGAACACTTGGTTTGTTCTTGTAGTGAGTTGGGGGATCTGAGGAGAGAAGTTTTTGGTAAGGAGGTTATTCAAGAGAGGTCTTTGAAAGATTTGATGGGTAGTAAAGTTTTCCAAGAGTTGCGTCGGTTGGGTAGATTCCTGAAAGCACAACTCTTACTAGAAATGATCTTTTCCATATGAAATGGATCAGAAAAAACGTTTTAGAAAATACCATTACTTTCCACCTGAAACTAGCGATTCTCTTGTTAGCGCACGTCGACTGTATCCAGCCTTCCTGCTCTCCGACGCGGCGGCTGGGCGCAAAACATTTGAAAACTGAACGTGTCTTGGTTAAAAAGTGGGAAAACTAAGCAAATTAAAGAAGTAATAAACGGAAGATTACCACATCATAATGTGTGAAAGAGTTGTCAGCGGACGTTGAACATGCCGGCAAACTTTTCGCTGGGTGACGGGAAAACTCGGCAAGGCCGAAAAAACGCTAAAAATTCGTAGTTACGAAACGAAACAATGGAGAAATGTGGGGATTTTAGAAGCTTATAATTCCTTATGGGAGCTAAGTATATTATAAAAGGCAGAATAAGCAAGAGGGGTCCTTGAAGGTTGCCATGGAGCACCGTGAAAGTTTTATTGTAGGTTGATGTTGCGGTAGGGATAGGTGTTAGTTTGTTTAATAGTTATTTAGTTATTACAAGTATGAGTTGAGTGTTGAATATTTGGATGGGTACATTGCAGTTGGAGTGCTTGTTTATTTTTATATTTTGTCCCGCTATGGCCCATAGGGCTTTTTTGGGAATTCATTCATTCATTCATTCATTCATGCCTAGCCAAGCACGGATGTCTAGGCTCGGTGCCTGGCTAGTACGAAAACGTAAACGTAAACGAAAACGAAAACGTTGCATGTAGTACTATGTAATAGCAAAGAATACTATCATTGTGCCTCAGACTGGTCCAATCTTATGTAGTAGTATCCAGTAGCATCCTGTCTTGCCATAGTCGCATCCGGTCTTGCTAATAGTAGCATATAGTAGTATGCAGTAGCACGGTAGCCTTAAAGTAGAAGCATGTAGTAGCATCGTTACTACTACATGCTACTTTTTCGTACTACTTCATAGTACTATTTTGAGATAAATTTTTCATCGGGATGATAGTGTGTAAAAAAAGAAGAAAAAAATTACATGAAGAGAAAATGGTAGAATGTCTTATTAAGTTCTTGTTACATGACAGCAATTTATGCAAATTAGTGTGTGTGACTCATACGGTTTATATGCCCGTCGTGACTATATGTGTAATAAAGTATTTGAGCATCAGATAAGGCACATCCCTCACGCACTGATACGCGTGTGGCCGACTGTGACAACTTTTGTGAAGAGGAGAGTCGTATATACGGTGTAGAGAGAACAATAATAATAATAATAATTAGATAATCGGGTGTCTAGGCATCTGTGCTTGGCTAGGCCTGCTTGTGAACGTGGCTTAAGGAGCAATCCAGTAGACTGGACTTAATTCAGCTGAAAACGCAATTAAGATTATGCTGGGTCTATAGCGTACCTTGTTACGAAGAGACCCTTCAAGTTTCAGCCTCTCTTCCCTTGAGCCACGTAGACGCAAAATAACAACGATTGCCACAAATTGTCTGAATTCTGAACTTCGCAAATCAATGTTGCCTGAGTATCTACTGCAGAATAAAAACAAGCCCGACACTCGCACTCAAACCCACTCAGACAAAGCTAAGTTAACTAATTATTCAACGGATGCAACTGAAAGATGTGAACTCGTTTGTGTCGTACTTTATCCCTTCGTTTTAATAGTTCTTAGTCGTGTTTGTCTGGTATTATTTACCATTGGCCATTTCTTATATCTTTTTAGAAGTGCTGGGTTAACTTAATTAGCTAGCTATCTTATATAAACGACTATAAATGATATGTTTATCAGTTTTGTATTGCCAAATATTATATACATATATATATATATTCCGGTTAGTGACATCAGATATGATTCGCAGTTAGCTGGGGCTCAAGGAATCTGACCTTTCACACTTTAGGGCAACCAGTAAAAGAACTTCCGTGGATATTATGGTGGGATGATTTAATAAAAAAAAAAAATGCAAATATACGTACCTCTCTTATTTTCTCTGTTAAACTTCGGATTCCATTTACAGCGGCTTCGGCTAAATTCATGTTCGCAGCAGTTTCTACAAAAACACGGAATTAGTCCCCACTTTCATTTCAGATTAGAAGTATGTGTAGAAGTAGAGAGACTAGGAGTGTGTTCCACCCTACTTACCCTAGTTACTACGCATGACGTCACGAATTTTGGTTTCTTGGCGTCAAGGCTGGAACGCATTTTTAAATTTTGGGTAAAATTTTAATCCACAGGATAATCCAGCCAATCACGTTACAGAGATCCGTAGTTACCACTTACTACGCCTCCGAGTACTACGCAGTCCAAGTAGTTACTACTGTAAGGGTGGAACACGCTCTAGAAGTAGTAGAGTAGAGTTTTATCCGTAAAAGGTATCTTTCACAGCGCATACGCCGAATATCACCTTTACGTCAAACATAATGACACTCAAATATAAATATATACACAATAATCAATTCGTCATTTCAAGAATAATCATATCACAATGCATAAAATATGCCATCGGCCTCTGCAAAGCTGTCTAAAACAATGTTCCCTGCAGACAATTTCGGGAAACAAATTGCCAAGAAATCCTTGAACACATTTATTTATTGCTCTAATTGATTTAAAAAAAAAAGGAAAAGAAAGATGTTATTCTTTCACATCCTGTTCTCCGAATATCTCTATGTCAAACGTAGTTCCACTGGAATCCATACCCAAAATAAATCAAGCATAGTTAAAAGGGTCTAAGACTAAAACTAAGAAATTCAACAATAACAGTGACTATTTTTACTGGCTGTTGTATAGGTGAACAAACTTGAAAAAAACTCCTTCGATATCTTTAGTGCTCTTTAGGGGCCGGAGTTAATTTGGGAAAGCTTTGTCACTTATCCCGTTGCGGTCTGTTGCGGATGGGTGAGTAGGGTTCCGGGAGGATGGGACGTAATCGAGGAACAGACAGGCTAGTGAAGAAGTAGGGATTTTAAAGTAACAAGAGCTGGAAGCTCATATAACACTTGCTAGGCTGGGTCAGAGGATGAAAGTAGGAATCTGCCAATTCGTAACTTTGTTCTGATCATTTCTAAGCAAAACCGTTGGGATAAGAATGATCATGGGCCCTTGGAAGTCACGAGAATGTATCGTCTGGTTTAAAGTATTTTATTTGAGCACTTGGCTGTGATGATGCGCACTTTCAGGGCACAACAAATTGATCTGTAAGCAAAACCGCTGAGGCAAAAATGATGATGGGCTCATCGGGATTATTCGGGATCATGAAAATGTGTATTTTGCTCAAAAGTATTTTTTGTTCTTTAAGGAATTCATTTGTAAGCAAAACCCTTGAGGCGAAAATGATCAGGGGCCCTTGGGGATCATGAATAAGTATCATTTGGGCAAAAGTATTTTTGTTTACTTTTTGGTTAAGATGCGCACTTTAAGGGTGCTAGAAACCCATTTGTAAGCAAAACCCTTGTGGCACAAACGATCATCGACCTCTCATTTCGAAGCAAAACCACTGAGGCAAAAATAATCATGGACTGATGAGGATCATGAAAATGTAGACTTTCATTAAAAGTATTTTTTGTACTTTGCGGATAAGATGAGTACTTCAGGTCCGATCTGGGAAGTAACAATTCCTAAGCCAATCTTGTCGAGTCTTTACTGTTCTAGCCAAGTTTCTTCGTCCTATCACATCTAGAGGTACCTGAATTCGCAATTACCGTAACCCCCCCCCCCCCAGCTCCCCCACAGTGACCAAATCGATCCGGTTCTGTCACTGATATACCTAGTTCTTCCCACCAAGTTCCTTCACGGTCACTCCGCTCTAAGCGTGTCAAAGATTTACGGTTCTCCCCTCTACTCTCCAGATTCGTCGGATTCGGTCCAGACTTGAAATGAGAAATCTGAGACATGAGGTTTTTCCAAATATCAAGTTTCATTAAGATCTGATCACTGGTTCGAAAGTTTTGCCTACCTAAAGATTCAGGACTCCTCTCCCTCCGCCCTCCCGTGGGGGGGGGGGGGGGGGGGGTATGGGGAACTGACAATTTCTAGGATAATTTGGTATGGGGAACTGACAATTTCTAGGATAATTTAGTATGGGGAACTGACAATTTCTAGGATAATTTGGTCGGGACTCTAATAATAATAGTAACAATACAAAGCAAGAGAAGGCTTTCGCCTCTAAATAACTCTAAGAAATTGTGAGTAGTCGAACTGATCAGAGTTAAAAGTCTCATCAACAATGCACTTAAAACTATTGATCGATTCAGCATCAACCGCATCTTCGGTAAGGCTGTTCCAAGGATCAACAATTCTGTTGCCAAAACCCCACTTAAAAACGTCCTTGTGGAATCTTTACTTTGTAAGCTTGTACTCTGATATGCCTGCCAAGTTTCATCCTCCTAAACCACCTGGAAGTACCTTAACTCCGAATCACCCGAGTTCCGAACCCCCCTCCAACTCCCACACAGCTGTTACACTGAATTAGCTTTTTTTTCATCTTGGGTCATCTGGTAATGACTGTCGGAATATGCGCTGCCTGCACGACAAGCCAAAATTCTTCCAGACGCGGCCAATTTCAATGTAAGCAAAAACGTGGATTTCAACGGTCGCTTATGAAATGTTCGATTCTAGACTCGATTCCAAATTCCAGTTACGTCAGACGAAAGCGCTCTATTCCGGGACTGAAAAGCCATTTTTAGTCTACTCTTTGTGAATTGCTTACCGCTGAAATTGCTGAATACTCGGACCATTGAGTTACAAGCACGTAGAGGTACGACAGATCCGAAAGAATAGGTTCATTCGAAGAAATCAGTTATTTGCAAACAGCGAAGCAACGAAGTAGCGCATTTTTGGGGGGGCTACTCATTCATATTCGGTTAAACTTTAATTCTTCTTGTGTTTTGTTTTCTTGTTCTGCCTTTGTTCCTTATTATTTACTCCGTCTTCGAGCATTATATAGTTGCGTTTTTGATCCGAATTCTCCTCGCAATTCTCCTATTTCGCGTTTTTGGACTATTCAGATGAAGCGAATTCTCCTTTTCTTGCGATTCTGCAGAATCGAGAAGTTGCTCCGACGGTGAATTCTCGATTCTCCTCTCTCTGTTCTCCTCCCTGATTGGTCAACAGAGTGCGGGTGTTCAATATGCATAAACACCTATAACCGGGTTGCGGACGAGCTGCCAAATTAATGTTTTTGTCAAAAGCGAGGATGGAGAAGCCAGAGGAGCAAAACGGTAGTTTGTGCGAGAATCGAGAATTCAGAAGCGAGAATTCACAACGGAGAATTCGGATAAAAAACGCAACTAATAATTGGGCTTATTTTGACTAAAATCATCATCACCATAATCATCAAATACCTTCAGATTGGAAGATCATCCTGTTGAGGTTGCACCATGCATCGAAAACTGCTGTCTCACCGCCCATCTCTCCAACCGACAGAACAGGTACAAGATTCGATAGGCACAGGAAGGCATCATTTCGCAGGACTTTTAACCTGAAACCAGAGATCGGTGAATCCTATCATGAAAGGAATTCGAATCCAAATCCAGGGCTACACTGTAAAAATTCCTCCGAGTAAGGATTAAAGTTAGCTGCAGTATTTGCTACTGGGATTATCTCTACTGAGGCAACATTAATCCGAAATAGAGATAAGATTATCTTTTTAGAGACAAGATTAATCCCAGCAGCAAATACTGCGATATTTTTTTTTTTACTGTGTAGGTATGAAACCAAATCTACCGTATCATGCTGAGGAATCGAAGCCGGAATCCAGTCCGACCATAAGACACGTACATAGAAAACAGTTTAAAATTCAGAGGTGACAAAAAAGCACTGATGCGTAAAGCAAATGAGACGGTTATTTGAACGATGTAAACCTTTTTTTTTAGGTTTTCCTGTCTAATTGTTACAGTATGCGTTTCCTGTCGGCAGGGACGAATTTGGGTTCATTCAGCTTGGGCTGAAGGAATGTTTGTCCTCGAAGAATGGAAAAAATTATAGAAATAATGAATTGTGAAACAATGAGATATAAATAAATAAACTATAGACTATTTTAATATGCGCGACTCCTTTCTTTTCCAAAGCCTCGCTCGGCCCTATTGACTTTGGTAACAAACATGAAGAAACTGAAAATCGGATACATATAACCAGTATTTCTATCCACTGAGTTCCTCGGAGGCGATAAGCGAGAGCCTGATCCGCCCATAAAAAAACACCGAACACGCAAGAATCAGTACAGTGTCGTTATGGCTCAAAAACGTTACACAGTATAAGTGTTCTATGTTTCACAATACAAAACGGATACGTCAGCCACATTTTATTAAAGCTATATTTACGGCTGAAGGAACATCTATAAGTGTTCTTTCAGCCCACTGACTAAGAATCATCATTGACTTAATTAAGCCCAACCTGGCTGCGAATAATAATTGCTGCACCAAGCGGATAACCGTATGGAAATAATTCAAGTAATCGTATTATGACATTTTTCCAATTGTTTTCAATTGTTTTCAAAATGTCCCAAAATCCGATGACGTGAATTATTTCCATACATCTTATCCGTTATCTCAGAAAAATGTTAACTAAAAATTCGAAATCTAAAACGAGAATCAATAAAAGGGTTACCTGTAGGGATGTAAAGGTAATCAGGAAGACACGCAGGACTGGTACTTTAGGAGAGTACTTACTTTGCTATTAAGCTCTTCCATTTTCTCAGGTACTTCCCAGGTCCAACTGCAATCCCATCGACTGGTAGGGTCTTCGCTAGGACCGATTGGAATATATGAGATCTGGACTGGGTCTGTCCCCTTAAAGCTTCTAAGACACCATCCGGAAGATTACTCTTTTCTTCTTGAACGACTTCCGGCATATCATCATCTTCATTATTTACTTCGCTTTCGTCTGAGGAAGAGACGTCCTCCCAGTCTTCAGATTCGCCTGAAAGAATGAAAGAACGGATGTGGTTATTACACGACATTGTTGTTCCGATAGCGTTAGCGTTCTTACTGAAGCGGCTTTAGCGATCACACTGGCCATTGCCTCCTATTTTCATATGCTAGTCTTCTAGGTATCACCCGGAACAACTCTTTCCATGAGATTCTTATTACTTCAATCACATTCGTTTTTAGCCTTCGATTCAAAATTTTTGCCATAGACCTCATATGTAGAGCGTGTTCCAGCCTTAACAATTGTAACGGTTAGTTACTGTTTTCGTTCCAACGTCGTAAAAAGTTACCACGCTGACCGTTTTAATCTTCTCGAAACAGTAACTATTTGCTTACCATGCTCGGGAGCGTAGTAAGCGTGGTAACTACGCATCTCTGTAACGGGACTGTTCGGATTCGGCCGTGGCATGATATTCTGCAGGAAAATATAAAAATCGTTCCAGCCTTGACGGCAAAACGCCAGAATTCATGACATCATGCGTAGTAACTACGGTAAGTAAGGTGGAACATGCTCGTAGTGGACGGCAAAAGACAGAAATGCTCCCCAGCCTGGTATTTGAACCTAGGACCCTCCACTTACAAGGCGACCACTCTACCAATTTAGGAACCGAAGGGCTTGTGAACACAGTTCAACCACTACAATAGTCAGATAAAAGCCTGCCATAGGAGCAGTGATCCCATCCGAAGGCAAACAGTTCACATCCCCACTCACTCGTAGGCTACTATATTTTATAGCCCTTATTTCGGAAATTAGTATCACAGAAATACTTTTTAACTTTTAAATCCAGCACCATATATTGGTCTTTAATCTCTCAGACACTTCAACGTCGGCGCACTACAATATTCTTTTACCGAGGTCAAACATTAAATATTGCAAGTCAAACATTAGAAGTCAAGCATTACATAAATAACATTATAACATTAATGTTAATAAATGTCATAAATTACAATTCATTAAAGCCTTGAAGACGTGATTTTTTTATTATTGTAAATTTTGTATGTACCTTCCTCGTTCCTGCCGCAACCACAAATTACTTCAAAAATTCGGCGTCCAAGATTTCATTTGTTTACTACAGAAAACGTCAGCGTCACTATACTATGCACATCTCGTCATCCTGGTATCGAGTACACGACATTTTTTTATGAATTTTTCAGTCCCAGTTACAAATTATGTACAAATTTGTGTGTTTATACTGTTATTTATCTTGTGTGGTTTTTCGCTGTTTTCTTTACTACGCTGTCACCTTGTGTATTTTGCGGGTTACAAATAAAATATATATATATATATCGGGAGCACTTCTCGGCATTTACGTACCTTTCGCCATGAACCATGCGACAAATGTTTTTGCTTTTAAAGTAAAAATCACATCCTCAGAGTTTATTTGCTTTTTCGAACCATTTTCGGTCCGACAAAAAAAAAGCAACTGAAAATTTTGTATTTGACAGAAATTATGACAAGTGCATCCGAAATGCCCGAATAGCGGAAATGAACTTTATGTCGTTTTCAGCAAGACTGCATGACCATCCGGTATGTACTTCTCAACATCTGTGTACCTTCTGGTCCTAAGCGATATCCCCGATGAAAAATTTGTAGCCTGCGTAGTTGAATGATAGTTGAACGAAAAAATTGCATGTACTGGTATGTAATAGTAAAGAATACTACCATTTAATGTGCCTCAGACTGGTCCAATCTTATGTAGTAGTATCCAGTAGCATCCTATCTTGCTATAGTAGCATCCAGTCTCGCTAATAGTAGCATATAGTAGTATGCAGTAAAACGGTAGCCTTGAAGTAGAAGCATTTAGTAGCATCGTTAGTACTGCATACTACTTTTTCGTACTACTTCATAGTACTATTTTGAGATGAATTTTTCATCGGGTCCCGGATCCGACGCCAAGATCAACGCGCATTTACGTCTACGCGTTACATGTGTCAAGACGAAAGCTGTGCAGCTCTCCAATGCAACTGCAACTGGCAGACGCCTGCTTTGTAAAGTACTTTCTGATTATAATTTTACTCAATTATATAGCTAAAAGACCCCTTGCACTATTTACTATTCAACTGACAGTAGTTTAAAAAATTTGATAGTTTAAAACTAGGCTGTGCTTTCAACAAATAACCCACGGTTTTGGCTGTTTTCAGCCTTTTCCGAGACCCTTTGACTTACAGCAAAAACAGGGGAAAAAATTTAGAAAACATGTTTTTCTGATGGAAAGACTTCCCGCAGACAACCGTCGACAGCGTGATACACATTGAAGGTTTAGCAAAACATGACAAGTGAGAAAATCAGCGCGGTTTTGTTAGAGGGGATAGACTGTACCGTACGAATTGGGGTCTCCGGGTTTAGAAACATAAGGAGTAATTATGGAAATAGGTTGCGTTAGTATTATGGGTAAAGCAGGTCCTTTAAAGGACACCTGAATGAAGAGTACCAAGTATCATAGTATCATCCCTATCTGTATGACTTCCGTTAACATTGCCTGCAGAAAACCCAATCCAAATACGAAATAGCGTTTCCAAGCTATGATTTTTGCTCCATTTTGCATCTGTCCTTATTTCAGTACCGAACAATTTTAGAAATGAACATATGTCTCCAATCAACACTTCTTCTGGAATATTTTTTATCCAGTTGAGCCCAAACGTATATTTAGAAGACATTGCAATACGATCCGGCCAGTGCTGTACAAGATTTGAATGAATTGCGCTTTTTGTCTTGGAGTCTGCATGTGGAAACCTCCAGAAACGAAAATCCCTATTTTGAAAACGTCACGCTCAGGAGAAGAATGCTCTCCGTGGCCATGTCTGTAAATGCATCCTCCATGATGTGTTCAAGTATGGTTTCATTGTTCAGGTGTCCTTCAAGTAATGAATGCCACGAAACTGACACCTTCCAATAACTATCCCCCCGGAAAATTGAAACTCAGAGGAAGCTGTCCCTCCCAACCATCGCACCCCTGCTTGCCTATTATACCGGAGCTCCCCACTTGAAAGCAGAAACATGGCTTGAAGAACCGAAAACTGGTTGCATAGCTTTAGACAGTCCCTCGACATAGACCATAAAAATCCACTCCACTTCACACTTGTAAACTTTCGGGAGTAAGTCAACGGGAGATAGTAAAAATCGTCCTTTTTGACTCCAGGCAAGAGCCCTACTAAGGTCCGAACTTCTCTTAAAAACCAGGGAGGTTAGACCATCTTCTGGTACTGAGCAAATATTGTCAACTGTTCGAACAAATCGATACGGAAACTCATTCGTGCCCTTTTTCACATCAATATTCAATCATAATGCTTGTTATTTATATGTAAGAAAATGAATTTGGTTGTGCTACGATGGTTTCCAAGTATACCAATCTCCTCTCTAGACTTTAAAAAAGCTGGAGTAGAGCACCCCCCCCCCCCCCTGCATGAAGCCCCTATTAATTTTGAAGGACCTGTCTTACCTATCATACTAACATAACCTACTTCCATAATCGATCCATATATTTTTAAACCCGGAGACCCGAATTTCGTAAAGTACATTCTAACCCCTCTAACCAAAACCCCGCTGATTTTCTCACGTGCCGTGTTTCGCTACTTTCGATGTGTATCACGCTGTCGACGGTTGTCTGCGAGAAGTTTTTCCATCAGAAAAACCGGTTATGTAAATTGTTCCCTGTTTTCACTATAAGTCAACGGGTCTTGGAAAAGGCTTAAAACAGCCAAAACAGTCAGTTATTTGTTAAAAAGCACAGCCTAGTTCTAAAGTATTCAATATTTTAAAATACTGTAAGTTGAAGAGTAAATAGTGCGAGGGGTCCTTTAAGAATACCTGAACAGCACAAGTTTGCCAGCAGCATCAACGACGAGCTCTGTGATGAAACCAAATCTTCAAACTGCTGCAGCTGATCCTCCAGCTGTTTTTCTTCCAACTGAATATCAGCTGTCGCTTCCTCGCCTTTCACCTGATGTTGACGAATGAGCTCCGATATGGACACCAAGGCTTCTGATAGGCCAGGAGACAGGGATGCAGCGACTGATTCGCCAATCAGGTGCTGAATGTTTGGTGGGAGGGAGGTGACGTCACCGCTGCACATGTTGTAAGCAATACCTAGAAACATAACGTTTTTTTCTTCTGAAGTCT
This sequence comes from Branchinecta lynchi, assembly GCA_023053575.1. Lineage (NCBI taxonomy): Eukaryota > Metazoa > Arthropoda > Branchiopoda > Anostraca > Branchinectidae > Branchinecta > Branchinecta lynchi. The sequence continues at coordinate 3,466,681 of JAKZAP010000017.1, forward strand.
CTGTATTAATCTTAGTGGAGTTACATGATCTCGAAACTGTCTCTACAGTCCGACCTAGTTCATAGGTCATTAAATTTTCAAATAATAATTTCCAATTTTTAAATCACCAAGCTACACATGACAGGTTGCATATGAACTTACACTAAATCTTGAAAATAAAATAACATAACAAAGAAGTCTTTGACGTTTACTTACCTGTATAATTTAGTTTAATTTTATATACTTCTCTTGTATATTCCAACCGATAATAAACAAAAATTATAATAAAAAAAAGTTACGAATCCCCACTCCATAGGCTTTTTGCAGTTTTACAAGAGAGGTATCTCCAACCTCGAACGTACATAATCTCGAAATTGGCTTATAAAATGTTAAAAGAAAATACCTTTGCAGTCCTAATGGTTCCTGAATGTCAAGAAGCTAAATTTCATGACCTATGAACTAGTGAGAACCGTAGAGCCATATTCGAGTTCATGTAGACTAGAGTAGAGTAGACTGAAGTTTTATTTTGTCGTCACAGTTCATTTTGGCGTCACCAAAATAAACTGGTTCCAGTAGCTTCGCGAACGAACCGCCACGCAAATTCGTTTGTACCTTTTTTTAAGGATTTTCTAAACAAAGACGAGTGATATTTCCCTTTTTATGTGTTAGTTTGTTATTTAGTATAGTGAAGCAACGCAAATTAGCTGTCAGCTACGTTTTCCAGTCAGCTTGGGGGCTCAAGGAGTATTGATCATAGTTACTACGGTAAGTAGGGTGGGACCTTAAGCGAAACTAAAGTTGATGTGGAGCTGTCTCCTCGCGTAGACCGTTGAAAAGTTGGTACATGATCGATAACGTTGATGACGTGTCGACATTCAAAACATCGTGGTAAGTCAGTAGCGCTTTAAGCCTATTTGTATGGGGCTGCAACACACCCAAGTTAGGACTTACCAGCTGCTATCATGGTAAGTCAGTAGCGCTTTAAGCCTATTGGTATGGAGCTGCAACACACCCAAGTTAGAACTTACCAGCTGCTATTACTCGCATGAGCATTTTCGAGGGGTTAGGAGCTCCGTCGCTGGCGCCATCTAGCGACATCAAATTCAAAATGGCTACATCTTCTGTCTTCAGTTTCTCGATGGCTGAAGGATTGTTCTCCGTCAGTGTGTATAGGCAGTTCTCTGCAAGAAAGAGTAATAACAATCCGACTCGACTTGGGTTACTTGAACAGGATACAGACTGTATCGTCATCGAGCTTTCTTGGCAACGTTCCTGATGAGGCTGTTGAAACATAAGAGTCCCGATACTGGCAATCGTTGCGTTTTTTATCTGAATTCTCCGTTCCGAATTCTCGTTTCTGAATTCTCGATTCTCGTACAAATTACCGTTTTTGCTCCTTTTACTTCCCCATTCTCCCTTTCGACAAAACACTAGTTTTGCATCTCGTCCGCAAGCCGATATACGTGTTTATGCATATTGAACACCCACACTATGTTGACCAATCAGGGAGGAGAACGGAGAGAGGAGAACCGAGAATTCATCATCGGAGCGACTTCTCGATTCTGCAGAATCGCGAGGCTTTCCCGGTTCTCAATTTTGACAAAAACGCAAGAAAAGGAGTATTGAGTTCATCTGAATAGTCCAGAAACGCGAAACAGGAGAATTTGGAGGGGAATCGCGAGGAGAATTCGGATTAAAAACGCAACAAATTAGAGAACAAAAACAAAGTTCACACTTACCAGTAGTTACCACAACGTTTCTTCCATATTTCTCTGGACTCAGAAACACCTTTAGGATATCTACAATTCCTTCCGAGTTGCTGATTTCCACTGCTTTTGGGGAGTTCTCACTAAAAAGGGTACAGGCCGGGTTAACCACGGAGTTTTTCAAGGTAGAGCTACGAAGATCGTCCCAGATCTGCGCGATCTTCCCTACCAAGTAAGATTAGCCAAGTTGCGCCTTCCCTCTAATGCATACAGATTTTGTAGACGAGACCTGAGCCTCGTTTTTGTTGCAATAGCGCTGCTGCATCGCTGCTGCAGCACTTCTTTGCTTTTACATAATATACGTTTTTGGATTCACTTTCTTCTTGGTTGAAGCGGCAGCGCTGCAGCATCTTGCAGGGAAGCACGGACTTGGTCAGGGAGCAAGTCCGTGATTCTCGAGAAGCGCTGCCGTCTTCCTCGGAAGCGCTGCAGTGCAAAAACAGATGTAGAAAGAATCAGTCCGGAATCGTCCGAGAAGTGGACCTGCAGCATGCAACAAAAACGAGGCTCTGATTGAAACATTCAAATTAATTAATGGAAGTTATGACAATTCTGAAGTGACGGATCTAGTAAGATTCAGCATTAACCGTCATCGTCGGTGGCAGGCGTACATGCTTACAAAATCAAGATTACACAAGGAAGTTTTTAAGTGGCGTTTTGGCAACAGAATTGTTGATCCTTCGAACAGCCTTACCGAAGATGCGGTTAATGCTGAATCGATCAATAGTTTCAAGTGCATTGTTTTTTTTTGTTTTTTTTCTTAGAGTTATTTAGAGGCGAAAGCCTTTTCTCTTGCTTTGTATTGTATTATTATCATTACCAAATTTAGTGGGGCAGCTATAATATTACTATTAGAATGACAATCCGGTTTATTGACCCAATATTTCTGATTTTCATTAATTAACTCTAGCAGGTTTTCGGAATTTCGGTCTCCCACTTTTGTTGGGTTCATGGATTCATAGACCAGGTATCAAGTTGAAATTTGATATACTTAAGTTGGCATTAGCCTCACACACCTACCCGGATTGCTGGGTTTATAGGGTGGCTACGGTTGGAGTTATGACAATGAAATTCCGTGTCCTAATAGGTCCTAGGACCTGGAACTATATACTGGAGTTGCGGCCCTTTCTCCACAACTGGCAATTGGACCCAGGTTGCCCCACAAGTTCAAATTTGGAATACTTGTTGTTGCTACCGACAATGTCGTACCTGGTTCTAGTGTTGCCACTGGTCGCAGAATTCTGCGATTTGTGACAGGTTTTTACTTCTCCCCAAGTTCACAGCTGTACAAAATCTGCCACTGGAAATCGCATTTAAGGCATGAATGCCTCAATTCTGCTATTAGCATTTTGGCCAATCTTTTCGGGAAAAAGGGTTTATTTGTAATAAGAATGTTAGATCCTGTTATAAGAGTACACTGGAATCCCAAGAAGTCCAAAATCTATGTGTTTTCAAATGAAAATTGAAAAAAGGACCAAATTTTTTTGGCGTCAGAATGTCACAGATTTCTGCGGCCAAATTTCACAGGTTCCTTCAGAGAAAAGTGGCAACAGTGCCTTGTTCACGAAGTTATGAACCGAGAAAAAAAACGGTGAAAACGGAAGATCAAAGGCCTAAGACCGACAACCGGCTAAAGCGGCCACAAAGACTAAATTTTTCATTTGAACACTCGACTCACAAGACAAGAAATTTTTTTTTTTCAAAATCAGGGCAGAGACGAGCGAATCCGAATCCGGAATAGAATCTTCAGCTTGTCAAGCTGGATTCGGATTCGGACTCGGATGCCAAACCCTCAATCTTATGAATACACTCAAATTTCTATTCTACATCGTAACAATTTCCGGTTCCCAAATTTTAGACAGTCCAACTTCCAACTTTTTGATCTCCGCCACCAACCACCCTCAGTAAACTATCACGTTATCTGATTACCTTGGACATCAGTGCTTTTTATCCCCTCTGATTTTTAAACTATAAACTATGCATAAGATTCGGCTTTTGTTGAGGTTGGACTCGAACCCGGATTCGATCGGAGTCGAATCATCAGCATGATGGTGGAACCGGATTCAGATTTGTACCTAGCCCTGGATTCGGATCCGAATCCTTTCATGATCGGATTCGCCCATCGCTCATCAATTATTCCCATGTTGAGTTGTCAACTAATGAAACAGTCTGACAAACAAAACTGTATCAGCACCCAACGAGGAAGCCTTCAAAAAGTAGTTAGATGAAGAATGGAATGGTGTACGCCCTCGAAGTACTGCCGGGATGCATCTGATGCCTGACAAATCATCACAGCATCAACGACGAAGCGATTCAACAGATCAAGAATGATCTTAATTCCCTCCGAAGTGCAAATTAAGGTACTTAAATGGCACTATTTTTCACTCTTCAACTTTTAGCATTTTAACATATTTGAATACTTTAAAACTAGGCTGTGCTTTCGACGAATAACCCACGGTTTTGGCTGTTTTAAGCTTTTTCTGAAACCCGTTGACTTTAAGCGAACACACGGAAAGAATTTACATTACCGGTTTTTCTGATGGAAAAGCTTCTAGCACACAACCGTCGTCAGCGTGATACACATCGAAGGTAGCAAAACACGGCAAGTGAGAAACTCAGCGTGGTTATGCTAAAGGGGTTAGAATGTACCGTACTGAATTGGGGTCTCCTAGTTCAGAAATATATGGAATGATTATGGAAGTAGGTTGCGTTAGTCTTATAGATAAGACACTTTGAGGCAATTTCTAAATCGGGGCTCCTAACCTTATACATCGGATCGTACAAAAGTTAGTTCTTACCACAGGTTCCACAATAGAGTCACTGCTTCTGTGAACTGCTGTTCAGACGAATCAATCTTTTCGATATAATCAATCGAAGCCGCAGGCGGCTTCTTTGTAGAAGGAGACCATGTGGTTGGAAACTAAAATAAACAAAAGTAAAACAAATTACTTCCGGCTCAGATCTACTCGCTCTCCCTCGCTTTTAAACACCTTCTGTACTTATTTATCTATTTATTTCCCTCAATATATAGAATAAAACAATGCCCAAATCAACTGATCCATCCAATGACATTATTAGCGTGTTTCACCCCTCTGTCAATAGCAACTGTTAGTTACTATTTTCGTTCCAACCTCGTAAAAAGTTACTACGGTTACCAGCCTGATACGACCAAAACGGTATGACAAAATGGGAGGCTGAAAAAAATCAAGCTGATCTATTCCGCTCCTTCATTTCTTCCCCCAACTCTGCAGTGCCACCTCCGAAACTTCTAACAAATTACATCGCTTACGACGGGAAGATTTCTTGGCACCCGAGAGGCCACCCGCGATCCTTCTTTGATGCCCTAAGCCCCTCTGGAGGTGCAGCGGGAACTAATGTCTAACGTAAGATAATATGCAATTTTCACAGATGGCAGTCTGTTTCACAGTCAATTTAATTACAAGCTACATTACGGATCAGCAGTTACTGCACACACGACTACAAGACTACGTCAGATTCCAGAGTGTCTTATAACAATTGGTTTCAGTTGATCCATTCCGCTCATATATTTCTTTTTGCAAATTTGCAGTGTCACAGTATCCCTACCTCCGAAACTTCTAAAACATTCAAAACGAGAGACCCCTGGCGAGAGACCAGTGGCGATTCTTCTCTTTCCGATGAAAAACTTGTAGCCTGTGTAATTGTATTGTAATGGTACGAAAAAGCTGCATGTATTGATATACAGTAGTACAGAATACTTTAATTTAATGTGCCTCACACTGGACTATTAAGCAGTAGTATTCAGTAGTATCCCGCCTTGCTCCAGTAGCATCCAGTCTTACTATAGTAGCAGATAGTAGCATCAGTTGGTACAGCATGCTAATTTTTCGTACAACTTCATACTAATACTTTGAGAGAATTTTTCATTGGGTTATGCAATAAGCGTCCCTGGAGGTGCAGCGGGAACTAAGGTCTAACGTACGACAATATGCAGTTTTCAGAGTTGGCAGTCTGTTTAACAGTTAATCCAAATACAAGTCTACACTACAGTTCGGCAGTTATTGCACACAACATTACATTAAAGACTACGTCAGAATCGACATTCTGACGTAGTCATCAGACACTGTTTTGGTTGATTTATTCCGCTTATATATTTCTTCCCCCAACTTTGCAGTCTCACAATATCCCCACCTCCGAACATTATGACATTCAAAGCATCGCTTAAGACTGGAAGATTTCATTTCAATTCAATCCAATTTAGTGTAATCTAAAAACACATGACGGACAGCCGATGTGTTGTTTTGCGTCAAAAAATAACTTCATAACATAAACATCTACGTGTAGATACAACTTTCCGACATTTATACCGACGTCTTATCATAAATATGGTCAATAGCATAATAGACTACAATTAATAGAATATATGTTATAAAAATTGACGTTCAAATGCGATCCCAGTCGTGTAAACGAACAAACGAGGGGACGAAACTCTGATCATACCTTGTTCGCAAAGCTACCACCGGCTCTAAACGAGACACAGGCTCGGCAGCTTGACGAGGATGACGAATTCGGGAGTGGAGGAATTCATTCATGGTATCCCGACTTGCTAGTTGCTGCAGCGCGAGCGAAGTGATTGCAGAAGCAGAGGTTCCCAACCTACTGCAGCTACAAGCACAAACCGATCCATACCCAAGGCAACCCTCTCTCCTCACCCATCTTTACTCATCAAAAAACTTTTCATCTTATTTTTAAATGAATATACACTCTCGGCCATCCTAGTGCTTTCCGGCAGATTATTCCATACTGAAAAGCTTATTCCATACTTAACAGATTACTTGTCAGTACTGGATTATTTGTCAGTAAATCAGTAGTTAACCTACTAGTACCGTACTATCATGGTTAAATTGTCTCTAATAGGGTCGAACATTGTTTGTAAAGAAGTAAGAGGCAAAATAGTCTTATTTAAGCAGTTCATTTAATTATTATTTAAGACGGAACTACTATTAAGATACAAGAAAAAAATAAAGAACTTTTTTTCTTTGATATCTCTGGGATTGTAATGACGCTATATGCAGGTGGTGATTCCTGCAAAAACTTGGATCACTAACCTTTTTGAGAAACACGAAAAGCGGTGTCATTACGTCCTGAGAGACCATCAGTTCACAAGCTTCCTCTCCACCAACTGTGCTTAGGTTTCTGCAATTAAAAAAGGAACGTAAGAACGTCCATGTAGAAAATTTTATCCATTTTAAACCAAGCACCTACAAGAGAAAAAGCAATATATACAACAAGCAAGCAAGCAATAACGGCACAGTACAAACGTAACACTGCAAGCACAGGGCGCTATTCTGCATCTCCTCTCTTTTATAAGCCACTACTTCAGGGATCCAAGGGAGTGACAGACTACCCGACCAGAACGAGTGGTATATCTGCTATCCCTCGGCAACGGTCATCGTTGGTTCTTACTGCCGGAGTCCGGGGTTCCGTCTTCTTCAGATTCTGGTCCCACCACACTGACTTTTCGCCACAACCTTCATCTCGTCATTCCACACTGGTGAGGAGTAACGGGGCACAGGCTGAGTATGAAAATAGGCACGTTTGTTGCACTACTGTACTAGTAGTTTCTATCTTTTTTTTATCGACAATGTCTGGTTCTTTCACTATAAGGAGATGTTTGTTATCACCATCTTCCGGTCAGGTTGTTCCTAGCCAAGACTTCTTTTTTTTTTGGGGGGGGGGGGGGGGGGGGGGGGGCAAGGTATTCATCGACTGGCTGGTAACTTTTACTGACGTTCTTAAAAACGACTGTTCTGACAAGAAACCTAATCATTTTCAGAAAAAAATCGACTGTTTTTAAGAAAAAACTTACTATTTTAACGAAACATCGACTGATTTCATGAAAAAATAACCGTTTTATCTAAAACATCACGGCACATCACGCCGACTTGGTCATTTTTTACCGACTGGCCGAAAAGATTGCCCCCCCCCCCCCAAATGTGACGCCCGTGCTTCCGGTGATGTCTCAACAGAACCTTGTTTCCGAATAGGTTAAAGCCCTTCCAGATTTTTCATCAGGATTCCAGAAGACCGTCTTCGTCGAGACGGATCTGGATGGTGAACCCAAACCAATAGCGTCTGGAAGTCCAGGGTGTTGGACACCCCCCCCCCCCCCCTTTTCGGAAATCAGGAAGGTGTCATGGAGGCGACACATCTGAGAGACCCAAAAGTGCAAATGAATAAAGTAGGACAGCGTTCGACAGTTGTGAGTGGGAAGCAAAAGATATTTGAAGAGAGTCCGGAAGGTGAAGCCTGACTTTCACTGGGATGAGTATAAAAACGTTCTACACTAGAGAAGCAGTCATCAGTGCATCCAAAAATGCGTTACAGAACAAGAGCTGAAAGCTCATATGGCACTTGTCAGAACAGTTAGTATGTTTGTCCCCCTCCAGCCCCCCCCCCCCCAGTGATCAGACGCACTCCGGACTTGATACTGAACATTTGAGTGACACTTGTTAAGTTTCTTGCGTGCCCGATCGCCCGTTCCTAAGTTATGAATGTCCCAGATTCCGGATTCCTCATTCCTCTACTCCCCCCACGATGGTCGGATCGGGGAAGGGAATGTTTTCAAGTCAATATGTTAGAGTCCCTAATAGGCCTGTCAAGTTTCGTGTTCCTAGCACACATGGAAGCACCCTAGCTCGAGATCACCGGAATTCCGGAAACCCCCTCCAACTTCCCCCTCCGTGACACAATCCGGTCCTGCTTTGTCAAGAATGTATCCAGGGTTTACGCTTTTCCTTCCAACCAAGTCCAACTCCGATTCCTCGACTTTAAGCGATTCACGAGATTTCCGGTGCCCCATCCAACACCCACCCCCAACGATCAGTTCCAGTCCAGACTTGAAATTGAACATCCGAGACACTTGTCCTTAATACTTACCAAGTTTCATGCTCGTCCGATCACCCGTTCCAAAGTTGTGACTGTCACTAGATTCCGGATTCCCCACCCCTCTACTCCCTCCACGATGTTTGGATCGGGGAAGGGACTATTTTCAAGTCAATATGTTAGAGTCCCTAATAGGCCTGCCAAGTTTCGTGTTCCTAGCACACCTGGAGGCACCCTAGCTCGAGATCACCGGAATTCCGGAAACCCCCTCCAACTTCCCCCACGTGACACAATCCGGTCCTGTTTTGTCAAGAATGTATCTGGGGTTTACGCTTGTTCTTCCAACCAAGTCCAACTCCAATTCCCGGACTTTAAGCGATTCACGAGATTTCCGGTGCCCCCTCCAACTCCCCCCCCCCAATGATCAGATTCAGTCCTCACTTGAAACTGAACATCTGAGACAATTGTCCTTAACACTTACCAAGTTTCATGCTCGTCCGATCACCCGTTCCAAAGTTGAGACTATCACTAGATTCCGGATTCCGCACCCCTCTACTCCCCCCACGATGATCGGATCGGGGAAGTGACTATTTTCAAGTCAATGTGGTAGAATCCCTAAAATGCCTGCCAAGTTTCACGGTCCTAGCACATCTGGAAGTACTCCAACTCGAGATCACCGGAATTCCGGTAAACCCCCTCCAACTCCCCCAGCTTGTTCTTCCAACCAAGTTCCATAGCGATCCCTCGACTCTGAGCCTTTCAGAAGATTCCGGTGCCACTTCCAGCCCTCCCCCCAGTTTTCGTATCCGGTCCCGATTTGAAAAGGAACATCTGAGGCACTTGTTCTTGACACTTGTCAAGTTTCATGCAGGTCCGATAAGCCGTTCCAAAGTTATGCATGTTACTGATTTCCGGATTCCCCATCCCTCCACTCCCCCTACGATGGTCGGATCGGAAAAAAGACTATTACCAAGGCAGTCTATTCGGGTCCCTGATATGCCTACAAAATTCCATCGTCCTAGTACCGAACTCGGGGGATCACCGAATTCGCCCCACCCCCCAACTCCCCCCACAGTGCCCGAATCCGGTCCGATTATATCAACGATGCATCTAGGACTTCTGCTTGTTCTTCCCACCAAGTTTCGTCCCGATCCCTCCACTCTAAGAGTTTCCCAAGATTTCCGCCCCCCCCCCCCCCTCCAGCTCCACTCCAAAGTCACCAGATCCGGTCCGGATTTTAAGTGGATTGTCTGAGGCACGAGATCTCTCCAAATATCAAATTCCATTGCTATCTGAGATATAAATACCTCAAGATTCCGGATTCCACCTCCCTCCACTCCCCCAACGATGGTCGGATCGGGGAAATGACTATTTCCAACTTAATCATTTGGGGTCCCTGACACGCCTGCCAAGTTTCATCGTCCTAGCTTATGTGGAAGTGCCCGAACTAGCAAAACCTGGACCGACCGACCGACAGACCGACGGACAGACAGAAATTGCGATCGCTATATGGCACTTGGACGAAGGGCAAATGCCATAAAAAAAAAACAGAGACTACCAGTGAGCATTCCGGTTGCGAAGAAGGCAGCTTCGTTCGCAGCGGTTGCGAAGAAGGCATTTCAAGTTTAACTGAAAAGCCAACTTCATTTTACTGTCATTTAACTGAACACACTGAATTATTTTGACGGATTTTCCACTATCTGCTCTAGTCGTGACGTTCAGAATGTCTACAGTCGTCCGCACAACGCAAATTCTACGATGGGCTAGGAAATTTGAATCTCAACCTAAACGCTGCTTTTCGTATGATTGTAGTGTTATCAAGGACAAGAATTCACCTCGAGTAGAACGGAATCCTGGTCCACCTGGAACGATTCCTTTCGTGAAGACAGCTAGAAAAAAAGTCTAACGAGACCAGAATTTCCTTCAGATTAAAAGGCATTCCAGATACTGATGTAACAAATGCAATCAAAACATTTTGTTGTTGGTTGGTGAAGTCTTTTTTGTCAGATTTTCTGACTTGAAGAAGCGAGTTTCTTTGCTTGGTGTGTAAACATGACCTTGTCACCATGATTAGATCCTACTCAGTTTTCTTCTGCTTGTAAACGCTGAATGGAGCACTTGAACAAAACCCAAACGTTATTCTCGTCTTTTCTCTCGGATCTGCACCATACTAGGGTGTTAGTTATGTTGCCGATTATAATAAGTCCAACATCCGACCATGAAAGACAAAACGAATTCATGAGATTGGTCAATATGGCGTGTCTCCATCACAGTTACTTGGTGCTCTAAAAATACCACAGGATAGCAAACACCTACAGAGCGATGCTCAAAATCTAGTTGGACTTCAGACGAAGTAGGATATAAACAGATAATATAGATGGGTACTTCCGAGTCGTTAATCGAATTCTACAAAGGACTTTCTGACTTTCTTTAGTCGACTTTAAAGCTTAAGAACTTGTATATAGTACCTTAAAGCTCCAGCAGCAGAGTGTCGGATTGCAGCGCTTTTATCAAGAAGTAGCGGGGCACAGGCCCTAGCAGCCCCTGTCTTAAGAACAGCAAGAACATCATTCTTGGTCTGTGGAAGTGTCGCCAAGGCATTGGCACCACAGTCTCGGTCTTCTGATTTTGGGCTTTGCAACTAGAAATGAAAATTGGTTAACAATTAATTTTATTGTTATTAGCCCAAGTTAATGGAAGGTAGAGTTTTGCTGAAAGTGGCAATAACTCCAAAGCATCACGAATGCAAGTGGCATGAAAAAATGACACTGTTGTTTAACTAATTGATTTTAAAAGAAAACAACGAAACTCTAGCCCCAGGAACTAACAACAAAAACAAACATGAACAGCAATATAAGAATTCTATGGCAAGATATTAAATGATTAGAACAAACATAAATACCAGCACAAAAGTTTTCTGACAATTTAGGCTTGGGTGAACCAGGGTAATTCCGGATGTGGGGTAATTCTAGACATCGTAAATATCTCAGCACCCTAACCACTCGTTCAAAAATTTTCAAAGAAATTGCTGAATATAGTGCCATCTATGTCCGTCTTCGATTCGGAAACCGGACTGTCACTGCCCTCGTTTGGCATGGCTTGGCTTGGCAAGGTAAAGACGCGCGGCGTTAGCCCTCTGTGCCACCAAACTGAACGGATTATTTTGGCAGATCTCCTCTGGAGAAGCCACCCAGTCATTTAGTGCCCCTGACAGGAAAAACATCTCTTAAATAAATAAATAAATAAATAAACTCTTTATTTCCATAATAGCACGTGGCTAGCGGCGGACGTCATACGTTACAAAAATAAAACGATTTATACTATATACAATTAATTAACATTTCAGACGTCTAACGTTTTTCCCATCGATTCGTCATTGAAGTGGCCCACGAAGTAAGGGACGAAGGACGATAGGTATCTCTTTGAAGATTTTCGAGGCGGGGGACAGAGGAGTTGGCATCTTGAAGTGAGGATTCCTCGACGAGTCCTCGGCCCACTGCTGCGTGCCTCTTGAAAATCAGGCAGGATTTTACGGTGAGCCTCGGACTGCAGGCATTGTTTCCCGAAGCGCATGGTGAGGTCGTGACGCCTTTCAGCCAGCCTTTGCAGCCTCAGTTTTAGCAGGCTGTCATCATAGGACATGTAATTAGCCCCAAGCATAATTTTACATGCCCGTTTCTGGACATTTTCAAGTTTTTCGGTTTGCACAGCAGTTAGTCCTGGATGCCAAGCTGGACAGGCGTATTCGGTCTGGGACCGGACGTACATGCAGTATAGCCCACGCATAATTGAGACGTTGATGTTGAATCGGGTAAGGCATGCAAACGATTTCAGACATAGGGCAGCCTTTTGGAGAATGGATTCAACATGCGGATCCCATTTAAGGTTGCTTTTGAAAATCACCCCCAAAATTTTTATTTGATCCTTGATGTCTAGTCCAATATCGTCTTGCGGGGGGATCGCAGATTTTAAGAAGCTAACTTGTAACACATGGCTCTTTGTTTCGCTAACAGTAAGCATGACATCTTGAAGGTCGTGTTTTAGCTTGGAAAATATAGATGAGATGGTGATTTGCTCTGCGACCCTAGTTGAGGTTCGGAATGAAATGCTCGACAGGTCGTCGGCGAACTTGTAGCGACTCTGTGATTCTGCTAGGACGGAGTTGAACACGATCAGGAAAAGTAGCGGTCCTAATTTTGTCCCTTGAGGGGCTCCACACCAAATTTCAGCAAATTCAGATACTTCTTTGTCTCCGAGCGCGACACACTGCCTCCGTTTGTGCAAGAAACTGGCTACCATACGCAAAAGAAACTGCCGAGCGCCCATTTTTTTCGCTCGGTTGATGGCTACTCGGTGATTAAGGCTGTCGAAAGCCTTTACGATGTCACTGATTAGCACTTCTGCGTATGCCTCATCTTTCTCGAGATGTCTCATCAGATCATCAATGAGGCTTACGAGATAGTGGGTGGTGTTGTGTTCGGGCCGGAACCCAAATTGCCGGGGATCTAAATTTGCTTCGATGTCTTCGAATAGATATTCATAAATGAAACCTTCAAACACCTTAGAAAGACACGGTGTTTTTGAGATAGGGCGCAGGTCGTTCGGCGAAAGCGGTTTTTTTACTTTGGGAATAGGAGTGATATAGGCTGACTTGAAGCAGTCAGGAAATGCACCATCGATGAGACATTGGTTGAAACAGGCTGCCAGAATGGGACCAAGTTCCTCGGAGCACGTAGCTATCAGCTCGATAGGAATTTCTAGGGGGTAGTTACTCTTCCTGGTGTCTAGTCGTTTGAGCTTCTCGCATACTGCTTCTGGGTGAATGATCGGGATTTCTTCGACGGGTCCATTTTCAGGTAGCTCGGCTAGAGGTGGGTGCGTGCGACAGATATTTGCGAAGTGCGAGTTGATCTGGTTAGCACTTACGGGTTCACCATCAACTCCATAAATAGTTGTCTGTTTTCTATTTTGTCCCATAATCTCCTGAACTTTTTGGTGGAATCTAGAAGGATTAGATTTCCATAGCTTGTTCACTACTTGAGCACCAAATTCCTTTTTTGATTTCTTTACTTTAAGGCAAATCACATTGCGCATTTTCTTATCCTCCTCACGATATCCCGACTTATAGAGCTCATTTCTCGTTTTTATGAGGTTCTTCATCTCTTTGGTGACCCATGGCTTACTTTGTGACTTAACCAGTATTGTCTTTTCAGGAAATACTTCTTGGTACTCATGGAAAAGCTGCGCGGCGACTTCTTGCATCATGTCGTTGCCACTCTTCATAGCAAGAACCGTCGACCAATTTTTCCTAGTGAGCCACTCGCGGTAAATCTGGATCTGTTCTTGTGTACGCGGGCGATACTTCACTACTGATTTCGATCTGTTGGGGGGTTTTCTGTTGGGCTCCCATATTACAGTAAGATGATCACTCATGCCGATAGCCGGGAGTGTGTAGGGGGGGCTGTAGAATTCTTCAGTGTTTGTAAATATGAGGTCTAGTGCTTTATTTTCGCGTGTTGGGACTTTGACAACTTGCGTCAATGAAAGCGAACTAGACAGCCAATTGGTCTTCAAGTCATTAAAATCGCCCATGATTTGAATTCCGGCGTAAGGAAATTCCGATCTGATGTAGTCTACAGAATGCTGTAAGTAAAGTACAAGTTCCTTCCGGAAAGATGCTCGTGGCGGGTAATAAACTACACCAAAGATAATGGACGATACTTCTTTCGGTAGGTATCGTGGTCTTGTCCAGAGCCAAAGAACTTCATGCTCAGGTTTTCTGGGGACAGGTATACTTAGAGCTCGGCTAGGAATCGTCGAATTACATAGAAAACCGACTCCGCCTCCATGGCTTACGATGTATCCATCCTTATCCAATCTTGGGAGTAGATACACATCATACCCAGAGACGACTGTGCATGTGTCGGACGCGGACCACGTTTCACACAAGCATGCAACGTCGACATGGTTTTGCGTGAGGGTGATTTCCAGCTCCTCAATTTTATTACCAAGGGATCGAACGTTTGCAAGGAGAATTTTTGGAAATGAGTACTTCTGTCTGTCCTGGACACACTTCTTTTGTTTACTAGGTAAAGCTGGGTTTATTTGGACATCTGTCTCGGCCGAGTGGTATGTATGGTTGGAGTCGTATCTTCTTGTTGTAGATTGCTGGGGGTTTACTGTCTGTGGTGGGTGAAGGGTAGTTAGGCCGTACCTGGGAGTACTAGTCTGTTCCAAGCCGGTACCAAACAGCTCGGTGTTGTTGGGGGCATGTGGAACGCTTGCCAGTACGGTATTGCCCTGCTGAAGTCCGTTGTACTGAACGGGCGTATTAGGTAAGGGTAGGGCGCAGCTTCTGGAATCGTCAGTTGAGATAACCCAGGGAACAGCTGATTGATGCGAGGTACTGTGGGCTTTTGGCTGTTTGGTTCCGGCCGTGCAGATAGACAGGGAATAGGCCCCTGTGGTGGTTCCGCCTGTATTGACTGTTTCTCCGTAAGATGGTGGGGGTTTGTTTTTGTGTTCCTGAATCCATTGCTGTAGAAGAATCTCGTCTTGATTTGTAGGTCGGGCGGTTTGGGTCCCTGATGCTTGTCGTTTTTTGGATGTTGCTTTGAATTCGGGTCGTGTATGAAATTACACGAATCATCATATCTGCAGTACCCTCTGTCGTAATATCTGCAGTAGTTTGCCCCGGACCTTTGCGTAGCTAGAGTTGATGGCCAGTGTCTCCCAGCCCTGCTGGGTGCCTCAGTGCATACGCCATTGCTTTTGCTCGTCAGTTCAGTTTCAGTTGAACTTTGTGGTTGTCCGTCAAATGGTGGATGAAAATAATTGCATTTGCTCCCCTTTCTGCATTTGCCTTCTGTGTATTTGTTGCATTTTGGTGGATGGAGGAGGTTACAAGATGTATCAGTATCGTGCATAGGGCAGCCTTCCTTCGTCAGATATGCTGGACATACCAGAGGTAGTGTAACTGGGTGGGCGAAACGACAGTTATTCCCCCTTTTGCAGTGACCTTTCTCGAAGTATGTACAAGTATTCCTGGTTACTGGGCACTCAGGTTTTTCATCGTTGGATTCTTTATTGGAGATATAACTTTCTGTTAGTTGCGGGCAAGGGCTTTCTTCCCACTGTGTGTTTGCATGTACCATCTCTTTAGTAGCAGCTACTCGCGAAACCTTGCGGACAATGGTAATTGGGTCTGGATTGACCGGTAGATGACGATATGACATGACAAGTCGCTCGAGACCAAGTATCCTCTCATTGGCACACTTTAGCGCCTCGTCTTGGATCTGTATTTTAGACATCAGCGCATTAATCATAGCCAAATCTAACGACTTTTCGAGGGAGCATGGGCTTCTGCTGCCTTCTGATTTTGCTGGTGTTGAAGCTACGGGAAAACAGCCATGCGGTGTAGTTCCAACTTTATCCCACATTAAGGAAGCTTCCAGTGATGTAATTAGGGTATCTGGAGCGCCGGACAAGAATAGGTCGAGCCCACCGACGGTTTGTTTGCTCGCCAGTGCTGCTGTTTTCTTTCTACTTCGCCCATCAGGTGTTATGAAGGTAAGAGGAGAGTAAGTGTCAACCACAGTTGAAAAGGCGAAGCCATTTCTTAATAGTGTTTGATTAAAGCTGGCGGAATCTAATCTGCTTTGCTTAGGTGTGGCACTAGAGTTTACGAAATCGCATCTCAAGTCTGTTGGTGTCGGGAGCCATCTGTCGGCAGAAGTTTGAACCAGTGAAGTTAGTACATGGCCGCTAGATGGCAGATCGAAAATATCGGCTGCGTGGGCGCCTTCTAATGTTGGTTCTTTTCCTTCTGATAATTCAGCTCCTGCTTCAGGCGGGTTCGTATCGTTTTCTAGCAAGTAACGGGGACTTGTACTTACAGTTGCGCCGTCACTCGGATCGGGTGGACGGCCATCAACAGTCAGAATACTTCCGTTGTTGGTTGAGGTAGGTTTCGGTGGGACGGTTATGTCAGCTAGCATTGAAGTTTTCTCATCGGAAGTTTTTAAAAAAGTTTTCTCATCGGAAGTTTTTAAAAACTTTGGTTATGTTCAGCGAATTTCGCTGTAACGTTTGAACGGTTTGTTGGATCTAAGAAAAGAAGAAGTGGTGTAGTATAAGATTGAGTAGGGAATCTTTGGGATTGTTTTGCGTAATTTTAACCTAAAAGTAAAGGGAAAAAGAACTGTCTAGAATTTGTTATTGTGTGTTTTCTGTCATTTACTTTTACATATCAACCACACTTCAGGACCAGTTTATAGAAAGAGGACTTATTAGAGCACTATTTACTCTGAAGGGAACAATAAGTCCACTTCAAGGGACAAAAAGGTGGCACAAATACAGTTGTTGGTTCCGGATGAAAACTTCGACTCCAGAGACCATGAAAAAAGGACTTTCTAGTGCTCTAAAGGTAATGGACATGTGGGAATTGGCCTCCATCATAAATAGATCATGGATCTTTTAGCCGAATTTGTGAATGGGAGTAACATGGACAGGGGCCTCACATACGGGGATAGGGGGGTATGCCCCTTCCATCCGACCCCCCCCCCCTTGGTCTTCGGATAGACTCCAGTATTATCCCTGGATTATTCGAAAGCTCCTAATATTCAAAGAAGCTCCAACTGACCAGCTGTAAGAATTGCAAGCTGCACCGATTTTTCTCTGTATGGGGCGTACCCCCTCTGAAACAGCCTTTTGGAAAAAAAACTGTCAATGCTGCTACTCTGGATAGCTTCAAAAAAGGCTATGACGAAGATTGAAAAACGGCTGAATGTCCACTACACTGGGATGCGGGTGAGCCGATGTGACAATAACATCTGCCAACCAAGGAATGTCGGACACACTGGAGTGCCAGTGAGCTGATGTAACAACAACAATCTACCCATCAAGCTGCCTACCCGCAAGAGACTCTACAGGAGGATCACCCCACCCTATCTTGCTGGAAGTGCAATAAGTAATTTAGATAATTATATTCTGTAGGCATCAAAGTTGTTTCCAACTGAAAACAGTTTTGGCTTGGCTTGGCAGGGTAGAGCCAAGTCACAGTTGTCTACAACTGAAAGAAGTTGTTTACGACCAAAAAAAGTTGTTTCCAACTGAAAAAAGTTCCCATAACATAATTAATAATAATTTATTTGTAACCCACTTTCCTATAAAAAGACACTTAGAGTAAAGTTACACAAAAAAGAAGAAAAAGACAAACCCGCATCGTTTGTAACGTTATGAATTTTAGAAGATCCACACGGATGGCTATTAATTGAGGATTTGGGATTGAATACTACATAGGGTACACTGACCAGTAAACGGCCCTTGGAACTTACTCTAACTCTTTACAATCAAAAAGTCAATCAATTCTTATTCGATCCTCAAGAATTGTACACATGCAGTGCAGAAGCACATCTGAATGCCAGAATGTTTTCTGTCACACTGTTGCCACGTAAGATTTTATCACAAAAAACCAGCTTGATGTATGCTGGATGTATGAAGACCAAAAAAACGGCCACCTTGAAAGATGCAATTAATTGAATGTGACTGACAATGCAGGGTGTTCAGTATAAGAAAAGATTTGCTTTCTAGTCCTTTTTTTTATCCATTTTGTTGAAAAATCAATTATTGTAAGTGTTAAACTTTAAATAAAGTCTATGGAAATATGGTAGCCGGTTTTTTCGTCATGGCCAGGCTACTGGTCACCGTACCATACTATTGAATCAAAATTGGAAGAAAACAATCATATTATTTATGCTCTTCCATTCAGTAAACGCCTGACTGTACCCAATCCACAACAATAATACAATATGGTACTTTACAAACCTGGTCCATGATACTCTGGATAACAGAATCCTGTACAGCATCAGTTGATTCTTCAACATTTAAATCAATGGTTGCAAATTCTGTACTTTCAATAAGGGGATTCACGCGATGTGGTCTCCTTTTGTTAGCTTTACCCATGTTTACTTTTTCACAACCGCGTTGCTTCTATATTTTAAATATCGCGGGTCTACAGCCGGGTGTTCTGCTCAGCGTTGCCATTTGCCAAGCTTTCTTCTGACCACAGGTTAATAGCTTGTTCACACGGGGCTGAAACAGCGGCCGATTCTCGATCAGCGGCTGATTTACGCGCGTAAATAGCGGTTGAAAAAATTCCAAAAATCAGCCGCTGATTTTCCAAATAGGCGCTTATTTTCGTCGCGGTCACCGGTGGGGATAAACTAAATCCTTTGGAATGTGACCTTATATGACTCTAGGGACAGTAAACAGACTGCAATTAGGGGAATTAGTCAAGCTTGGCGAGTTTTAGGTCAATCCAGTTCAAATTCTGTCAGAGCAATGTGAACATAACATGATTTTTACATTGAGCATACAAGGATGATTTCGAAAAAAAGGTAGAATAATTTTCTAATTTCAATAGCGTATGTTCTGGTTATGTCTGATACTTTTTCAAGTTTTTCTTAGATAAAACAATAATTTGAATAATTTTCCCATTCAACCTTCACTGAAAAGTGACTGAACAACACTAAATGATTGCATTGTCTTCTTGTATTATTTATATTTGATGTTCAGTTTTAAAAACAAAAATATGTAAATTAATTTTATTTGCTTTTTAACTTGAAATCGCCTAAAATCTGTCAATATTCGATTTGTGGCTTTTATCTACTCTAAAGACTACAAATCAACTACATTTGACTTTGATAAACTCACAAGATATTTGTGTTAATTTTATATATTTTGTTACAAACAAAAAGAATATTCGGAATTAGGTTTTTATTTAAGGCGTATTCACGCCGTTCCCCGAGGACTCCTCGGGGAATCGAAAGGAACGGCGAGAATAGAGGGAGCCACTCCACGCGGACTCCGCCGAGGAAAACAACGAGAACAGGGGGATTCTTCGAAAATGGATGGTGTTCGAAAAAGAAATATGTAGTTCACGAAATTAGTCTGGTTCCGCTTTATTTCTGGTTTTGCTTATTATGATAATTGTTATAAATTTTACATTGCACCAACACCAGCAAACATTGATTTCCGTCCAAATCTGAAACGAAGTCCTTTTTGATGACGGTGTTGGTAATTGAAGCATTCACCGTCCGTGGGGACTCGCGAGAATACGGGACAAACAAAAACGCGGGGACTCCTCAAATGAAGTCTTCGGAGAACGGCGAGAATATTGTTGTTTTCTCTTGTAATGTGTATTATTGTTCTGTTATGTATATGGCCCCTGGGCTTTTAAATACACTTATTATTATTATTATTGTTATGCCTTTAGCGCTCGTTTCTTGGATTTTGGGTTGCAAAAGTAGAACCAAAAACAAGATACAACTAATTCCAGAGCTGGTGGACTCGGACTCTGGTTTCGTTTCAAGACGGTCTCGAGACGCCTGGACTCGGACTCGTCTTGAGATGGTCTCGGGATGCCTTTCTCAGGAACTCGGATTTGTCTTGGACTGGGATTTGCTGGACTCGCAGCAGCTCTGACTAGTTTGAATGTTGTCGTTTTAAATTAAGGGGAGATCAATTAGAGCAAAATAGAGGGAATAATTACGTTCCAGGAACCCTAATTGACCTTTAATTGCAGTCAGATCATTATCCCCAAGCTGCCACGAAAAATTTCACATACCCTAGGGATTTTTAATTGTGGCAGTGTCTTTCGTTCCCGTAGCTGGAACTGATACCTCAAAAGCTAAAAGTACTCGAGCGGTCGAGTATGCTGCCACATAGGAGCTAATAATACTCGACCAGTCGAGGAATCCAGCCTCCAGTCGCTATCAGTACTAGACTGGTCGAGTACTTGTATCTTGCGAATCTAAAAGCACCTGACCGTATGGAACTTGGAGTCAGGAAGGAACAGGTCGAGTAATTACTACCATAGGAGCTAGCTTTTCTCGACCGTACAAATGAAATCCGGAAAGTTGTAAGGTGGAGTAACCAACCCCCCAGGGTCTAATAGTACTCGACCATGTAATTAGTACTCGATCTAAAAAGAGGGATAGATGGGTCGAGTATTTGACGTCCTAAGAGCTAATCGTACTCGACCTAATATTACTTATAAGAGGTCAAGTATTCAGGGAGCTGGCGGCTAAAAATACTCTAAGTGTAAAAGGAGGGTTAGTCCGTCGAGTACTTGACGCCCTAGCAGCTGTTCCTACTTGACCTAATATTAGCAATAAGAGGTCAAGTATTCAGGGTGATGACGGCTAAAAATACTCGACCTGTTGAAGGAAGATTGGTAGGTCTAGTAGTTGACGCGCTGACTGCTTTTTGTACTCGACCTAATGTTTCTAAGAGGAGGTCAAGAGTTCATGGCGGTGACGGCTAAATACTCCAGCTATTAAAGAAGGATTGGTTGGTCGAGTCATTGACTCCCTAGACACTATTCGTACTCGACTTCGCAGAGGCTAGCTATTAGTAGTCAACCTAATAAATCAGGCATTGATAGGTCGAGTCGAGTCTTTGACGTCGCACCACCTATATGTACTCGACCTAATTTACTCGAGCAAAACGAGAATCCACTGAGCAAAAGAATATTACATCTTCTCGCTGACTCGCCGAGCTAGTCACTTTCGACTTGTAGGGTGAATGCACTTTACACACCATGATTTATTAGGTCGAGTACTAATAGCTAGCACATTCATCAATACTCTACCTCCAATTAGTATACTAGGTCAAGTACGAATAACTGCTAAGACGTCAAATACTTGACAAATACTTGTTGTAGTAATTGTCAACTTTGGCAAATACTTGACAAATACTTGACAAGTACTAATAATTACAACCCCTCCAATACTCTTGCTACCCTACCCTTACTATAACAGGTCGAGCACAAATAATTGGTATGCCATCAAATACTGGACCTACCAATCCTCCTTCAACATTTAGAGTATTTTTAGCCGTCAGCACCCTGAATACTTGACCTCTTATAAGTAATATTAGGTCGAGTAGATTAGCTCTTAGGACGTCAAATACTCGACCCATCTATCCCTCTTTTCAGATCGAGTATTAATTACATGGTCGAGTACTATTAGACCATGGGGGGTTGGTTACTCCACCTTACAACTTTCCGGATTTCATGTGTACGGTCGAGAAAAGATAGCTCCTATGGTAGTAATTACTCGACCTGTTCCTTAGCCGTCAGCACCCTGAATACTTGACCTCTTATAAGTAATATTAGGTCGAGTACGATTAGCTCTTAGGACGTCAAATACTCGACCATCTACCCTTACTATAAGAGGTCGAGCACAAATAATTGGTATGCCATCAAATACTGGACCTACCAATCCTCCTTCAACATGTAGATTATTTTTAGCCGTCTGAATACTTGACCTCTTATAAGTAATATTAGGTCGAGTACTAACAGCTGCTAGGGCGTAGAGTACGATTAGCTCCTGGGACGTCAAATACTCGACCCATCTATCTTCCTTTTTACATCGAGTACTAGTAGCTGCCATTGCCGTGAATACTCAATCTACTTAACCAATTACATGGTCGAGTACTATTAGTCTCTGTGGGTTGTTACTCGACCTTACAACTTTCCACATTTCATTTGTATGGTCGAGGAAAGATAGCTCTTATAATAGTAATTTACTCGACCTGTTCCTTCCTGACTCCAAATTCCATACGATCAGGTACTTTTAACTTAACAAGATACAAGTACTCGACCAGTCTAGTATTGATAGCGACTGAAGGCTCGATTCCTCGACTGGTCGAGTACTAACAGCTCCTATAACACTTATTACTCGACTGGTCAAGTATTATTAGCTCCTGTGTGGCAGCACACTCGACCGGTCGACTATGAACGATAGACACCGCCTTGTTCAATAAGCGGCTTTTTGAGCCCAGTGTGACCAAGCTCTTAACAGCTGTCTTCAGACAACACTGGACAAAACCACAAGTGCCAACCAAAGTGCTAATGGGGAGCACCTGCCATCTATTATTTTTCCTAGAAAGTTTGCTATATTGGAAAATTCGTCGCTGATGGCGTTTAAGCAGGAAGAAATTTTGCCATTCACCTCTTTCAGCAGTAAAAATAAGTTCACAACAAAACAGAGAAGTTGGTTGGCAGGAGAAGTTTGCAGGTTGGTTATCTGTTGGTTAGTACTTGGTTAGCCTGAAATCATTTATTAGGTTGATTGAGGTTGCTTTCTTTGGGCTAAGTAATCTATTTAGGCATTGGTTTAATTGGTTTCATTCAATTCTTGGTAGGTGTTGATATTTGCCTGTGTTACTCCATCCATTGCTGTTATGGAAGTATTAAGTTGATGCGTCCGTCTTAAAGATTGCAGGGCAGAGATAGGCAGAGAATACAGTACAAAAGAGTTAAGTACTGTTCTGTTGAATGTGCTCGAGGTGGGGGCTTGAGTAGTTTTTTTCCGGTTTGGGTACCAGGAGTGTCGTTTGTACCATGGGCATCACATACTGGGGGGAGGGGGGGGGAGTGGGAGAGGAGGATAGCCTACCCCCCATGTTGTCAGTCAGTTGGTAAAAAACAACAGAGTTGGAGCAAAGCGCTTTGGATTTTCTGAAAAACAGTTGATTTTTCATGAAGACAGTTGTTTTTTTGACTGAAAATCAGTTGATTTATAATCAGAACTGTAGATTTATTCTTAAAAATAGTTTTCTCTTAAAATTAGGTAGCTGATTATATTCAAAACAATGTTTTTTCTCTTTAGAACAGTCGTTCGTTCTGCAAAAGTAGTCGGTAAAATGACCAGCCAGTCTGTAAATACCTTGGTCCTCCCCCCAAACATTTTTTCTAGCAATGCCTCTGGAGACCACTGTTGTATGCCATGTGGTAGAATTCTGGGTTGAATCTCTTTAGAAGAACAACTGCCGCTGTATAACTGAGGCTTTATTCGCAAGGTGTGCCAGTAAGTTAGACAGTCTGCTATTTTACATATTTATGCTGATTGGCTACCCACTTTATTTCTAGTTTTGTCTTGTGCACTGTCTGAAGTTTCATAACAGATAGCACAGGTATGTGCAGTTTCAACAGAAAATGCTTGGGATGTGATCGGTGGTGATTTTGGAAATGTTATGGATGACAAGCATTGGGAGGAAGAGCCGAAAAAGCATTACCTGACTTTTCCGATATCATGATTGCAGACAAAAACGTCAGCAGATGCTTTTTCGTTGTTTTTTCGACTCTTCCTGTCAATGCAGGTTTTTATGTCTCTTCCCGATGCATGTCTCTTTAAACTGCAAATCTCAGTATTATCTGCTATGAAACTTGCGACAGTGTGACACACAAGACTCAGGCCTCTTAGAATTCCATGTGAATTTACCAATTCTTGTCCCTGCATCCCATTGATATCAGTTGCCTTCTTTGTCTGATAAACCTTGCTTGTCTCATATTCTCTCACAAAATGGAGCTTGGAAGATTGTGCCAAAACAAATTGCTTATTAAAAATAGGTTTTATACCTGTCTATGGGATTCTTTATGATAGTTGCAAAGTCAATATTTTTTTTTCAGGTTATTTGATATGAACCAGCATTGAAGGTCAAGAAACATCAATAAAACTCACGAGAATGACAAAGAATGTCTAATACTCCTGCCTTCCACCAAAACCATGTAGATGTCAACGTAAAACGGATCAACCGTCGTTCCCTGCACTCTGTATCGGAGATATGTGTCAAAGACGAAATCGACGACTTACTGGAGGATATTTTGAAGTTACAAGCAAATTATTACATGGAAGGAACAAGTGAATTTAATATTGCTGGCTCCCAGAACATCGGTGAAGAACAGAATGATGTTCCACAACATTCTATGGGATCCCTTCCGTCATGGGACTCCCATGCTGTGTATCGGGTTGATGTGGAAAGCTGTGAATATGATCCAGGCATTCAGAAAGTACAGCTAGTGTGTGATATTGGTTCAGTGAAGAATACTCATGGATACCTGAAGCTACTGCTCCTCGTAAGTTTAATATTTATGTTATTTGTTCTCCGAAGCTGAAGACTTGTCTTCCCAGTAGGCTTGTCACAATTCCGTCTTCCTTTTTAGTTCCATCCTGCTCTTCCCGATGAAAATTTTTTCTCAAAATAGTAGTTTGAAGTAGTACACAAAAGTAGCATGCAGTACTAACGATGCTACTGCATGCTTCTACTTCAAGGCTACCGTGTTACTGCATACTACTATATGCTCCTATTAGCAAGACTGGATGCTACTATGGCAAGACAGGATGCTACTGGATACTACTACATAAGATTGGACCAGTCTGAGGCACATTAAATGATAGTATTCTTTGCTATTACATAGTATTACATGCAAAGTTTGTGTACTACTACCATACTACTACGCAGGCTACAAATTTGTCATCGGGTTGTGTCTTTCTGTTGTTTTCTTTCCATTCTTTTTTCTCTCTTCTTTTTTCATTGTACTCGATCGTAGGTTCTTTTGAACCGCAATGGGTAGCCTAATAAAGTTTACTTAGCCTACTTGCTTAATTTTTTACATTCTCAAGAAATTTCTTTCTTTTCCGTTTTATTACTTTCCAATTCTAAAATAAATTTAGAATTAAGACTGACAGGTCTTTTCACAGGGAAAAATAAAGCTGTAATATCATGGGAGTCTGATAAACGAAGGTCCATATTTTGCAGGATGCCTCTGCCTTCATGCAGTAGTGATGATTAGGGATGAATTTGCAGTTTTGTCGTAAATTTTGCCAATTTATTTTATTCCCCAAATAAGGTTGATATACGAGAATACTCTTGATGACTAACCGTATCTGCCGATGAAGAATCCTGTATACCTAGCGGAAGAGCCGGAAGCGTCACGACAGCTGTCCTATGAACGTCGTTTATTGGCTGACATAGGACTTGAATAATGGTTGGGGCGACGTTTATCGTTCTTCTCGAGGTTCACTGCCGTGTTTTGGACTTTGTCATATAAGGTTGTTTTTCCCTGACACAATTTTGGGCCACACACTTCCGAGTGTTTGTCGTGGAAACACGATTGTATGCCGCACAGTCGATCCACAAGTTGAAACTCACGGAAACACCGTTTTGACTATTTTTGGGGCGGTGATTTCAAATCTCTGAAAAAAAAAATTCAGACAAAATCTCGACAAATAGAAATTCAAGCTTCTGTCCTTACCATTCTACTCAAATAGGATCCTCATTTTCACGTTTACATGCCTGAGAAAATAGTTCATTTTGTTGTTTTGACATTATTAGCTGCTAAATTTGAATTTTGCTCCAGAAACATGCCACAAAATCGACAATCACCTCGGCAGTTGTTTGTCGGATTCGAGCCACAAAGCGAGCACAAAATCTTTCCGATCGCGGAACCACACTTGTGGGCCGCACGAAAGATCGCGGAAACGCACTCTTCGAGCCACAATCGACCCACCAACTGTTGTGGGAGCACGGAAAAACGCCTATAGAGTATTGCACAGGCTTGGAAACCCGATGCAAATCTTTCAAACTTGTGGTTGCTCTATGGAATCTCAAATCTTAGAAATAAACAACAAAACCAAGCCTGCTGTCTGTAAATAAACTTACTATGCTGCTAGGGCTCTAACTCTTGTGAACTTATCTTGCAGCCAGGCATATAGCAGCCTCTTTGTTTTCTGTCTTCGTGATTGAACAGAAGATTGAACAGAAGAAAAGAGCCTGTTCTCAATAAAATTCAAATCGTGTGGTGTGACTTCGAATTCGGTCGATAAAAGATACAAAAATAAGCGGATACGTCAGGCAGAGACCGGCGAATCCCAATCCAGATTCGGATTCAAATTCACGATTCGTCGTTTTAGCCGGCCTCGAATCTTCTGCTTGTCTGGCTGGATTCGGATTCGGACTTGGATTCTAAACCTTCAATCTTGGAGGAATATTTATACAAAAATAGGGGCAGCGTCTTTTAAAACTTCAAAGAGTGCAGGAATCGGTTTGAAGAAGAAACGGCGTAGGCTACGTTGAGCCCTTCTTCAAGACCACTTGAGATCTAGTTATTTTCCGTATTCCTTCAGCCTTCCGTATTTCCTTCACCATGGTGTCTGTTACTACGTTGCTGGACCTACAATCAGTCGTTTTTGCAGTTACCGTGGTATCTGATACGACGATTATTCTGCAAAAACGATAAGTGCAATTTTAGAAATCATCCAAAAAGAAATACTGATGTCAACTGACATGTATAGCGACAACTTCTTTTCTACCAATTTGACAAAAAACTAGACTGAATTTTTCAGATACAACGATCAGTTATCACGGTCGGACCGACGTATCGACACCGGTAACTGAAAAAATGGCATTTTGACTGTGGTATCAGATACCACGTAACCGTGAAAACGACTTTAGATCAGATACCACGGTGTGAATAGTGAGTAGTGAATTTTTCAGATACCACGATCAGTTATCATGGTCGGACCGACGTATCGACACCGATAACGGCAAAAGCGCCATTTTGACTGTGGTATCAGATACCACGGTAACCGTGAAAACGACTTTAGATCGTGGTATCTGATGACCGCGGTATCTGGCCAGATATCACGGTACCAGAACTCCTTTTGACCGTGGAATCAGATACCACGATAACTGCAAAAACTCCGTTTTGACTGTGGTATCAAATACCACGGTAACTGCGAAAAAGACTTTAGATCGTGGTGTCTGATGACCACGGTATTTGGCCAGATATCACGGTACCAAAACACCTTTTGACTGTGATATTAGATACCACGTTAACCGTGAAAACGACTTTAGATCGTGGTATCTGATGACCACGGTATCTGGCCAGATATCACGGTACCAAAACGCCTTTTGACCGTGGTATCAGATACCACGATAACCACAAAAATGCCTTTTTGACCGTGGTATCAGATACCACTGTAACTGCCAAAAAGATTTAGACCGTGGTATCAAATACCATGGTATCTACAAAAATATAACTTATTCTATTCTTCTTGCAGTTCTTCTCCGTTGTATCTCTGTCCTACTGTTGCTCCCTGGATGTGGAAGGTGGTGATGTGTTTAATTTACCCTTCGGTTCAACATTTCGTTGGTTTGCTGCTGTCTGTGTGTACTCAGTGATAATAGTGGTTTTATATTTAATATCGGACCTGCTAAGGATAACAGCATACTTACACGTCGACTGGAATAGCGTGGTAAGTACCTTACCTATTCTTTCCTTTTAGGCCCCATGGTTTCGATCACGAACATAGGAAATTCGCACTACATTTGTTTTCTGACCAGTGAGTTTCCCAGTTGGAATAGTTAAGAGCTCGATGATCTTTGAAGGGGGTTAAGAACGCTATTTACGAAAAAAATAAAAGGTGCCGCTGGTGGAGTTTATCCCCATTGCCTAAATTCGAAACTCCGGGAGTTATAAGAGTTGCGAGTGCTAGGGAAGTGGAGCAGACTCAGATTCGTCTTTAAAGCACAGCTCTTACTAGAAGTGATCTGTTCACGACGATAAAAGTCGTACGTAAATATCTTTTTCGAAAATACCAGTACATGAGTCATGAAATTAGCGATTTTCCTGTTGGCGTTTCTCGAATCTGTCCAGACTTCTTTCTCTTCGACGCGGCGGTCGGACGCAAACCATTTGAAAAATTTGCGAGCCATGAGTCTCCTTTTGTTGCACGCTGCAAGTCCACCTCTCTGCCGCGTCCGGACTGATTATTTCTACTTTTGTTTTTGCACTGCAGTGCTTCCGAGGAAGACGTCCGCGCTTCTCGAGAATCGCAGACTTGCTCAGCGACCAAGTCCGTGCTTCCCGGGCCTCGTTTTTGTTACAATAGCGCTGCCGCATCGCCGCTGCAGCACTTCTTTGCTTTTGGACAATATTCGTTTTTGGATTTACTTTCTTCTTTGTTGAAGCGGCAGCGCTGCAGCACCTTGCAGGGAAGCACGGACTTGGTCGGTGAGCAAGTCCGTGATTCTCGAGAAGCGCTGCCGTTTTCCTCGGAAGCACTGCAGTGCAAAAACGGCTGTAGAAAGAATCAGTCCGGAATCGGGCGAGAAGTGGACCTGCAGCATGCAACAAAAACAAGGCTCCGGTAAGATGCTACTTTTTTTTTTTTTTTCAATTTCAATTTCGTTTAATAATAAAAAAAAAACATCATTATACTTCCAGCCTCTTTATAAGGCTCCCGCCTGGCAGTGGGTGGGGCTCACTTTTAATTCATAGCTTATTCATAGAATCAAATCAGACAAAGCAGAAGGAAAGCAAAAAGGAAAAGAAAACAAACTAAAGGAGAAAAAGAAGAAGGAAAAACTAACAAGAAAAAAATCCACAGGTGTGCGAATGATCTTCCATCGAAAAAGGGATCAGAAAAAAAAAAAAAAAAAAAAAAAAAAAAAATTTTATGTCTTTGCCAAGAAAAAGGACTTCGCCCGTGACTTGAAAGCTACTGCTGCCGCTTCAGCGAAGAAGAAATAGTGAAGCCAAAAATGCATCTTGTGCAAAAGTTTATAAGTTTATAGATTTGTCAGCCAAACGAGGCTATGGTTAGAAAGTGAGCCTCGTTTTTGTTGCATGCTGCAGGTCCACTTCTCGGCCGATTCCGGGCTGATTCTTTCTACATCTTTTTTTGCACTGCAGTGCTTCCAAGGAAAACGGCAGTGCATCTCGAGAATCACGGACTTGCTCACCGACCAAGTCCGTGCTTCCCTGCAAGGTGCTGCAGCGCTGCCGCTTCAACCAAGAAGAAAGTGAATCCAAAAACACATATTGTGCAAAAGCAAAGAAGTGCTGCATCAGCGATCCGGCAGCGCTATTGCAACAAAAACAAGCTCTGGGAAAACGAAGCAAAAGTCCGAAATGCAGAATAGATTTGTCAGCCTACCAAGTTTCGTAAAGCGAAGCACCTGCTTTATTTGCCAAAGTTATACCATTCCCACATGCTAACGGAGTGTTTCCAAGTTCTTCGGCTCTGCCAAAAATCATCGACAACAGGGCCCATCCAGTACATGACACTCTACATTCTTTTGTGGCCGATGAATGAAAAATTGTATGTGGTATTTGTAGAGTTTTATTTAGTTCTTTTATTTTAATTTTACATTCTCTGCATTTCAAATAGCGGGTCAGAAATACATTACTTACTTACTTACATGTTGAGTGTCTCATTCGTAACCTTGAAGCTTGCGGTGAAGTTTTGCTCACTGACTGACAAACACGGATAAGACGAAAAAGCGCTTAAAAGTCGTAGGTGCAATTAAAACACTGGCGACTGTCGAGGATTTCTGAAGCTTATAATTCCATAGGTGAGCTAGAGTACAGAAGAGGTGTGCTTATTTCAACAGTTACTTAAATGTGAACAGTGAAGTTTTGGGCCAAATAGTAGAATGAAGATCCATCCATATTCAGGTGTTTTCAGAGGCCCTTAATTACCTACTTCGGCCAACTGGTAGTTAACTTTAGTCACAGCAAGTGCATGAACATGGCAATGTTCAAAGTCAACGAACATTCAAATAGGCTCTACTGTACTAATCGCTAATGGAAAATGCAGAATAAGTAACGCGGGTCCTTTAAAGGAAAAGCAGCAGTTACAGGCCTACTAATGATCTGTGTTCCCCCTTGCCCAGATCCATTTTTTCGCGCTCCTCAGTTTCTAATGATCAATCTGTCCCCTATAGCGACACTAGGTGGCTTTATTTTAGCCCTTGGATTTTCCTGAGCCATTATTGGTGCTCAGCATAGCTTCTCTGTTCATCACGAAGCTGTGTTTCTTCCCATTTTTGGGATCCCAAAACGTAAGTGGAGGGATACCTATGACATCGCAAAAGTTGTCCGTCTGTCCGTCCGTCCGTCCGTCTGTTAGCACGATAACTCTCGAAGGGGTTGAGATATTTTGATCAAACTTGGCATGAGGACTCTTTAGGTCAAAGTAGGTCAAGTTCGAAGATGGGCCATGTAGCTCTATATTTAGGGGTGGGGGAGGGGTTTGAAATTAAGGGAAATAAAAAATATTTCTTAAAAGCTAATGAAATAGTCGAATTAGGGGTAAGGAGACATGGTGAAACCGAAGTGAATTTATTTTCTCGCCGGACAAATAGTTCATCCGGAATCCCGCAAAAAACGAAAAATTTGTGAAAAGTAATATGAAGTTGATTGGCGGTTCGATTTAGGGAAGTAAAAGTTTTATTTTAATTTGGTAAGGTGTTCGATTTGCGGGTAAGTAGACATGCTGAATTCGCATACGACAATCATTTTCTCACCGGACGTATAGATCGCTCGGAATCCGGCTGAAACCGGAAAATTTGTTAAAAGTAGAAGTTTAGTTTGAAGTTGATCAAGAGGTTGGATGTAGGGGTAAGGAGACATGCTGAATTCGTTTTTGAGCTTCATTTTCTTGCCGGACAAGTAGTTCCGGAATTCCGCCGAAGCCGGAATATTGGCAGAAGTAAGGCAGGAAGTTTCGATCTGCTTCGTCAAAATAGGTATGTCTTAAAGGGGTAAACACACATGCTGAATCCATATCTGAACTTGGTTTTCTCATATGATTAGCTATTTGGCCTGAATCTGTTTCTAAATTTTAATAGTAAAAGTGTTCGAGGAGTCTGGCGAAGACTGGAGACCCAGTTGTCTGGATCAAGTTTGAACTTTTGGGATCCCATCGAAACCTTTGGTCTTCTTTTGTGAGGCGGTTCGTTTGGAAAATAGAATTTGTATCCGATGGGAATGCTGACAATCCACTGCTAGGTGTTGCTTTGCATGTTTCCACCCTACTAACTTCGTGTCTTTTTCTGCGGGAAATAAGTAGGTTTGAGGGAAGCTTCATAGATTCCCCCAGGTAATATAAGCTGAAAAGCTTTGGCTCGACTAAAGGAGTCAACAGTCAGCTGTTCTTTCGTTTGTATTAGTGAGCAACTTTTCGATCTAATAACCCCCCTGCTCACCAAGAAATAAAGGAGTTTATATTCAACAATGTTTACAACGGATACGTCAGCTACGATTCTTCATCAGCGATATTTTGGCCCTTCTTCGCCAGGGTCCTCGTCAGGCTGTCAGTCTTCTGGGTCAGCGTCGGGGAAGGAAACAAACTTGTAATAAATAACTGAAGCTTCTACCGACTATAAATATCTTATTAGGGCAAATTACTTTCAAATACCACTGTAAGAAAAAAATCCTGAGATTTAATTTTTGACACGGCCGCTGTTTTTGCTGCACGATTGGGGCGATGACAAGGAAGGGTTTTTTAATCGTAGATGACGTATCGGTTGTGATCGCTGGATATACGTTTCAGAGTCAGCTTGGGCTCAAAGAA
The DNA here is from genome assembly GCA_023053575.1 of Branchinecta lynchi. Lineage (NCBI taxonomy): Eukaryota > Metazoa > Arthropoda > Branchiopoda > Anostraca > Branchinectidae > Branchinecta > Branchinecta lynchi. The sequence continues at coordinate 3,498,497 of JAKZAP010000017.1, forward strand.
TATTCAATAAAGGAGTTTATTTTTGCCTGTGCAGTCCTTTTGTTGTTCACGAGCTGAAACGTGGAGAGGAGGTAAATAAATATCTGAAAATTTTGTTCAAAAAGTGCATTGAACTAATTTTTAAAGTATTTATGAGAAAAGCAAAAAGAAATGCGTTGAAAGACAGAATGGTAAAAAGAGGAAGAATAAGAAATAAATAGGAAAAACTACTGAAAATAGAACGAGTAAAAGAAAAGATGATGAGGTTTGATTTCTCCGAATGGATGAGTCCTTTGGAAGTAAGAACTGAGGAACAGCATAAGAAGGCAGCCACCGAATTTCATCTTAGTCTGAGCTGCCGCACCGGTAGGAGCTAGTCGGAAGCCGATACCACGGAGCGCATTGTATTAAGTTACTTTGAGAATTATAATGTTTTTGTTTTTCTGACTCATGTTTTTGCAGATACCATGGTATCTGATACCACGCTTTAAAGTCGTTTTCACGGTTATCGTGGTATCCAGAGCGTGTATAAAAGAGAGCCGTTTCAGTTATACTAGACCAGCAAGTAACTTCAAGCTCTTATGAATCTTTACTAAGAGACATATCCCTCCCCTCACTGCGTGAACGTCGTAACACACCGATTATCGGATTTGGCTGTAAAATTCTTTCATCTGTCCAACACCGTGCCAAGGGTTGGTCACCAAGAACCAGGGTGTACGAGTTACTTCAGGATACTTTGGGTTACTTCAGGTTACTTTTGGTTACTTTGGGTTACATTGCATTGAGTTACATGAGGTTACATTGGGTTACTGTGAGGTACTTTTGGGTTACTTTCCAGGGTGTACGAAGTTACTTTTGGTGACCAACCCTGTCACCGTACTGTCCTCCCACCTGATGCGCCCATAAACAATCGAACGCGTTCGCAGCTGAAGCTGAAACCAGTAAAAGCAAAACAAAGAGGCACATTAATACGTTTGTGCCGTTTTTTGTTACCATGTTCAATAAAATGTCAGTGTTCAATGTAATTTCAGTTCAAGCAGGGACCCATAAATTTCCTGTAATGACTCGCCATTCAGGGGGCTTGTCAGTAAGTGATTTCTGATGCGGTTTTGACCGAGCGTCAGATAGTTCGAGAAATACCCACGGGAATAAAAATACCCTACTATCCAGATAGACAAAAATTTTCGCAGCTGTTGTGCTGAACTAGGAATATTTCTCTATAATGGAAGAGTATCCTGGATCTTTTGTCCTGGAGGGCGATTCTGGCGATCTCTTGGATTCGCTTTCAGAAAAGCAAAGCGAGAATCCGCCGAGTGCAAGAACAAGCAAAAAGTCTTTGTGCATCAGTTGCACCTTTACAACTTATCGCTGACTTACCAAAACCACTTTCCACTCGCGAAGTGGATTCGCTTTCCAAGTGCTGGCGGAAACTAGCGGAGCACGAGAACAGCTCTGGAAAGCGAAGCGAGTTCTAGCCGAAGTCGCAAGAACAGCCGGCGCATAAGCTCACCAAGCTTTCCAGACCGCCAGAATCGCTCTTAGCTTAGGTACCTGGTGGCATGCTAGCAGTTTTGTCTATCTGAGCAAAAACGTCGATTCGACCCAAGTGGAATTTTTGGAAACTAGGTGAGGCTCGGGCAACATAACAACACAGAAGCATAGGAAATGACAAGCCCCCTGAATGGCGAGTCAGTACAGGAAATTTATGGGTCCTGGTTCAAGCCAGTTTTTAATTCAACATTTAGGAATAGGCTCATCTTTGCGAATATTTTAAGTGTACCTTTCATTTTTATTGGGATCCCAAAATTTAAGTGACTGGATACCTATGATTTCGTAAAAGTTGAAAAAAAAAACCCTCAAAGAAATGATTTGTTTTATTCAAACTTGGCATGAGGATTCTTTGGGTCTAAGTCTACAGGTCAAGTTCGCTCTGTAGTCATACATTAAGGGGTGGGGAGGTATTTCAAATTGAGGGGCGAAACAAATATTTTTAAAAGCTAGGAAGGAAACGTGTGGAATCCAAATATGAAAATTATTTTCTCGCCGGACAAGTTATTCACCCGGAATCCGGAAAATTGTGAAAGTAAAAGTTTAATATTGTGTTGTTGTTTTTTTTTCCCATGGCCGCTGTGCTTTTAGTGGAATAAATCTTATCTTATGAAGTTGATTAGAGGTTCGATTTTGGGTCAAGGAGACATGCTGAACCCGAATATAATGTTTAAATTCTTGTCGTATAAGTGGTTCACCCGGAATATCCTCTTCTTAAAAAGAAAGACCTTCTTTCTCTCCGAAATTGATATTTTCGTTACTTTGTATTCCTTCTTTACCTCCCCCCTTGGCATCGGAAGAGAGTAATTATTCGTAAGCTCGATGTTGCAGATATTTCGGAGGGGCGTCACGTTCGGGGGGGGGGCGCCCTCGCCCCCCCCCCCATTGTTTGTCGGCCAGTCGGTAAAAACAGCTGGGTGGGACCACTCGGTCCAACTCCGGACAAACAACCCCGCAGTTTTTCGTCAAAAATATTTGATTTTTTTATGAAAACAGTCAGTCCTTCCCGAAAGTGAGTCGATTTTTTTCGAAACAGTTGCCTAGATTTTTACTTAAAAGCAGTCGTTTTTTTCTGAAAATCCGTCAAATTTTTCAGTCGAACAGATGTTTTTCCGCAAAAAAATAATCGGTAATAACGACCAGCCAGTCGGTAAATATCTTGCCCCCCTTCCCCCCCCCCCCCCCCGCAAACATTTTGGCTAGTAGCGCCTCTACAATACTTGATAGTATTGTACTTGCTGAGTTAGCCCCTTTTATTCGCTAGGGCCATTTTATCTTTTCGGAATTATATAGTCGGGATAGAACAGCTTGATCCAGCCAGCTCCCCCCCTCCCCAGACATTTTTCGGTACTTCGTGTTTTTGAATATCGTGCTTTTGAAAACGCCTAATTATGGGTGGAGCCCCTTTGACTCCATAAATTGCTTCTTCTGATAGTGACCGGCGAAACTAAATTGGAGAAAAAGCGAGGAGTTGCCCACTCTCGGTTTGAGTGTACAGCAAGTGCTCAGTGCCGAGGTGCCTGGCCGATGCCAGCACCGGTTAGAATTATTAATTAGTTACATTAATTGTAATATTAATAGAATTACTAAGTTACGGCTTGTAACGTCGATTTCGGTCGGTTCCGGGATTGTAAATTGTGGATCTTTAAAGTCATGTTCGAAATGTTTATATTTTGTTAATATTTGTACTAATTGTTCAGTATGTGACGGCCAGAGGCTAGCAAGTAATTTGTACGGCTTCTACACAAGCTTATTTACTTGTACTGGAGTCATAAATGCTCTTGTTTTTTTTAGTATGTTATCTCATGCCTTACTCAAACTTTTGTTGTTTGAACCATTGATTTCGCTGTTGCTCCCAAAATCAATTTCGCTTGTAAGCCGAATGGGAGCAGCCGATTGGATTTTCTAGTTTAAGTGGAATCAAACTAGATTGTCCTGAGTGGTTTTTCCGTCACTGAAGATTTCCCGAGGAGGGTTCTTGTCGGGAGGGGCGGGGGGGCGGGGGGTAACTTCACATATTTGATTTCCAAACCGGTGTTTGACCTTGCTGTCATTTCGAAGAGCACCTTGTTGCCCGGGAGATGAAATTGGATTATGCCTATATCAGTTTCCTCTCCTCTCTCTGACGTCAGTAGTGAACTGGAAGGAGTGCCGGAATAATCCGTGTGTAGGCCCCGAGTTTCCGTCTTCAACGACTATGCTAAAAAACAACGAAATCTGGAACATAATATAACTGGAATGTAGAATTTTAAGTCATTACTAAGTCCCATACCGCCACCCCCCCCCCCCCCCCCCCCCCCCCCCCCCCCCCCAAAAAAAAAAGAGAACAACAACAAATTAACGGAACTCTGTTTTCTTGCCGGAAAGCAGTGTTGCCACATCATAAACATTTAGAGAGTGACGTTTGGCCAAAAACAGAGTGAAATAGGAGTGAAACTTACTTTCATGAAACGTTCACTTTTGGTCGGAATCGCCTCTGCCAAATGACACATCTGAATTTTACTTTCATGAAAAAACTTGAAATAGTCACTTAAGGTCGGAATCCCTGCTGCAAAAATGACACATTTGGTCATTTCCTGAAATAGAGTGATTTTTGTGTCCTACATAGGACAAGAGTGACAAAAACAAACAGAGTGACAGTTCACACTATCGTGCGACATGTGGCAACACTGATGAAAGTAGTTTGTCTGGAATTGGTTAGATAGTCGAAATAGGGGTAAAAAGCCTGACAGATGTACGGCCAGAATTTGGCAAAACCGGAAGTTCGGCCTGTATATATGAAATTACATTGAACACTGACATTTTATTGAACATGGTAACAAAAAACGGCACAAACGTATTAATGTGCCTCTTTGTTTTGCTTTTACTGGTTTCAGCTTCAGCTGCGAACGCGTTCGATTGTTTATGGGCGCATCAGGTGGGAGGACAGTACGGTGACAGGGTTGGTCACCAAAAGTAACTTCGTACACCCTGGAAAGTAACCCAAAAGTATCTCAAAGTAACCTCATGTAACTCAATGCAATGTAACCCAAAGTAACCAAAAGTAACCCGAAGTAACCCGAAAAAAGAAAGTATCCTGAAGTAACTCGTACACCCTGGTTCTTGGTGACCAACCCTGGGTACGGTGTTGGACAGATGAAAGAATTTTACAGCCAAATCCGATAATCGGTGTGTTACGACGTTCACGCAGTGAGGGGAGGAATATGTCTCTTAGTAAAGATTCATAAGAGCTTGAAGTTACTTTCTGGTCTAGTATAAGAATATCAAGGTCAAAGTCAAATGCTCAATCGACATATGGTCGATTTTCCGGCTTGAGATACTCGGACAGTATCCGGCGAAAACCGGAAAATCGATGAGCCTCGTGCTATATTTGTCGGGTGAACGAAGTTTCGATCTAGGTCTTCGAAGACACAGAAAATCCATCTTCCAGCCTTATTTCCATATTTAAGGCCGGACGCGACAGGAATTGAGCGGAAATGGAAAATCGTTAGGATACTTATAATAATATATTTTGTCCAGTTGTTCGTGCCAATATACGGATAACAACCGAGACGCCATCTGCTTCGTTTTTATGGCACTTGCCTTCCGGCCAAGTGCCATATACCGATCACTTTTCCGTCGATCGGTCGGTCGGTTAGCCCGGTGTTTGCGAGTTAGGGTACGTCCAGATATGCTAGGACGATGAAACTTGGCAGGCGTATTAGGGACCCGACCAAACTAACTTGGAAATAGTCACTTGCCCGATCTGACCATCGTGGGGGGAGGGGGAGGTTGCAGAATCAAGAAAATAGGGGCATGCATAAACTTCACACCTGGGAAGACACCGTGTCTGAGCTGTCTCATCTCAAGTCCGGACAGGATCCGATGAATATGAGGGGGAGCCGGAAATTGTGTGAAACTCTTGGACTGCAGCGATTTGGAAGGAAGGAAGGAAGGAAGGAATTTATTTCTTCAACATTTCTACAACATATTGAACATATTCTTAAACCAATAGCCCGTCTCAATATGTGACAACAGGTCACCTGTGCAAGACGGACATCAAATTATCAAAATCTATTGATCAATTTTTTTTTTCTATACACTTAGTGAGACTTTAACTCACTCCAAATCAGCTTTCCTCACTCAAACACCCCTAGCCTACCCAATTCCCATTCCCCTCCCAAATCCTGCCCCAACCTTCATTAAACAACCAACTCAATTACCCAACAAATATTTTTTTAATCTGTTCTTAAACAATAAATGATTATCAGACTCCCTAATGCTTGCCGGTAGATTATTCCAAACATTCACACCACTATTTCTAATTATAAATGACGCTCTACTACTCTTACGCGACTCACTAACAAGCCTATCATTATTCCTCGTATCATAATCATGGTAATCTGAATTCACACTAAAAAAATTACTAAAATACGAAGGAGAAAATTTATTTAATACACTGTACACAAAATTACCAATTTGCTGATCTCTTACATGTTTAACTTTCAACACATTAAAATCTCGATAACAATCTTCTGTATGGCGACAATTTTTTAACTCACCCAAAACACGGAGAGCTTTATTTTGCAGAATTTCAACACGTTTAAAATTAGAGTTAAAGTTACTGGCATACACAGAACATCCATATATTAAATATGGATGAACAATTGAAAAATAAATGTCTCTTAATGCTATTACCGGTAAAATATTTTTGAATCGACGCATTACACCCACGCCTCTCGCCATTTTTGTTGCAATAATGTCACTGTGTTTTTTCCAATTAAAATTTACATCAAGATTGAAACCAAGATATTTAAAAGCATAAACTTGGTTAACCGGGGAATTTCCAAGTAAAATGTGTTGTTGATCATTTATAATTCGTTCAAGTCTACTAAATATCATATAATTGGTTTTCGACGGATTCACTGCAATAAAACTCGACTTCATAAAAATTGATAGGTTCACAAGTGCTGCATTAGCTTTACAAATTAGCTCACTCAATGATCTAGCGGCTACAGTCAGTGCTGTGTCATCAGCAAATGCTGTGACTAACGTATCTGGTAAGTAGAAACGGAGTGTGTCCACGTACACTAGAAATAGAAGCGGACCCAGCACTGAGCCTTGGGGCACTCCACACTTGACATCATGAGCCTTTCCTATTACACTGTCAACAACAACTCTGATTGATCTACCATGTAGGTATGAGTGGAACCACTCAAGTGGCTTGCCGCGTACTCCTAGAGCCAATAGTCTCTTCATTAGCAGTTCAAAGTCGACAGTATCGAACGCTTTTTTAAGATCAATAAAGACCGTAAGGGGTATAAGTCCTTTTTCAAACGACGAGTTGACAATGTCTATCAGATGGTGCATCGCATGTGAAGTTGAATGTTTTTTTCGAAAACCGAATTGGCACTCATTTAACATACCAAGTTTGTCCAGATATGCACTCAGTCTCTTATGCACCACCTTTTCTATTATTTTTGAGAAAATTGGTAGAAGAGAAATCGGTCTCCAGTTGTTTAATTCTTCTTTGTTTCCACCTTTGTGTAGTGGTAGAACTTTAGCCCGTTTTAGGGCCTCTGGGAAAATACCCTTCTCTAGGGATAGATTTATAATGTAAAGTAGGCACGGGAGTAGATATACAAATACTGATCTGAGCGCTTTCAGACTGATTCCATCAATTCCAGCACTGTTAGATTTAAGATTATCAACAATTTGTTGCAACTCATATGCACTGCACTTTTCAAAAGTAAACGTATGCCCACTACCTCGGTCGTCCAAAAACTGGTCTTCTCCTTCTGGGCCAGTAGCATCTGCGACATCTTGTTTTATTTTAAGTCCCACATTTGCGAAATAATTTCCAAACTCATCTGCAAGTTGTTGTTTATTAGTAACCTGGCATCCATCTATTATCAGACTATCAACCTCTTCATTCTTATTAACACCACCTTTAATTACATCATTTATTAACTGCCATGTACCTCTAACATCTCCTTTTTTTTCACTAAACTTTTCACGATAATATTGGGCCATCTTTTTTCTTCGTAGGGAGTTTACTTTATTGCGCGTGACTCTATATATTTCTTTATTATCTTCATTTGGGCATTCTAGGTACAGCTTATGACTCCTGTTTCTTCTCTCAATAAGTTCCAAAATGTCTTCATTAATCCACGGCTTTCTGGGCTGGTCTTTATTTTTAACTGTTTGGTATTTAATCGGAAAACAAGCATCATGAATAGGTGAAACTATTTCCATTAGCGTATCAAACGCAGCTGATGGATTCTCTTTCTCATCTTGGACTTCTTCCCATGACAAAACACTGATAGCTTCTTTGAATTTCTGCAGGTTTTTTTGTTTCATTTCTCTATGTGGCTTTTTCTCCTTGCTCCTTCGATTCAGTTCCCACTTCTTTATAAGGCAAACTAATGGTAGGTGGTCGGATCCTGGTTGAACGATTACATCACACAAGCTATCAGAAATCACACTTGAAGGCACAAAAATGTTGTCAATTAGAGTTGCCGAATGATCACTTATCCGTGATGGGATAAGATTCACTGGAAACAAATTATTCGATACCATTAAATTCAAAAAATCAAGATTAAAATGATTATCTAAACTCAAAAGATCAAAATTAAAATCACCAATAAATGTACAATTTGACTTTACAGCCAACAGACGAGACACAAACTTATCAAAATTGTCCAGGAATTCCACCGGCGGAGCACTAGGGGGTCTATAAACTAAACAAACCAAAATTTTCATCTTACCCCCTATTTCAATTTCAATAACAAATGTTTCAAGCTTACCTTCAATCCAAACACTTAAATCGTCCCTTTCCTTATACCTTAATTGATCCTTTATCAAAAACGCCAACCCACCTCGTTGAATATTTGTACGGGACTTTGATGCCAGTTGATACCCTGGAAAAGTGTAAGACGGAAGAAAGCTGTTCGGAGTGATAAACGACTCACAAATACCTAGTATGTCGACAGACTGACTAAACAACTCTAAAAAACCAAGTATTTCATTATAACTAGAAGATATATGACAATTCCATTGGGCAATGCACGTGAACTGCGCCATCTGCATTTCTGGGCATGTTTCATTCACTAAATATTTACTGTTTCTTAGGGGCTTAGCATCAAACCTTGCCAGATCATTAGCTGTTGTACATTCCAAAATCTCTTGTAGGTTCAGCGGGGACCGCTCCAGGTACATTAATCGAGAAGGTTCACACATCACAAAAATCCCAATCAAAGATTAAAATCAGGTTGAAAGGAAAAGCATAATAAAATGTGGTGGATGCGTGAAAATTGACTGAAACCGCAACATCAACACCGGAAGAAAAAACATAAAGTAAAAAAAAAAAAAAAAAAAATCAGGCAAAATCATGACTATCTAACATATCTCTAAACTATATATGAACTCATACACTGTGAACATCATCAGTACACCATAAACGACGGACAGATGAATCGTTTGCTCTCTTCATAAAAATCCGACCGCGGTTAGACCATACAGATTGATTACCAAACTTGTCGCGTGCTGCACTCAAGATATCGCGTCTTTTTTTTGTAAGATTTTCCGAAATAAACACTCCCGATTTTGCCAAGTTTTTCTTTTCTGAGAACACTTTTCCTGCTATTTCCTTGTTCCGAAATTTCACTGACACCGGTGCTACTTTATCGGGTCGGGATGGGTCTGGTTTTAGGTGAAACCGCGATACCACTAAAACGTCACTATCATCGAGATCTGGCAGTCCCATTTTGTTGCGGATCAGGAGGGTAACTTGAGTTTTGACGTTTGATCCAGGGGGCTGTTTTAACCCGTTGAATATCAGTGTATCAAGCCGGGATTCTTGATCGATGTCGTCTAGCTTTGATTCAATACTCCCGATTCTGTGCTCCAGCAGCGACACCTGATTTCGTAGCATCTTTAATTCCTTGTCCATTCGCTCAAATTTGGGGTTGAAATCTAATAATAACGCATCCTAAATGTCGCTTACAATCGCTTCCGGAACCTTGATCGGTGCTGAGTCAGACATCCGCTCTTTTACTGCTTGTACTATTTTTTCCCTCAGATTTTCTTTAGTTGCTGCCAGCTCTGCTTCACTTGCGGCAATCCGATTTACAAGAGAATCGGATGAAACTGGATTAGTAGCGTTGGCTATCTCGGGTGATGGATTAGCAAGCGAGCCGGATGTGGATGCAGCAGCGGTAATTATCTGTGGTGTTGGATTTGCGTGCGGACCGGACGAGCTTGAATTAGCGGCTAAAGCTGCAGCAGCATTGGTTGACTGTGGTGTCTGAACGTAAACGTTGGGATTTAAGGATAGTTCCTCAAATGCAGCTTTCACGTTTTTCGCCACTTTTTTAGTTGCCTCAGTCTTGTTGGATTCATAATCATGAAGCTGGACCTCTTTCAACATACACCGCTCATGCGTTCCGTAGCAGAACACATCATATTTCCAGAAACCAGTTGCTAGTTTTGTAGACCGGACAATCCGCACCGGCCATAGTGGGTACCCAGCGAAACTTCCCAGGGCTAAGCCACCAACTTGGAACTTAGCTGCCATATTATCGAAACTCTACTTATCTTTTAACGTGGGCTGTGACCCCACGACGCATCCCTTTTCTAGGTTTCATCCACAAGTTTCATCCACAAATGGATGAAACTTGGTGGGAAGAACTGGCACAAGTTCTAGATAAATAACTGACAGGTCTGGAACGGATTCGGATACTTCCGGGATTCCGGCGATCCGTAGTTGATGTACTTCCAGGTGGGCTAGGACGATAAAACTTGGCTGGCATATCAGAGACCCGACCAGATTAACTTGGATACAGTCATTGGCCCTATCCGACCGTCGTGGGGGGAGGGGGAGACTGCGGAATCCGTAAATTAGTGGCATGCATAACTTTCGATCGGGTTATCGGATCTTAATGAAATCTGACATCTTGAAAGAACTCATGTCTCAGATGTCCCGTTTCAAGTGCGGACTGGATCCGATGAACTGGGGGGGGGGGGACCGGAAATCTTGTGATTCGCACAGAGTGAAGCGATCAGGATGAAACTTGGTGGGAAGTACAGGCACAAGTCCTAGGTGCATCAGTGACAGAATCGGTTAAGGTACTCCCAGATGTGATAGGACGATAAAACTTTGCTGGAGCATTAGAAACTTGACATCATTGGGTTAGACATCGTCACCTTCTCCGACCCGACCATTCTTTAAAGAACTCATCTTAACTGCAAAATACAAAGAATACATTTAAGCAAAATTTAATTTTTCAAGATCGCCTTGAGTACGTGATTCTTTTTGCCTCAAGGGTTTTATTTAGAAATTAATTTCTATCACCCTTAAAGTGCACATCTTAACAGAAAAGTGAGGAAAAAAAACTTTTGACCATCACTTCCATCCTCTGACCCAGCCTTGCTGGTTTTTGTTTCCCTTCTTGTTTCCTTTTGCTTTCTGTCTCCTATTTTTATATTTAAATTGAAACCATAGGTTGAATTTTCAACACCCTTCATTTTTTCTTGTTGGGGTATTTCTTACTACATATGCTTGCAAGTGAAATATGAGCTTACATCTCTAGTTCTTTCTGTTAACGACACAAACTTAATCTGATTTAAACCGAAGTTTCGGAAAGAACAAATCCTGTCAAAACACGTGTTGAATCTGTATATTCTGCGATTTCCGACCAGCATGTTCCGGTCGTAATCCGGTCTGAACCGGAAAATCGAAGACGGAAAAGAGTGGCATATTGAATCTGATGAAGTTTTTTTTTTACGGGAAGTGGCCAAGAGCGTAAATCTTTACGACCCGTTTGCCCGATAAATGTTGTCCTCTGAGATCCCACGGAACCTTTGGACATCGCTTGGATCTATTCTCAAAGTATATCCTAGGATAAAAGGAAACATCCTTTCGTGTCATCTATCGAGTCCCTGGTTTGATGGGACAACTTCAACCTTGTCAGAAGACTAAATAAGAAATCGATGCTACATGATTCGATTTCATGGACTGCCGAGTTAAACGGGAGACTTCTGGGGGATTCCTAGTAGAAGTTTAGCCGTAGGCAATGTATGCACATTCGTCGGGAAAATATGATATTTTATTTGTAAGCCTCAGAAAGTGTCAAGACAGACGGACCAGACAGTAATAGGGAGGAAAGGACGAAAAGACGATAGGAGGGACCGCCGACCTCGAATAGCGTCGGATTGGAATTGAAGGCAAAAATGTTATAATGAAATTTCTCTGCAAAATCTTATGCTAGCCTACGATTTTTCAGCAGTACGAGTTGCATTTTTTGCCTTTTCTTTTGTTTCAACCAGCTTTAAAAGCTATTCATATTTTTTTTATTTTTTTTTTAAATCCGGGTGAGAAATTCGAGCTCAGGCGTTAATGGTGTAATTTAGTAGCCTACGGTCCAATAATTACTTTAATCAGAAATATCGAAGGTGAATTTTGCATTCATTTAAACGAACGTTTGTGTGTTATTCAGCGTTTAGACGCAGATAATGTTTACACACAGATTGATAGTATTGGGCGATATTCGATAATGATGTATCGATATATCGTGCCAAATGTCGTTTTTGATTATCGAAACGTAAATATCGATATCGAAAACGATATTTCTTCATTCATAGTAATTTTAAATAATCCAACATAACCTGCATTTATAAATCCAAAATTCTCGTAATTCATTTCTTATTTATTCGGAGTTTGAGATGATGCAAGATCCAGTTTTACGACAGTTTTGTTCTTGAATTTTGGCGAAACGAGACGTATCCTATAGCGAAACATTGTAAATAAATATCGATCTATCGATTATGGATATCAAGAGTGAAAACATCGATATATAGATATATATTGGAGAAAAACAGATAAATATTATAGCGTCTATGGCATCATTATTTGTTTCTACTTTGTTCAGAAGCTAGCTCGACTTTTTCTACTCCTTTCTACCAACATAATTTCTTTTGACTAGAGTAGAATTCGTTTGGGCTGGGCCTGAATTTCGGTCTAGCTAGAACTTTCTTTCTGATCCTCTTCACCAGGCCCGTATCCAGGAATTTATTCCGGGGGGGGGGGGGGTGCCTCCGGGTCGGACAAAAAAGTACAAAAAGACATAGATCACAGGGGAAAGCATATCAAAATGGTTACTTTTGTATGTTTCGGGGGGGGGGGGGGGTCAACCCCCTAACCCCCCCTAGATACGGCCTTGCTCTTCACCAACATATTCCTTTCAACTAGACTGGAATTCCTGTCCGTGTAAACGCTATGTTACGTGAAGCCCCGTACTTCCAGATGGGCAAGGAGGCTGAATTAGCCAGGAATAGTAAGGACCTGGCCGGATTGACTTGGCAGTTGTCATTATGGAGATTCAACCATTCGGGGGATTGGGGAGGGGGGGATCCGGAATCTTGTGGCGTGCATAATCCAGGAACGAGCGAGTATGTCTGGATGAAACTTGATATTTCGCCATAGACCATGTCCCAGATATTCGGTTGAAGATCCGGATCGGAGCCAGACAATACGGATGTGTTGGGGGGGGGGGGGGAGATCCAGAAAATCTAATGACACGCTTACCGTGGAGGGATCGGGGCGGAACTTGCTGGGCATGGCAGTCATAGTCGCCAAGTTCAATGAGAAGCGACAGTTGCTAGTTCTTTTCGGATGCTCCACTGGATTTCTTTTTGTGTAACGTGTTCCAAACTGAAGGTGCTTGCAATTTTAATGTACAGCCAGATTCCGTTTAGACAGTAACTACCGGGTTTTTAGACTTCTCGGAAATTCCAGGAGATTTCCTCAAGCCTATTTTGAACTATCCACTATTTGCCAGGACTAGGGAGCGGGAATCAGTTTCATATCACTTCCTTGCTGTAAATGTTCGATGTGGAATCAGCCCAGGGGAGCTTAGGCCCCCTGCGTTCCTCAATAGCTTGTGCACATAAATTATTTCATAGGCCGAGGGGAAGTTGTCTTGTGTAGGAATAATGTCGTGCCGACTGATTTTCCTCGGGTTCTCGCTTATGGCATAATCCATAAATCGGCAGGATTTGAGCTTATTACCTCAAGAGCAGTTAAGAGAGATTTATTACAGCTTTCTTGGCTTTGTCGGAGTTATGCGGACAGTTTCTGGGAGGTGTGAGGTGAGAGATCAGTCGTGGTCAGATCGAGAACCGAGTGAAAGAACAGACCCCTGTAGCTTCATGATAGGCTAAACTGGTTGTACTCTTTGGGTAGGTAGCACATAGGCTACACTGTACAAAGTTTTTAGTGGAGTGTTCCTTGGAACAATCCACTATTGCGAGCGCTCGTATTCGTATTCACCGTATTTTGTGGAGCTCATAACTCGTGAACCGGTGCAAGGAGCAAGTTCAAACTTGGTACACCTGAGGGTATTGGGGTCTAGTTGTGCCTTTTGGGGGTCCCACCCCCCTCCCCAACCCGGTTCAGGGGCAAATGGGCCCCGATTGCCCAGTAAATAAAGTTCTTAACTTGACCAGAACTGGACATAGGACGATGAAAGTCCTTGGACGTGTAGATCCTAGGGCTGGAAAATTGCTTTTAAAGTTGCACCTCCCCCACCCACCCCGTTCATGGGCAACTGGGCCCAGATTGCCCAGGAGTAAAGTTCGTTACCCTTGCTAGGAATCAACAGGTATCAAGTTGAAACTTGGTAGGATTGTGAGCATTGGGGTCTCTTTTCACTTGTTTTGGGTCCCAAACCCCACCCCCACTCGGTTCAGAGGCAATTGGGCCCAGATTGGCCATTTTTTAATGTTTTTAATTTGACAATAACTGGAGATAAGGCGATGGAATTCCTTTGTGCTTTTGGATCATAGGGACCGGGGAGAGTTGAACTACCCCAGCCTCCCCGTTCATGGGCAAGTGGGCCCAAAATTGCCCATGAAAAAAGTGTTTGACCCGTGACTGTAATCAAACTCTAAGCTGGTATACTTGATGAAAAAAGGTGTAAATACGCATTTTGATGGGTGCTGACCCCCCCCCCCCCGTTCATGGGCAGCTGGGCCAAGATTTCCCATGAGTTAAGTTCGTCTATGACAGGTCTCAAGTCCAACTCTTGTATATTTGGGGAGATATATCTATGGGTGAGGATTTGGCATAACATGAACAAATGAGGCGACGCGACGTACTTTAATCTTTAATCAACAGTTGGAAACTGGACTGTTTTGTCATAGGATCGATGATATGCCGTTCTTAATGAATTGTGACAAAGCGGGCATTAGTCTGCTACGAATTGGTTTATTGCACTTGTTATTACCTTGCCAATGGAAAATAGGTTTAAAGGGTGGGACTAACAGGCAGACCCAAAGACGGGCAGACCATTCAGTGTTCGAACTACTGTTACTCCTGCAAGATCTCCAACATTTCTTTGGATTTATGCTGGCAGTTTGTTTACATTTAAAGCTTTTAAAGGTTGGTGATTACAAGGTTATTTCAATACTTGTTTGGTTATTGGGGAAGAGAAATGTCTTGGTTCTAAAGCTGTTTGTATATAAATGTGATAAACATTTTACTTTTACACTCCACGTCTGAGCGCTTGCGCACTTTTTCCGTATAAAGATTAAGGTTAACTGTAGTATTTGCTACTCGGATTATTCTTATCTCTGCGCAGTTAAGACTAATACCAAATAGAAATAAGATGAATCTGAGTAGCAAATACTGCAGTTAACTTTAATCTTTATACGGACAAACTTTTTACAATGTATGAAAATAAAAGCTAAACCCTTCCGTCCATTCTTTTTCTCGACGCTTGGAATTTTTTATGGTCACCACTCACCTTTGTTATGAAATATTTCGTCGGAAGTTTAAAAAATGCTACAGTCTGCGTCTCCCCCTGTTGTCCGAGTAGGAGGAAGCCACAGGCTTTGCCTCACGAGGACGTCGATTAAGATAAGTTACTGATTACATGTACAATGAAGACGATTTTGGAGACTCTTTTACGTTCTGAAGACGCATGTTTAGCTTTTTGGGACCCCAAAACGTAAGTAAACGTAAACGTAACTATCGAAGGGAATGAGATATTTTGGTGAAACTCGGTGTGAGGGTCTTTGGGTCAAGGGGTAAGGTCGAGTTCGTAGATGGGCTGTGTAGCCCTAAATTTAGGGTTGGGGGGTTCAGATTAAGGGGCGAACAAAATATTTGTAAACAGCTAATGTGATAGTCGATTATGGGGTAAGAAGACATGATGAACACGATGGGGAAAATCATTTCCTTGCCGGATAAGTAGTTCGTCCGGAATCCGGAAAAAAACGGAAAGTTGGTTAGAATTAAAAGTTTTATTTAAAGTTGATGTTCGATTATGGGGTAAGAAGACATGCTAAACACGATGATGAAAACCGTTTTCTCGTCGGATAACTAGTCCGCCCGGAATCCGGCCAAACCGGAAAATTTGTTAAAAGTGAAAGTTTATTTGAAGTTGATTAGATAAAAGATTTAGAGCTAAGAAAAGACGCTGATCTGTATAGAGTCGACAAAACTCTAACAAGAAAATTGCTAGTTTTTCCTGGAAAGTAATGATATTTTTGAATAACTATATTTCTGATCCTTTCCGTAGTGACAAGATTATTTCTAGTAAATATTCCTTCAGCCCAGGCTGACTGCGAATCACTTTTGGTAGTGCAAAACGGATACGTCAGCTGAATTTTATTGGAGCTAATTTCTGTGTTTCCCACAAGTTCTTTTTTCCAACTTGAGCCTGAAGAGGACCCGTAATAGGGTCCAATAAAATTCATAGCTCCAATAAAACTCGGCTGACGTATCTGTTTTGCACTATCAAATTTCTAGTAAGATTTGTGCTTTAAGGCATTTAGCGCTTAGGCTATACACTTTTGATTGCAACGTCTGCCGCTACATCACTTGGACGTATTCCAAGGCCATTCTGCAAATAAGTAAGTCCTTCCCGATCGTGAGAGGAAGGGTTGGCGCCACTTGGAAATCATTATTTCTCCGTAACTCCCTTTCCGCTGAGACTTCTAATGCAGACAAATGATCCCTAGGGCTGATTTGTTGACCTGAGAAGATTTGTTCCAGGAGTTATGGAGGACGCTCTGAATAAAATCTGAAATGTAAGATGCCTAGTGGTCTGGATCGTGTCTATAGGCAGTGCGTGGTCTTGTGGTCCCCATGGCGACCGTTTGCCTTACAGTGGCGTATTTAAGGGGTCGATCAAGTTGATCGACTGCCGCAAAATTAAAAGAGACTTCTTAAAGCACAGCTCTTGCTAGAAATGATCTTTTCACGATGAAATAGCTCAAAAGTTTCGATTTTTCAAAATAGCATTACTCTCCACGTGAAATGAGCGAACTCCCTGTTAGCCCTTGTCAACTGTATCCAGCCTTCCCGTGGTCCGACGTGGTGACTGGACGCAAAATATTTGAAAACTGAATACGCAGTGGTTAAAAAGTGGAAAAAGTCCGAAACAGAATTTAGACCTGATGACCTACTATGTCTTCCAAAACGAAAAACAACACTCTTAAGCTTCATATGTACTTATGTGTGAACGAGTTCTTGGCGCACCTTCGAGTTTTCGACGAAGTTTATGGCAAAACTCGGCTAAGCTCAAAAAGCACTAAAAAGCCGTAAGTACAAAACGAAACAATGGCGAAAGGCGAGGATTTCGGAAGCTTATAAATCCATAAGGGATCTAGGGATATTGTAGAAGGCAGATTAAGCAAGAGGAGTCCTTTAAAGCAGAAGTTTCAGTAAATGCAGTTTCTGTCCTAATATTACGTGATTCCATTGAAACTCTGTTGGGTTTATCCAACATGGCAAACCCGTTCCGCTATTTTCAGCGGTGCTCTCTAGTCCATATGAGAAATATGGAGGAACTTGCAAAGCCAGGCTCCACCTTTCAGATTTTTCTTCCGGATTCCGGATAGCCATTTCCGTCGCGACGGACCTGGATGGTCAAGCCACACCACCAACGCCTGGAAGTCCGGGGTGTTAGACACCTCATATTCCGGATGTCTGGAAGGTGTTAAGAGGCAACTCGTTCGAGAGATGTAGTAAACACACAAATTTGACATTGCAAAACGGATACGTAAGCTGAAATTTTATTAGAGCTATATTTTTGCCTTCAGCCTTGCTCAAAGCCCTTCAAGTCGGAAAAATAGACGTGGAAAAATATAGCTCTAATAAGATTTCAGCTGACGTATCTCTTTTGCACTGTCAAATGTGATTAGCAGTCAGCTTGCTTAAATGTTTAAGTGTACAAATGCAGGGAGAAAAGGGAAAATGATGGACAGTTGTGGTAGGGGTGCAAGAGATATTTAAATGCGAAGGTGACATCTAGAAATTGTCGAATCTCAATAGCAGTCATCATTATCATGAAAATCTGGAAAGGTTAGCTTGACCACGCAGTCCCGAACGTCTAGGAATCTGGAAGGTGAAGCCTAGCCTTAACCGATATCACTCCATTCTGCTGTTCAGTGACACCAAGATTATCAGATTCCTCCAAGTAGCGTAATTTTTCGTCAGTGAATAATTACTAATGGTACATTTGTGAGTTTGAGATATCGAATTCAAACAGTTCATTTTATGAATATTTTTAAAGGACACCTGAATGAAGAGTACCAAGTATCATCCCTATCTGTATGACTTCCGTTAACATTGTCTACAGAAAACCCAATCCAAATACGAAATAGTGTTTCCAAGCTATGATTTTTGCTCCATTTTGCATCTGTCCTTATTTCAGTACCGAACAATTTTAGAAATGAAAAATGTCTCCAATCAACCCTTCTTCTGGAATTTTTTTTAACCAGCTTAAGCCCAGACGTACATCTAGAAGAAACTACAATACGATCAGGCTTTGTCGGTAGGTCTCTACAATATCTGTGTCGGTAGGTCTGGAAACTTAATAACAGGAACTTCACACAGACAAGCTACATTTGGGTGGTCCTGCTGCATTCCGATGACAGTAAAAAGTCTTCACGGTGAATCGGAAGCACTGGTAAACCTCTTTCTCATTCGATTTCTTGAACCGACGAAAACCGTAAATACACAATTCCTTCAGCCCAAGCTGACTGTGAATCATATTTGACAAAACTTCTTTCGGAATAGCCGAAGTGTAAATTAAAGTTTTTTGTACTCAATTACCAAAAAGGGGGCCTCATCTCTATTAAATGTCCATTAGCCCTATATCTGAATGCCCGGGCCTGATTCTGTGCCCTTTTAGCTAGTATATTTGGGCATAGAGATAATCCAGACTCGGTGCTCTAGCTAGCCCTCGTTTCATTTTCAATAACCTCTGCTAATAAGGACCGTAACACGAGGAAACGACAGTTCTAAGCACCAACAAATGAAGCAAGGCTATCCCCCAACTGAGGAGTACCACACTCCAGAGATGTGGTGTCAGCTATAGAGTTGGATAGATTCCGTGCTTTCGAGTGGGTAGAAACTGTCCAAGACGGTTTAGCTTTGAGTTCAGACATACGATCAGAGTAGGAGGTTTTCGGACTCGAACCTCTTAAGAGTTTTTGGCAGTATCAGGAGTTTCGTATAGAAAAGCTGAGATTTGTTGAGTTTCGCGATGAAGATGCGGAACATCGGGCTGGAAGATCCTCATCATCTGCCGGCTCTGTTATCTGGAATAAGTATGTCATTGGGCTGTAGTAGTTTTGGGATCATTTCGTTAATACCGGCGAGAGAACAAATATTATGTTGTTTTTTTAACTTTAAGGAATATTTTTGAAGAATAAAGATTTATATATTTTATAGATTTAAATTGCCATAGGAATAGGACAGGTTCAGGTTTGAATATAATGTATATCTTACTAATTGCCGACTGGGAACCTTATCTTTATTATCCCGCGAAACATCTTTTCATTTTTGGTTACACTTCTTACTTTTTCTGCCTACCACTACTCCTCCTCTCATGTTACATAAGCGCCAATCTGGTTGGAAATTTTTTTTTTTTATAGACGATTTGATATGTTTAAGTTGTAGACAAAGCTGACACGCTTAGGCTGTATTTTACCCAAACTATTTCCAAGTCCGCCATCAAAGAGTCATACTTCATCATCCTAATTTTCTAACCGTTCAACCAACCTTCAAGTTTTCCCAGATTCATGTTTAGACTGTGTCTATAATTAATATCCAAAAGAGCCTAATACTAAAGTGGTCACCTTCTGTTGACGCTGATTAGCGATAACTAATACCTTACTTTTGTGAGAGTGTGCGATCCCTTGTGTAGCAAATGAGAAGAAAAATCGATTCGCCACTAAAGCAGAAAGCTGACGAATTACGGACCTCATTAACAGTCAATGAAGTGGGGCAAGAACTCGTTAGTGTGGTAGGCTGAATAAAGCACTGGGCGAAAGGGGAGGGGAATTCGTCGAAACACAAGCCGATCAATTTTTTTCCACCGCTGCGGATCCTGAAGGGTACACTAGTACAACAATTTCCCTTTTTCTGTAGTTTTTTCTTTTAGTATTTTACCCCAATTATTAAATTTAATAGAGATGGTTACAGTGCCGGATAAAACCCTGTGGCCTAGGTGCCGAAAGTTAGTCCAAATTTTGTCCTCGTACTCTCGCAAATCATCTCCGAACCCGGGTTTAGGTTTTCTGTATTGATCATGACTTTTCACTGCGTAGAGTCGAGCCTTCCATTCGATAACGCTGTGGTTTATGGGAGACCCCGGTTTGACGCGGCAAAGTCATTCCGACTTGCCACGCATAAAGAATGACTTTGCCGCCTCAACTGAAGTGCAGTCTTTCGCATGGAACGCTCCACTCGATGCTGTGAAAAGTCGTAACTACTGTACCGAAGTACAATTTTATAAATTCGTTTTTGTTATATTATTATAATTTCGACCTGTCAGTTGCCGATACATAATTTAGGGACTCATCTCAGGTTTGCGTAATAACTTGACCATTGCAGGCACTCTTCCAATGCCGCCTGAGTCGTCCTTAAAGCTCAGTGGGCACATAAAACTACCCCAATCCCACTCTGTAACAACCTAGGAACAATGCTTACCCCCTAGCTCAGCAGCTTTTTCAACAGTTTCCTCTCTGTGATATTTCAAAGCGTAATATTTTGGGCCAGTACGTGCTCAGTTTACTAGCTTGGACAAAGATAAAAGTGATGTTTCTCATAACACTTAGTAGATCCTTATTTTATGCATAAATCATCTTGTCTAATTCAGATTTGAATAGGCTATTTGTTTTTAAGGATTTTTGTAGCTATGTTATTTTTTATAAACTTATTGCATATTCTGGTACATTTTATAAAGCAAGTTAATCAAGCTTCACAACACTATTCCACAAAGAAAAACTTTTAATAGGCACTTAAAACATGGAACTTCTGATTACACACTAGAACAATCAGATAAACTGCATCTACGGCTGGACTTATTGGTGACATCTCAAATATATCCTTTTCTATCAAGCGTTGCTGGGAGTTTCTTAATTTCCTGCCACGATATCCCAGCTCCTAAGATTTGGACCGCGGAAATGCCAAAGAGGTAAAGACAAGGGATAACAAGAAAACGCCCGAGTTTCGTAGCGCCTTCTAAAGGAAGTCGGAAATGTTTATTTGTGAAGCATTTAATACAGAATAAAGCATTAGAAGTGTCCAGTGTGCTTTAAGATTTAACAGAAAAGGTCTAAGATAGGACAGTCTAGTTACCCATCACTTATTCACCTAAGGCGGCTTAAAGACCCGATGAAAATGCGTTACTTCGTTGTCCGCGTTTCGCGAATAATCGATTTTCAAATAGCGGAATTTTCCTGTCGGATGTGTGGTATCTGTTTGCGCTTGTACCTGTGTTGTATGCTTGAGGAAAAAGATTTACGGGAAAGAAGCTTTCACGGAGGTAGCTACCGTCCGCAAGATTAATACAGAGGGCACTGAAAAGCTGCTTTTCGATTGAGATTCAGATTTTCCGGTTCATACTAGAATTTTCCGTTGTGAGGACGGCCGTAGATATTTTGAACGTCATTCTAGAGCAAATACTAGTGAAAAAACAAAAAATCTGTTTACACAATCCAAATAGTGCAGTATATTCAGTTAAATGATACAAACATAAGTAGGCTTTTCAGTTAAACTTTAAATGACATCTTTAAGTTCTTCTTCAAACTTCATTACCAGGAATAATAAACTACTTCTCCTTCTTTCAGAACTGTTTACTTTTCACGTCGCTGGGTGGCATGTTCGTGTTGATGTCAACACTGATTATCGTCTTCACAGTTCAGCGAACAGAAGATTATTATTGGCTGTCAGAAGAATCCAAACACCAGTTTCTGGTGACGGCGGTAAGTGGCCACCACTTTATTGATTAATTTTGCTTTTAATCATCTTGGAGAGGAACTTGTATCTCCGATTTTGCGGTAAAAAGTTGCAGTGGTAAGAGACTAAGCTTTGGGGAGACTTTTTGCCTTAATCCTTTGGTGTACTGGCGATTGGTTGAGTGTAATTTGTGTAAAAGGTTAGCAATAAGTATTGGGGCATTTAATGTTCATTTGGGCTTTCGATCGTTGGGAGGAGAAGATTGAAGAAGGAGGGGGAGGAGCCTGTACTCTGGAGGAATTATGTCACTTAATTTGTTTGTGTTGATGATTGGCTGAATTGACTTTATGTAAGAAGACCAAAGGTTTCGATGGGATCCCAAAAATCTAATATTTGATCCAGACAATTGGGTCTTGTCTTCGCCAGGTCCAGTCTTCGCCCGGCTAATCATCAGAGAGAACCAAGTTCAGATATACCTCTATAAGCCATATCTATTTTGACGATACTGACCGAAACTTCCTGCTTTACTTCTGCCAAATTTCCGGTTTTGCCCGAATTCCGAGCTAACTACTAGCCCAGCAAAAAAAAAGAAAATTCAGAAACGAATCCAGCGGATCTCTTTATCCCTGCAAAGAACATATCATCAACTTTAAATAAAACTTTGACTTAAAAAAAAACTCCGGTCAAAACCGGATTCCGGACTAATTATATGTCTGGGTAAAAAATTATTGTCATGAACAGACTTAGCGTCTCTTCTTAAATCTCCCCTAAATCTGTCATCCAATCAACTTCAAGTAAAACTTTCGCTTTTAACAAACTTTCCGGTTTTGGCCGGATTCCTGGCGAACTTGTTGTCCGGTGAGAAAATGGTTCTCATCATCGTGTTCAGCATGTCTTCTTACCCGTAAATCGAACATTTAATCAACTTCAAATGAAACTTTTACTTTTAACCAACTTTCCGTTTTTTGCCGGATTCCGGACGAACTAATTGTCCGGCAAGAAAATGGTTTTCACCATCGTATTCAGCATGTCTCCTTACCCCTGAATCAAACATTTAATCAACTTCAAATGACACTTCTACTTTCACGAAACTTTCCGGTTTTTGCCGAATTCCGGACGAACTACTTGTCCGACAAGAAAATGCATCGTACTCAGCATGTCTTCTTACCCCGTAATCGACTATCACATTAGCTGTTTAAAAATATTTTGTTTGTCTCTTAATTTGAAACCCCTCCCCCACCCTCAAATATAGGGCTACATAGCCCATCTTCGAACTTGACCTGTACTTTGACCCAAAGGATCCTCGCACCAAGTTTCATCAAAATATCTCATTGTCTTCGAGAGTTATCGTGCTTACAGACGGACATTTTTGCGATGTCATAGGTATCCTTCCACTTACGTTTTGGGATCCCAAAAAGCAGTAAATGTATGGTTCGGAGGAGGGGACAGACTTGGTTCTCCATTTTTGGCTCTGAAAAACGGCAGTTGGAAGCAGAAAATCATCACTTCATCCGTTTGTGTTGATTATGATTGCATGCAATTTGTGTAGAACCTTAGCAATAAGTGTTGGATCATATAATAACTAATAACTAATTTTACTTTTGATCGTTTGGGACAAGATTGTGAAACCTGCGAAAAGCTGGGGCCAGAGATGGACGGATCCGATCATTAAAGGATTCGAATCCGATTCCGAATCCACCATTTCAAGTTGAGGAGATTCGAATCCGACCTTAACAGAAATCACATTATTTACATAGTATATAGTTTAAAAATCAGAGGTGATATAAAGCACTGATATATAAGGTAATTAGATATTGTGATACATTAATGAGGATGGTTGGTGGTAGAGAGGGAAAAGTTGGATTGCCTAAGCCGACTGTGTAAAAATTTGGAAACGGAAATAGAAGGATGTACACCAGAAATTTGCTTGGATTCGTAAGATTGAGAGTTTGGAATCCGAATCCGAATCCAGCCTGACAAGCAGAAGATCCGGATTCGAAATCCGGCCATAAGGACGAATCCTGGATTTGAATCCGGATTCGGATTCGCCCATCTCTGCCTGGAGAGGCTTAAACTTCGATGGAGTGTTTCAGCTATACCCAATCTCTTTGTGTTGATAGTTGAACGAACGAATTTGCGTAGAAAGCACTGGTCATAAAACAATAAATGATAGTTTATTATGGCACTTGCCATCCGGCCAAGTGCCATATACCGATCACATTTCCGTCGGTCGGTCGGTTAATCCGGTGTTTGCGAGTTAGCGTACTTCCAGATATGCTAGGACGATGAAACTTGGCAGGCATATCAGGGACCCGACCAAACTAACTTGGAAATAGTCACTTGCCCCATCCGACCACCGTGGGGGGAGGGGGCGGAATCCGGAAAATAGGGACATGCATAACTTTCGAGCGGGTGATCGGATCTTAATGAAACTTGATATCTGGAAAGATCTCATGTCTCAGATGTCTCATTTCAAGTCCGGACCGGATCCGACGAATCTGGGGGGGGGGGAGTCGGAGGGGAGAGGCGGAAATCGTGTGAAACTCTCAGAGTGGAGCGATTGGGATGAAACTTGGTACGAAGAACAAGCACACGCTCTAGATACATCACTGACAGGACTGGACCGGATTCGGACACTGTTGGGGGAGTTGGAGGGAGGTTTCGGAATTCCGGCGATCGGTAGTTAATGTACTTCCAGGTGGGCTAGGATGATAAAACTTGGTAGGAATCTAAAGGGACCCGACCAGATTAACTTGGAAACAGTCACTTGCCTGATCTGACTATCGTGGGGGGAGGGGGAGACGGCGGAATCCGGAAATTAGTAGCATGCATAATTTTTGAATGGGTTATCGGATCTTAATGAAACTTGATATCTTGAACTACCTCATGTCTCAGCATGTCCCATTTCAAGTCCAGACCGGATCCAGTGAATTGGGGGGAGGGGAGAGAGAAGAACCGGACATCTTGTGACACGCATAGAGCGGAGCGATCAGGATAAAACTTGGCGGGAAGTACAGGCACAAGTCCTAGGTGCATCAGTGACAGAATTGGACCGGATTCGGATACCGAAGGGGGGGGGGCTGTATGGAATGTCCAGAATTCCGGTGATCGTGAGTTAAGGTACTTCCAGATGTGCTAGGACGATAAAACTAAGCTGGAGCATTAGAAACTTGACATTATTGGGTTAGACATCGTCATTCTCCGATCCGACCATCCCTTAAAGAACTCATCTTAGCCGCAAAGTACAAAAATACTTTCAAGCAAAATTTACTTTTTCACGATCGCCATGAGCACATGATCCTTTTTGCCTCAAGGATTTTGCTTAGAAATTAATTTTCAGCACCCTTAAAGCGCGCATCTCAAACGAAAGAATTCGACCATCACGTCCATCCTCTGACCCAGCCTAGCAAGTTTGGCGCATCTTAACGGGAAAAGGAAAAAAAATACTTTTGACCATCACTTCCATCTGACCCAGTCTTGCAAGTGCCATATGAGCTTCCAGCTCTTGTTTAATGAAGAAGTGTTAGTAGACTGGGCCGGCTGGAAATTGAATGCTCGAGTCGAGGTTCTGCTTACTCCCAGAAACGATAAACACCACGTGGCAAGGTGAAGAGCGGTGGCATTATAGATAAAAAAGCGAATTTTGCAGGTCGAAATTTAATCGAATATTCGCAAAATTGAAATATTCGGAGACCTCTTGAAAATTTCGGAAAATTGAATATTTGCTAAGTTTAAAAATAAAGAACAATTGGAAAATATGGCAAATTTTCTCAAGACAAATGTAATTTTCATAGGAATTTTCGGGTGGTTTGCGCCTTCGACACTACGCAATCACGTCCAAACACGGCATGGCAGATCATGCGATCTTGCCCAAACAAGCTTTTGGGACCCAAAACCCATTATTTAATGAATAAATGTTAGTAGACTGGGCCGGCTGGAAATTGAATGCTTGATTCGAGGTTCTGCTTACTCCCAGAAACGATAAACACCACGTGGCGCGTGTCATGGTGAAGAGCGGTGGCATTATAGATAAAAAAGCGAATTTTGCAGGTCGAAATTTAATCGAATATTCGCAAAATTGAAATATTCGGAGACCTCTTGAAAATTTCGAAAAATTGAAATATTTGCTAAGTTTAAAAATAAAGAACAATTGGTAAATATGGCGAATTTTCTCAAGAAAAATCTAATTTTCACAGGAATTTTTGGGTGATTTGCGCCTTCGACACTACGCAATCACGTCCAAACACGGCATGCAGATCATGCGATCTTGCCCAAACAAGCTTTTGGGACCCAAAACCCATTATTTAATGAATAAGTGTTAGTAGACTGGGCCGGCTGGAAATTGAATGCTTGATTCGAGGTTCTGCTTACTCCTCAGTGTGGACTTCCTCAGGTGGAAATTTAATCGAATATTCGCACAATTGAAATATTCGGAGACCTCTTGAAAATTTCGAAAAATTGAATATTTGCTAAGTTTAAAGATAAAGAACAATTGGTAAATATGGCGAATTTTCTCAAGAAAAATTTAATTTTCACAGGAATTTTCGGGTGATTTGCGCCTTCGACACTACGCAATCACGTCCAAACACGGCATGCAGATCATGCGATCTTGCCCAAACAAGCTTTTGGGACCCAAAACCCATTATTTAATGAATAAGTGTTAGTAGACTGGGCCGGCTGGAAATTGAATGCTTGATTCGAGGTTCTGCTTATTCCTCAGTGTGGACTTCCTCAGGTGGAAATTTAATCGAATATTCGCACAATTGAAATATTCGGAGACCTCTTGAAAATTTCGAAAAATTGAATATTTGCTAAGTTTAAAGATAAAGAACAATTGGTAAATATGGCGAATTTTCTCAAGAAAAATTTAATTTTCACAGGAATTTTCGGGTGATTTGCGCCTTCGACACTACGCAATCACGTCCAGACACGGCATGCAGATCATGCGATCTTGCCCAAACAAGCTTTTGGGACCCAAAACCCATTATTTAATGAATAGGTGTTAGTAGACTGGGCCGGCTGGAAATTGAATGCTTGATTCGAGGTTCTGCTTACTCCTCAGTGTGGACTTCCTCAGGTGGAAATTTAATCGAATATTCGCACAATTGAAATATTCGGAGACTTCTTGAAAATTTCGAAAAATTGAAGTATTTGCTAAGTTTAAAAATAAAGAACAATTGGTAAATATGGCGAATTTTCTCAAGAAAAAATTAATTTTCACAGGAATTTTCGGGTGATTTGCGCCTTCGACACTACGCAATCACGTCCAAACACGGCATGCATGCGATCTTGCCCAAACGAGCTTTTGGGACCCAGAACGTTAGTGATGGGACTAAGCCTATTATGGCTTCGTAATACGAAGGATATAGGCGAGGATATAGGGGTAAAGTGACATGCTGAAGCCACATCTGAACTTCGTTTTCTGGCCAACAAATATTCAGCCTGGATCCGGCCATAATGGTAAATTCGATAAAAGTAAAGTTTTTTTTTCACGGGCGATTGGGGCTGAGAGAGAAATCGGTATATTTAAAAAAACTATCATAGCATAACAAAATACAGTGTCTTACAAATTATAAAAATAACAGTGCCAGCCATTCGCCATCTGCCTTATGAAAACCGGCTTCAAAAACTACGATTACCCAGTTTATCTTACAGATTTCTTCCAGGTGATTTAATCGAAACTTTTAAAATTTGCCATAGTTATTATGATAACATTAGGCCTGATGATGTCTTCAACTTCAACCATAACGGTCTCAGAGGACACAACTTGAAACTGAGTGGTAAGAAGTTCCGAAAAGACATCGGAAAATGGAGCTTTACAAACCGAATAGTAGAATGTTGGAATAATCTCCCAGAAAGTGTTGTAAATGCCGAAAATATCAACCAATTCAAAGCAGGTGTCGACTACCGCCTGGCTGAAATTCAATTTAGTGTGTAAAGTGTCCCGAGAAATTTATAGAGGCGAAAGCCTTATTATTGCAATTATATTATTATATTATATTATTATTATTATATTAAATATATAAATAACAAAGACACACTACGCTTCAGCACTGAACACCGAAGTAAAAAAAAAGGTACAAACGAGTTCCCGTAACGATTAGTGTGTACTTTCGGGAGTAGAAGTTTATTTTGCAATCGAGTTCGATTATTGGGAGGGGCTGTTTCCGGTACCAGTGACCGGTGGCTTGTATTGGCTAGGATAGATTTGCCAAACTGCAAAATCAGTTTTTCAAGCGGGACTTTAAGCGGTGATAAATTTAGTTTCTCAAGGGCTTGATCGTAGGGTATGTCGCGGTTTCGGAATATGATCCATGTTGCTCTTTTCTGGACGGACTCTATGTCATGTAATAGGTACGCTGTGCAGATTTCAGATGTAATTGCTAGATATTGAATCTGTATGGCTACATGTTGAATCCGCTTTTGAACCTAATCTCCTTGCCGCAAAATAGTTCGCCCGGACTCCGCCCGAAACTGGAAATACTTTAAAAGCAAAAATGTAAGGTTGGTTAAAGATTTGATGTCGGAGTAAAGATAGGTGCTGAATCTTTCTGAAGTTTACTTTCTTACTAGACACGTAATTCGCTCGGAATCCGGCAAAAAAGTCGTTTTGAGCTTTGGTTTGGGGTGTGAGACTGTGGGAAGGAGGGGCTTAAAAATCAGTACGCAAATAGTTCTCCAGTAAACCTCGGTTAGAGCCGCGTTCACAAGCATTCCTAGCCAAGCACAGATGCCTAGGCACGTCCCCAAGCTTAGCCAGAAACCTGTGCCTAGGCGTGGGTGTGACCGGTGCCTAGGCATCCGTGCTTGGCTAGGCATGCATGTGAACGGGGCTTAAGATTGTTGTACTAGAAAAGAAGGGGGAAGTCTGGAAATTTTATTTCATTTTCGTCTCAGATGAACTGTCTGGTCGATATCTGGTCAAAGCCAGAAGTTTACGAATGATGGTAATTATTTGATATTCTTTTACGTGAAAAGTTTTACCACTTCACCCAGGATGGTCAGACCGGGGAAGTGATTAATGTTAACTTTGGTCGGGTCCTTGATATGCCTGCCAACTTTCATCGTCCTAGCAAATCTGGAAGTAGGCCTATATACCGTAACTCGCGATCACCGGACTGACCGACCGACAAAAAAGTGATCGGTATATGGCACTTGACCGGAAGGCAAATGTCATAAGACCTCAAAACTAACCAAGAAAAGAAAAGAACAATACAAAATTGCTGTATTTTGTTGTTTTTATTAGTATACCAACCAAATGTATTTGCTTGTGTCGCACTTCCCTGTCAAGGTTTGTTTGAAGGTCTCACTGTCAAAGGGTCTTGATTTTAACTGACAACTTCAATTGTATCGAACTAGACCTTGGGGACGTTTTTGCATGGATGCCGTCGATCTTTTTGTTATTGTCGGGTGTATGGATGAACAGGTGAACGGGCCATCCAGCTCGATGGACGCCTCCCATTCAACACCGATCCGAGGGCAGCGTTTACCTGAACGGGGACATTGTGTGGACCTTCCCAATCATATGCTCCCATCCAGCTGAATGGGCATTTTCGCGTGGACGGAACCCATGTTCCTCAGACGTTCAGCTTCACAGCCATCCATGCGGAAATGTCCCCTTTGAAGACGCTAGAATAGCCTACTTCCGAACTCCTTTAATAGCTTGTTCAGACGGGACTGAAATAAGCGCGTAAACAGCGGCTGATCTGTTCAGACGACAGATCACTGTTTGGGGTTGACGGGAGAATTAAAAAGAAAAACCTAATTCCGAAAATTCTTTTTGTTTGTAACAAAATATATAAAATTAACACAAACATCTTCTGAGTTTGTCAAAGTCAAATGTAGTTGATTTGTAGTCTTTAGAGTAGATAAAAGCCACAAATCGAATATTGACAGATTTTAGGCGAATCGGTAAATTTCAAGTTAAAAAGCAAATAAATTAATTTACATATTTTTGTTTTTAAAACTGAACATCAAATATAACTAATAGTAAATATAAATAATACAAGAAGACAATGCAATCATTTAGTGTTGTTCAGTCACTTTTCAGTGAAGGTTGAATGGGAAAATTATTCAAATTGTTTTATCTAAGAAAAACAGTGAAAAAGTATCAGACATAAACAGAACATACGCTATTGAAATTAGAAAATTATTCTACCTTTTTTTTGAAATCATCCTTGTATGCTCAATGTAAAAATCATGTTATGTTCACATTGCTCTGACAGAATTTGAACTGGATTGACCTAAACCTCGCCAAGCTTGACTAATTCCCCTAATTACAGTCTGTTTACTGTCCCTAGAGTCATAAAAGGTCACATTCCAAAGGATTTAGCTTATCCCGACCGGTGACCGCGACGAAAATAAGCGCCTATTTGGAAAATCAGCGGCTGATTTTTGGAATTTTTTCAACCGCTATTTACGCGCGTAAATCAGCCGCTGATCGAGAATCGGCCGCTGTTTCAGCCCCGTGTGAACAAGCTATAAAGGCCGCTTCGCATTGTTTCCTATTTGCGTACCAATGTTTTAAAATAGTTGAATACTAGGCTCTGCTTTCAAAAAGTTACCCTTGGCTTTGGCTGTTAGCAAGGCTTGTTCCGTGCCCGTTGACTTTTAGCAGCAAACTTCTCGGAAAAACCGTAATTATTCACGAGCAAACTTCTCGGAAACCGTAAAGTGCATGATACGATAGCTAGTCAGTGAGGTGTAGTTAGTGGGGTTGGAATATTCCGTCTGGCATTCGGGTCTCGGAATGGATGGAGCGATTATTGAAGTAGGTTATTAGTATCATGGGTAAGACAAGACAGGTCCTTTGAAGGTCCCGTCGTACCTATAATGCCAATGCAACCACTTCCGCAACTTCCTTCATTGGGTAATTCCTAAACCCCAGAGATCCAACTTTAAAGCACAGTGGACACTTCTAATGCTTTACTTTGTATTAAATGCTTCACAAATAAACATTTCCGACTTCATTTAGAAGGCGCTATGAAAATCGGCCGTTTTCTTGCTACCCCTTGTCTTTACCTCTCTGGCATTTCGGCGATCCAGATCTTAGGAGCTGGGATATCGTGGCAGGATATTCAAAAACTCCCAGCAATGCTTGATAGGAAAGGATATATTTGAGATGTCACCAAAGTCAAGCCGCAGATGCAGTTTACCTGATTATTCTAGCGTTTCCATGGCTTAAAGTGCCTATTAAAAGTTTTTCTTTGTGGAATAGTGTTGTGAAGCTTGATTAGATTGCTTTATAAAATGTACCAGAATATGCAATAAGCTTATAAAATATAACATAGCTACAAAAATCATTCAAAAACAAATAACCTATTCAAATCTGAATTATACGAGCTGATTTATGCATAAAATAAAGATCTACTAAGTATTATAAGAAACATCACTTTTATCTTTGTCCAAGCTAGTAAATTGAGCATGTACTGGCCCAAAAAATTACGCTTTGAAATATCACAGAGAGGAAACTGTTGAAAAAGCTGCTGATCTAGGGGGTAAGCATTGTTCCTAGGTTGTTACAGAGTGGGATTGGGGTAGTTTGATGTGCCCATTGAACTTTAACATTTTACACTCTGAAGCCACTAATGACACCTCATTAATCTTTGCTCGAGCAACGATTCACTAGTTTCCATTAGCTCTCAACGAGTTCTCGCGTACCATGGTATTGATGCGTAAAACCGGTTTTCTGAATTTTGCCGAGGTTAGCTAGAAGGCAATGGGTCTAGGAAAAGGCTTAAAACAGCAAAAGTCGTGGATAATTTTCAAACGCAGAACAGTAATCAGATAGTTTTGAATATTGGAACTTAAACAGTAGATAGTGCGAGGCGTGCTTTAAACAGCTTACGTTGTCTTTTTTCGTTAATTCCAGCTTTCTTTTTTCAGATTCTCGGACTAATGTCCGCCTTAACGTCTTTCGTCATCGCTGTATCCAACTGTTCCTGCCAAATGCGGAAACGAACAAGGCCAATCCCTGGTCCGGAACCCATGCCAATCGCAGATGGCGTTGTGCCAAATTCCATCCAGGAAGCCCCTATAGAGCTTCTAAGCCCTACTGACTTCCCCACCGTTGTACAGAATAGAAATCCATATAGGCCGACAACTCAGCCTATAGTTCGGCACTCTGTGTCTTGGAGTGATGGGCAACCTGCCTACTATGGACGAGCTATGCCTATGCAGCGATAGTAAGAGGGAGGACTATGGACATTTTCAAACCGTCCTGCAATGATGAAACTGGAGGATTTTTCAATAGTGATGAATACTGACCGATAGTACGATCATTTGTGGTTAGAAAAAGGGAAGTTTTTCATGGATGGACTTCGAATAGTTGCATATGATATCACTCACGTTTTTAGCAGAGTCACATCAGTTGATTGTTTTTGACCGACGTGGACGATCCAAACCGTCAGTCTCAAAATTAACCGTTTGTTTGAGAGGGTCGAGAAAAATCAACGCAAACAGCACCAGTTTAAAACACTAAGAACAGCAGACACTGCAACAATAATTGTGTGATGAAGCCACAACATCGTTTGTTTAAGGGGATGAGAAGTGTTTGCTGAAAATCAGTGCTAAGATGCAAGGTGGAACGACACTAACTGGATTACTTTTGACGCTGGACTGTGAAAAGCAAACACAAACAAAACAATCGTTGGAGGAAGCCTGCACCGATCCAGTGTACTCAACAAATACTGATGGGCCGATATCAGAACGGCGTCGAATGTAACGCTTGGTTCAGTGCTTTCAACTATGTGCTTGTATCAACAAACAACAACAGGTCTTGTGAGAGGATGCCTACCTCGTTTCAGTGACTTCCAGTCGATAGTCCTGGATAGAGATCAGAAAGGTGCCAAAGTTGAACGCTCGTTTCGGAGCTTGCAAAAGATAATACAACAACATTAACTTTGAGAGGAGCTTATATGTATTCGGTGGAGATTCTAAAAGATATGGTAGATCACAGAGTAGCAAACTTCTACTCGTATCAGAAGATTTATAGGAGTTACAACAGAAAGCTCTAACACATGAATAACTCCGTGATATTAACTTTCATATCTACTCCACGTGGACTACCGATATACTTGCGGCAAGGAAAGACGAAGGGTGAAACAGTGTTGCCATATACTCATGGAAGTGTGCACTCTTAAGGAAACAAAGTGCTGGTACAGGAAGGAGCTCAGAGGTGTCCGGTTTCACAATTCCCTACCAAGTTACATTTAGAGCGTGTTCCACCCTTCTAACAATAGTTACTATTAGTTACTATTTCCGTTCCACCCTCACGAAAAGTTACTACGCTGACCGTTTGCCTTGACGGCAAAAAAAAAAGAATTTGTGACGTCATGCGTAGTAACTACGGTAAGAAGGATGGAACACGCTCTTGAAGGATAGGCCGTTAGGGCTTTAATGACAGCTGCCGCCTGCAATATACTCGGGAGGGACGGTTTAGCGAGGAAGAATGGTCTCCAAGTAATTGTGTTTAAAGGGTAACTGGCCAGTGCTTTGTGCAATCCTCGCGAAAATACAGAGTGGGTAAACAGTGTTGCCACCTGCAATACACTCAAGGAAAGGAATAGTTTTAAGAGAAGGAAATACTGCTGCTACAGTGTGCGTGTTCCACCCTTCGAACAATAGTAATTACTAATTACTATTTACGTCCCAACCTCGTTAAAGTTACTACGCTGACCGTTCGAACCTTCTCGAAATAGTAACTAATACTAACTATTTGCTTACCATGCTCGGGAGCGTAGTAAGTGTTTTAACTGCGCATCTCTGTAACGGGATTCGTCGGATTCGCCCTGGAAAATAGAAAATCAGCCTTGACGGCAAAAAGCCTGAATTCGTGACGTCACGCGTAGTAACTAGGGTAAGTAGGGTGGAACACGCTCAGAAACGTCAGAATCAGATCTCCCCTACGCTTATACCAAGTTGGTTTAAGGATGGCTCAATACTGCTGTGTCGCCACCTTACACTGGGAGATGAGGAAACGGTGTCGGAACCTATACTATACTCAAGAAAAAGTCTAGTTTTATGAGAAAGAAACACTGCTTATAAATAGGGCCCATTCAGCAACATTGTAGTCGCATCTCCTTTGAAGGCTTAAGCCGCTTTCGCATTGACGCGTTGAGCCTTTCAGACTAAAGCATTGTCCAAATAGGGATAATAAGGTGTATTACGGCGTATAAGACTTGTTACAGATTCCTCTTTTCCTCGGATCGCGCTGTAATAAGATGAATAAGGAGAATAGATCAACCTTCTATTCTGGCTTATGCAGGGCCAATCAGATCGCTTGGTTGGTTCCACCAGCGGGCCGAGAAAAGAGCACCGTCGTCAGGGTTGCCACGGGAAGCACTAAAGTTCTACTTTGTTGGAAGCTGAAGAAACAACTTTTCTAAAAAAATAACACGTTTTGTTCTGTTGCGACTGCTTACTGCTTACTACTAGTTCGAGGACAAGGGCTGTCCGTCCGTAGATTTAATTGCTTTTTACGGGGCGTCAAATGTACTCGTGTACTTCAAGTAACACTAAGAACACTTTTCTGATCTTTAGAAACTTGAAAAACTGTATGACCATGGCCACACTGCGCGCTGCATTGATAAGAACCTCTCGGGTTCGTAATTGAACGGGCGTGTGTATTAAGACGTAAACATCGCGTATAGCGTTATTCGGCTTCTTACATCTTTTAGGACAATGCTTAAGCTAAGCAAGCTCTGCGTCGTGCTTGCGCCGACGCAATGCAGATCTTACGCAGACAAATAAAACGCAACGCAAAGCGGCTTTATGCTAAGTTGTGTTTGAAGTAGTTGCCAGATACCACTAGCGTGTAGACTACTCTGGAGGTAAAGAACTCAGCTACTGTAGTAGACCAATAGGAAGTGATCCAGGCTTCGCTACATAGCTCAGAAAAAGTCTCCTATTCTCGACGAAAATAACTTTCTCGGTCGTGACTTCTGATAACTAATGGAATTTGAAAAGGAATCAGCGAGCTTTGGACAGTCAGAAGTTTGATAACGGATAACACGTTTGCTTAGCCTTTGTTAAACCTTATGCGAACAGTTAATACTTAAAAGGGTCAAAACAGATATTTTTCCGTAATGTTCAACATAAGTATTTGCAAACATATGTTATTTTCTGTATCAAAACCTCTTGACAGAGCAGGCACCTTGTACTGTCGGAAGTTTGGTAATAGATAACACATAAAAAGTCATCTACATTATACGAAATCAGATATTTTAAGGAAGAAACTTTAATTGTTTTCCACAAGTTCAACTTGGCAACAAGGCCCTTGCCAAGAATAGCCGAAATATAGCTCGAATAAAATGTAGTTAACTTATCCGATTTACGCCGTCAAATAGGATTTGCAGTCAGCTTGACTGGAGGAATATCTAGATAACACATGTTTGGAAATATTTGTGGTAAACATTTTGAGAATATCTGTTTTGACCCTTTTAAGTGTTATGTAAACTTTGCACACACAAAATGTTTAAAACAGATATACTCTATTACCGAAACGGATACCTCAACTACGTTTTATCCCTGAAGAGGACCCTTGCCAAGAAGGGCCAAAATATAGCTCTTATAAAATGTAGCTGACGTATCCGTTTTCTATTGTCAAACATGATTCGCAGTCGGCTTAGGCTGAAGAATATCTATTAGTGTTTACACAAGGATGCGCAAAGACCTGTTATCTGTTAGCAAACTTCTGACGGTGTGCCAAGACAAATTACGGTTTTGAGTTATCATTAGTACAGCTGCATTATATTCGTTTATTCAACCAGACTTACCATGGACTTGCGTATTTCAAAGTGCTTGTCGCGCTCAAACCTACGGTTGCGTTCCGCAAACTTAACAATCGTTAACTTTACTTCGGGGCAGAGCTAGCTGCACCTTTAACGATCGTTAACTTTTCCCAGTTCTACAATTGTTAACTATTTTGTAACGGTGCTCACCGACCATCGTTACAAAATAGTTGAAGTTCAATGGGCACATCAAACTACCCCAATCCCACTCCGTAACAACCTAGGGACAATGCTTACCCCCTAGATCAGCAGCTTTTTCAACAGTTTCCTCTCTATGATATTTCAAAGCGTAATTTTTTGGGCCAGTACATGCTCAATTTACTAGCTTGAACAAAGATAAAAGTGATGTTTCTTATAATACTTAGTAGGTCTTCATCTTATGCATGAATCAGCTAGTATAATTCAGATTTGAATAGGTTATTTGTTTTTGAATGATTTTTGTAGCTATGTAAGCTTCACAACATTATTCCACAAAGAAAAACTTTTAACAGGCACTTTAAGCCATGGAATTTCTGATGAAACACTAGAACAATCAGGTAAACTGGATCTGGGGCTTGACTTTGGTGACATCTCAAATACATCCTTTTCTATCAAGCATTGCTAGGAGTTTTTGAATTTCCTGCCACGGTATCCCAGCTCATAAGATTTGGATCGCCGAAATGCCAGAGAGTTAAGGACAAGAGATGACAAGAAAACGGCCGATTTTCGTAGCGCCTTCTAAAGGAAGTCGGAAATCTTTATTTGTGAAGCATTTAATACAAAGTAAAGCATTAGAAGTGTCCATTGTGCTTTACCAATCGTTAAGCTCTTTGACGAATTGTAGGTGGGCGGAGCTTAAATTTCGAAATCAGAAACGTGGAATGCAAAAAGTTAACAACTGTTAACGGTCGTCAAGTTCCGGAATGCAACCTATATTCACATTTATGTTCAACTCCACGGCTCAACACTTATTATGATCTCTTTCAGTACCTAATCACCTGCTAGGAAGTTGGATCTCAAGAGTTTTTATTTCTTCATTCACATATGTTATATTATTGATCGTACGATGCTTTTTATTTATGGTAGGCTACAGTGCTTAAATTTGCACGCACATCTACATGTCCTGTTAAATTTCTTGCATCCCCTTTGGCCCATACGTCAATTAAAACTTTTCTATAAAGATACTAAGTCACTAAATAAGTTGATTACACACTAATACAAAAGTATTGTACAAACTTGACTATAAGAAGTCTGGATACTGACTTTACATTGAAACACGAACACTAACTTTAATTCTGTATATTATTCACATTCTCTAAACTAATAAATATTCTCACTAGCCCAATCTTAAAGCCCTGTTTTATTATGTACAAGAAGCTGGATTCCTGTGTCCCCAAAGTTCCAGATACTAGAACACCGATACTAGACACAACCACTGACAGTTCCAGATACTAGAACCTTGTACCATTTCAGCGCTCCAAGCGGATTAGTCTCTGTCCCGTTTCTGCCTCATTATCAGCATCCACCACAGAGATCAGCGTTATCAAGTGTGACGCTTTTTGTGCTGTTTTGACACTTTTTGCCTCTGGGTGACATAATGACACTTTTTCTCTGAAAGTGGCACCAATTATTACAAAATTGTGATCGAACAATTAGAATTATTTTGAAAACTGTTCCTAAAAATTCAGAATAATTACCAATTATTCAGGATGCGCAAAAAAAGAACCAAGGTTTTAAAAAGCAACTTTTT
This sequence comes from Branchinecta lynchi, assembly GCA_023053575.1. Taxonomy (NCBI): domain Eukaryota; kingdom Metazoa; phylum Arthropoda; class Branchiopoda; order Anostraca; family Branchinectidae; genus Branchinecta; species Branchinecta lynchi. Next base: position 3,535,773 of record JAKZAP010000017.1, read on the forward strand.
GTCAGGAATTTTGACACTTACTTGGGGAGCTGTTGGCAACCCTGATAGAGATAGTATAATAAATACCTTAGTTCTAACAGAAAAGCGAAGCTTTAACTTTTTAGATTGATTGAAATTGAAGAGTGAAAGTGCAAAACTGCACTTTTTTCAGCCTAAGGGCAGAGTTAGAGCAGAGTCCTAAGAGCAGAGTTCTCCTAGTTATACCCTTTAGGGCCTTAGCTAACGTTGATGATGGTGATGATCATTTTGGGAATCAAGCCTCACGGTGACTGGAATTCGGAGATTCTGCTTGGATTTGCTGAAATCTATATCCTTTACGGATACCCCCCCCCCCTGTCAGATATATCTCCGTTTTCCTGCAAGCACTGTAAGCTAATGTGTAGATACTGCATACTTATATAGCTGTGTACTTGGTAGGCCACTACAGCCTAGAATGTTTATACCATTTGAATTGTATCTAGTCTTGCGTGTGAATTTTAGTGTTGCTCAAATATCCTAGTCTATTCTTTCACTGTTAGTTTTTTGAGGAGTTTAGGTGTACGTAGTGCAGTGGTTCACACCTCGTTTTTTTTATAGTTTGATAGTTACCAATAGAGGTTAGAAACTCGGTAGCTTCCGAACTTTTAATTTAATTTAATTTCAAATAAATGCGGCACAACATTGCATGCTCGAGCAAATTAATTGGCACTTGTCATTAAACTGTAACTAAAACATATATACAATTGTCATAGAATATACAGTAATTCCGGTAAGGCTGTTATGATATAAGGTAAACTGAGTCACAAAACTATTACGGTACCTTTCAGTTTTACAAGCGACAGGTGTGAGTTTTGGTACGCTTCTCTTGGAGATCCGATTCTTTTCGGTTTAAAGGGTGGAGGAAGGATGTTTCGGTGGGAAGGTTTGGGATAAAAAATTTGTTCCGAAACGTTGACACAGCTGTTCTCTACGTACCTTGGTTAACCTTAGGACTTAAATGTCTTAAAGCACACCTCACACTATTTATTGTTTCTGTTCTAGTATTCAAAATTATCTGAATATTGTAAAACTAAATTCTGTTTTTAACAAATTGTCCATGGGTTTCGCTAATTCAGGCTTTTTCCCAGACCCATTGACTTTTAAGCAAAAATTCAGTAAACTGGTACGCGTCAATAGCATGGCACTGGAAGACCCGTCGGGAGCATAATGCGCATAGAAACTATTGAAACGTGGCAAGTGCAAAGATTAGTGAGTTGTCGATAGCAGGTTCGATATGTAACATATGAAATTTGTATATCCGGTTTAAGAATTAATTAGTTCATTATTGAATTAGGTTGCATTGTCATTATAGGTACGATGGGTCATTCCAAGCACTCGTGTAATCATTTTTGAAATTTTTACGGAGGGCATTACACACCGAGCCCCAAAGGTCGTTATGACGACTTAAACAGCTCATGCAGTTCTCCGTTACTGACTGACCACGTTACGACGGTGTTTCGAATTTTGCCGCGGCACTCGTGTCAAGTGAACCTGAACCGTGCTCTTTTCGGATCTGTAAAAAGCCGTAACTACTATCGATTCAAATTTATTTAAATAATTATTCTTTATTTTATTTTACTTGTGAGATTCGAGTGAGTACATACGCACACTGTCAGGTATTTACGCACTTTAGGATTCTTTGAAATATGAATCACCGATCCGGCACTAAAAAATTGACGATGCATTGGAAACCGATCGACGAGCTAAAGTAGCTTAGGCGTACCTGTTTGATTTTTTAAGTTCTCGATTGTTTATAACTATTATTTGTATTCTAAGAAATCAGCATGCGACCCCTGAAAATTTAAAGAGTGCAATTAGTCGCGACATTTGTGTTTTGCTTGAATCTGAATATCCAGACTCGTTTAGTAAATTATAGTTTTGAAAGTGTGGATTTGATGTTGATAAAAGGAACCACTGCGCTGCATTTAGGAAATATATAGTCGGATTCAGTTGTGTAAAAAAGGCGAAAGTTACTTTAACCGTCCAAAAGTATTTATATTCGGTAGAATGTCTCAGTTTAAACGAAAATGCTCCACTCTTGCATGCCGTCCCAGTAATTTTTTATTCTATTGGGTCATTGTTTTGGTCTTTTCTGGAATCCTTTTTTCTATCTTTTTTACTGTGTGGGTTACTGATCACAAGATAAATTAGTTATTCCCGGGATGAGAGGAATGAAGCATTAGGAGCGAGCTTGATTTAGAAAACATCTCTGAATTTTCTATTCGAAACAAATTGACACATTTATTTCCAAGGTTTTATCAGCACATCTTAACATGTCGATAAGGGGCTACTAACAGTGGGGGGGGGTACCGGGGTTTTCCGCCTTAGTTGTCTGGTACCAGATCGCCAGGGTCTTACCTTAACTGGAACCCCTAAATTTCTCGCCTCAGGTCTTGAATTTTCCTAGTTATTCTGGAATTTTAGCTATTTTTCCCTTCATGACTTTGTGGTGATTTTCCTTAAATTTATTTAATCTGTAGTTTCCAGCTTTTTCCATCTGTTTTCTCAACATGCAATTTTTACTACTTACTTTAATTTTGTCCATTTGAAAATTAAGCGAGGGAGGGCACGGGCTAAGAAGAGGTGCCATTTCAGTAAATCTCTGGGGGTTGTTAAAGATTGTATTTCCCTCAAAAATCTAGAAGGCCCCCCTCCCCACCAAATGGTGCCCCTAATGCTACATACTTTTGCATCCCTCTCGGGTAGTGGTTCTTCTATGCGTTGTATTTAATTATGCTATTGCGGAAGAGTCGTACAAAGTTTTGATCTGATACTAAGTCATTTGTTTGTGTCAAAGGTTTGGGTTGTGTGGTGTGTTGTAACAATAGTGCTGTCATAATTGTGCCAAACTCCAACGAGGTTTAAAAGTCTGCAGAAATCAGTTTGTGTTTTCTTGCACATAAAGGGTTTATGTTTCAAAAAGAGAAATTTTCTTTGTATTTTATCTCACCCTTAGTTTGTACGCGTGTTGTAAAAGTTTGTAGGTAAAATAAACCTGTCTGATTTTTTAGTATTTAAGATTTCAACGTTCATATTCAGTGGTGTGTTGTTCTTAGTAATAGCAAGATCAAATGAGCCAATAGAACCTCCATGTTAGGTTTATGTCCATTAGTTGGCTAAGAGCGGCTGCAAAACCATTCCAGTTTATACATAACACGACGATGAACACAAAACGTTGAGTCGCGAATACAACATATTTACAAACGACCCCGGGCCAACAAACCGGAATGAATTGCACTGACTAGTCAATCGGCAATAATGAGTCACGACAGCGAGGGTTAGGGCTTTCTATATACAAACCGCAAGAAAGACAAAAGTTGTGCCGGTCACAAGTTCAAGTTCGTTTTATTGACAAACTTATACATACACAACTAAACACTCCGTCTGTAGTCCAGTGCACTGACTATGGACACTCCGACAAAACTGAGCATAGCTAGAGGTACTTGCTGAGCTTCGAGTCGATGCCCCCATCAGATCCAAAACCATAGAAAGCGTGCATGACCCGCTCTGCGGCGCGTCACATCTGACGTCATAGTAGACAACCAATCGGCTGTTACCCTGGAAATTTCTTTTCCGCGGCTCTACTGCGATATAGCTGTTTATAGAGGTAACGAATTGTGATGTTTCGCGTAGGTCCTACCCTCCCCTCGTTTGCGTCGTGCACGGTATCGGGAGTCCGTTCGAATCAGCGCGGTCATAATACAGAGATAGGGAGACGGAGGGTCTTGTGCTTTTTCTTCTTGGCAATCCTGCGAACCCATGACCGGGTTTTCTACACCATCGTCAAGTTGAGCGAATCTCAACTTTTCCGTGTGGAAGTGATGATGGTTTTGGAAACCGGCCAGGAATACTCTTGATGATCTCTCCTTGCCGATGCAAAATCTCCCGTCTCTCGGGGTATCTAGCGGAAGAAAGGCAGAAGTGGTGTCACAGCTGCTCGCAAAGATCGCAGTGATTAATTGACACAGGATTTGAGTCGTTGAGTTTGAGTCGTACGGACACGCTTAATCCTTCTTCCTGAGAATCGCTGGCGTGTTTTGGACTTGATCATATAGAGTATTCAAGTTTGAGACCCAACGGCCTGATGTTATGTACAAGATTGAGGCACAAATGATAATGGGCCCTTGTACTCATGAAAATGTATCTTCTCGGAACAAAATTTCACTTTACGGTTAGATGCGCACTTCAGAGACGCTAGAAATTCATTTGTCAGCAAAACCATTGAGGCAAAAATATTCATGGGACCTAGAAGATCATAAGAATCTATCGTTTGCGAAAAAGTATTTTGTGAACTTTGTTGTTAATATAAGTACTTTAAGTAATTCATTCGTAAGCAAAACGATCATGGGCCCAAGGAGATCATGAAAATGTATCGTTTGATCAAAAGTATTTTAAGCAACTTGCATCTTACAACTCTTCTGAGGTATTTAAGTTCCGTCTTAGGCATGTAATTTTCCAGGCTATCAAGTTTCCTTCAGATCTGATCACCGGTTCATATGTTATGCATGCCACAAGATTCCGGATTTTTCCTCCATGCCAAGTATGGTCAGAAGTGACAATTTCTAAGCCAATGTTGTCGGGTCTCTCAAGCACATCTGGAAGTACGATGAGCACATTTGGAATTACACTGTAAAAGTTTCTCGGAGTAATAAGGATTGAAGTTAACTGCAGTATTTACTACTGGGATTAATCTTATCTCTACTAAGATAAGATTAATACGCATTACAGATAAGATTATTTTTTTGGAGACAAGATTAATCCCAGTAGCAAATACTGCAAGATTTTTTATTGTACAGTGTATTGGCGATCATTGGAATCCCCCCCCCCCCCTCTGATCCCCCCTTTCACAGTGCCCTTATCCAGTCCGGTTCCATTCTCCCACAGTTGTCGGATCTGGTCCGGACATAAAAAAAACACACATGAGAGACATGTCCTCTGTTCAAGTATTAAATTTCAGTCGAATTTGATCAGCCTTTCGAAAGTTACGCAGGACTCTATATTCCGGATTGCTCCTCCCTCCACGCCTCCACGATAATCGAATCGAGAAAGTTACTATTGACAACCAAGTAGAAGCGTTTTTCTGTCATAACTGCCAAGATTCGTCGTGAAAATATCCCAAACTGTCCGAAATTCCAGGAGACCACCTCTCCACTCACCCTCAATGTCCGGATCGAATCTGGTCCCCCCCCCCCAACTTCCCCCCAGCTGTCAAATCTGGTCTGGACTTGCACTGGAACCTCAGAGACATGTGGTCTTGTTATTAGGCCTAAGCTGCATTCCGATCCGATTCCCTGTTCAGAAGCGAAAAGGGACGGGGGTCGCTGATCATTCGGTGACCGCTGCATGAACACGAAGTTTAACGGGGGTCGCTGGCCGTGCGACGTCCGCTGCATGAAAACGATGTCCTAAGGAGTTAAAAAAATTATTTCAGAAATTTGAATGAGAGAAGGAATTTCTTATTAATAGGGGGGAAGAATAGTTAATAAAGTATGGGTTTATTTTCAAAGTTAGATGACGTGAATAGTCATAAGTTGGTAAAAAATCGATTGAAATTAACGTCATTGAGGGATGAAGGAGTAGCCACAAAGAGTACGAAATATGATTTCTTAGTTTTTCAAATGATATAAAAATAAGTTAATTTAAAATATACTACGGGACAAAAAAAAAGAAGGGGGGCGCTGATAATGAGGCATCCCCTGCATGAAAATGAAGTCGGACGGGGGTCACTGATCATGCGCCGGCCACCGCATGAAAACGAATATTCCGAATTCTCCCCTCCAACCCCACATATACAATGGTCGGGTCGGGGAAGTGACCTCAATTTCCAAGTCAGTTTGGCTGACTCCCTAATATGTCATATGTCTGCCGAGTTTCACTGTCGTACCACAACTGGAAGTACCCTGACTCGCGATCATCAGACTGACCGACGGAAAAGTGATCGGTTTCTGGAACTTGGCGGGAATTGTCGGAAGGCGAGAACCTAGGAAGAATCTCAGGGAATTAAATGGTAAATCAATGCGAAGTTGTCATAGTGTAAATTAAGGTGACGTTTTCTCGTGAATGACTCTGATCCGGTCGATTTTTGCGTGGATATCGTCGATATTTTGTCATTTTCTCGTAAATGGATATGCAGGTGAAAGGGCCATCCAGCTCGATGGACGCCTCCCGTTTTACACCGCTCCGAGGGCAGCGTTGAGCTGAACGTAGATAGCAAAATGGGTATTTTCACGTGGACGGAACCGATCTGCCTCTGCCTCTGCCGTTCAACACCCAATTGGTATGGGTTTACCCGTTCAGCTCTTCAGCCATCAAGGCGAAAACACCTAACATTTTGGGGTTGCGTCTGGGTTGCGTCTTAAAAAATTTAAGCGCAGTAAATGCCGACGGAGACCTTATTTTCCGGCCTAGAAAAAAAAAATAGGGATGAATTAGAGAAGGAGGTGATTTTTTTCTACAAAGTAGATGAATCTGTCTCGAAACTTTGGTTTCTGAATTCTTATAGGCTTGCATTTTCTTTTTACGAGTTTACTCCGAAGGATTTAGGAACTGAATCCGAATCAACGTCTTCGAAGAAAGCCCGCTCATTTCAAAAATCGAGAACCTCGTGCGTCACCATGGAGGTTGTGGTTGGAACTTATGAAGAGTTTGTTATTGGAGTTAGATTCGAAAAAGATGAAAGCGAAGTAAGTGTGCTACCAGCTCTATTCTTCGTTTTAACTGGTCCTTTTTGCTATTTTGGGGTTTTAGTAGTTGGGCAGTATTGGAGGTGTAGGCTATCCAACAACATTGAATTTGTACAACCCCCGAACCTGGCCTAAAATGGATGGAAGGCAAATTTCCATGCAATTCTATTAAGGTCCTAACTGTGAAGAAGGAAGCCCTGAATGAACTAGGACCTATTTTGGACTCCACAGTTCAAAAAGCTGTTCAGTGTTAAAAAAGCTGGAAGTTCATTTTCCAGATTGAGTTTGAAGAGGACCAGAAGAGGACCTTGCCAAGGAAGGCAGAAATACAGCTCTAATAAAATGTAGCTGACAAATCAGTTTTGCATTTTCAAATATGATTCACAGTCAGCTTGGGCTGAACTGGGCAAGGGTTTGAAGGATTAGCATCTATCACTGCACAAAAGTTTTCTTGTAAGATTTGTAAGGTACGTTCGAGGTTATAGGACCTGTTTCGGCGCCAACCAATGTACTTCGGTTCAGAGTAACGAGTGTTTTCGCGACTTTCGGTTCTGATGAACCGGTGTTTTTGCGTCGACCAGAGTTTGGTTCGGAGATCGGTTCCGATCTTCGGTCAGGAAATTTTGGAATGGTTATCGTTACCGTTCACGATTCTTGGTTCTGATTCAGCTTCACCGTCATCAATTAGAAAATAAAAACAAAGGCGGAACAGCAAATAGAAAAATGTTCTAAAGTTAAAATAAGAACTTACATAGTCCAAACTATAACTTGAATATTTTATTGATTCTTAATTTGAATTTTTACATTTAATTTTATTTTTTTATTTTAATTTTTTATTTTAATTTTTAATTTTAATTTTTAAGTTTAATTTTAGTTTTAGTTTTTAGTTTTAGTTTTAATTTTTATTTACAATTTTCGGTTTTGAATTTTTTTAAAAAATTAAAAGTAAAACTAAAAATTAAAAACTAAAAATTGTAATTAAAAATAAAAATTAAAACTACAACTAAAAATAAAAAAATAAAAAATTAAACTTAAAAAGAAAAAATTAAAAGTAAATATTCCTTCAGCCCAAGCTGACTGCGAGTTTGATCGTAAATATCGTTTTTCGAACTTGAGTGGCTTTGACCCTGAAGAGGACCCTTGCCAAGAAGGGCCAAAATATAGCTCTGATAAAATTCAGCTGACGTATCCGTTTCGCACTGTCAAATATGATCGCAGTCAGCTTGAGCTGAAGGAATGTTTAATTTAAATTTTTAATTTTTAGTCTTAATTTTAATTTTCAATTACAATTTCCAGTTTTTTATTTTTCAGTTTTACCTTTAATTTTTTCTTTTGCTATTATTACTATGATTTTGTATTATCATGACAGATACAGCCTAACACAAAACCCAATCAGCTGCTAATATAGATCCAGTTGCAGCTACAAATTCTTCCTCCATCTTTATTATCAAATATCTTTCTTCATCACGTCATCGTCTTCAAATTTGAAACATGTTTTCGCGTAATTTCCAATGTTTTGGGAGAACCGATTTTTGGTTACGATAAAAACTGTTTTCGCGACAACCGGTTACCGGTTTCCGCTGAACATCGGTTGCCGCCGAAACACACCCATAGAAGTTCGGGGTTGGATAACCCTCCTGCAGTTTCAGAATTTGCTTGACTAAGCCTGAGGCTAAAGAATACCCTAGCCTAGCCTTTACATTAGAATACACTAGGCCTAGGCTAAGGTATATTTCAATTGGCCAGGTAAATCTGTGCAAATACTGAAAATTTGTGAAAAGAAAATCATCAGTGTCACAGTGGAAGTAAGAACTCTACCGTAGTCATGTTTTACTGCTTGTTTAGAGTCTGGTTATTGAGTCCCGATGAAAAATTATCTCAAAATAGGAGTACATAGTAGTACAATAAAGTAGCATGCAGTATCACTGACAGAAGCGTCACTAGCCAAAATGTTTGGGGGGGGGGGACAAGGCATTTACCGACTGGTTGGTAATTTTTACTGACTTTTTCTGCAGAAAAAAAAAAACTGTTTTCAACAAATCGACTGATTTTCAGAAAAATCCACTGATTTCAGAAAAAACGACTATTTTGACGAAAAATCGACTAATTTTCAGATAAAACTACTGTTTTAATGAAAAGAAAGACTGTTTTCATGAAAAAAAATCAACTGTTTTTACGAAAAATCGTGGGGCTTCGCGCCGGCTCGGTTATTTTTACCGACTGGACAACAGGCTTGGGGGGGGCATCCCCCCTCCCCCCCAAGTTGTGACGCCCATGATCACTGATGCTACTACATGCTTCTCAGTCAAGACTACCATGTTACTGTATGCTACTACATGCTTCTCGGCCAAGACTACCGTGTTAGAGCATGCTACTACTTAAGCTTATCCAACGCTAAATGTAAATGTGGAAAAGCATCTATGCTACTACACAATACATACTACTTGTTGAAGCATTTGCATAGAGTAGCACTGATAGTCTTTCATACTCTTGATAAAGTTGTTGCGGAGTTGCACATACAATTCTTTGTTACTACATAGCACTATGTTTTTCTGAGCTATAGTAGTGTGAGTGATATTCTGTGATATTGCATATGATTCATAAAACTATATACACCTACATACTCCTTTATATGACTGTCTCAGTTTGAATTGATTTCGCATGGAAGTAGTCTGAGTTGATTGTTCTGTGGTACTAATAAGACTTGCATATTACGAATATTCTATAGAATTGAAATCAGAAATTGTAACAGACCTGGAGTTGCTAGAAATTTATCACTGCATTCCACTGTTTTGCAAGTGCCGTTTTTCTGTAAAGTATGAAATATTTCATAAACCGTTTCCGCAGTTAAACTGTATTATCTAATACTAAAGCATTACCACGAAAATTTTGAGAGTGCCTGCCCTGAACCGATAAGTTTTTAAGAAATCAGTTAAGTTTCTATATTAAGAATATTGTAAGACAATAGTTATCCAAAGCCAGTAATGGGACCTCACATTGTCTGGAACAGAAGATGAAGGTAATAAAAAAGGAAGTCAGAGAAAACTGGTGCAGATGTGATTTTAAAACAGTATACCCGGTTCCAGGAGTAATGCAAGGCTAGTTATGCTACCGAGCTTACGACAGTTCCAGGAGTCAGGACTGCCTCCTCCAATTCGCATGGAACTGACCTGACCCGATCTGGAATTATGATTACTGATTAGTATTATTGCCCTGCCGGCAAAAATCAGCGCGGTAACCGGTTAATTATTTTATTAACGACTACTATATTTAGCAGCTTTAAGTAGTTGCATGGAATCGTATGCAGGGGTATGGAGTACATGCGTAGCGATACCATGCAATCGTATGGAGTATAGACGCAGCGATAGCATGGAATCCTGTGGAGTAGAGACGCAGCGAGTTCGGAACAGATTTCCCACTCACCACGTAGTAGCATGAAATACTACATTCGGACTCAGTGGTATCCGAATACTGTGAAGTAGTATAATAGCATCAAAGTCTACGAAAAAGTTGCATTACTACTACATACAGTTCACGAGGGTAGTAGTATCATAGTACTACAGGCCCCAAAAATTTTTCATCGGGGTTCAGACCTGAGCACAGAGAATCAATCCTTTTCCCAACTGCCAGATTTCCTTGTCAGTTCACAAGATACTTTCAAGACTCTGGAGTCTACAGTAACCGCCCTGATACAGGATACCTTCGTATCCGTGCCACTCCCCATGGATGAGGTATATGTATGCAATTCCCTCTATTTCTTTGGAGTCTCTGCACTCAGTCTGCACTTACCATATGTGTGAAATTGGGCCTTGATTGAAAGCTCTAATGATTCTTTACAGTGTAGTCTAATATTTTTGTATTGTCGTTGAACGAAGTTGCAGAGTTACCAAATGCCTTTCTTCGAAACACCTGCTGACCATGGTTAAATTGTTTCCGCTCCAGCCTCCACTTCCACTTTTCTTTTGCGCCTTATGCAGATTTAATTGCACTACCAGATAAACTACTTTTTTTGCAAAAGGAAATTCTTCAAAGCAGCAGTACAAGTAAGCAGAGGAAATTTGCTATCAATTAATTTGGTCAGGGTTTTTGTGTTCCATGTTCCACATATGATCCTTGTGATTTAGTCTTTATTCACAAAAGTTTATTAGGGGTTTCCCAAATATGGGTGGTGCTGATAGCAATGTGTCCTGTAGAGTAACTACAAAAATTACTTTTGATTGGAGTATCAGATACCGGGGTAGCCTAGCTGCAAAATGTACTTTATTGATTTTTCTTTTATTTTTGCAGAAGTACACAACCAAGCAGACATTTAGTGATCACAGTCAATGTGGTAGCATCCGGTCCATTGCTGTTGCAGGGAAATTTCTTGCTTCTGGTAGCTCAGATGAATCAATTAAGGTGTATGACTTGAAGAAAAGACTAGATTATGGAAATCTACAAAAACATAATGGTATGACAACATTACATTCTAGCCTACTTGTTCCAACTTTTAAGGTTTTGCTATTTTTATCAGTTTTGGACAAGGGCTTCGTCAGACTTTTTAAGGTTTCGCTGTTGTCTTCAGTTTTGAACCCGGGCTTTTGTTTGGTTGCGAGCTATATCCTCATTGGAACATAGTTTGTGAAGGAGACAAGCTCCTCGTTTCATGAACTTGACATTTGATAAGCAATCCATTGTCATTCCTCCAACCGAATCCTGGGAAAGTCTGTTTCCAGGTATATACTGAACGACACATTATTTTCCTTGTATAAAAAAACCTTGAAAACATGTTCATTTGTGGTGGTGCAGATGGTAAAGTTCTATTTGGAAAATTGTCTTGAAAGGTTGTACCCTAGATTCATGCTTCAAAAAAATAATAGTTTATCCCAATGAGTGAGGAATCAGTCTTTTTACACCTATCAGAGATAATCGGCCAAGTGCCATATGGCAATCACAATTTCTGTCCGTCCATTGGTCGGGGTTTTGCTAGTTCGGGCACTTCCACATAAGCCAGGACGATGAAACTTGGCACACATGTCAAGGGCCGGAAACATAAATTACGAATGCCTCGGGTTGTTACTGAAAGGTCCAGGTTCTGTCTTCGGTATCTCATTCCTCTTCACTGGGAGAGTGTGAAGTTAATTATGGATTTAACGGTAGGAATAGCTGCTATAAAATCACGGCTTAGAAGAATGCTGATTGAGAATTTCAGAAGTTAGGTAAGTGATTCTCACTTTCCGGTTGTCTCTTCTTTTGTTATTTATATAAAGTCTATCGACGTTCCCATCCTTGTTTAATTTTAATTATTATTTATATATTTAGTTTTGTTTAATTGTGAATGTGCCTTGGCCTTGCTCTCGGTTAGCTGTATGATTATATAGCGGATGGATGTTATTGGGTATGATTCTTCATGTTTGAGTTAATTTGGTTTTATTTATTTTTTCTGTGTGCGCTCGAGCTGTGCTCTCAGCAGCGGAAAGTGATAATGATAGACTTTTTTTTTGCAAATAAAGATAATCTTGAACCTTGAACCGGATCAGATTAACTAGGAAAAAGTTACTTCCCTGATTCGACCATCTGAGGGTGCGGGGGGGGGGGCAGTGGAGGGAGGGGGTATCCAAAAATTTGAGATATGTATAATTCTCGAACTGGTGATCGGAACTTAATCAAACTTGATATTCGGAAAGTTCTTGTGCCTCAGACCATCCAGTTCAGTTACGAACCAAATCCAGCAAAACGGATATGATATGTCAGCTCAATTTTATTAGAGCTATATTTTGACCCTTCTTGGCAAGGGTCCTCTTCAGGCTCAAAGCCGCTTAAGTTGGAAAAACGAACTTGTGGAAAAAAGAATAATATAATGATCGGGATTTGGTATAATTGCCAGGATTCGGTAGGTATCGCGAAATTGGTAAGCGATTTTACTTAAGTTATTGGGTAATTTTTTCCCGCAAGTTCGTTTTTTTCAATTGGAGTGGCTTTGAGACTCGAAATATAGCTCTAATAAAATTCAGCTGACGTATCCCTTTTGTACTATCAAATATAGTTTTTATATTGTCTTTCTCAGCGGTTTTGTGTCCATTCTATAATGCCAAATAGGTAGTATATTGACTTAAAGCACAGCTCTTACTAGAAATGATCATTTCCCCATGAAATGGATCAGAAAAAATGTTTTCCGAAATTAGCATTACTTTCCATCTGGAATTAGCGAATTTCTTGTTAGAGCTTGAAGACTCTATCCAGCTCTCCTGCTCTCCAACGCGGCGGCTGGGCGCAAAACGTTTGAAAACTGAACGCGCCGTGGTTAAAAAGTTGGAAAAGTATATAGTAAAAGAAGTCAAAAACAGATGATTCTCACATCATTATATGTGAATGAGTAGTCAGTGGACACTGAAGATTCTGGCAAACTTTTCGTTGTGTGACGGGCAAAACTCGGCACATCCGAAAAAAAACTAAAAATTCGTAGGCACAAAACGAAATAATTGAGAAAGGTGGGGATTTTAGAAGCTTGTGATTGTACATGGGAGCTAGGTATACTGTAAAAGGCAGAATAAGTAAGAGGGGTCCTTTAAAGTTGGTTGCCTTATATTGACAGTAATCGTGAAGCTGGTTCTTTAACCAGGATAGTCGATGTAAATGAAGGTTCTATTAATTTTTCTATCTAATTAGTAGGTGGTTTTAATTTTTTTTTTCAAAAGCAATGTATTTTGAATAGACACATGTGCTTTATGCGGTCCCGGCGGAGAGCTAATTCTTTGCTGTTGTTTTTGCTTTTATGTTGTTGTTGTCGTTATATTTGTGTGTATGGCCCATGTGGGTCGTTGAAGAAATAAAATAATAATAATACAAATATTTGAAAAAAACTCGATAGATCAGTTCATATTCATGCCAGTCCAGCACTGCTAAAGCCTAGCTAATTGAATTTTATACTATTAGTTATTTTGGCCCTCACTACAAGACCTAACAAGGCCTGAGTATGAGTGGGACTTAAACTTAATTGACATTATATTGTGAAGGAATTAAACCCAAACAACAGGAAAATGAAGAAAAAAAAAGAAAGAAAGACGTTAGTTCAGTGTACTTTAGTAATTAATATAAATTTTTTTCAGGCACAGTCACCTGTATAGACGGGTTTAAGTCAACTCACCTACTTAGCGGCAGTGACGATGGCACAATTTGCATCTGGCGCACGCGGGGGTGGGAATGCGACAGGACTCTCCTTGCAGCACACAAGGGGGGTGTTAACTCTCTCTCAATCCACCCCTCTGGCAAATTAGCCCTTTCTGTCGGGAAAGATAGGGGTTTGAAGACTTGGAATTTGATCAAGGCCCGAACTGCTTATGTGAAGAATTTGCATGCTGGTGAGTATTACTAATGCAATTTGAATTATTCATTCAACCTCAATCTCCTACCGACACGTTCTCTGACTAGAACTATTAAACTTACTACCCCATTACTTTATAATAAGTTAAAGCGAGGGAGGAGCAGTCGGCGGAAAACCTTCATCCTTGATATTCTATACCAAAATGCTGGGTATAGCTTATTTTTGGGATACCTTATACCTAACGCTGGATACCCTGTGCCAAATTAACGCTGGGCATATCTTATGTTTGGCATACCGTGTGCCTAACGCTGGATACCCTGTGCCGAATTAATGCTGGGTATATCTTATGTTTGTCATATCGTATGCGTAACGCTGGAGACCGTGTGCCAAATGCTTGGTTTGCCCCAGCCCAGTAAAGTACTACCTAGTACGCCGTCTGTCAGAAATACTGATAATTTGAGTGAAGCGCAGAAATCGGCTAATCAGAAGACTCTCTATATATATTTTATTTCTAACCCGCCGAATACACAAGCTGATAGCGGAGTAAAGAGAACTAAGAAAAACAACCCAAGATAAATAACAGTATAAAGACACAAAATTTGAAATAATTTCTAACGGGGCCTGACAAATCACATGTACTCTAGGACCAGGATAACGAGATGTGTATAGTAGTGACGCATATCTAGTGAACGAATGACATCTTGGAGGCCGAACTTCTGAACCTGGTTGCGGCAGGAACGAGAAAGGTACATAAAAAATTGTGGAGGTTAGTTCAAAGAGGAAATCTCCGTTGATGCTAGAGAAGAAAAAGAGGACTACAATGATTATAATAACACGTCTTCAAAGCTTTAATGTCTTTCTTTCGCAGAATGTGATAAACACCGGAACAATACAAGATGTAAGGAGTGCAGAAAGCGCTATAAATTCGCCCAAGGGCCTTCCGGTTATAGCGACCTTTGTTTGGACATAAACGATCATATCCAATACGAATAAAACTGGAGGTATTCTGAGTAATAGCCGAAAAAGTCTCGGAAAGCGTTTTTTGAGACTGAGGCCAAGCCACTTTAGCGAATCGATTACTGGAATCGAAATATGTCCCTTTGACAGCGGCACTGGTTCACCGGAACATAAAGCATTAAAGCACGGATAGTCCCATTTCGAAAAATTAATGGCAGGACCAATTTTTTTAAATTCTGAAGAAAGGATGTTAACATTCTTCTCAATTTTAGATGTATTTCTACTGACGAGCAACAAGTCGTCAGCGTATGCAAAATAACTCATAGCAACATCTTTGTAAAAATAAGAAAAGTGTTTGTGTTTTCTATCCGGAAACACGCCAACGAACCTCTGGAAGAACAAGAAACGTCACCCAAACGATCGCTCAAAATTCATTCAGACCCTCTGTAAACCAGTCAACAACGTTTGTTGTGACGTTTCTGGCTCTTTACTGCGCGGAGATTCTGCATCGGCGCAAGGAGTTATTCATTAAGAGTATTCATTTATAGTGAGCGTGTTCCACCCTACTTACGGTAGTTACTACGCATGACGTGACGAATTCTGGCTTTTTGCCGAAAAGGCTGGAACGATTTTTCTATTATCCAGCAAAATATCATGCCACGGGCGAATCCGACCAATCACGTTACAGTTAGTTACCCCGCTTACTACGCTCCCGAGCATGATTGCTACGGTCCCCAGCATGGTAAGCAAATAGTTACTATTCCTTACTATTTCGAGAAGGTTGGCGGTGAGCGTAGTAACTTTTTACGAGGTTGGAAAGAATAATAATAGTTACTATTGTTAGAAGGGTGGAACACGCTCAGTTTGTATGTCAGGCTTCCGATACATACAGGTTTTCAGCATTTTAGGCAAAGGGTATGGAAGAAGATGTAAGGAGGGTCCTTCGTGACGAAGAAACCCAAAGTGGCATATCGAGATAAGAGGTTCGTCATCCCTGCAAAAATAGGAGGTGGATGGGGTTAAGATATATTGGGAGACGGTACAAGATGTAGAGGTTATAAAATACATTAATGGTGAGGCTGGGGCAATTGGATAAAACATTTTTTCAGGAAGGAATATATGAAAGGAAAGGCTATGACATTCGATCTTATGAGATTTGGTCCAGATCATAAATGGAGGACACAAGTACCAGGGGGTTAGGTGCAGGGATTGTGAGTAAATACGGTTGTTGGGAATGTAGTTTGTTCCAATGTACCGACATGCAGAAACGTTTATTGTAAACCTATACACTTTAAGCCGTTTCCAGTAGTAAGTGCCGCCCGTCGGCTCCGCTCGTTCTCACCCCTTGTTACAAATTACCTCAAGGATCAATACAGTTTCATGTTTGCAGTTTGTTCAGTTCATTTGTGTTTGTTCGGTTCCTTGTTTCATTTCTGTATTTTGTTATTAAGTTATCGTTGTTGACTTTAGAATTATTTAGGTATTGTTGGATATTACTGTGTTTTTATTTATTTTCTTTGCGTTGCCTAATATTTAGCTTTTGGGGCAATTTGTATTAAACCTTAAACTCAAGATTAAGAACCAAGAACCCTGAAACTAACACAATAATCAAAACGGAATCATTAAGGTTCCAGTATACAGTCCAGCTTAGTATCAGATATTTAAGGGAGAATTGAATTGTTTTTCCACAAGTTCATTTTTCCAGCTTGAGCGGCTTAAGCCTGAAGAGGACCCTTGTCAAGAAGGGCCGAAATATATCTCTAATAAAATTCAGCTGACACTATCCGTTTTGTACTATCAAATATAATTTTTAATTTTTTTTCCACAAGTTGACTTTCCTGCCTGAGCCTGAAGAGGACCCTTGCCAAGAAGGGCCGAAATATAGCTCTAATAAAATATAGCTGACTCATCCGTTTTGCACCGTAAAATATGTCCCGTATATAACTACATATGCAACAAATGTTGCATTAAAAACAAATGAAATAATTTACTTTCACCTCGACGCTAGACCACTTGAAATAATAAGGAATGAGCTTGTTGAACTCAGATTATGGGCATTCCAGGGGAAGAAGACTAGAAATCTTTAATTTTCTTTTCTTTAGTTGGTGAAATCGTGATGTGGTCACCTGACGGCCAGAAGTATGCTGTTGTAGTCGAAAATGTTGCAAACATCTACAGCACAGAGGCAGCCGGGGTTGTCCATGTCGTCAAGACGCAAGGAAGAATTCATGGCATCGCTTTCATCAGTGTAAGTCTACTAACTTTTGTGCAGGCAGATCCCCTTCAACCGACTAGAACTAGTACCAAGAACAAATAAGTGAAGAACCTCCGTCTCCCTATCTGTGTAAGACGACCATGTGGGGTCGAATAGACTCCCTGCCCAATACAAACGAGCAGAGGGCAGGAGCTACGCGGGACATCGCAGTTCCTCACCTCTATAAACAGCTATATCGCAGTAAAGCCCCGCTAAAGAAATTTCCCAAGAAGCCGATTGCTTGTCTGGACGCTCTATGTATATTATTCAGTTTCAAAGATTATAATGTTAGTGTATACATTGTTGACGTAGAATCAACTAGTCGGCAAACCGCCGTTTGAAGATTTTAATTGAATAAATTAAATTGAAGAGCGGGTCAGCGTGAACCTGCACTTTTACCTCTGATATGTGCAGTGGCGAAGAGGGAACTATACGGGCATTAACTCAGAGCTCAGCAAGTACCCCTAGCTCTGCTCAGTTTTGACGGGGTATAGTCTCTGCATGGGAACAAAGACGGAAGTTGCGTTCGCTTGTTTATACTTACTATCAGGAGTTTATAGTGGAACTGGAGACCTAAGTCTTACTACAGACTGCCAGAAGCTTAGCACAGTTTAGAGCAAGTTGCGCAGAATAGGATTTTGCAGTCCTAGAGCCCTCTTTTGGCTGCTCTCTGTCTTCCCATTTGGCGGAAATGGGGGAGTTGGTCTATTGCAGATCTGACACCTAGTGTGTAAAGTGTTTGTCTTGTTATGTATTATGGCCCCAGTAGGCCGGTATTAGACCCGGTCTAAGTAATTCAGTTTTCTGTGGACCCTGATTGTGCGCAGGCCCTAATAATCTTAGGTTACCAACAAGTCCGAACAGCTGTTTCGTCCAATATCATTTCCCTCCACAGAGATATTATTATTATTATTTATTCAAATCCTTCAAAACTGAAGAGTAATGTTTAAAAAGAAACAACAACATGTCAAGGACAATTCCCTGTTTCCTACTTTATTTAAGGCTCTAGCTCGTCCACTAATTGAATATGGCCACGTAACAACGAGGCCTTTCTATAACAAGGACATCATCGCCATTGAGCAAGTTCAGAGACGAGCAACAAAAACAGTGCCAGCCATTCGCCATCTGCCTTATGAACATCGACTTAAAAAATTACGATTACCCAGTTTATCTTATAGATTCCTCCGAGGTGATTTGATTGAAACTTTTAAGATTTGTCATAGTTACTATGATAACATAAGGCCTGATGATGTCCTCACTTTCAATCATAACGGTCTCAGAGGACACAGCTTGAAAATTCGTGGTGAGAAATTCCAAAAAGACATTGGAAAATGGAGCTTCAAAAACCGGATAGTGGAATACTGGAATAATCTCCCCGAAAATGTCGTAAATGCCGAAAATATCAATCAGTTTAAAGCAGGCGTGGATCGACACCTGGCTGAAATTGAATTTAGTGTACACAGTGTCCCGAGAAATTAACACAGGCGAAAGCCTTTTTTTACTGCAGTTATATTATTATTATATTATTATTATGTCAATCAAACTTACACTTACATACAAATAAACAGCTGATATATACCGTGGAACAAAATAAACAAAACGTAACATCGTTAGTATTCTTTAGGAAGATGTCCTCGCAATAGCTTCTGAATCGCCCGAAGTGGAGTTACACGACCTGGCGGCAAAAGCCCATATCATTTCATTCGTCGCCCACGAGAAACGAGTGAAAACAGTCTGTCATGTTAAAGTCGGAGAGGAAGATTTTCTCACCACTGGATCAAATGATGGCTTCATCAAGCTGTGGAAAATAAAGGTAAGTCTATACTTTTTAATATTTATTTACTTATCGTCAGGTAAATAGTAAGAACAATGTAAATTGGTAGAAATTTAAAATTTTTGGAAACAGAATTGTTTCGACCCTGGAATAGTCTTACTGAAGTCGCGGATGGATCCTGGAGCAAGGGGGTCAAGAACATGGATCCTGGAGCAAGGTTACAGTTAAAAGGAGTCAAAAATATGTTTCAAAAACGAATTTTCAATTAAGATTTTCAGTTCAACCGGTTAGGATATACTCGATTTATCTGCACAGTCCCAATATTCGATAGAATAGAGCTGGTACTTAAAATTGTTTAAAATACAAAAATTGCAAAAATTTACAAAAAATACAAAAATTGCTTAAGAAATTTGAGATCGTAACAACAAAGTTACGCGACTGTACGGTGTTACTGATCCTTTTATAGCTGTGGACCAACGCCGTACCAAGTTTGTTCTTCTCTGCACCAGAGCCACAACATATTATAGTGCGTTTATTTGGTGTTATTTAATTTAGTCTGTTTTTTCTTTCTTTTCCTTTTCTGTCTTTCAAATACTCCATACGGGCCACTTTGCCACTTTTCTCTGACGCAACCTGAGACACTTGACTGCCAAAATCTTCTGATGACACGCACAAAATTTAGTTATATTTTCTTTTTCAGTTTCAAGAACTGTTAGATTCTAAGATTCCAATTTCCTCTTTAAGAGGAGCTCATACTCGTAAAACAGATAATTCTTTTTTTCATAAGTCGATTTCCTGCGATCAGTAGCAACACTGGGTAGAACTGACACAGTATGTTTGCGTGTATGATCTGGGTTCTCCTCCCTATTCTCCTATTTCGCGTTCATGACGATTGAGGTGAAGCCAGTTCTCCTTTTTTTTGCGTTTTCTGAATTGAGAACGGGGGAAGCTTTGCGATTCTGCAGGGTAGAGAAGTTGCCTCGGTAGTCAATCCTTCTCGTTCCTGATTGGTCAACGAAGGCGGGATGTTCAACCCGTATAAACAGGCTTTAACGAGTTGCAAAATTAATGTTTTTGTCAGAATCGAGAATGGAGAAGCGGAAAGAGCAAAATCGGTAATTTGTACGAGAATTGTGAAGCGATAACTCAGATCTAAAACGTAACTAATGAATGGGCACAGCTACTGACATGGATGCTTGAATCTTGATTTTGATGACATTGGCTTTTCGTAAACAGGCTGAAGATCTCACCGAGAAACCAAAGCTGCTTTGCTCGCACAACACAGGCTGCCGAATCACTTGCATGGCTGTTTGGAAAGGCACATCAACCGTAACAAACGAAGACGAGAAGAAAGCAGAAGTTACGGAAGAAGTAGAAGAACCGGCAAGCGACGAAGAACAGGAAATAATTATAGCAGAGAAAGAGACGCCAGAGAAGAAACAAAAGCAGCCCAAAAGAAAGAAAGAAAATGTTGGTGAAGTGCCAAGCAAGAAAAAGAAAAGAACTGAAGTGGCTAGTATTTCTGCAGAATCCGGTAAAGTGAATAAGTTAAAGAAGAAGAAGAAGAAAGCGGCTATGTCTGGAAGTTTTCATGTTGATGAAAGATAAAGCTTATTAACAGGTATCCTTCTTGTTTCTATTATGGTTATTCCCAAGTTCCGATTCCGCAAAAACGAAATAAGTGTTCCCTCAGCCCAAGCTGACTGCGAATCACATTTGATGATGCCAAACGTATACGTCAGCTGAATTTTTTTAGAGCTATATTTCGGCCCGTCTTATCAAGTGTCCTCTTCAGGCTCACAAGCCGCTCATGTTGGAAAAACGAACTTATGGAAAAACCCTTGCCAAGAAGGGCCGAAAAATAGCTCTAGGAAAATTAAGCTGACGTATCCGTTTTACACTATCAAATAAAAAACGAAATAACCCACTACGTAAGGACAGTTTCCAGACAGCGTCTATGTACTATCCCTACTGTTAGCTTGGGCCCTAGCGTATTTGTTGAGTATCAACGATTGTGTTTTTTTTGCTTTCCCCAACGAGTCAAAGATCTGTGCTTTGGGGAGCGATCCCCAGGGGCGTGTCTCCGTCTATGCTAATGCTGTTTTCACACTACTTTCACTATTCGCTGCGCTACATTTGTAAAGACGCAACGCAAGCTTTTCGTAAAACAAATTTGGCAACTCAGAACTACGCTCTTCATAAAATTCTGACAGATTAGTTCTTTGTCTGCCGCTAGTGGCGCTGTCATGAAGTAAGCAATACAAGTTACTACTTGGTGTACCTTTAACCAGCTATTTTTAGTTCCTCTTATGGCTACCCATGTTTACTACTCTTTAAAATGCTTCTGACTCTCTTCCACCCAACTCTGCTCTGTCAAATTTCGTCAAGTTTGTCGGTTCTGGCTTCCTTCAGGACACCTCACGGGGCTGATAGGCGACTTGTATAAACCGAAAGCACAATCGCCTATCTCCCATCGGACAACTTATACTGAGATCTAACGTGTGATCGTTATTGTTTTCTAGCGCAGGCAGTGCGCCATTAGTGGCGTTTTTGCAGATACCGTGGTATCTGATACCACGGTTGCTCTGCAAAAAAGACAATTGCCGAAATTGCACTTTTCGAAGTCCCAAAGGAAAAACTGGTATCCAGTCACATCACTAAGTGCCAAACTTCTTTCTAACCAATTTGACAAAATCCTAGGCTCTATTGTTGGTGATGATGAAAGAGAGATGACTTTATAAGATACCACGATAACTGCAAAAACACCTTTTGACCGTGGCATCAGATACAACGGGAACTGCGAAAACAACTTATTGTATTTTATTAAGGGCAAACCGAATTCAATCTAATTTTAGAGTCTGTGAAAGCGCAACCCGTTCCGTGGCGAATCTAATTCACGTAATACTTAAACACGTATAAACGAACCTAGATTGCGCGTATAAGACAAATGAAACGTTTTTGAGCCCCACAGAAATTAATATTAAGTCTTCATCACAACTGAACATCGCACTTTGATGCGAGCTCTCGTGGTGTAAAAAGCGCATAGACTGCGTTTCCCCCCGAGGGGTTGTCCTCTCAGTTTTAGTATACAGCAAGTGCGCAGCGGGTGTCGGCACCGGCTGACCAGCATCTAGCACCGGTGCAACATGTTAGAACATTAAATTAGCGTATTTGGAAGCGGGAGTTATGAGAATCACCGGCGCCAGTTATAACTGGCACCGGTGAATCCGTCCGGTGCCTGAAAAGGGTGCACAGCAGTTGCCGGGGAGTCGGTCACACCTCAGCTCTCCACTTAAAGAACCCCTCTCACTAGTTCCTCTTCAGCTTACAGTATTTTAAAGTAATTGAATACTAGACTGTGCTTTCAAAAATTAACCTACGGTTTTGGCTGTTTTAAGCCTTTACGGAGACCCGTTGACTTGTAGTGAGAACAGGGAAACAATTGACATGACAGGTTTTTCCGATGGAAGAACTTCTCACAGACAACCGTCGACAGCGTGATACACATCGAAGGTAGCAAGACACAGCAAGTCAGAAAATCAGCGTGGTCTTGTTAGAGTGGTTAGAATGTACCGTACGAAACTGGGGTCTCCGGGTTTAGAAATATATGGAGTGGTTTTGGAAGTAGGTTGCGTTAGTATTATAGGTAAGACAGGTCCTTTAAGGTTTCGTCTTATTCCTAAGGTATTGCCCACTGACCGTGGGTGAAAGGTCTAAGGCATAATGACATCGTCACTACCATACTTCTACCAGGACTGAAAGAGGCCATTGAGAAAACTTTGCCGTCCGTTACGGGGATCATAAAAGGATGCCCACAAGTCATGGGCCTGTTGTTTAAAACGTTATGGTGTGTTTGATACACAAATAAGGATGCGCAGTTTCAGCGGATACGGATCTTAAATTACATAGTAATTCTGTTATGTCTCTCAACTGTTTGTTCAAATTTACAGAAATGGGAAAATTTTACAGAAACTTGTTCTGTAAAATACGATCTATTCTGTTATGTTTTTTAACTGTTGTTTAAATTCACAGAAATGGGAAAATTCTACAGAAACGTGTTCTATAAAATACGATTTTTCTATAACATTAACAGACAACGTGTTATCACGGATCAGCGGTTGGGCGAATCGACGGATATTTTGGGCGAAAGGACGGGTGGGCGAATAAACCAGTCCCCGTTGTGAAATTGCGCAGCATTGTGTTAACGTTGTGAAAGAAAGAAGGTTGAGAAAATAAAAAACTTCTCCGTATGGAACTGGTGATGTTGCCAAATATCCTGGCTGGAACTCCAGTCCACGACCGCCCAACTTGAATCGTGTGTAGGCAGCATTAAAAGTTTATAACGACGGTGAGATCCAATGAAACTGCCGAAAATGACTTTGAAGTTGTAAGATATAGTAGCATGCGGCAGTAACTGCCACTAAATATTATTATTGCAAGACCGGATAATAATGCATAAGATTATCCCAGTCTGAAGCAGGAATGCGTTTCGTACTACTAAATATCGCTCCAGGTGCACGCACACACCCATAATATCTTATAAGCTTATCTTCTTCTTTTTTCTATCAAAATTATTGTTCTTTATCAAAATTATTTACAAACATACGCATACAATAACAAATAATCAGCTTTCCTCTTCGAGATCAAAAGACAGAATAGGTGTTTTCCCTTTTGGCTTTTTAGGTGCTTTTTCGTCTCCGTCCTTCTTGCTGCTGTCTTTATCTGTTGACTTCCTCTTTTCTGGCTTCCTGAATTTGATCTTCCCATCTTTGGTAGCATATTCTAGAATTGAACATTGAACTTAGATGGAGGGCACATGTGTCTTCGCTAAAGGTAGGCTAATCCTGTCGTTCGCTCTCTGATTAAATGAGGGAGTGGAATTCATGTTGGGAATTCCACGCAGTTTCCAAGGCTCTTTGTCAACCAATAACTGGAATGCCTTCACTCCGGAGATGGACGAATCCGAATCCGGATTCGAATCGAGGATTCATCCCTTTGGCCAAATTCGAATCTTGGGCTTGTCAGACTGGATTCAATTTTCAATTTATTTAACAATAGCTGCGTTCTTTGCCACGGGAGTTCTCACCGGTGGTCTCCGGTTTTTCTTATAAGCCGTTTTTGCATCCACCGGTGACTTCTCACCAGTCTTATAACCCGTTTTTGAACTAACCAGTGTCCGGTTTTATCTCACCGGTGCGGACTAACCAGAACCTACTCGTGAGCCCTGCTGCAGCGAGGAGTTAGCCGGTTTTCATCAACTCACAGGTGAACCAAAAGAACGCGTTTTAAGGGAAGAACCGGACACTGGTGACTAAACACCAGAGACAGCCCGGAATGCAACGAATAAAGCGAAACATATCTCTCGTTGGCAGAGCCCAAATAAAATGTTTTTTTAGTCATTAACAAAAATAAAATAATTTGTCAACAGATAATGCTAAAGATCATTATAGTGCTTTACGAAGCTCGGCACGAAGCTTCTACTGTAACGCATAGTGCTACAGTAGATTGGGGTCAGTTTGGGAACCTCCTCAGCCACTTCTTGGGGGGGGGGGGGGGGCGAGATCTTACAGGAACAAAGGTTGGGGGAAGAAAAGAACGACACATGGGGCGCTAGAAAAGGGAGGAGCCAAAGCGGGAAGAAAGGGATTGAATTTTAAATTCTTTGGGGTAAAAAGAGTATGATAGGTGAGGACCGCCATAGATAATTTGCAGCGATCTCTTCTGAATTCGGAATTCTCTGAGTTCTGACTCGGATTGCAAACCTTGAATGTTACGAATCCCCTCAATTCCTATATTTTTCCAATTTTTATGCACTGTGCTTAAGGTATTGTGCTTAACGAGCCTCACATTCATTCCTGGTTGCCTAGAGGATACTATAACAAGCACACATGAAAACCTAGGAATTTGGTTTACATCGTCCAATTAACCGACTCCTTGGCCTTGGCGTCAGTGCTTTTCTGTCAACTCTGACATCTGATTTTTAAACAGCAATCTATGCGGTTTACATGATTTGAATTTTACGAATGTCGCATTCGAATTTTCAGCATCAAATGGTGAACTCGGAATAGGATTCGTACCTAGCCCTGGGTTCGAATTCGAATCCGTTCATAATCGGATTCGCCCATCTCTGCTCCACACTACCGTTCATGATACGGTTTTACTAAAGGAGATCCATAGAGGTACAATTCTATTGGTGAACAATCAGAACCTCTGTCTCTCAGCCAGTGCGTCCAGGGAAGATCCGAGACAGCATCTCGAAACACTCAACGGGTGCTTGAAATAAGGCTTCACCTTCCACTCCAGATTACCAGATAGTTTGGTCTTCCGTACACTCAAACCAACTTTTCTTGATACAGGATCACACACTTTTTGCATCAGTTTTTAATTCCGTACCATGTGCCGTACGTAATTTGAATACATAGGGTGCTGATGATGACGCTAAAAATCAGTTGCTGTTGAGGTTCAGAAAACAGCACACCAGAAGCAAAACAGATGAAAACTAGTCAATCAGGTAAAGCGTGTTCCACCCTTCTAATAAGAAGCCAGAATCCGTGACGTCATACATAGTGACATTAGCGACTACGGTATGTAGGGTGAAGACGGTTCAACAAGACTTTCGGGCGATTCTGTCGGTCTGGAAAGCTCCGCGAGCTTATGAGCCAGTTGCCCTTGCGACTTCGGCTAAAATTCGGTTCGCTTTCCAAAGCTGTTCTGGAGCTCCGCTAGTTTCCGCCAGCACTTGGAAAGCGAATCGACTTCGCGAGTGGAAAGTGATTTCGGCAAGTCAGCGAGAAGTTGTAAAGGTGCAACTGAGGCACAGCGAGTTTTGCTTGTTCTAGCGCCCGACGGATTCTCGCTTTGCTTTTCTGAAAGCGAATCCGTGAGATCGCCGGATTCGCCCTTTTTTTGAGCAGCCATATTCTTAACAAGAAATCAGAATTGTGAGTAAGAAAAGGAATATCTGCCATGACAGAAATATGTCTTGGGGTCAAGTTTTGGGTTGTTCTTGTCTTTTCACTAAACTGGGAATACTGTAAAAAGGAAAACTATTGAAAAAAAAGAAGAGTAGATCTTTCTTTCATGATATTTCTATCACTTTTTGGACAACTGTGAAGCATCACAGGGACATTCAAAGTTTGAGAATGTTGTTACTAGACTGAAAACACGACGGAAATACCAAGTAATCCTGTACTACAAAAAAGATGACGGCTAATCGCTAATGTTCTAAGTTGATCTGTTGTCTTTCAATCACAACTCTCCGTCGCTCTCCCTTTCTCCTCACATTTACACTTTTGTTCTGTCCCCTAAACGCGATGCCTCTATGACACTCTTCCGGATTACGAAACGCGACGGGTCTTTATATTCGCGCACGCAGTGCAAGCTTTGCTAAAAGTTTAGGCACTGTCTAGGGAAGCGAAGTCGTACTTTGTGTCCTACGGGCTACGGAACCGGTAGCTCTCACGGAAACCAAAACATATGAGCTGCGATTCCGGGATCTGACGTCATTAACTAACGGAAAATATGTGCTGGCTCCCATTCCGGTAGTAAATGGAAATAGCTCACGGAAACTTCGTCGCACCAGCTTCTCGTCCGGTAGCCTCACGGAATTGTGTACTCAGAAGCTAGGGAGCCGGTAGTTGATACCGGAAATTGTATAATTGGAGCCTCTGTTCCGGTAGTGTCTACGTGGAATATAGAACTCACGGAATAGTTTGGATGAGAGCTAGGATGCCGGGATTTTCACTGACTTAGAAAATAACATGGGAAAAAATCCACTACCGGAACACATATATTGAGAGCTAAGGTACCAGTAGCAGCTACTATTTGGTTGAAAATTACCAGCTCGCGGACACTGATGGCTATGGGCTAGGGTTCCGGTAGTGAAAAATAAAATAAAAATTAGAACTCACGGACCCATGTCAGTGCAGACTAGGAAACCGGAAGTGAATTTTTTAACTCACGAACCCAACTTCTGCGGGATGCGGTTCCGGTAGGGCCAAAAAAATTACAGATGGCTATGGGCTAGGGTTCGGGTAGTGCAAAAAAAAAAAAAAATAGACCCATGTCAGTGCAGACTAGGAAACCGGAAGTGACTATTTTTAACTCACGGAACACAACTCCTGTGGGCTAGGGTTCCTGTAATGCCAAAATTACAAACTCATAGAAGTTGGTTCCATGAGCTATGCTGGACTCAAAGTCAATTGTGACAAAGTTTGTATTTTTTTTTTTTGCACTACCGGAACCGTAGCCCATAGCCATCTGTATCCGTTGGCTGACGATTTTCAATCAAATAGTTGTTGCTACCGGTACCTTAGCTCTCAATACACGGGTTCCGGTAGTAAATTTTTTCCCATGTTATTTTCTCTTAAGTCAGTGAAAATCCCGGAATCCTAGCTCTCATTCAAACTATTCCGTGAGTTCTACATTCCACGTAGACACTACCGAAACACAAGCTCCAATTGTACAGTTTACGGTATGAACTACCGGCTTCCTAGCTTCTGAGTAGACAATTCCGTGAGACTACCGGACGAGAAGCTGGTGCGATGAAGTTTCCGTGAGCTATTTCCACTTACTACCGGAACGGGAGCTACCACATACAAGTTTCCGTTAGTCAATGACGTCAGATCCCGGAATCGCAGCTCATATGGTTTGCTTTCCGTGAGAACTACCGGTTCCGCAGCCCATGGCACATAAAGTACGGCTCCCGGTTCCCTAGACAGTGCCCTAAAAATAAGGGAGTGAGAAGCTTCAAAAAGACATCTTATGCCAATAGGATTATCTTGTAGCTTTCCCAGTTCGTAAGTTTCAAATATTTGTAATTGATCCTCCACCTCGGAGAGAGGGATAGATAAGTGCAAACTGATAATTTCATAGGCAAGTAGACTATTTGTATTTTCCAACAACAACATTTCTTAACCCTGATCATTTGCAGTAAGAGTTATGCTAGAAGTTTCCAAAGTTATAGTACTTGCAGCCAATAAGGATGTTGTATATGGGTAGCTTGCAGTTGACGGCTATTTCCTGGTTAGGCTACCATTTCCAGGGATGCTCCAACACACTCGCAAGGGTTGCAGGGGTTAGGTCATCACCGAGTCACATTTTAGAACCCTTAGTTTCTGTGCTATACCCCCCCCCCCCCCAAAAAAAAGGGCTAATGAAGTCTTTGTTTCACCTACCTTCCTCTTCCTTCTTTTGTTTCTCAAGTTTCTCAACTTCATCTGCTGTCAGATCACCAGATTTCAAAACAACAACTTGTGGTTTGTAG
This sequence comes from Branchinecta lynchi, assembly GCA_023053575.1. Classification (NCBI taxonomy): domain Eukaryota; kingdom Metazoa; phylum Arthropoda; class Branchiopoda; order Anostraca; family Branchinectidae; genus Branchinecta; species Branchinecta lynchi. The sequence goes on from JAKZAP010000017.1 coordinate 3,564,027, forward strand.
TCATCTTCATCAAAATCATCGTCTGAACCTGCTTCAAGTGCTTGTCTCTGAAAAATTCAGAAGTCCGTGAGCTTGTATAACAGAAAATACTTTGCTGGGAATTCAAATGATAAACACCAACACCCCATCGTTCTTCTGTATTTAAACCCGAGGTGGCAGAACCCCAAACCAGCCTGCCTGCACCAAATCTGCCCTTGCCTCTTTTTATATTTATTTTATTTGCCAGTAGCAAAATTGGGGTGACGTTTTGAACTATGATGCTTTTAATTGTCAATTTTATTAATGCCAGCTTTCACCAGTGTTTTCCTCCAGTTGTTGGTTAAGTCATGGGGAAAAAACGTCAAAGGGTCAAAGGATATGATCTAGATTGCTTACTGCACAATGTTTAATTCACATTCAGGTTAGCATGTGCAGGCCATACAAAGTTCAAATTTTTCTCTTAATCCACTATCTTTCTCCTTTCAGTTTTTCGAACAGGCATCAATTAGACTGTTTTATAAGGACAGCACAAAACCAAGGCAGTGAAGATTTTAAAGGTTGTGTTCTAACAAACATACATCTACTGTACACAGAAAGCTTTGCTAGCAATACTTGACAATATATAGCAACATAGAAATAGCTATTTTGTTTGGTCAAAACAAGAACCAGTCATAACAAAGAAAAGCTCTGCCAGTAAACCTTGACCTGAACTGGACTTGAAAGGGAAGAAGCAACACACTTATTTCAGACAACAAATATAACAGTAAACGGAACAATTGTTTACTGATTTATGGAACTTTATCGATACAACAACATATATGCAACAGTATATAGAACTCTTAATGACTATAGTTGCATTTTTTCAGATACCATGGTATCTGATCCCACAGTCTAAAGTCGTTTTTGCAGTTATTGTGGTATCTGATACCACAGTCTAAAGACATTTTTGCAGTTATTGTGGCATCTCATACCATGGTCAAAAGGGGTTTTTGCAGTTATTGTGGTATATGATATTACAGTTATTGTGGTTGTGATATCTGAAAGGTCATCTCATTTTCATCAGTTTTTGTCAAACTGGTGGGAAAGAAGTTTGGCACTAGTGATGTGACTGAATATCAGTTTTTCTTTTGGGATGACTTAGAAAAGCGCAATTCCGGGAGTGGTCGTTTTTGCAGAGCATCCATATATCAGATATCACAATAACTGCAAAAAACAACTAATTGCAGATCCAGTTACCGTGGTAACAGATACCATGGTATCTGCAAAAAGGCAACTTATCTCTCATTATCTAGGCTCTTCAAAGTCGCCTTATAACTAGCTGCGAGTTGGCAGCAGCTCCACAACTGTCCCAAATGATCGCGGTTGACTCAGTTGTGACCAGTGGCCCACACCCTAGGAAAATTCCATGTCTTCTTGAAATATTGCCATGGGCTTCGAATCTAATTTCACCTAGCCTTATAGGAGACACACAGTCTAGCTAAGGCGTCAGTTGTGGTTCAGATTGCTTGCACGCTGGTTAGAGTTACAGTAATAGCGTCCGGTTGTGTTCTGGTTTATAAGGTATAGGTATGGTCTTTGGGCGTTCCACAGGATTTGAGTTGAGTCATAAGGGTGAGGTTTGCTCATTCTTCCTGAGGATCACTGGCATGTTTGGACTTGTCAAATAAAGTATTTGCTTGTCATTATCCAGGTCAAGGTTAACTTTTCTTCAGAATCACTCTAACTTTTGTTATCTGGTGCAAACCTAATAATCCTTGGTCTTACACTAATGCATAATGATAGCCTAACGACAGGCAATGAACAAGGGTACTACTGACCCCACCTAATAGGTATATTATTACTAAACTTCAACCTTTGTGTGAACATTTGGGCCTTCTTTGTATCCAACTTGCTCCTTGATCCGTCTTAGAAAAGCTGGCTCTGGTGGCTTATTAAAGCATATGCTATTTTTCTTTGACATTTAAGTAAATAAGGGAATGTTATTGTTATTTGTATTTGCTGTTCTTTCTTCACAGAATTATACAGAAAAGCGAACCGGAAGCTCGAGATATCTAGCGGTCGTAGTGGGTAGAGCAGTACGTTTGCGTTTCTCAGTAGATGACGCTACGGTCGAACCCTCGCGCAGTAGACCTGATTTTTCATTTCTTTTCCAATAATTTAGTCATTAAGTCGAAAGTCCTATGCCTCCTAATGTTAATTTTGTTGTTATGCTTCCTCTAGTGATGGTGTAAAAATATCCGTTTCGTCGGGTTAAAAAATCGTTACTTCCGAACGCCGGGACGCCACGCGCATAAGTTGTAATAAAAAACAGAAATTTGGAAAAAACAGGTGAAATAAAAACAGAAACGGCTAAAACGGTCAAACAAAAAACGGAACAGAAACAGAAACGGCATTAAAAAAACGGCTACCTGTTTTCTATTTTTCTGTTATTAAAAAAAAAAAACAGAACAGAAAACGGTAGTAAAAAAACAGAAACAGAAACAGAAACGGTGCCGACCCCTATTGTACAGTGCAGATTATATGGTTCACTTTTAAGTGAGGGACGTGTTAATGAATAACATGATGCTGATTAACAAACAGTCCAAGAGCTCAGCACCGTTCATATATAGCCTACTATACAAGGGTTTTCCTTTTCTTTTCTAGTGCCATGCCTTTACTGTGGGAAATAGTAGAACCATTCCGTTCTATCAGCGTTCGAAACCAGAATGGGCGATCCTTGTTCTTCGACAGAGTTAGGTGAATCCGGATTTGAATCTATAATTCGTTCTCTTTGCCGAATTCGAATCTTCTGCTTGTCAGGCTGGATTCGGATTCGGTCTCCAAACCTCGAATCTTACGAATCCCCTCCAGCTTCTAATTTTATCCCAATTTTGCACATTTTGCTCAAGGTACTGTGCTTAACAAGCCCAAATTCATTCCTGGTGGCCGAGAGGAAACCCACACTATAACAAGCACACATGAAAACCTAGAAATATGGTTTAATCGTTCGAATCAACCGTCTTATTTGCTGTTAACCTATGTGCAGGTTTTTGTTATGGTCGGAACCGAATCGTCAGCATGAAATGGTGGATTCGGAATCGGATTCGTACCTAGCACCGGATTCGGATTCGAATCCTTTCATGACCAGATTCGCTCATCTCAGGGATAAACGACAGTTGTCGATAAAAATACATCTCGACTACACTGTCAGAAGTTTCATAACAGATAACACGAGGAAGCGCGGTTTCAACAGATAATGCGTACCAGATAACACTTCGGATGTTATCTGTTGTGTTTGAAAACATTATGCATGAAATATTCAATTCAATTCAATTCAATTTATTTCTTGCCAATATCATAAATTGTTAAACTGATATAAAGAATTCTGTACAAGATAGTTTAGACGCGTCACAAAGAACACATTAGTACAAATCTCACAACGCGCACAATTGAGCTTAGGCAAAAATATTGACAATTATAAATAAATAAACTAAATCAGAATCAAAAATATATTTACAATTACTCAAATCTTATATGTACATTTTAGTTCAATCAGCAGTCGATTCTCTAAGCTTGTCTTCATTAAAATTCCGAACGAAAAAGGCACAAACGAGTTCTCATAGCGGCATCTCATATTGTGCATAACAAGCTTGGTTACGAAGAGCTAAAAAGAACATCTACTTTCTTTATTCCTTATCGTCATGATGTCGGAATACTCAGCAGATACTTCTTGGCGGTTTTTCGGTTCTTCCTGATGGTAACGCTTATTCTGCATAACACTATCAAACAAAACAGATAACATCCGAAGTGTTATCTGTAACGCATTATCTGTTGAAACCGCGTATCCTCGTGTTATCTCTTATGAAACTTCTAACAGTGTAGTAATTTGAGGGTAAGAGTAATATAGTTATAGAACATATAGAATATTGTTGTGCTTCTTTACATTGTTTTGTTTAAGTGTTTTAATATGTATATTTTACTTTTGTATTTTATTCATACTCCGCTGTTACGCAAAAAGCGGGTCATAAAGAAATAAATAAAAATAAATAAATAAAAATCGTAATTTATTCACTCACACTTTCACGGTTACAAAACCAAAATTGGTGAGTACTGTCATAGCACAGCAAGTTTATTACAACAAGTAGCACGAACATCGAGAATGAAGCAACAACACACAGTGTAAACGAAATTACACGCTGCAATAACAAAAAGTAAAATAATTAAGAAGAATGCACCACTACAGAGGGAAATAAGCTTCATCTTCGTATAGTAGCGCCGTTTAGGCAGTTTCAGTCGAAACCTCGTCGGTGTTCACCCCTTCGTCTGGGTAGTTCATTCGATCCTTGATGTTCAAGTAGTCAATGCCGTCGAAGTACTTGATGACCTAGGGTACATTATCTGTCATAAACTGGGGAGGGAGGGAATAGCTAGGTTCCCATATCGAGGTGTTCCTTTACTATTCACTAGACGATTGGTGGTCAATGTTTGAAACCTAACATCCTGTCATGACAAATCATAACAGCCAAACACCCTGCAAGCTGTCCAATATTGCAGCTTTAATAAAAACAGGACTTTTAACAAAAAGGCCGCGACAACGAACTTCCCTACCATTTCGACTAAGTCTTACATTTGAAGTTTTGTCGCGGCCATGTCGCGGCCTTTTTTGTTAAAGGACGCCTGAACAATGAAACCATACTTGAACACACCATGGAGAATGCATTTACAGACATGGACACGGAGAGCATTCTTCTCCTGAGCGTGACGTTTTCAAAATAGGGATGATTGTTTCCGGAGGTTTGCACATGTAGACTCCAAGACAAAAAGCGCAATTCATTCAAATCTTGTACAGCGCTGGCTGGATCGTATTAGAATTTCTTCTAGATATACGTTTGGGCTTATCTGGTTAAAAAATATTCCAGAAGAAGGGTTGATTGGAGACAATTGTTCATTTCTAAAATTGCTCGGTACTGAAATAAGGACAGATGCAAAATGGAGCAAAAATCATAGCTTGGAAACGGTATTTCGTATTTGGATTCGGTTTTCCGCAGGCAATGTTAACGGACGTCATACAGATAGGGATGATACCCTGGTTCTTCCCAATAACAAAGAATCTTCTCTCCTAATCGTTCTCAAACTAAAAAAGAATATTTGTCAAATTCCGACATTTTGATTACTATCGTGCGAAATTTTAAGTTTCGGGGACAAGAATGGATCCAGCAGTTAAAAGCCAGGTTTTCCCTCCCAGACATCTGGGGCTCAAATATTCCTTCAGCCCAAGCTAACTCGAATCATATTGGATAGTGCAAAATGGATACAAATGGAAACCTATTGCCCCTCAGTCGTAACTGTCAACCACTCTCCCTTTTCAAATGTGTTACCCCCATGACAACTTCCAGATTCCGGGATCTGGAATGTACATCCCCGGATGTGTGAAGCCTGGCTTTTAGGGAAGAAGGGTGGATTGATTTGATAGTTATGTAGCGTTTATAAGCCGAGGAAACTTTGAACAGAATCCGGTCTTGGTGACAAGATTATGTTTTCAAAAAGCGAATTTTTTTTTCTTCAAGACAGAAAATCTGACAAAAATTAAGTCATTAGCAAACTTTTTTTTTTTTATAGCATTTACATAGTACTGAAGACTGCTGCCCTCAAAAGCTAGCTACACTGTAAAAACAAACCTTGCAGTATTTGCTGTTGGGGTTAATCTTGTCTCTAAAAAGATAATCTTATCTCTAATTTGGATTAATCCTCTTCATATGGGCCTACCGTCTTTGGTGGCACCCGCGCCACCGACCATTTAAAGTCGACCGGAATTCCTTTCATCTTGAAAGAAATTATCGCCCCGCTGGACTTTTTTCTAGTCGTCTTCACGAACGGAATCTTTTCAAGTCGGCCAGATTTCTTTTTTAATTGACGGAATTGTATTTCCGTCAAGTATTTAGCGTGTCGCAGGATAGTCCCGTAACCGTGTAGATTTGCCAAACATCGAACAGAACACCGGCTGAAAAAGAGTACCTTCACTTTTCTGCACTGACTTTATGATCGAGAAACGGATGGTCTCAAAAATGGTAAATCTGTTATTTTCGTTATTGTTGATAGCAAAAAAGGTGCATGCCTCTATACAAATAAACTGTCAAAATGAATACAGTCAACTGCTGTAGATAAACTGTAAGCGGAATACCTTTCGTTTCAATATGGTCGTCAAGGGTTGACTAATGGGCTGGCAACGACCCGGAATAGAAGTTTGTTCCAAAGCTCCACATGCGATTTCTAGACTTCATTTAATTAGTTATGCCCTTAACGTTTGCTGGGATAGGACAACCTATTTACCCATCACTTATTCATTTGAATTGGCTTGAAGATCCACTGAAAATGCGCGACTTCGTTGTTCCTCCATTCACGATAACCGATTTTCAAATAGTGGAATTTACGTGTGATTTGTGATACCTCTATGCGCTTGTATTTTTGTTGTATGCCTTACAAGAAAGGTTTATTATTTTTTTTGTTTTCAGGCACTAAGCAATCTGGCACTGAATGGTGTTTCTGCTCAGACATTCTGAGATAGTTGACCACTTTACTTTTTTAATTAAACAGCGACTCGTTGCCTAAGAAGTTTTGTTCCCGCCTTCGTCAACCTTTTTAACTCGAATCATTAATTGTAAATCGATTTGAATATTTTGTGTAACCTTTATCTTTGTATAATTAGTGTTAATATGGACGAGAACCACTAAATCGGCTTGACCGCTGTATCTGTTTTGAAAACAAGTTGAACTGAAGTTTACAACCAAGCTCTGCTCACAGAAAATTACACACGGCTTCCGATGTTGTTAAACTCTTTACATACCCCTTGCCTTTAAAATGGCCATAGCCAGTCTTCAGACAAACAAGTACTCGCAAACAATAGCTGCGTTCTTTGTCACGGGAGTTCTCACCGGTGATCTCCAGTTTTTCTTATAAGCCGTTTTTGCATCCACCGGTGACTACTCACCAGTCTTATAACCCGTTTTTGAACTAACCGCAGTCCGGTTTTACCCCACCGGTGCGGAGTAACCAAAACCTGCTCGGGAGCCCGGCTTCAGACTGGATGGCAACAACTGAGGTCTGACTCTCCTCAGATTAAACTTGTCCCTTCAAACAGGGAAACAAATCACGATGAAGGCCAACATCAATTCTCTGAATGCTATTTTCATCTTTATTCTTGATCCGAAACAAGCTATCTAATTTCAACTTCAACTTCTCATCAAAACTTAAACTCAACTTCAAATAACATATAAAAAACATGGTAAATGAAACCTCGATACTCTACCAAAAATCCTTAACCATAAGGCAAAAATCAGCATTCATTAAGACTAACTAGGAACTGATCAGGTCCAAAGCCGCCAGGCTTTAGGAGTAGGAACTCATTTCTTTTATTACAAGAATTCTTCAACTGATAAATTTTGTATGACTATTTTCACCGACTAAGATCAGGTAATACAGTTTCGAATTACTTTGGTTCACCAAAAGATTAGGAAGCAAGAAACATAATCTGATCTGGAAAGGCAGCAAATCACAAGGTTTTATTTTTTTTTTATTCAGACGTTTTCCTCGACAAAAGGTATAATGATAACTGTTTATAGTTCTCGAAGTCTCCTTCGCTTATATTACATTTCCAGTGTTCTGTTAATACGGAAATGCAGAGTTTACTTTGTGGTCTGTAAAATACTTGGAAAAAACCAAAACCTTCATGGTTTTTAACCATTGAGCTCTTAAAGAGGGTTAGATAACTGAGGGATATAATCTGGGACGTAGCTGCAAAGGCGCAACCCAGAATCAGAGAATACTGGGCCGTCTCTCACTTTAGCACACTTTGTTACTTAATAACTGGGTCTGTTACGATACACTGACCAAAAAAAAGGGTGGGGGGCGTGGCTTACCAAGCAGCTATACGATAAGCCTAAAATCAGGAGTTAAGCAGCACGTCTCAGTTTTCTCTCTGAGGGTACCTAGCGGATTAGTACGACTGGAAAAGCTACTCCGCACTGACGCCTGCAACTCTTCGTCAGAGCTAGGGGTTTCTGGTTTCATTTTATAAGTAGTGAACTAAAGGACAAAAATGCTCCTCAGCCGGGATTTGAACCCCGGACTCTCTGCTTACAAGGCAGGCGCTCTACGATTTGAGCTACCGAGGTGCTTGTGAACAGAGTTCGCAAACCACTACAATAGTCTGTTAGGAGCCGACCACAGGAACAGTGATCCCGCCCGAAGGCAAACTCATCTAATCAGTTCACATCGCCATGTCACGGAAACTATTAATAATACATAGATGGCACTTTACACAAGGGACTTGTACCGTGAGCAGAAACATTTTTTCAAATATAATCTAGAAGTCTAGGAAAAATGAAAATGTTTCCATCTCAAGGGCGTCTTCCCCATTAAAATATATATTTGGTTTTCACCATGAGACCGCGCTTTGTGGGTCCTGGTATGTCTACGTGGCTCCGACAATGGATTCCTAGACTTCTAAATTATTTTCGAAAAAATGTTTCTGGTTTATTGGTCACGGTACAAGTCCCTTGTGTAAAGTGCCATCTATGTATTATTAATGGGTTTCTGGCTCTGACATTAGAGTTATTGTTATTCATTCTTGATCATTATTATTAGGTAGCCACAGTGTTCTTTTATTCAAGTTTTACCAATCACTTCGGCTGGACTTTTACCGATTCTTGAGTTTTCAATTTTGTTTCGGTTTTGCCTGTCAGCTCGGAGTTGCGTTTGCAGAACTACTTTCACTGCGCTAGAAGCACGAACTAGAAAAAGGCGAATTACGAAACCTTAAATTTTTAGCACCTTTGTTGTTTATAGCTTAAGTTTTCCATTTTCATCAGTCCTCGCGGAGAAATTAAAATCTCAACTTTTCCGTACCCAACTCGTAAATCTGAGAGGTTGTTCCTCCTGGGTATAAAAGCTCTCAGTCAAACGATGGGTTTCCTGTCTAGATCTTTAGCTCGATCATAAGTTCACGGCTTTTCACATTTTTTCAAATTTTCACAACAAGAGTGAAAAAAACAATCGGCAGAACCTGGTCGTCCAATTGCGCGGAGGGACATGGGTGTCGCAGGCCGCAATTCTTGACCGCATTTCGCCACCATCGTTAAATTCCGTTACGGAAAATTGGGCGTTTCTTAACCGTTCTGACCGGAACTGATGAAAATAGAGAAAATCAGCCCCCCCCCAAAAAAAAATCTGTCCTCACAATAAAGGCTGCTATAGACGCGAAATACTAAACTCACTCAAACTTATTTAGTAAGGAAACTGAAGAAAGGTATATAATATTAATAACTGTGTATTCTACCACCGCAATAATTTTATCTTTCCTCTAGGCCGTTTGCACTTGCGCTGGTGACGGCTCCCACCACTGTCAGAAGTTTGATAACGCGCAATTCCAACAGACAATACCTCTGACGTTATCCACTTTTGGCCAAGATTGTTTGAGCAAGAGGCGGCGTACTGGCGCTCATGTCTTAACTGCAGAAGACCATCAGATTGGTCATGTCCCCCCCCCCCCCCCCCCCCGAGAAGGAATGTTGGTCGAACCCCTCAGCTACAGTACCGACGCTCGAGGGATGTTACTGATTAGGAAGGTTTTTCATTTATTTCATTTTGGGAGTTAGCATCTGAATAAACTTGGAAAGAGACAGACCGCTCGGAACTGCTCTACAACACAAGTGTTACAGAATATTTCCAATTCAAAGTAACATTGCAGACCATGTTTTAGTCTTTCGTTTGCAGAGACCTCTGGCACTATTTACTATTCAACTTACAGTATTTAAAATATTAAATACTTTAAAACTAGGCTGTACTTTCAACAAACAACACACGGTTTTGGCTGTTCTAAGCCTTTTCCGACCGTGGTTTAGTCCCCGTAGAAGGGTTACCGCACGAAATTTGGGTCTCTGGGTTTATAAAGAAATGGAGTGATTATGGAAGTAGTTTGCCTTAGTATTATAGGTAAGATAGGTCCTTTAAATCTTAAGACTCATGATAGCCTACAATTTTTCTGCAATTTTAATTATCTAGTGAAATTGCGCATCCTTGTGTCGGACGTTATGAAACTTCTGACGGTGCGCCAAGCTGCAAAGCGTAATTAGACTCACCAGTGCCCCGTGACACCTGAACAGGACAGACTAACGAGAACCTATTCAAGAGGCACGTACTAGTGAGAAGTAACCGGGAGATGGCGTGACCAAAAACTCCTTATAAAGGAAAGATCATACACCGGGGAGGAAACAAACTACTTCTACTCAACTGTGCGAAAAAAGCGCCCAGCAAGGCCTATTTCTGCGTTCTCAAGATTCGCTTTCCGGAACACAAAGCGAAAATCCGCCAAGCTGCCAACACCATCGTGTAGTCGCTTTCCGAAAAAAAATTCGCTTCGCATTCCAAAATTAGTGTAAGTGCCAAAAGAGCTCTTGAAACCGAAGCGAGTGTTAGCCGAAGTCAGCGGCGAATTAACTACACTGTCAGAAGTTTCATAACAGATAACACAAGGATGCGCAGTTTCAACAGACAACACTTGGGATGTGATAAGTTGTCGCGACTAAGGTTCTGCGTGAAATGTTATGCACAACAAGCATTGCCAGGAAAATTCAATAGATCCTACTTGGCGGTTTCTCAAGTGTTAGTCTATTGAAATCGCGCCTCCTTGTGTTGCCTATTATGAAACTTCTAACAGTGTAGTCAAGCTTTCCAGACTGATTCTAGATCACAAGAATCGCTCTTTGATAGCACTGGACGTTGGGATCAACGTGGTAATTAGCAACCATTCGCAACGCATAAACAACACTTTCACACAGGAAATTAGGCAGATTAAGGTGCGTCAAAAAGAGACTAGGACAGAGGGACTGCATCAGAAGCACGACGACACGGATCGATTCTTTTTTTCGTGAGCCAAAAACTCGCATTCCTATCCCGTACTGAAATTTCCGCCTGACATTGACCCAGAAAAAGTGAAACAGACTTCGACCAATTTTAGGTTAAGCTGAGTCTTCACCTTCCGGAATCTGGGTTCCCAGATTTTTCAAGTTTTTTTTTTGAATTTCTCCGGTTCATATAAACATATAAACATTTGGACCGGTTCATATTCCAGATGCAATGCACAGGGAGGTGAAGGTGGTGAAGACCGGACTTTAGTTTTCCCTCGTATTGACCAGAATTTCGGGCCTCCACCCACCAAATCGCCCGAGGCCGGAATTCCGGTTAAAAAGCCAATTTCAACTGGACATTCGTTTTTGTTTGGTATGATGCAATCACTCTGTCTGGATACAGGGATCAATGTAGTAATTAGTAACCAACAGCAACACGTTAAAAAGTTACTAAACACCATCACACAAGGAGATTCTCGCTTAGGCAGATCAGTAAAGTTCGTAAAAAAAGAGATTCCAACTAAACTGGGAAATGAGCAGGTTAAAACAGCACAAAAACCGGTTACAAGAAGTCATACAGGTCCTTCCTTCAATGCCATACTGGTAACAATTAGTACAAAAAGACAGGCTGACAACGAAAACACGGCACTCCTGCATGACTAAAGGAAGCGAATGTAATGGGGAGAGAGGTTGTCCATGGGAAACTGAAAGCATGGATAGTACAGGCAAACAAATATTTCGTTATTCTCCTGACGCTATACATTCCCAGCCTTTTTGTCTCTTTGCACTCCAAGTTCACTATTACGAAGGCTTGGAGCAGAACTGTCGTACCTGAGAACAATGAAAACCGATGAAAACCGCGCAAAATGTACATTATGACAAAAAGTTCATGGGTTTCAAACCGAGAAAATATCAACGATACCCAGATATTAAGAATCTGCACAAGAATTCACTTGATAACCGGGTTTGCCATAAGCGACTTATTTTCGAATTCTGTTGTTGAAGATATGGTTGAAAGTTTAACTTTTATTTCCAGAGTTGGACAATAGTTGCGTTTCAGATACCATAGTATCTGACACACGGTCAAACGGTTGATACGTAACTAGCCAATTACCAGGGTATCCGAAAAAGTCATCTCACAACCATCAAAACAAGAGTACTGTTTCGTCAAATTGTTGGGAAAGAAGTTTGGTATTAGTGATGGGAGTGGATGAAAGTAATTCTTTTGTGAATCTCCTTAATATTCCATTACAACTAGCAAATGTTGTGGATTACCCAGTCCACCAGAAATCACATGTTTACTATGGGGCCGAGCTAGCGAGCTCTTATCCCTTCCGGCCCCCAGAGTGATCGATTTATATTGAGCGTGTTCCACCCTTGTAACAATAGTTACTATTAGTTACTATTTCCGTTCCATCCTCACGAAAAGTTACTACGCTGACCGTTCCAACCTTGTCGGAATAGTAACTAATAGTTACTATTTGCTTACCATGCTCGGGAGCGTGGTAAGCGTAGTAACTACGCATCTCTGGAACGTGATTGGTCGGATTCGCCCCTGGCGTGAGATCCTGCTGGAAAATAGAAAAATCGTTCCAGCCTTGACGGCAAAAAGCCAGAATTCGCGACGTCATGCGTAGTAACTACGGTAAGTAGGATGGAACACGCTCATTGTAGGCCTATTAATTATTTTAAACTAAATAACCTGAACATGGTTCCGCTAGCTATTTTTGTTCCCATGCCTGCAGGATACCACAGTCTGCTCCTAGCGTGCAGTTGGGTGACGTTAGGGTGTTACTCAAACTATCACATCAAACCACCCCAAAAAGCGTTACAACTCAACACATTAGTTAGCTCGCCAGGGTTGGAGGGGGTCACTAAGCACGCGGTTTCCGAAGGGATGCCACTACCGTTTTAATGACATCCGGGTTCTCCTCAGCAATGCGGTCCCAGTTGATCGGTTCGCGTTTGGAAAGGATGGACTCAGCGCAGAGCAGTAGGAACTTTCGGGAGTAGACGCGGCGCTGACGTGTTGCCGCAGGTGGCAGGGACAAGGGCTGCGCGAGAATACCTGCAAGAAATTCATCAAACTATTTGCAAGCTGCAAGCTGGAGGTCGTAGCGGCCCAAGCTTCAGAGACGACTTGATACTTTTAGCGGACGCCCTGGATACCTTTGGAGGCAGTGAGTACAGTTGGGAAAACCCTATGTAATGGCGTGATGTATGGAACACGACGTGGACGACATAACTTATACAATTTTGATTGCCATGGCTTTTTAGGTAATTTATTCTATTATATTTTACAAACAAAAAAGGCAAAATGTGTTCCATTCGAATTAATGGATTCATGCATCACATATAATGTTTACGGTCATCTGATTAACCATTTTCGATGTAGCCTAAAGAAGAAGGAAGACCGTTGAGGTAAGACATGACAAGGGCTTACACGCGTGTTTGAATATTCGTCGCTTAGTTCCATTTCAAAATCGTTAATTTGATCCTCTCAAAGCCCAACTCCCTTTTTTTGGCATTATAGGTATTATATTGGCATTATAGGTATGATGGCTTCTTTGGCATTATAGGTACGATGGCTTCTACAATTCCGAGCGAGCATCAGCCAAGCGTTTGTGTCGAACCATTGTTGCACATTTATTGAAATTGAAAGGAAGTTGAAAACATCGTTTTTTTGTCGTCTAATGGAGTCGCGGAATGATTTAGTGGAGTTTGCTGCAAACCCAATATTCTTCAATCTTCCGATATGGAGTCATTTGCTCGACCCTGAGCCACCATGATGTAGATAGTTTGTACTCGTTTGTTATATTTTAACTTTTTGTGTTGTTTATATGGCTTACGCTGAAATAAAAAGTGTTATTATTATTATTATTTAAAGTTTAAATGAAAAGCTGCAGCTTCTTCCTTTTTTTTTATTTTAACTCTGTGCTTGTGATTCATTATTTTTTCTTCAGGCTCTGGTAGCAATGTTTAAAATATGCACTGCTGGTCTGAACAAAAAATTCAACCAGACATGGCAAATAAAATTTTAACAAAAGCTTGCATTTCATTTGCTAACTAAGCGTAAGAAAATTTGTATGCCATCGTTTACCATTGTATTTGCTAAATACTTCAAGGAAAGAGGTACAGGCACAACAGTGGCACCACAAATCCAAAAGAAAAAGTTCATTTGACAAAAATCAATTACACGAATAGCGGAACATGTAAGTAACGCATTTTCATCGTGTCTTCAAGCTGATTGGTCAATAAGTAATGGGTATACAGACTGTTGTATCACCTGAAGATCAAAGAGCTACTTACTGCCCAGGGTTGCAGAGGGAGATAGCTTGGGTAGGTCCGACGCCATGATCACTGGACGGGGGGAGCTGACTGAATCTGACAGCTGGGGGGTTGTCGGTGCGGAGGTGTTCACTGGAGGAGAGGGGGTCTTGGGTGCAGGGCTATATATCACGTCGTCATACGGACTAGAAAGGAAAGTTGAAAATTTAGCAAGTTATAATGGACGTTGATTTAAACACTAGCGAATACAATTATTGCTCTCATTGTCAGAAGTTTCATAATAGATAACACAAGGATGCGCAGTTTCAACAGATAATGCGTAACAGACAAAACTTCGGATGTTATTTGTTGGGTTTCAAAACGTTATTCATAAGTAGCACAAACCCTAGAAGTATATGCAGGGTTGGTGCATTTATGGACCATTCAAATAAGTTAATTAAAAGTATGTGAGGTTAGTTAGAGATTGAAGGGAGTTGATTTTTATGTTGATTAAAAGTTCGCTCGTAAAACGAATGTAAATGTACTGTTGTACTGCTTTGTGTTTTTTGTTCATGGCCCAAGGGCTTAATTAAACATCTATCTATCTAAGAGTTACCATCAGGAAGAACCGAAAAACCGCCAAAAAGTATCTGCTGAGTTTTCCGACATCATGACGATAAGGAATAAAGCCAGTAGATGCTTGTTTGGCTCTTCCTAACAAAGCTTGTTCTGCATAACATTTCATGCATAACGTTGTCAAACACAACAGATAACATCCGAAGTGTTATCTGTTACGCATTATCTGTTGAAGCCGCGCATCCTCGTGTTATCTGTTATGAAACTTCTGACAGTCCTCTTGCTAGTTTACAAAGCAACATTCATCTTCTGTGATTATCATTGTGGTATCAACATTCTGACGTGTGTCATGCATGAATGTTAAATTACTGATTTTCATGTTGATTTTATGAAAAGGTATGAACTATTCGATCTATCTTTCTCATGTTCAAATCCTGAAGTTTTGTATGATCCGGCTAATGTTCAACGACTAAGTGCTACATATATATATATATATATATATATATATATATATACATATATTCAACGTATGACCTACAAAATGCGCAATGACAGTGCAGTAAAAGGAAAAAAGAACACTAAATCAACTTAAAGCCCGACAATATCGACTGAATAACTATCTAGACCCATAAAATTCATGAAAAAGGTCACAGAGACGATGAACTGGATGAACAAATGGTTTTAGTAGAGAAGCGGACATCCTCTTCAGTTATATAACTCGGAGCGCTTTTTAACGTTAACTTTTATGTTATCTGTATTTAATTAATTGTAGTCTAGATGCTATTGACCATATTTATCATAAGATGTCGGTATAAATGTCGCAAAATTATATATACTTGTAGATTGCTATGTTATGACGTAAAAACAACCTATCAGCTGGTCCGTTATCTGTTTTTTCGTTATATTGAATATTAACTGAATGAGCGGATCGCACCAGAAACCTACCGCGCCTCCGATCAATTGGTTTGAAATACCAGTACTCATCAACATCGAGAGAGCTGCGCGAGGCGGGTTTGTAAGGTCAGACATAAGGCGTTTTTCCACGACACAATTGTGGGCCACACACTTCAGAGGTTTTTTTTCGCGGAAACACGATTGTGTGCCACACAGTCGAGCCACAAGATGAAACTCGCGGAAACGCCGTTTTGTCTATTTTTTGGGCGATAACTTCAAAATGTCTGAATATATAAATAAAAATCGTGTAAAAGTCTGAGTAAACAGAACTCAAGGCTTTCGTCCTTAGCATTCCGTGCAAAACGGATATTAAATTTCATGTCTATATACTTGAGAAAGTTTTGAATTTTATTGTTTTGAAGTTATTTTGCTGCTAAATCTGAATTTCCCGCCAACATCGAGCCACAAAATCGACAATCTCCTCGGCAGTTGTTTGTCGAATTTGAGCCACAAAGCGAGCCACGAAAATCTTGTTGGTCGTGAAAACATACTTGTAGGCCGCAAAAAACGCCGCGGAAACGCTCTTTTCGAGCCACAATCGACCCACAACCTGTCTACGGGAGCACGTAAAAACGCCTATAAAATTGTATCATGAGTCGGGGGAGGGTGGGGGGGGGATTCATTCAACGGACTACAAATGGAGATGGTCTGCTTACCTAGGGCTCCGACTGAAAGTATCATCTCCTCCATATAGCTGCTTGTAGTACTCATCTAGAACCAACTTGCAAGTCTGAAAAAAAAACCCAGTTATTAAATCTAATATATTTATTTATTTATTTAAACTAGGATACGACCAACTATAGTCAAACAAATGACAAAATAATTAACAAACACTGCATAAATATAAATTAGAAATAAAATAAAACAAATTTCGGTACACCAACCTGGCGAGAATCCACAATAAAGTAGGGTACCAAACAACAGCCAAATACTCAATATGACTAAGCCCAAAACACGCCAAAGATTCTCAGGAAGAAGGAGTAAGCGTGTCCGTAAATTTAATTCAATTCAACTGTGCAACGCGTGCAGGAGAATTGACCAGAACTTAATTGGGAATTCTTTGCTTTTGCGTGGACGTAGAACTGCTGTGTGAACCCAATGTTGCTCACCTTAATTATTTATACATTTAGCAATCTTGCACTTACCCGGGACCATAATTCTGCACTCGTCATCTAAACCTCAATCGTGGTGACGTATGCCGAGGGAGTTCTGACTTGCTACTATAACCACTTTTGTGAATAAAATATGTTGGCACGCATGTATATTCTTTATAACCCGTTACATTAAAACTGAATAAAAAGGAGGAAATGAAATAACCAACAAAGAAACAAACACACGAATTGTGATGTGCCGCGTAGCTTCTACCCTCCGCTCGTTTGCATCGGACAGGGTATAGTGAATCTATTGGAAGTACTTTCGCTTCGTTTAACTCATTTTATCACGGACATGCTACGAGGCATGCTGGAGACCTGGCAAGTGAGCCAAGAAGTACGGTCCGTTCTAGCCATGTGGCAAGGCATTCAGTTACGGCGGTCTGGAATACTTTTCCAGACTTAATTCGGGAAGCGGAAAGTGTACCGCAATCTAAAAATCGGTTAAATAAACATCTCCTTGAGGATAGTTGGTGAGTGGAGGGTTTGGAAGGCGAAAGAGGACAAATTGACAAATTAATTAATTTATTTTTAGTTTATTTTAGTCAAGGTCTGATTAGTTATATAATATGGTAGTACATGTGTACTAGTTGCGTTTTTCAAGCACGTGAAAAACGTGCTTTGTTTGTAACCGGTCATCAAGCCAAAAATATTTTTTTAAAGTTGTTGCTGTTGTTGTTGAAAATCAATTACATAGATAGGGAGACGAAGGTTCTGTGGCTTGTTTGTTCTTGACCGCATTCAGATTTTTAAACGGAACTTTTGTCCCGTTACGGTGTTCCATCTCCCCATTTACTACGCGTTTACATTTCTTTTATCCGTTCTAACCTAGAATATGGCTGTCCGGTTTGGCATTTTGATCTGACCCAGGTACAGTCGGATTTGCTTGAGAGGATACAGTATAGAGCGTTGCTGTTTACATCTAGAGCCCCAAAAGTCCCATACATTCAGCTCCTAAAGCAATTTAGATTAGATACCCTTTCATGCCGCCGACTTCAACTTTGTATGAAGTTCGGTACATCTATTGTCCAAACTCACTTCACCGGGATATACTCCCTCCTGATTTTATCCCCTTCCGAATTCGTCTTCTTCGTCAAGCTGCCGACCCTGTGCCTCGTTTGGAGCCGGTGGTAGCCTTGCGAACAAGGTATGCTCAGAGTTTCGTCCACTCATTTATACAACTCAAAGCGCTTCTGAACGTTAATTTTTATGTTATTTGTATTTTATATCTGATTGATTTAATGTATTTGTATATTGACCATATTTATCATAAGATGTCGGTATAAATGTCGCAAAACTGTATATACTTGTAGATTGCTCTGTTATGACGTTATGATTGACGTAAAAAGGACCCATCGGCTTGTCCGTTATCTATTTTTTAGATTATATTGAATTGAATTGATTTCCAGTGTAGGAAATTTCGCAGTAGTATTTCTTCTCATCTTATCCGACTGTACGTGAACGCAGCTTTGGGCGTGGTTTGTCTCATAAAGGAACAGGGAGTTTGAGCATGAGACAACAAGATGTTTCATTCGTTGACTTGCGAAATCAAAAGCTTTCTGAACAGATTGCACACCTTGGTACAGAAGAGTAACCACAATCTTTCTGAACTCTAAAGGTTGACTGAATAATCATTCGTGTTCTTATAGCCTGATATGTTCCTGTTACTTCATTAAATATTTATTACCTGAACCATCTCGAAGTCCGTGCCGACTAGCTTTACAGACGATCCGCCGACGGAAACAGTGTATCGATACTCGTTGAACTGGTCAGGTCCACCTTTTCCTAGAAAAAGAAAAATCAAGGATCTGTCTCCTTAAACTATCGATTCACTCCACGTCCCTAATCCCTTCCGAAACCTCGAAAACTTCGTTCCATGTCATTTTAGCCACCTTAAGGTCACCTGAATGAAGAGTACCAAGTATCATCCCTATCTGTATGACTTCCGTTGGCATTGCCTGCAGAAAACACAATCCAAATATGAAATAGTGTTTCCAAGCTATGATTTTTGCTTCATTTTGCAGCTGTCCTTATTTCAGTACCGAACAATTTTAGAAGTGAACAAATGTCTCCAATCAACCCTTCTTCTGTAATATTTTATAACCAGATAAGCCCAAACGTTTATCTAGAAGAAATTCCAGTACGATCCGGCCAGCGCTGTACAAGATTTGAATGAATTGCGCTTTTTGTCTTGGAGCCTGCATGTGCAAACCTCCAGAAACAATCATCCCTATTTTGAAAACGTAACGCTCAGGAGAAGAATACTCTCCGTGGACATGTCTGTAAATGCATTCTCCACGGTGTGTTCAAGGATGGTTTCATTGTTCAGGTGTCCTTTAAAGTTTAACTGAAAAGCAAACTTATTTTTGTACCATTTATCTGAATACACTGCATTATTGGGAATGTGTTAAGGGATTTTTTTTTTCCACTATTTGGAGAGTATGACGTCCAGAATGGCCGTCCTCACAACGCAAAATTCTACTATGATGCGGAAAATTCAAATCTCAGTACAAACGCGGCTTTTCAGTGGCCAGTCCTCATCTTGCGGAAGGGAGCTCACTGACTGAACACTTATTTTTCGTAAATCATTTCGTCAAGTAGAAAACACAGGTACAAGCAAACACAAATCCGACAGGGAAATTCCACTGTATGAAAAGATATTATTCGTGAATAGCAGAATAACGAAGTAACCATTTACATCGGGTTCTCGAGCCTATTTTAGCGAATAAGAGAGGGGTAACTAGATTATCCTCTCTAAGCCCTTTCCGTTTAAAGTTTACGGCAACACAGTTTCTTCATCTTGTCATTTCAGGCTCTTTTCAAGACGGACGGATCTGGCTCCCATGTATTACTTTACCCATCTATATTACATATTACTATTACTTTACCCATCTATTACTCGTCAGATGACCGACAATTCAACTGTCCCGCATTCGAAGCAACGGACCGCGGTGGCTAAAAAACTAGGACTGGTCTGTAACTGACGATGAACTTTGGAAAAAATGTTTAACTTCTTACGAGCATCGGACTATTTTCCCAGACTTTGAGACTCCAGACCAGACCAGAACGAACACAAGGGGAAGGCTAGCTAACATTGACAAGCCACGGCTTCTTCACCCCCCCCCCCCCATAAACTCAACCGAAAGTTATTTATCTTCGTTTTTGCCTTATTTTATTCGTAATTTCAAGCGTCAGAATATCAATTAGCCTTGATTCGTAATTTGTTATGTTGATGATCCGCAGCTATCAGTTTTAAACGCTATTAAGGAAACAAATGAGTTATTAATATTATTAATTTTTTGAAAGAAATGATTCTATAACCGGTGCACTTTCGCCTTGAAGTTTGCAGCAACTGGGTCTGTACTGGGCCCCTCGGTAACCCAATCGTTCTTTTCAGCAAATATAAATATAAAGGTCAAGACGGCTTAATTTTCTTGACTTCAGCAAAATTAGAATGATCGGTGACTGGGGAGAATATGAGTGGGATTGAGAGACGAAAGTTAAGTTAGCTACATTACGAAGTACATATAATAATAATAATATAATAACTAATAAATACACAACATGTCACAGAGATACGGTTTCACTTCATAGTGCATGCTAAGAGAAAGTTGAGGCCACCTGTTGCCTTCCTTGGTTTGGTAATCCTCTTTGGCTGTTTTAGAGGCGGTAAAAGAAGTTCGCCTTTAATTTAGACAAAACCACACTCTCTACTTTTTAAAGTTCAATGGGCACATCAAACTACCCCAATCTCACTCTGTAACAACCTAGGAACAATGAATACCCTCTAGGTCAGCAGCTTTTTCAACCGTTTTCTGTCTGTGATATTTCAAAGCGTAATTTTTTGGGCCAGTGCATGCTCAATTTACTAGCTTGGACAAAGATAAAAGTGATGTTTCTTATAATACTTAGTAGACCTTTATTATATGCATAAATCAGCTTGTATAATTCAGATTTGAATAGGTTATTTGTTTTTGAATGATTTTTGCAGCTATGTTATTTTCTATAAGCTTATTGCATATTCTGGTACATTTTATAAAGCAAGCTAATCATGCTTCACAACACTATTCCACAAAGAAAAACTTTTAATAGGCACTTTAAGCCATGGAACTTGATGAAACACTAGAACAATCAGGTAAACTGCATCCACGGCTTGACTTTCGTGACATCTCAATATATCCTTTTCTATCAAGCATTGCTGGGAGTTTTTGAATTTCCTGCCACGATATCCCAGCTGCTACGATTTGGATCGCCGAAATACCAGATAGGTAAAGACAAGGGATAACAAGAAAACGGCCGATTTTCGTAGCGCCTTCTAAGGGAAGTCGGAAATGTTTATTTGTGAAGCATTTAATACCAAGTAAAGCATTAGAAGTGTCCATTGTGATTTAAGGAATCGTCATCATATCATGGTTTTCCGACATCTTCAGCATCAAATAGTTTATTATCTCACCAAAGAAGGCATACTTCAAGAGGTCAATAAGACATGCAGATGTAGCGCTATGGAATGAAATACCTATGTGTATTAGGAATGCAACAACCGTTCAGTCTTTTTAAAAACAAATAAAATAGTCATTCTCAAGTGATAGTAGTTGAGAGATGGTAATTTTTAAATGAATTTATACAATAATGTTTCTTTTTATGTTTGTTCTAAAAATAAGTATTATGAGTGAGCTCCTTATTTTGTGTTCCTATAGGCCGCATGGCATTTTTTTTAGACGGACATGCAGTTTGTTCCAGGAAGTATGTTATTTTTGTGTGTTAATAAATAAGCTGAAATCTGAATCTGAAAGTCTACTACTTTGAACACTTTCTCTAACTGTTTCACTACCCTGGCTTTGTTACTTGCTTATAAAACGTTCAAATGAAAAGGAAAAATAACAAATTTGATATAAGCTTATAGCCAATTATTTCAGGGTCATTCTGGTATGAACTTTGAGTAGAAATCCGATTAAATATTATTTTATTTCGCATTTACAAATGTGCTTCTCCTTCTCTTCGAGGCGTCTGTTGGTTGGAACCGCCATCTCCTTCGCTGAAGGTGCGTTCTTCCTGGCAAAATATTGAATAATAATACGTAGATGGCACTCTACACAAGAGACTTGTACCGTGAACCAGAAACAGTTTTTACGAATATGTTTAGAAGTCTAGGACTCCGATGTCGGAGCCATTATTATTAATTTCCGTGACATGGGGATGTGAACTGGTTAGATGAATTTGCTTTCGGGCGGGATCATTGTTCCTATGGCCGGCTTCCACCAGACTACTGTAGTGGTTTGCGAACTCTGTTCACATGCCCCTCGGTAGCTCAAATGGTAGAGCGCCTGCCTTGTAAGCAGAGGGTCCTGGGTTCAAATCCCGGCTGAGGAGCATTTTTGTCTTTCAGTCACTACTTATAACAAAGTATTCATATTTTGAAAAGAAAACCAGGTGCTAGGTGAGTCCTAACACTGTCAGTAATAGCAACATTTTTAAAAAGTGATGGATCACATAAATGGAAAAATATTTTTCCATTTAACAGTAAAAATCATTTGAGTATTTAGGTAATATAGTTTCATAAAGGATTTAATAGAAAAAAAGTTTTCTCTTCGGCGACCGTTCACTGTTAGGCGACGTTCACACCTACTGTACTGACCTTTCCCAACGATTGAGCCTTCCTCCATGCCAACACTGTTGATACTCGAGTTCGAATCGGCTCGAATCTGGTCACCAAGGCTCTCATCACGAACGGGGGACGCGTTCCGACGGATCACCTCTGAGATCAGCTCCTTTGCTTTTCTGAAATTCGGGAGACGTAATTTTCTACTGCGCTTCAAACAAAATAACACGCGGAATACTCTTGATGACTATCTCTCCTTGTCGATGCAAAAACTCCGGCCTATCCGGGTACCTAGCGGAAGAAAGGCAGAAATGGTGTCGCATCTACTCCCAAAGATCGCCGTGGTTGGTTGACACAGCTTTGAGTCGTTGGAGACACTTACTCCTTCTTCCTGAGGATCACCGGCGTGTTTTGGACTTAGTCATATAGAAGTATTAGCGCCAAGACCGATGATTCGCAAACGGGACATACTCGTAGCGTCGCCCACTACACTTGCGGCACTTGAAGCGAAACGAACTTGCGGGTTTCGAAATTTTCGCTAAAGCTAAGATGCGGTCTGCCAACATGGAGGAAACAAGGGAGGTTGCATCTTTTTTTTTGCTGTGTTCAAAATACAGCAACACAACACTAGGAAGTAGCACCTAGACCAGAGCGAAATAACACTAGGGAGTAGCGGCGCCAAGACTTGACAAAAATGACACACACTCGAATAGCAGCGATACTAGCAACACTAGCTATAGAGAACGTCCCTCCTTAAACTCATTCAGTCGTTTAGCAACGCTGGCTCTGATAACTTCAGATTCTGAAAATTGCAAAAAATGATACAGCCTCCATTGTTTCATTGGTGTGTGCAGACCGCACCTTTGCTTTACCAGACATTTTTTAACCCCAAGTTTGTCTCGCTTTAAATGTCGCAAGCGTAGTGGGCGGCGCTACGAGTATGACCTGTTTGCAAAGCATAGGTCTTGGCACTACTCACTAGTGTTATTTTGCTCTGACCTAGACTGACGCTAACACTCGCAGCACCGCCCACTACACTTGCGGCATTTAAAGCGAGACGAACTTGCGGGTTTAGAAATTCCCAGTAAAGCTAAGATGCGGTCTGCCCACATCGAGGAAACAGGGGACGTTGTTCTGTTTTTTTGTTGCTGTGTTCAGAATATAGCAAAATAACACTAGGAAGTAGCTCCTAGACTGATGCTTTCCATGCCTTGCAAACGGTCAATGTTCGTAGCGCCACCCACTACACTTCCGGCATTTAAAGCGAGACGAACTTGCGGGTTGAGAAATTTCCAGTACAGCTAAGATGCGCTCTGCCCACATCGAGGAAACAGGGGAGGTCGTATCTTTTTTTTTGCTGTGTTCAGAATATGAAGTTTCTCGTTCTCTATCGCTCGTGTCGCTGCTACTGGAGTGCGTGTCACGTATTTCAAGTCTTGGCACGACTTCCTAGTATTTATTCAAACAATGTTACAACGTGCCAAGAAGGGCCGAAATATCGCTGATGACGAATCGTAGCTGAGGTACCCTTTGTAAACATTGTTTGAATAAATGTTTCAAAGTCAGCTCGGGTTCAAAGAATATTTGACTTCCTACAATAGTGTTATTTTGCTCTGGCTACAAGCAAGTACTTTGACTGCCCTAACGTATTTATTAAATAGGATGGCTTTCGCGAGATTTCGGTATCATTTTCTAACAAGCGAAGCTCACCGTGGAAGCTGTGGGAATCAAACCCTGGACGCGTTTGCCTGATCGCAAAACCCATGGAAATTTGATACCGCCGAGAAAATGCACAATTTCAAACTGTTCTGAATATATATGGTTCACTGGACATACCTCCGAATCTCAAAGTCGTCCTTAAAGAACCTGTCTTGCATATGATACTAATGCAACTTACTTCCATAATCACTCCATGTATTTCTAAACCCGGAGACCCCAATTTCGTACGGCACATTCTAACCCCTCTAACAAAACCACGCTGATTTTCTCACTTGCCGTGTTTTGCTACCTTCGATGCGTATCACGCTGTCGACGGTTCTCTGCGAGAAGATTTCCCATCAGAAAAACCAGTTATGTAAATTGTTTCCCTGTTTTCGCTACAAGTCAACGGGTCTCGGAAAAGGCTTAAAACAGCCACCGTGGGTTATTTGTTGAAAGCACAAGATAGTTTTAAAGTATTCAAATATTTTAAAATACTGTAAGTTGAAGAGTAAATAGTGCGAGGGGTCCTTTAATGACACTTGACAAAAACACCAGGATGGCTGGCCCCCAACCGCCCATTGCACTTCCTGACTGAGAATCGGAGGTCAGCAACGTCAGTTAGGTCTGTAGAGGCTGATGCCGATACCTTACTTTTTTTTACACTGTCCTTATTATTTCCTAACTGCTGGATATGATTTGCATGGGACTCGGTGGATTTAAAAAGCAATTAGTAAAGTTATTGAAAAGGAGTCACTTACTCGATGTTTTCTTCTCCCGGGCCTGTGATCTGGACCAGTCGCTCTTTTGCGCCAGCTGGCACTGTAAAAAGAAACCAAAACTTCACAAGTGCATATAAAAAGACATACTTGAATCAGAAAGGAAACAGCACTTCGTGTTGATTCTACTATGTCAACACGATGTTTCGCTTTATTACCAAACCCACTCATTGACTTCACAACTCAATGAATGGGATGTAAGTTACGGCAACTTTGAAGTTGCCCCCACCACAAGCCATCGGATAAGCAATTTTTATAAGCCCACACCATTGGGCCCACCATAAGCTCATCAATCACCATAAGGGATGGTGATTGACTACATAATGCTCTTGTTGTATTTTGTGTGTTGTTCATTTTTTTTCCTTTTCATTTTTCCTTTTTGTTTATTTTTCTTTTCTTATACTCCATCAGTGAAATTTTTATGTAAAGATGGGTAATAAATATATTCATTCATTCATTAAGCGGGGGGCAATAACGAAGTTGTAGTACAAAAAAGAGACATCAGCCAGTTACTTTAATGATTAAACTAATCTTGGGAGGGACACCAGCACTTTTCACACAACATCACAAGATCAACTTTAAAAGCTCAGAGTTAGGTTTCGAAGAAGACAAGTAGGACATCAGACAGTTAATTTACTGATTAAACGATCTTAGGAGGGAGACCAGCACTTTTCACAAAACATCACAAGATCAACTTTAAGTGCTCAGATTTGGGTCCAGAAGCAGACAAGTGGGACATCCCGATGAAAAAATTGTCCCAAAATAGTACTATGAAGTAGTACGAAAAAGTTGCATCCAGTACTAACGATGCTACTACATGCTTCTACTTCAAGGCTACCGTGTTACTGCATACTACTATATACTACTTTTGGCAAGACTGGATGCTACTATGGCAAGACAGAATGCTACTGGATACTACTACATAAGATTGGACCAGTCTGAGGCACATTAAATGCTAGTATTCTTTGCTACTACATAGTATTACATGTAACGTTTTCGTACTACTACCGCAGGCTACAAATTTTTCATCAGGATCAGATAGTTAATCTACTGATTAAACTGAACTTTTGAGGGACACCAGCACTTTTCACACAACATCACAAGATCAACTTTAAAAGCTCAGATTTGGGTTTGGAAGCAGACCAGTGGGACATCACATAGTTAATCTACTGATTAAACTGAACTTTGGAGGGACACAAGCACTTTTCACACAACATCACAAGATCAACTTTAAAAGCTCAGAGTTGGGGTTAAAAGCAGACAAGTGGGACATCAGACAGTTAATCTTCTGGTTAAAATGATCTTTGGAGGGAGACCAGCATTTTTCACAAAACATGAAAAGATCAATTTTATAAGGTCAGATTTGGGGTTAGATACAGAAAAGTGGGATTAGATAGAAGGGTCAAAAGTTTAGGGTTGCAAGCACTCCAATCCATCAACAGTTACCTCTTTGGAATGAAATAATAGTCTCGCTTATTTCCTCAATCAAATGGACGCGTCGTCCCTTGATGCCCATCACTGTGAAGGAACACAATTAAAACAAAATCAAAACCTTACCCTTCTACATAAATAGAGAAAGTCAACAGATGCTTTTTCCGAATACCATTCTATCCTACACCGGGGTATATCTTATCTTTTTTGCAGTTACTACGTTACTGAATTTGATACTGGGGCCGACGTCGCGGACGTTACTTTTATGAACAAAACCTGGTGGCCGACCTCGCCGACAACACCAAAGACGTCAAAATGCCAATTCCCGAATTTGTGTTTTCAGAAGATACCCAAAAGAAATGCTTACACTTGTTCTGATGATAACGTCAGAAGTTTTACAACAGATAACACAACGGTGCGCAGTTTCAAAAGACATCACTTGGGATGTAATCTGTTGCGATTTGACAACGTTGTGCATTACATGTTATGCACAACAAGCATCGCCCGGAAGACCAGAAAAAAACATCTTCTGACTTTTTTGTTTATGCCCAGTTTAGGACAAGTCAGCAGATGGTTTTTCAGCTCTTCCTGTCGATGCTTGATATGCATAAGATTTAAGACAAAAGGTTTTCAAAATCACAACAAATTACACCCCAAGTGTTGTCAGACTCAGAAGTTTTGTTGCAGCCACATTTTCAAGGCCATATTTACTACAGCCGGAAACCTTGCTAAGAAGAGCCGAAATATTTCTGGAACACTTGACTTATCGGTTTAGCACCGTTTACGACACAATAATTATCATAGCACTTCTAATTTTAAAGTGAAGCATCTTTTGAAGACTTTGAATAGTAAAATGCAAAACTTTTATAAAAAGGCTGAGAACATTCTTGTTAATCACAACCTTTTTCGTTTTTTTCACAAAAAAGAGCCCAGAAGAGTTTGTCTTTGTTTTTTCCTTTGTATTTCACTGTAGATTTAGTAGGCTAATTTGTCTGCAAGGGTCAGCTGTTAATTTTATGTAAGTGTGTGCGAGTTTGACTGATATGTTGTTGCTTGAATTTTTATACATCACTCTGCAGTTTTGAAGGATTCAAATAAATATTAAAGTCATAATCCAAACATTCCGTTTACCTTTTCTTAGTTATCAGATGCCACAGGTTTATTTTGAATTGAACGCGATTGCCGGGTTTCTGTTTCGGCTCGAGAAACAAGACCAAAGGTTTCGATGGGATCCCAAAAATTCAATATCTGATCCAGACAACTGGGTCTTGTCTTAGCCAGATCCAGTCTTCGCCAGACTCCTTGAACATTTTTACAACTAAAATTCAGAAACAGATTAAGGCCAAATAGCTAATCACCTGAGAAAACCAAGTTCAGATTTGGATTCAGCCTGTTGTTTTTACCCCTATAAGTCATATCTGTTTTGACGAAAACTTCCTGCCACTTCTGCCAATTTCCTGGTTCCGGCCGAACTCCAGAACTACTTGTCCGGCGAAAAAAGAAAGCTCAAAGACGAAATCAGGGTATCTTCTTTCCCCAGTAATGAACATCTAATCAACTTCAAATAGAAATTTAGCTTATAACAAATTTTCCGATTCCAGTCGGATTCCGGTCGAACTGTATGTCCGGGTAAAATATGATTGTCATACAGGGACTCAGCATCTCTTCTTACCCTAAATCGCTTATCTAATCAACTAGAAATAAAACTTTGACTTCCAACAGATTTCCGGTTTTGGCCGGATTCCGGACGAGCTACATGTCCGGGTAGAAAATTGTTTTCACATAAGTGTTCAGCACGTCTTCTTGCCCTAAATCGAACATCTAATCAACTCCAAATAAAACTTTTAATTTTGACAAACTTTCCGGCTTGGGCCGGATTCCGGTCGAAATACCTGTCCGTCGAGAAGATAGTTTTCACCATCGTCTTCAGCATGTCTTCCTACCTCTAAATCGAACATCTAATCAACTTCAAATAAAACTTTTAATTTCAACAAACTTTCCGGTTTGGGCCGGATTCCGGGCGAAATACTTGTCCGTCGAGAAAATAGTTTTCACCATCGTCTTCAGCATGTTTCCGACCCCTAAATCGAACATCTAATCAATTTCAAATAAAACTTTTACTTTCAACAAACTTGCCAGTTTGGGCCGGATTCCGGGCGAAATACTTGTCCGTCGAGAAAATAATTTTCACCATCGTCTTCAGCATGTCTTCCTACCACTAAATCGAACATCTAATCAACTTCAAATAAAACTTTTACTTTCAACAAACTTTCCGGTTTTGGCCGGATTCCGGTCGAACTACTTGTCCGATGACAAAATAGTTTTCACCATCGTCTTCAACATGTCTTCCTACCCCTAAATCGAACATCTAATCAACTTCAAATAAAACTTTTACTTTCAACAAACTTTCCGGTTTTGGCCGGATTCCGGGCGAACTACTTGTCCGATGACAAAATAGTTTTCACCATCGTGTTCAGCATGTCTTCTTACCCCATAATCGACTATCACATTAGCTGTTTCAAAATATTTTGTTTATCCCTTAATTTGAATCCCCTCCCCCACCCCTAAATGTAGAGCTACAAAGCCCATCTACGAACTTGACTGGTCCGGCGACCCAACGAACCCTCACACCAAGTTTCATCAAAATATCTCGTTCCCTTCGAGAGTTATCGTGCTTACAGACGGACGGACAGACGGACGGACGGACGGACAGACGGACAACTTTTGCGATGTCATAGGTATCCCTCCACTTACGTTTTGGGATCCCAAAAACCCCACGCCGAAAGTCTTCTTTTCTAGATGACGAGATTTTCCAGAATTGATTAACAAAGAATTATAAGACCTAATTGATCATTTTTGTATGTCTTCAGAGGTACGACACTGGTCTTGTTTTTTTTTTATTTATTTGTATTTGTAATAAACAGTTAGAGCATTAGATGGAAATTATTATTTCGACCCTTGGCTCCCTACGTGCCCTAACAGCTGTCCGGGATAATCGGCTGAGATTTAGTCCAAACAGACTTATTCCAAACCTAGGAAATTTTTTTTTTTTTTTAATTTGCTCATTGTTTTACCGTGTTTTTAGTGGTTTTAAACATTCATAGTGACAGTAGGGATGGTTAGCATTGTGTATGAGGTAGAAATACCATTTTTTGTGGCCCGCTTTAATAATAACAGGCCTTCGAATTGGTGCGTATACACGAAACAAACATACCTTTTCCCGAATCAGCATTCCGAATAACCACTTCATCTTTCAAGTAGTTCTTTCCTGGTATTTTTGCAGGGGCTACAAACTTGCCCGAGTTCTTGATCACCTCACCGGGTAGCAAAATTGGGGCTGTGGAGACGACGGGGGTGATCTGCTGGGAGAGTGGAAGCTGGCCAGTGTAGCCAAGGGGAGTCATAACGGCTGGTGAGTCTGTTTCATCGACCTAAACAACATTGCTTAGTTTTAGGAACATAACTTTCCTTCTGGATTCTCTACTCCCATATATTTTCAGAACGCTGTAACCAAGGTGTACATTAAAGGAGTGGCGTCGTGAGCAATCTAGCACTTGCAAGGTCTAGAACCCCCACCCCAGATCCAAGATGAAGCCAAGACTCGATCCGACCGTTGGGTCATCTAGTGCCACGGGTATAAAGCGCCGGACATGGGGAGGCTGGGCTCGTAGTTTGACTATGGATCTAACAAAATGTTTTTATTTTAACAGGTATATGGAAAATGTCCAGAAAAATCAAACTAATGATTAGCTTGATCGATTTCTTCAAGTGTGTTCTGTTTTTTTCTTGTTAAAAGAAGAAAGGATGTAAATTATATCAGAATAGACAACCGCCGTAGTTATACTAAATTGGCGATAGTGTTCTTGAATATTTTGAAACTGAGCTAAATAATTTTCGGCTCCCGAGACCAAAATGTCAAACTGGCCGATGATTTCCTTTTCCGACATATCTAAACATTAACACGGTGATAAAGTTGGCTACCGTGATGATTTTGAAGAAAACAAAAATCCGACCCGTCGAAAGATTATTGCGTCTCCCACCTTCTTGGCCCACTAGTACAGTCAATCTAGCGTCAAATATGACTTGTGTACCATCTTGTAGAGAAAAAACAAGACCAAAGGTGTCGATGGGATCCCAAAAATCTAAGATTTGATCCAGACAATTCGGTCTTGTCTTCGCCAGGCTAACATCAGAGAAAACCGAGTTCAGATATTCTATCTACCTATATCTATTTTGAACATTTATTCAAACAATGTTTACAACGGATTCGTCAGCTATGATTTTTCATCAGCGATATTTCGGCCCTTCTTGGCAAGGGTCCTCGTCAGGCTGTCAATTTTCCGGTTCAACTTCGGGGAAGGATACAAAACCTGTAAACCTGGATGTAAACCTGGATTACAGGTTTTGTATCCTTCCCCGAAGTTGAACCGGAAAATTGACAGCCTGACGAGGACCCTTGCCAAGAAGGGCCGAAATATCGCTGATGAAAAATCATAGCTGACGAATCCGTTGTAAACATTGTTTGAATAAATGTTTCAAAGTCAGCTTGGGCTCAAAGAATATTTATCTATTTTGAAGATATTGACCGAAACTTCCTGCTTTACTACTGCCAAATTTGCAGTTTCGCCCGAATTCCGAGCGAACTACTAGTCCAGCAAAAAAAGAAAAATTCAGAAACGAAGCCGGCGTATCTCCTTATCCCTATAAAGAAATCTAATCAACTTTAAATAAAATTTTGACTTAAAAAAATGCGGGTACAACCGGATTCCAGACTAATTATATGTCCGGGTAAAAAATGATCATTATATACAGACTCAGCGTCTCTTCTTACCCCTAAATATATCATCTAATCAACTTCAGATAAAGCTTTTACTTTTAACATATATTCCGGTTTTGGCCGGATTACAGGTGAACTAGTTGTCCGGCGAGAAAATGGTTTTCACCATCGGGTTCAGCATGTCTTCTTACCCATAAATCAAACATTTAATCAACTTCAAATGAAACTGTTACTTATAACCAACTTTCCGGTTTGGCCGGATTCCGGACGAACTGCTTGTCCGGCGACAAAATGATTTTCACCATCATGCTCAGCATGTCTTCTTACCCCTAAATCAAACATTTAATCAACTTCAAATGAAACTTTTACTTTTAACAAACTTTCCGGTTTTTGCCGAATTCCGGGCGAACTACTTGTCCGGCGACAAAATGATTGTCACCATCGTGCTCAGCGTGTCTTCTTACCCCATAATCGACTATCACATTAGCTGTTTAAAAATATTTTATTTTTCCCTTAAATTGAACCTTCTCCCCCACCCCCAAATATAGGGCTACAGAGCCCATCTACGAACTCGACCTTACCCTTGACCCAAACAATCCTCATACCAAGTTTCATCAAAATATCTAATTCCCTTCGAGAGTTATCGTGCTTACAGACGGACGGACGGACGGACAACTTTTGCGATGTCATAGGTCTCCCTCCACTTACGTTTTGGGATCCCAAAAACTGTACAGCATATCAAAAGTTGAGAAACCTAGCGGGGTGCAAAATTCGTGTTTTTTAATGTTTTCTATTTTATTTTTTGTTTTCCAGCTGAACTTTTCTACTGTCTTAAGGCTTACTGTTTACTTCGTGGGAAAAATGTTTCTTGTGTGGTTTTAAGTTCTGAACTCACATCAGATTTAAGATACGGGCAACCGAAAGTGTTTCACCTTCATCACCATACTATTCTCGATTATATGATAGCAAAATCGTTTGACTGCCTATAAATCGCAACAGAAATGATTAAACCATTTTATTGAGACAAGGAAACTGTTCTGTGTTCAAAAACTGGGAATATATCTCACGGAATAGCTCGTGTAGCCTTTTCTATTTGTTTATTTATTCCAGCTGGTATTTTCGATTTTCTAAAAGCTTACTGTTTTCTTCGTAGGATACAAGGTTCAAGGTTTAATTTACACTTATGTATACAATCAAAATAAATAGGGTCAAGCCGGGGACACAAGGTCGATTGACAAAAACCCGGTACAATATATAACAAACATATTTTACCTATAACTAATTACATAAATAAATTTTAATAATTCCATGACTGATCACCAGACGGGAACCCTCCCCACAAACCCACCGACACTCGGCAACATCAACCCGAAATCTAAATGCCTTATAACAAGGCTGCATGTAATAAATTCATTCATTCATTCATTCATACATATTTTAATGTCATTTTCTGTGCTGAATTCGAATATCGTATCAGATTCAAGATATGTTCAACCTAAAAAAATTTACATTCATCACCACTACAAGCCGTTTCTTTGGAACTCTTACTATAAATATTCTTTGATCCCAAGCGGACTTTGAAACATATATTCAAAAAATGTTAAAAACGAATATACGTCAGCTAGGGTTTTTCATCAGCGATGAAGAATCGTAGCTGACGTATGCCAGCTGTAAACATTGTTCGAATATAAAACTCTTATTATTTATCGAATGGATACTACCATGTCAATTAGAATTCTTCAAAATAGCCCTGTTCGTCATTTTCCAATTATTAATTAAACTTGAACCACAGGTAACACAAATCACATTGGTAAAAGGCTGAGAAAGTTAATCCCTTCCAGTCCAGCGCAATGGATATGCACACTTTGTTCCACGCTATACTTACACATCATCTACAGTGCTATAAGAGGGTTCTTCCTTCGAGCGAAGCGGATCTCCAAAACTGTGAGAAAACGGTTCCTGGAATCACTTTCCAATTTCCCGAGGACCGATCGCGAAAACGCATGGAAAACTGAAATCGCGGGTTGAATTCTGTTGAATTCCAAACCTTTCAGAATAAATATGGTTCACTGGACGTTTCTTCCATTATCATATAGTTGAACGACGTCATCCTCATTTGACGCTTACTTATTTTTTTTTTTTTGGGGGGGGGGGGTTGTTAGTGACAATGTTTTTTCATGAGTTTCAAGGTTCCCGCCGAAGTATTCAGTTTCAAGCGGAGCTTTCCACTTACTTTCCGGAATCACTATCCGAGAAAGCAGCTTCGGTTTCCAAGCAGCCCGAAAACCACTAGACATTGATTCCGACTTTGCTTTTCCGCTCGCAAATACCTTCTTTATATTTATTCTCACTCAAGTCGAGTGTCTGGTTTTGAACGCATACAAATATTAACAATGGAGGCGCTCAAACCTAGAATCCTAACCTTAGAATCCCTAGAAGACAGGCAGGTTACCCAAACCGTATGTCGTCTAGGACCATTCGTAACTAAATCATCACAAAAATTAGACGAAGAACACAACTAAAAATCAGCCTACACCAAGAAGCCAAGGAAAAAAATGTTGCTGATGTAGCAAAGCAGAGGACGGAGAAGCAAGCACTGACTAGGAAGTACCGAGGTAAACGGCGCAACATGGGGAATCTGTTTCAGTTCCAAACTTCCCACGAAGAGACCGCAGAGTACCACAGTAGCCTTCCCCTAAAAGAAATGGTCCACCAACGAATGGAAACCGATGGTGCTAGTGCCCTGCATTAAAGCATCGAAGGACCCAAAGACCCGAAGCAACAACGCAAACCAATCACCACGAAGCCCCAAATCGCTAATCTCCGTAACGACTAAATTATAGGACAACCCACGACCTGTCCCCAAAAAGAACCGGAGCCCCTTAAGATTTTGAACGATAAAAGTTATTTATGAACTTAGTAAATATGAAAAAGCTCATTAAGAGCGTAATAATCAGATACATCACACACACTCCTGCCACCAAAGGGGAACAAGAAACCCAGGAGTCAGCTCCTTAGAGCCTGAAAGAACTAGCCGCCCTTAACTAAACAATCAAAAGGGAAGCTGAGACTAATGGACGCTTCTTTCGTGAAGCTCATAGATGTGCGACTGATCCCGCCAGCGGAGGCAGCCATCCTAAAGTTCCCTAAGAAACTAGTCTCAAAAGACGACCAAAGGTTGCTGAACCTACTTGTTAGATGTAACCTTCGACCCAAATTTTGTCGCTAGAAGAGATGCGGCAGGGTAACATAGCTCAAACAGAACATCAGCCAAGACCGGGCGAGGACGATTTTAAAAGTTACATATATGTAGGCTTTATACGTATATTATAAATATTTACATATATATTAAAGATTATTAGCTGGTTATTATGTAGAACAATTAATAATTGGTGCTACCCCGTAAAACTTGATATCCAGTCAATATCCTTGGATAACTACGACTATTGAGTAAGCCAGTCATAGACGTGTCCAGGTTAAGCTTTACTCGACCCACAGATAGGCTTGTGTGGAAGATTAAGGACAGCCCGTTTTGTCTTAGGGTCGAAAACAGTTTGACATGAAAAAGGATAGATTAATCATATCGCAATTAAAGTTCACCCAGTTTTATACACAGTATCTTTTATACATAGAGCAGAACTAGGAGGGACAAATGATGACTCTAAAATTAGTGACGTCAACCACATCCATAATAATTAAATAATAATTAATTAAGTAATTATTAATAATGAACTCAGTGCAGTTTGCAATTCGAAAATTGCAAGCTTCTTGGCGTTATTTTAGATAATGATTAGACGTGGAATTCCCACGTTGATATGATTCTCGAGAAGGCAGCCCCACTCCTTAAGTCGTATTCTATCCTTCGTAGGTTTGGTCTTTCACCAAGAGTTACGCGGTCATTGTTATCTGTCCGTGCGTAGAATATTCTTGTGCAGTGTGACGATCCGACGTTAGCGAGTAATTATATGAGCTATTCAGGAAATAAACGTTGTTATTATTATAAATTCAGTCACTCGGGTTCGAGACGCGAGAATTAAGAAACGTTATTCAGTGTATTTTGCTTTGGTTCAGACCTTACGAAGGATGGTGCTGAGGAAATGTAAAAGTTAAGTACTTCTGTATTTATTTCTGTATATACTTTGATGTATATATTTTATATACATTTATTTTGACATTGTTGTCGAGTGTGAATATACTGCTATGTTTTTCTAAAACTATTAACGAGGTGGACTATTAGTTTGGAGTTAAAGCAATGAGTTTATTAGTATGCACGTTACTCTATACAGTAGAGTATGGTTCATACCGATCGGAAACTTGTGTACGGAGTAGCGTTGCGTACCAGCGTGCCTTACGCAAGCCTATGTTCGGCAAAATGTGTTCCTGCGGCTACTTTCTAGACCTACTGTGGACATAATTGAACAAAGCTATTCCGGGATAAAAACAGGAATTCATGGGTTCATGACGGAGACTTTCTAAAAGGTGGTAAGCGACATTTTTCAAATGTCACAGGAA
Source organism: Branchinecta lynchi (assembly GCA_023053575.1). Lineage (NCBI taxonomy): Eukaryota > Metazoa > Arthropoda > Branchiopoda > Anostraca > Branchinectidae > Branchinecta > Branchinecta lynchi. The sequence continues at coordinate 3,599,633 of JAKZAP010000017.1, forward strand.
CCACATATAAGCTTACATCACACAAAATAGCTTTGAGAAAATCAGTAGCTTTTGCTCCGATTTGACTAAAATTACTACCAGACATACAGAACATCACTGCAGAAAGGGTACTTCAAAACTTCTGATAAACTAACAACTACTACCAACTTTCCAGCAACTAACAACTACTAACAACTTTCAAGAAACAAACAACTAAAATGGCAACTTTCTAGACAATAAAAATTAGTAAACTAGTTTTTGTCCAATATGCGGTGAGGATATGAAGTTCTTCTTCATTTTATGTCTAACTGTGATGAATCAGATGATCTAAGGTAGGAAATTTATAAGGGAGGGATTCACGGGAGGGAGCGGTTGTTGAAAATTATGCCGAATAGGTCTTTTATTAAGGCGTATCCTCGCCGTTCCCCGAGGACTCCACTTGAGGATTTCCCGCGGTTTTGTTTGTCCCGGGGACTCACTCCCCGTATTCTTGCGAGTCCCCACGGACTGGGAATGCTCCGATTATCATCACCATCATACAAAAATCGGAGGGGAATCAATTTTTGCTTGTGTTGGTGCAATGTAAAATTAAATAAAAACAATCAGAATAAACAAAACCAATAATGTGGATCCAGAATAATTTCGTCAACTGCATATTTTTTTTTTCGAACAAAATCCATTTTGGAGGCATTCCCTGTGTTCTCGCTGTTTCTGTACGCGGAATCCTCGTGGAGTGACTCCCTCTATTCTCGCCGTTCCCTTCGATTTCCCGAGGAGCCCTCGGGGAAAGGCGAGAATACGAGTTTAGACTGAAAAACCTGCGAGGTTCCACATAGTGGCCAGTCTACACAGGGAAAAGTGTCTGAGTGGGGTTTAGTGTAATGTAGTAGTGCGTCAGTTACTTTATGTATTTACATGTATTTATTCATGTTTGTTTGCTATGGCCCTTGACCTTTAGGTAAGTAAATAAAAAGTAACAACATTCGAGAAACTGACGCGTCAAAGAGAGTCAAGGATGGACAGACTCGACAAGCCCTAACCAGAAAATTGCTAATATCATGTGGCAGGAAATGGTAATTTTGAGAAACGATATTTCTGGGCATTTCCCCACCGGAAAAATCATTTCTAGTAAGAGTTGTGCTTTACGAAATAAGTAACAAGGAAGCATTTTCTTTAGCGTTTTAAAAGCTAAATCATACCTTTAAACCAGCAATTCTCTCTCGATAATATGCAGCGATATTTTCATTCTGATGCCACTTGTTGGCACGCAGCTCGATGATCTCGAGGAGATGGATCCGAGCGATTTCTTCTATGTTACTATCGCGTCCAGCATCACGAATTTCAACAAAGGTTTGATCAAGCTCGCCTTAAAATAAAAATGTAATTAGGATATTTACGGAGCTAGCTAAAAACAAGACCAAAGGTATCGATGGGATCCCAAAAATCTAACAATTGATTCAAACAACTGGGTTATGTCTTCGCCATTCAGTCTTCGTCAGATTTCTTGAGTATTTTTACTGTTAAAATAAAGTTCAAAAATGGATTCAGCATGTCTCCTTGCCCCGATACCGAATCTCTAATCGATTTCAGAGACAACTTCGAGCTTCAGCCAAATTTCCAGTTTCAGCCGAATCCGTGATGAAGTTTGTCCAGCAAGAAAACTAAGTTCAGATATGGATTCAGCGGACCTCCTTACCCCCTCATTGAATATCTTAGTAGCTATTAAAACATACATGTTTTACCGTAAATTCGTAACCCCTCCTCTGCCTCTAAAGATAGGACTAAAGGACCCATCAACGAACTTGACCTGTACTTTACCAGTGAATCCTCATTGAAGAGCATCCTCGCTTGTAACAACATATTTCCTCGTTTGAACATATATATCAACCCCTTCGACCTTCGATTACACTAGATCTCTCCAACGTCCATAGAATAAACAAATGAATGTCGTCATCCACGCAGAACTATACTGGTTTGAGAATAAAGGGGTAGGGACTGCTACAGCCGAAAATTGGTCGACAAATTTGTTGTCCGGTTTCGCCGGATTCCTGGTGAACTACTTGTCCGGCAAGAAAATAACTTTCATATTCTGATTCAGCATGTCTCCTTAAACCTAAATCAACTATCTCAATAGCTTTAAATTTTTTTTTATAAATATCTTGTTTTGCCCCTTAATTTAAAACCCCCTCCCCCACCCGTAAATATAGGGCTAAAGCCCATCTACAAACTCGAAATTACTCTTGACCCAAAGAATCCTCACACTAAGTTTCATCAAACTATTTCATTCCCTTCGAGAGTTATCGTGCTTACAGACGGACGGACGGACAACTTTTGCGATGTCTTAGGTTTTCCACTTACGTTTTGGGATCCCAAAAAATAAGAGATTCACTAATGAATCGTTAGTGGATATTTTTATCCTAGTGGCAGTACGAGAAATCCGTAATCAACTTTTCACCTCAACAGAAACACATTATGAAACAACAGAATTCAACAGAAACACATCTGACGGTATGAAGAATTTAAAGGGCCCCTGCCAGGTTTTAAAAATATGAGTAGATTAATACTAAAGAAGAAAATATATTTAATGGTTGTAAAATATGGTAGATAAAATTTAATATTGTTAGAAAAAATGAAAAAAGGGTAGATTTAGGTTTTAGGTTTAGATTTTATGGAGAAAGGGTTTTTGAATGAGAGAGAGTGAGTTTTGATGAGAATATTTAATATAAAAATTAAAATTTCGAAAGGAGAAGTTAAATTTAGAGTTGATAAATTACAAAGATAAATAGGTTTAAGATGAAAGTGTAGGTGACGTTAAAGTAGGGTAAACTTTTACGTAAATTTTGTAGTAACGTCACTGAGTTGGAGGTGGAGACGTAGCCACTTGTTTTGGTTCAATCCAAAGCAAGAACAAATGAAAAAGAAGCTACGCGGGAATAATAAAAAAAAGAAAAAAAAAGGGCCCCTCTTGCTTATTCAGACGACGAAACTTGGCAGGAAACTTGATATATTAAGGACCCGACCAAACTTAACTTGGAAATAGTCACTTCCCCATTCCGACCACCGTGGGGAGTGGAGGGAAGAGGAACCCCAAATCTTGAGGAATGTTTAACTTTCGAGCGGGTGATCGGATCTTAATGAAACTTGATATTCGGAAAGACCTCGTGTCCCATATCAAGTCCGGACCGGATCCGATGAATGTGCGGGGGAATCGGAGGGGGGAACCAGGAATCTTGTGACACGCTTAGAGTGGAGCAATTAGAATGACACTTGGTGGGGGGAACAAGCACAGGCCGTAGATACATCAGTGAAAGAACCGGACTCGACTTGGGCACTGTGGGGGGAGTTTGATCGCGATTTCAGGTACTTCCAGATGACCTAGGACGATGAAACTTGGCTTGGTCATTGAAGACTTGGCACGACTGGCTAAGAAATAGTCAGTTACCTGATCCGACGGCCGTAAGGGGAGTGAAGGGAGGGGCAATCCTGAACGATGAGGTGTCTACAACTTTTGAACGGATGATCGGATCTTAATGAAACTTGATATTTGGTATTTGGATTATGCACTTTAAACTCCCGACCTGATCCGAAGAATGTTGGGGGGGGGGGGGGGGGTTGGAGGGGAGAACTGGGAATCTTGTGAAACGCTTCGAGTGGAGCGATCAGGATGAAACTTGATTGGAAGAACAGGCACAAGACCTTGATACATCCGGGAGAGAACGGGACCGGATTCGCGCACAGTGGGGGGAGTTGGAAGGGGGGGGGGGTCTGAAATTCTGGTGATCGTGAATTAAGATACTTCCAAATGTGCTAGGACGATGGACGGATTCTCAGATCCGAGCATTCCTTAAAGTAGTAACAATCCTAACCGAAAAGTACAGCAAATACTTTTAAGCAAAATATACGTTTTCATGATCTCCAAGGACCCTTGATAATTTGAAAGTAATTTGCCCGAGTTAGACATTTATAGTCGGTAGAAGCTTCAGTTATTTATTATAAGTTTGCTTCCTTCCTTCCCCGACGTTGACCCTGAAGATTGACAGCCTGACGAGGACCCTTGCCAAGAAGGGCCAAATATTGCTGATTAAGCATCGTAGCCATAAAATATTGCTGATGAAGCATCGTAGCCATCGCGAAGCGCAACGCGCTGGACAAATTTTTGGAGGTGGTACAATTTTTTGGTCAGTTGGTGCATTTTTCGGACGTTTTTTGGTACCTTTTCTTTCGAAGCGTTGGCAACATTGTGAAGCGCGATCTATGGGACATTATAAATATTTGTTTGCAAAGGATTTTACAAAAAATAAAGTATAATAGCTATGCATTGTGCTTTAAAGACATTGAAAGTAATATTTCAGCTTTGTACAAAGAAATACATCTTAAACTTAACCACCCTCTAAACTGAAGGTTGTCCTTTCCATTTGAAAGTGGTTCTTAAAGTGAAGTGTTTCAAGTGATAGAATAGTCTCAAAGAAATTGGTCACTTTTGGGACTGTGACTGGACAAATATTCTTTGAGCCCAAGCTGACTTTGAAACATTTATTCAAACAATGTTTACAACGGATTCGTCAGCTATGATTTTTCATCAGCGATATTTCGGCCCTTCTTGGCAAGGGTCCTCGTCAGGCTGTCAATCTTCCGGTTGAACTTCGGGGAAGGATACAAAACCTGTAATCAAAAAAATTACAGGTTTTGTATCCTTCCCCGAAGTTGAACCGGAAGATTGACAGCCTGACGAGGACCCTTGCCAAGAAGGGCCGAAATATCGCTGATGAAAAATCATAGCTGACGAATCCGTTGTAAACATTGTTTGAATAAATGTGACTGGACATTTGAACATTTGAACTAAGTCAAGTAGTAGACTATCCTCATCTTCTTCAGAATCGTTTCCTATACCCTGAAAGACTCCCCAATGGCTACAGTTGTGGGTGTTGGCGACATTTGGCTTTCATGTTTATTTTTAAATGATGATTGATGATGAGCATGATGATAAACGTCCGCCTGTTGTCGTTCGATTCGTTCTACGAAGATAAAATTTTTCGTTGATAATGGCTCTGGCACTCATGGTTTTTGAAGAAAAAAATATTTCGTGACTGGACGAACTGTAAACAACTTTGAAAAATCGTCGATATTTTGTCATAAACATAATTAAAAAAAAAGACTAAAAAACAAGAAAACACGAGACTAGAGCTGAAGGCTTATTTAAAAAAGACCAAAGGTTTCGATAGGATCCCAAATTTTAATATTTGCTCCCGACAATTCGGTCTTGTAGATATTCGGTCTCCAACAGACTTCTTAATCATTTCTACTTTTAACATTGACAAAACGGTTAAGGCCAATGGTAATAATCGGAGAAGACCAAGTTCGTATTTGACAGTGCAAACCGAATACGCCAGCTAAATTTTCTAAAAGTTCACATAATATATTCAGATATCCGTTTTGCCCTGTCAGATATTCAAATATGGATTCAGCATATGGTTTATCCTATAGCCTACGTCGTATCTCCTTCCTTCCTTACTTCTGCCCAGCTTCCGGTTTAGGCCGGATTCCGACAAACTACTTGTCTGGCAAATAACTAAAGCTCAAAAACGAATTCAGCATGTCTCCTTACCCTACATCCAACCTCTAATCAACTCCAGATTAAACTTTTGCTTTTAACATATTTTCCGGTTTCAGCCGGATTCCGAGCGAACTATAAATCCGGTGAGAAACTGATTGGCATATGCGAAGTCAACATGTCTTCTTACCCGCAAATCGAACACCTTATCAAATTTGAATAAAACTTTTACTTTTAACAAATTCTCCGGTGTTGGCCGGATTAAGGCAGAACTAATTGTCCGGCGAGAAAATGAACTTCATATTCGGACTCAGCACGTCTCCTTGCCCCTAAATCGAACCTCTAATCAACTTCATATTAAACTTTTACTTTTCACAAATTTTTCGGTTTTCGCCGGATTCCGGGAGAACTATTTGTCCGGCGAGAAAATGAATTTCACATTCGAATTCAGGCACGTCTCCTTACCCCTAAATCAACTATCTCAATAGCTTTAAAAAAACAAAAACTTGCCCCTTAATTTGAAACCCCTCCCCCACCCTCAAATATAGGGCTACAGAGCCCATCTTCGAACTTGACCTGTACTTTTACCCAAAGGACCAAGTTTCATCAAAGGATCTCATCCCTTCGAGAGTTATCTTGCGGACATACGGACAACTTTTGCGATGTCATAGGTATCCGTCCACTTACGTTTTGGGATCCCAAAAAGCTTAGACGGAACCAGGAATTTTCTGTATTACAAGTGAGTTGGAGCAACATTTTCTAGAATTTCTCGCGTTCCTTAATATTAGGGCCCCTTGCTTTAACGCTAGGGCACCATTCCGAACATGAACGTTCGGCGTGCTTCTTCTTCTTCTTTGAATTTGTCAGCACCTGGGTTCCAGGATGGGACCCTTTCGGCTTCCTTGTGGTTGATAACTTGATGGTTGGTTTGGTTTGGTTGGAATCGCTGGGTACTGGGTAGGTTAGGTTAGGGCAACCTTGGGCCGAGATGAACGGTACTCTCAAGAAATGCAGAGGAATTTGAGGGCGGTGATGATCGGCAGGAACACTGCTCGTTCGCGTCTAGGGGGGAGTGATGTAGACGATATTTCTTCGATGTCAGGAGGTAGGTTTTGCTTCAGGACTTCGGATCTGAGTATTGTCAGCTTTGGGCAAGGTCTATTGCATTCGAAGAGAAGATGCTGCAACGTTTCTTGGGCATTTTGGCATAGTCTGCAGAGGGGGTCCTGTCTTCTCCCCCAGTCGAACTCAGTTTTTCTTGTAATTACGGCGTTGGTCTTGACTCGAAGGTAGATGCAGTTTTCTTCTCTTGTCTTGAATATGTGAAGATTTGCGTTGGTTGTTGGGGGGTGACGGTTGCCAAGGCGTTGTCGTAATATATCTCGATATGTTTGAACTGTGGGTGGTGGGTTGAAGCTCGGTTCGTCAGTCGTTAGCCCCGCCATTGCGTCGGCTTCTTCGTTGTGCCTGATCCCTTGGTGGCTTGGGATATGTTGGAAGCAGACTTGTGTTCCCTTGCTTCGAATATCCGTGATGGTAAGTCTCATCTGGGCCAGGTCGGTGTCCTTAGTCTTCCGACTCCGTTGTTTCACCAGCAGGAGAGCCGATTTGGAGTCAGAAAATATCACTGCCTTTCCTGACTGTGGTGGTATAGCTTTGATGACCTTGAGAGCTTCGTTGATGGCTTCAATTTCGCTGGTCAGGACTGACACCTGGTCTGGAAGTCTTTTTGAAAGTTTGAGGTGATATGCCGGTATCACTGCTGCCGAGGCTGCTTTTCCGCTCTTGACAGATCCATCGGTGTAGATGTGAAGGTGGGCTGGGTACTTCGTTTTGGCCATATCTGAGAAGATTGACTGGATCTGGGCTGGAGGATATTGTTCTTTTTTGTAATCAATCATGTGGGTGGATACGTCAACTGGATGCCACGTCCAGGGCGGGGATGGGGGGAACGGGGGAGCTGCTTGGGTCTGCCGATCCCAGTCAGTGACTCGTTGTCTGAATGCATCCCAAGAGCATATCAGGTTATCTTCCCCCCCGTTGTTCAGCCCGAAGGTTATTTTGAAAATTGGGTGCTCGTTACCGTAGGCTTGTACTTTGGTGAAGTACTTCACCATTAGCATGCAGGACCTTTCTTCGATTGTCTGGAGGCCAGCAACTCTCCTGAGCTTGTTAGTAGGGGTGCGTTTATGTAGTCCGAGGGCTATTCTTATGCAAGCATTTTGGATAGTTTCAAGTTTTGCCAGACTGGGTTTGTTAGAGCTGAGCGTTACTTCGGGATGGAAATCTATTCTTGGTCTGATGTATCTTTTGAAGAAGTCGAGAAGGGATTTGGGTGATGATGCCCAGGGGGATGATGCCAGCCTCTTGAGAATGACGACCCTGCTGATGCATGACTGTTTTACTCCCTCAATGTGACTTGTCCAGGACAGCTTTTGATCCAGGACGGCTCCTAGTAGCTTCGGGTTGTTCTCGTACTGGATCTCTGTTCCGTTTAGCGTAATCTTCGGTAAGTCTGTGGATTTCTTCTTTGAGAATAGAATAGCTTTTGTTTTGAGTGCTGAGATGGGGATCGCAATGGCCGCAGAGAGCTGTTCGAGCTCGACCATGGCTTTCTGCATTTTTAGCTTCAGTTCGTCTGTGGAGTTGCCCGTTTCACTGACAAGCAGATCGTCGGCGAAAGCCTCTTTTTGAGCCGTGTCGCTTGAGAGTTCAAATTCGCTGAGTAGCAGCAGAAATAGGAGTGGGCTGAGAGGAGAGCCTTGAGGGAGACCCATGAGGAGGTCCCTGATAGAGGATTCACCTTCATTTGCTTTTACTTTGAAACTTCTTCCCGATAGGTAGTCGAAGATGAATTCTACCAGTTCTGTAGGGAAATCCATGTCTAGGAGAGTTCGGCACAGGTTTTCTTTGCGAACGTTGTCAAATGCCGCTTCGAAGTCTACTAGTATCGCCAGGAGCATCTTTCCTCTCTTCCAAGCGCTTCTGATGGCATGTTGAAGCAGGATGATGTTGTCGGATGTGCTGCGGCCCTTTCGAAAACCTGACTGCCATGTGGGGAGGAGCTTGTTTACCTCACAGAACCATTCGAGGCGGCTGGCAACCATTTTCTCTAAAATTTTTCCCAGGACAGGAAGGAGCGATACAGGTCGGTAAGAGGAGGCGTTGTGAGGTGGTTTCCCTGTTTTCTTTATTGGCTTCACGATGGCTCGCTTCCAGATTGTGGGGAAACGTTTTGCTTTCCACGCCTGGTTTGAGACATGCAGCAGAGCTTCATGGAACTTCGGGCCGGCTTTGGTGACCCACTCGTAGCTGATTTCGTCCTCGCCTGGGGCCGAGTTAGCTTTTGAGTCTTCAAGAGTTGTTTCCAGCTCTGCCATGGTGAATGGCGCTATAACCTCCTTCTTAAATAGGGCTTTATCGTAGAGTTTGCAGATCCTCGGTTTTGTAGCCGTGATGGTTGGTTTTAGTCGCTGGAATTGCTCGGCGAAAATTTCTGCTTTCTGAATGTCATTGTGGAGTACTCTTCCGTTGTGGGAAATTGTGGGGGTCCTGTCATTTGACTGTTTGCCGCAAATCCTGTTGATGATTTGGTGAACTTTTCCTGGTGGTACGTTCTCGTCGAGCTCAGCCGAGTAGTTTGCCCAGACTTTCCTCTTTGCTTTGTTCACGGCCTTCTTCACATTTGCTTCAGCTCTTCGTAGCGCGATCCTGGTTTCGAAGGATGGTCTTTTCTGGTACAGATTTCTGCATCTTCTCTTCTCTGTTGTTGTTTCTTTGCACTCGTCGTTCCACCAGATTTTGGGGGGCTTGTTTGGGACTATGCAATGTTGTCCAAATGTCGTTTTGTGGATCGCTGACTCCGCCGCTGCTGTGAGTAGTTTAGTAAGGTTCTTGGCTTTCGTGTCAATATCGGGCTCAAGCGTAATATTTGAGTAATCAGACACATTGAGGAAATGTTCAAATTGGGTCCAATTTGCTTTGTTCAAGTTGAACCTGGAGATCGGGGTGAGTGGGATGAAATTCTCGCCAGAGATTCTCGTGAGAACTGCCGAATGGTCTGTCTGGAGGTCATTCACCAGAGTTATTTCTGCTGTCGACATCATGGAAGCTGGGCCAAGTTGTAGGTCAATTGTTGAGTGTCTGTTGTATTTTCGGCAGAAGTGAGTAGGAAGTCCAAAAGGGGTGAGAACCGTTATGTTGGTGAGGTCCGTGATTGCTCTTTCAATGCTCTTTCCGGCATTGTTTGAGGTTGCTGTGTCTTCCCAGAGGGGGCTGTGTGCATTGAAGTCACCAAAGAGTAGGGTGTTTTCAGTTGTTGTTTCCTTTTCAATGATGTCGAAGATTTGGTTAGATCCATTTGGGTTGTAGAATGATGTTATACGGGTAGATTTGGTAGTAGGTTGGATTATGTCTATGCTGATAGTGTCTACTTCCATCGGGTATTCAGAAGGTGTGACACTTGAGTGGGAGATATCTGTCCTCACCAGAATTGCCACTCCTCCGCCTTTCCTTCCGCTTGATCGGTCCTTCCTGTATATGTGGTAACCAGGGATCTTCACTTTTCTCATAGGGTTAAGGTTCGTCTCTTGCAGACATATGACTTCCACCTCGTTTCTTGATAACCAGCTGCATAGTTCATGGGTTTTATAGGTGCTTAGGGAGACAGTGTTCCATTGGAGAATACGAAGGGTTTGTAGGGAATGTATTTAGTCTTCAATGTCCTCGGTCGAGGAGGAATCTTCTTCTGTGGAGATGTTTTTATCTTTTTTGCCTTTTCCTTTTCCTTTGCTGGTTTCTTGGTTGCTAGGGGGAAAGACAGTTCCTTGTTTGAGGTGGGCTAGTTCAATTGTTGCGATTTTCCATATGTCCTGTCCTAGCATCGACGTGGTTGCTTTCCTTGACAGGATCATTTTGATGTCCTCGGGCTGTTGACTGGTGCTGATTAGGTGCAGGACCGTCAGATAGGTAGCGATTTTCTTCCATTCTTGGCTTTGAGGAGGTCCTGGGAGGGGTGGAAAGTTGCTAGTTGAGGGTGATGGTATATTCAGGGTGAGAGGGTTGATGCCAGGGAGTATAGATGGTCCGGAAGAGGAAGTTGGGCGGTTAGGTAGAGTACCTGGTGTTCTCAAGCTGGGGGTTTTTGGAGTTTTAGCTGGGGTAGTTTAGCGGCCACTACTGCGTATGGTAGGTTTTGTGCTTGGGATACTCTCAGTATCTCAGCCCGTTTGAAGTGTGCTGGGCACTTTTGTTTTTCCAGAGCTGAACGGCCTTGGCTTTTGCAGTTTTTGCAGAAGGATGTCACTTCTGGGCAGGAGTCTTCCTTGTGGTCTAGCTTGCCGCATCTCCTGCAGGCTTCGGTGAGTTGCTTGCACCAGTTTTTGGTATGGCCGTGGAGCAGGCACTTTGAGCAGAATAGAGGTTTGGGTTTGTATTCTTTGATGTTGACCCTTTTTCCATATAGATAAATGTCTTTCGTTATTTCTTGCTCTAGGGCTATCAAGACTGATGTGCTCAATACGAGGGAACCGTCTTGCTCTTTCCTCTTCAAACGAGTTGCCGAGGAGATCTTGACTTCTTGACCCCCAGCATCCAGTAATTCTGACTTCATTTCCTCTTCTGTTATATTTTTGTCCACTCCGTACATGACATACTTGAATGCTTTTGTTTTAGTGGTTAGGGTGGCTTTGATGGCGTTCCCCTCGATTTTTAGATCATCAGAGCTGCAAGCTAGTTTCATGGCTGTGGCTTCTTCTAAGAAGTGGATTTCTGTAGCTCCCAGCTTACCACTGCTGATTTCGAAGTTGGCTCTTGTTAATTTGTAGATTTCTCTACGTATGTTGATGGGTTCTGCATCTTTCAGGGATCCTCCATCTTTTCTGGAAATGGTGATGGTCCACATTTTGGGGAAAGTTGGTGGTGGGCTGATTCCTTCTGCCAGTTTTCGTTTCCTTTTAGGGGTGGGGTCTGGAGGTTCGTCAGCCCATTTCCCGGTGAACGGACTGCTCATGCTTCAATATTTCCAAAACAAACAAAATTTAAAGCATGTAATTTTGAATTCAAATTTTGCTGCTACCTTTGTGCTGTTTTCAAAAATAATGCAGCGTTTACAAGTACAGGAAAACTTGAACAGAATCCGACCTTGGTGACAAGATCATATTTACACGCAGAGGGAAAAAAATTAATTCTTCAGACCAGAAAATCTGACATAAAGAAATTCACTAGCCAATAAAAAAATGTTTTGAGAGCATTTATGACATAAGTACTGATGATTGCTGCTGTCAAAAGCTAGCTAGACTTTTTTTTAGTACTTCTTACCAGCGCCGCCGACGAGATTCCTTTCAAGTAGACCGGAATTCCTTTCATCATGAAAGGATTCTCGTCCCTCTAGACTCTTTTTCTACTTGTCTTCACGAACGGAATCCTTTCGAGTCGACCAGAATTCCTTTCTACTCGACAGGATTTCTTATCTTGTCCGTGTAAACGCTACATAAACTGATATGAATTTGAATAAAAAACAAATAGCAGAATCGAATGTCAAAATGTCTTACTTTTGAATGTAGCTTCGGCCTGGGGTCCAATCGCCTTGATCAGGCTACAGGCTAGTACAACACTTGCGGCTGGGCATTTCTGATTGGCTCGTCTTAGATCGGCCATCTTCCGGATCAGCTTCTCATACTGACTGAACTCCTCCTCCACTGTAAGATCATTTGACACTTATTGAACAACTATAGCCTACAACAGTAGAGCATTAGAGTGCACCCCCCTTTAAGTCAATTGCCTGACAAGGTAACTGAAGGCCCCCAGTTCAACAAGACCAAAGGTTTCGATGGGATCCCAAAAATTCAATATCTGATCCAGACAACTGGGTCTTGTCTTAGCCAGATCCAGTCTTCGCCAGACTCCTTGAACATTTTACAATTAAAATTCAGAAACAGATTAAGGCCAAATAGCTAATCACCTGAGAAAACCAAGTTCAGATTTGGATTCAGCATGTGTGTTTACCCCTATAAGTCATATCTGTTTTGACGAAAACTTCCTGCCACTTCTGCCAATTTCCCGGTTCCGGCCGAACTCCAGAACTACTTGTCCGGCGAAAAAAGAAAGCTCTAAGACGAAATCAGGGTATCTTCTTTCCCCAGTAATGAACATCTAATTAACTTCAAATAGAAATTTAGCTTATAACAAATTTTCCGATTCCAGCCGGATTCCGGTCGAACTATATGTCAGGATAAAATACGGTTGTCACACAGGGACTCGGCATCTCTTCTTACCCCTAAATCGCTTATCTAATCAACTAGAAATAAAACTTTGACTTCCAACAGTTTTCCGGTTTTGGCCGGATTCCGGACGAACTACATGTCCGGGTAGAAACTTGTTTTCACATAAGTGTTATGTGAAAACCGGATTCCGGTCGAAATACTTGTCCGTCGAGAAAATAGTTTTCACCATCGTCTTCAGCATGTCTCCCTACCTCTAAATCGAACATTTAATCAACTTCAAATAAAACTTTTACTTTCAACAAACTTTCGGGTTTGGGCCGGATTCCGGGCGAAATACTTGTCCATCGAGAAAATAGTTTTCACCTTCGTCTTCAGCATGTCTTCCTACCTCTAAATCGAACATCTAATCAATTTCAAATAAAACTTTTACTTTTAACAAACTTTCCGGTTTGGGCCGGATTCCGGGCGAAACACTTGTCCGTCGAGAAAATAATTTTCACCATCGTCTTCAGCATGTCTTCCTACCCCTAAATCGAACATCTAATCAACTTCAAATAAAACTTTTACTTTCAACAAACTTTCCGGTTTTGGCCGGATTCCGGGCGAACTACTTGTCCGATGACAAAATGGTTTTCACCATCGTGTTCAGCATGTCTGCTTACCCCATAATCGACTATCACATTAGCTGTTTCAAAATATTTTGTTTGTCCCTTAATTTGAATCCCCTCCCCCACCCCTAAATGTAGAGCTACAAAGCCCATCTACGAACTTGACTGGTCCGACGACCCAACGAACCCTCACACCAAGTTTCATCAAAATATCTCATTCCCTTCGAGAGTTATCGTGCTTACAGACGGACGGACGGACAGACGGACGGACGGACAGACGGACGGACGGACAGACGGACGGACGGACAGACGGACAACTTTTGCGATGTCATAGGTATCCCTCCACTTACGTTTTGGGATCCCAAAAATACCTGTGATTGATCCAAACGCAGTATTTGATAAACTACAAAAACTTGATACTAGTAAAAGTAACTATCCAGGCGAGGTACCGATCAAGCTGTTTGTTGAGTGTGCCAGTGAACTGACCCTTATCTGTACCGCAGTTTTTAATCAATGTTTTTTAGATGGTATTTTTCCAAATTGTTTTAAAAGGGCTTTTATTACCCAAATACCCAAGACCCGAAATGTTAAGACCGTGCATGATCTCAGGCCAATTTCAAAGACGCCAGTACTCTCGAAAGTGTTGGAAAGCTTTATTTTGGAGTCCCTTCTCAGTGATGTGGAAGATAAGTTGGACCCTGCGCAGTTTGGGTTTCGACAAGGGCATAGCACAATCCATTATTTAGTAAGATTACTGGATTCACTAATGAAACATCTAGAGAATGATAATTCGTACGCTGAAATTATTTTGGGTGTTATTAAGGGTGATGTTATTAAGGCTTTCGACAGCATTAATCTTCAAATTACAGTTGACGAAGCAAGAGCAATGGGGGCTCGTGAGTTCATTGTTCGGTTAGTTGCTAGTTTTTTAACGGGTAGGACTCAGTGTGTTCTGTTAAGTCCAGACAACATTTCCAGATTTTTAGATATATTTTGTGGAACCCGGCAAGGCACGAAGTTGGGGCCTTTAATCTTTTCGATCGTTTTTAACCGCGTTTTGATCCATGTTTTAAATCGTTTTAAGTTTGCTGATGACCTATCGAATTTATCCCTCCGTACGTTTCCTATGACCCCCGACTGAGGTTTCCCTATCTTCTCTTTTCGAACTTTGGAAAAACGATTTGGATGAAGTCAAGTTGTCCGTTAGTATACCGAAAAGCATGGTAATGAGGCTCTCTTTCTTAAAACGGGAATTGCCGGCTGTTGAAGAAATTGGTCTGGAAATAAATCCTCTGTTAAACTACTTGGGCTGAAAATAGATAATGACTTGAAGTGGAGAACACATGTTGATTCCATCATTGCAAGATCAGCCCCACTGTTAAAGCCTTTTGCCGTTCTTCGCCGATTTGTAATCCCTTAACAAGAGCTGCAAGCTCATATGGCACTTGCAAGGCTGGGTCAGAGGATGAAAGTAGGAATTCTTCAGTTCGTGGGTATGTTGTGATTATTTGTAAGCAAAACCCTTGAGATAATGGGTCCTTGGAAATCACGAGAACATATCGTTTGGTAATACATTTGGCTGTGATGATGCGCACTTTAGGGGCGCTAGAAATTCATCTGTAATCAAAACTCTTGAAGCAAAAATGATGATGAACTCATCGGGAGAATGAAATGTATATTTTAATCAAAAGTATCATTTGTACTTTAAGAAATTCGGTTGTAAGCAAAACCCATGAGGCAAAAATATTCTAATCATGTCAAGTCTCTAATGTTCAAGTTTCATGGTCCTAGCACATCTGGAAGTACTTTAACTGGTGATCACCGGAATTCCGGACCCCCCCCCCCTTCCTCCCCCACAGTGCTCGAACCCGATCCAGTTCTGTCACTGATGAATCTAGGGCTTGTGCTTGTTCTTCCCACCAAGTTTCATCCCAATCGCTCCACTCTTAGCGTGTCACATGATTTTCGGCTCCCCCCACAGTAATCGGATCCGGTTTGGACTTCACATGGGACATCCGAGATATGAGGTCTTTCGAAATATCAAGTTTCATTAAGATCTGATCACCCTTTCCAAAGTTATACGTACCTCTAGATTCCGGATTCCCCTTCCCTCCACTCACCCCACGGTGGTCGATCGGGGAAGTGACTTTACAAGTTAGTTTGGTCGGGTCCCTGGTACGCTTGCCAAGTTTCACTGTCCCAGCCCACCTAAAAGTAACTTAACTCCGTATCACCGGAATTCAAGCCCCCCCCCCCCTCCAACTCCCACCACAGTGCACGAATCCCGTCCACGTTTGCCAATGATGTACCTAGGGCTTGTGCTTGTTCCTCTCACCAAGTTTCATCTCGATCCTTCCACTTTAAGCTTGTCATATGATTTCCGGTCCCCACTGCCCCCCCCCCCCCACATTCATCGGATTCGGTCCGGACTTGAAATGGAACATCTGAGACATGACCTCTCCAAATATCAACTTTCATTAAGATCCAATAACCCGTTCGAAAATCATGCATGCCACTAAATTCCGGATTCCGGCTCCCCCTCCCTCCCCCCACGATGGTCGGATCGGGCAAGTGACTATTTTCAACTTAGTTTGGTCGGGTCCCTAATATGCCTGCCAAGTTTCATCGTCCTAGCATATCTGGAAGTACCCTAACTCGCAAACACCGGACTAACCGACCGACCGACAGACCGACGGAAAAGTGATCGGTATATGGCACTTGGCCGGAAGGCAAGTGCCACAAAAACAATCTACTGTACATACATTCGTCCCTGCGTGGAATATGCGTGTCCAGTATGGCATTCCGGACTGACAGTAGAACAGACAGAAAGACTCGAGTCTATCCAGTAGAGGTCGTGCAAAGTGATGCTTGGTCCGGATTATGTTCCCTATCAGGATGCTCTGGTCAAGCTTCAGTTGCCAACCCTTGCGGATGGAGGCATCAACTGACGATGAACTTTTGAAAAAAATGTTTAACTTCTGACCACCACCGGACTATTTTCCCAGACTTTGAAACTTCAGACCAGACCAGACCGAACATAAGGGGAAGACTAGCAACACTGACAAGCCACGGCTTCTTCAATCCCCCATAAACTCAACCGAAAGGTATTTATCTTCGTTTGTGCCTTACTTTATTCGTAATTTCAACTGTCCAAATATCAATCAGTCGTGATTCGTAATTTGTTAAATGTTGACGATCCGCAGCTAGCAGTTGTAAATGCTATTACTTTATTCGTAATTTCAACTGTCCAAATATCAATCAGTCGTGATTCGTAATTTGTTAAATGTTGACGATCCGCAGCTAGCAGTTGTAAATGCTATTAAGGAAATAAATGAGTTATTATTATGGCACTTGCCTTCCGGCCAAGTGCCATATACCGACCACTTTTCCGTCGGTCTGTCGGTCGATGAGTCCGGTGTTTGCGAGTTAGGGTCCTTCCAGATACGGTAGGACGATGAAACTTGGCAGGCATATTAGGGACCCGACCAAACTAAGTTGGAAATAGTCACTTGCCCGATCCGACCATCGTGGGGGGAGGGAGGGTAGCCGGAATCCGGAATTTAGTGGCAAGCATAACTTTCGAACGGGTTATCGGATCTTAATGAAAGTTGTAATTTGGAGAGACGTCATGTCTCAGATGTTTCATTTCAAGTCCGGACTGAATCCGATGAATGTGGGGGGGGGGGGGCGCAGGGGGGGACCGGAAATCATATGACAAGCTTAGAGTGGAGGGATCGGGATGAAACTTGGTGAGAGGAACAAGCACAAGCCCTAGGTACATCATTGGCAGAAGCGTACGAGATTCGTGCACTGTGGTGGGAGTTGGAGGGGGGGGCGGAATTCCGGTGATACGGAGTTTAAGTTACTTCTAGGTGGGCTGGGACAGTGAAACTTGGCAAGCGTACCAGGGACCCGACCGAACTAACTTGGAAATAGTCACTTCCCTGATCCGACCACCGTGGAGGGAGTGGAGGGAAGGGGAATCCGGAATCTAGAGGTACGTATAACTATGGAACGGGTGATCAGATCTTAATGAAACTTGATATTAGGAAAGACCTCGTGTCTCGGATATCCCATGTGAAGTCCGAACCGGATCCGATTATTGCGGTGGTGGGGGGGGGGGGGTCAGAGGGGGAGCCGTAAATCTTGTGACACGCTAAGAGTGGAGCGATTGGGATGAAACTTGGTGGGAAGAACAAGCACAAGCCCTAGATTCATCAGTGACAGAACTGGATCGGGTTCGAGCACTGTGGGGGGAGGAAGGGGGGGTCCGGAATTCCGGTGATCACCAGTTAAAGTACTTCCAGATGTGCTAGGACCATGAAACTTGAACATTAGAGACTTGACATGATTAGAATATGTTTGCCTCATGGGTTTTGCTTACAACTGAATTTCTTAGAGTACAAATGATACTTTTGATTAAAATATACATTTCGTTATCCCGATGAGCTCATCATCATTTTTGCTTCAAGAGTTTTGATTACAGATGAATTTCTAGCGCCCCGAAAGTGCGTATCATCACAGCCAAATGTATTACCAAACGATATGTTCTCGTGATTTCCAAGGACCCATTATCTCAAGGGTTTTGCTTAAAAATAATCACAACAAACCCACGAATTGAAGAATTCCTACTTTCATCCTCTGACCCAGCCTTACAAGTGCCATATGAGCTTGCAGCTCTTGTTATTATTAGTAGTATTACAAACAACAATATCTGAAGATTCTTCTTCAACAGTACGGATGCACTTCCAACACAGATCCCATTCCCCATCGATTTAATAGGTAAATCTACACCCGAGAGAATGTTGACATCCTTTCTCCAAAATCTTCAAAAATTGGTCTTTTTCTTTTCGAAATGTGACCTCAGTTTTAAAACACGAATTATACGACACGTTCGATTATTAATCAGGATACGTCTGGACCGAAATGCCTATTAATGATCGCCGACAGGTCACCACAACCGGAAGGCGCTTGGGCGAATACTCTATGAGCGTGTTCCACCCTACTTACCGTAGTTACTACGCATGACGTCACGGAGCGTGTTCCATCCTGCTTACCGTAGTTACTACGCATGACGTCACGGAGCGTGTTCCATCCTGCTTACCGTAGTTACTACGCATGACGTCACGAATTCTGTTTTTTTGCCGTCAAGGCTGGAACGATTTTTCTATTTTCCAGCCGGATCTCACGCCAGGGGCGAATCCGACCAATCACGTTACAGAGATGCGTAGTTACTACGCTTACTACGCTCCCGAGCATGGTAAGCAAATAGTAACTATTAGTTACTATTCCGACAAGGTTGGAACGGTCAGCGTAGTAACTTTTCGTGAGGATGGAACGGAAATAGTAACTAATAGTAACTATTGTTAGAAGGGTGGAACAGGCTCTATATGACTAAGTCCAAAACACGCCATTGATCCTCAGGAAGAAGGAGTAAAATGTGTCTAGCGGGACGAGAATCCTTTCATGATGAAAGGAATTCCAGTCTACTTGAAAGGAATCTCGTCGGCGGCGCTGGTAAGAAGTACTAAACAAAGTCTAGCTAGCTTTTGACAGCAGCAATCATCAGTACTTATGTCATAAATGCTCTCAAAACATTTTTTTATTGGCTAGTGAATTTCTTTATGTCAGATTTTCTGGTCTGAAGAATTAATTTTTTTCGCTCTGCGTGTAAACATGATCTTGTCACCAAGGTCGGATTCTGTTCAAGTTTTCCTGTACTTGTAAACGCTGCATTATGGTTGCGACAGCAACGAGGGAGGTACTTCAAAAATTCACAGTGACTAAAGTAGGACGTCTTCAAAGCCTTAATGTATTTTGTGTGCTGTGTCAAACAATCACGGCGATCTTTCGGAGCAGCTGTGACACAGTTTCTTCGTTTCTTCTCCTGGTACCCGCTGATTCTGCATCGGCAGGGAGAGATAGTCATCAAAAGTATTTATACCGCATTTTGGGCTCATTACATCTTGAACTGTTCCGGTGTATGTCACATTAGCGCACACAAAATACATTAAGGCTTTGAAGACGTCCTACTTTGGTCACTGTGAATTTTTGAAGTACCTCCCTCGTTGCTGTCGCAACCATAAATGCAGCGTTTACGAGTACAGGAAAACTTGAACAGAATCCGACCTTGTTGACAAGATCATGTTTACAGGCAGAGGGAAAAAAATTAATTCTTCAGACCAGAAAATCTGACATAAAGAAATTCACTAGCCAATAAAAAAATGTTTTGAGAGCATTTATGACATAAGTACTGATGACTGCTGCTGTCAAAAGCTAGCTAGACTTTTCTTAGTACTTCTTACCAGCGCCACCGACGAGATTCCTTTCAAGTAGACCGGAATTCCTTTCATCATGAAAGATTCTCGTCCCGCTAGACTTTTTTTCTACTTGTCTTCACGAACGGAATCCTTTCGAGTCGACCAGAATTCCTTTCTAATCGACAGGATTTCTTGTCCGTGTAAACGCTACATACATTAGTACAGTATTTCAGCTTCGAAGATGTAGGCGAATTCGATCGTTACAGGAAACGTCAGCGTCTAACTATGCGTATCACGTCATCCAGATCATCGTATACATGATGTTTACGAATCTTTTACGCACAATCATAAATTTTGTTAAAATTTTGTGTGTTCCTTTTTTTTGTGCTGTTTTTCTTTATTAAAGGCATAGCAAACTTGACTACGCAACTTTCGGCCATCAAACCGACATGGGGGGCTTAGATAAAGATACAGGGACTTATTGTCGACAGGACCCCCCTTCTTTGTTATCTCGAACCCCGTCCTTAGTGTTCCCAAAGCTAGCTGGCACGCCCCTGCCCCTTATGCACTGTAATTATCCACTTATGCACTGTAAAGTTCGCCTTTGACCGTGTTGACTAACACATCGGATAGTAGTCAAGAGGTCGTGCGTTCAATTCCTACTCCCGGCACACAAACCTTCTTTTTTTTCTACCAACTCAAAAGTCGAATTCTCGGAAACTGCAATGGTCGTAACGAGAATTTTTCTTAGGCTACTCTCAATAGCGACTCAGGGTACATTCTTGATATGTCACCTAGCTCCCCCAGTCAAGTTTGAGTCAAGTTTTCTGTTCCTTTAAAGGACACCTGAATGAAGAGTATCAAGTATCACCCCTATCTGTATGACTTCCGTTAACATTGCCTGCAGAAAACCCAATCCAAATACGAAATAGTGTTTCCAAGCTGTGATTTTTGCTCCATTTTGCATCTGTCCTTATTTCAGTACCGAACAATTTTAGAAATGAATAAATGTCTCCAATCAACCCTTTTTCTGGAATATTTTGTAACCAGTTATGCCCAAACGTATATCTATAAGAAATTCCAATACGATCCGACCAGCGCTGTACAAGATTTGAATGAGTTGCGCTTTTTGTCTTGGAGTCTCCATGTGCAAACCTCCAGAAACAAACGTCCCTATTTTGAAAACCTCACGCTCAGGTGAAGAATCCTCTCCGTGGCCATGTCTGTAAATGCATTCTCCATGTTGTGTTAAAATATGGTTTCACTGTTCAGGTGTCCTTTAATACTCTGAAGGCGTGGCAATGACTCGATAGCATAAACGAAGGTAAGCGTTTGCAGAATTGCACAAGCGTTGCCAACCGAAGACCGGATTCATTTCACTCGAGAAAAAAGAAATCTGAAGAGTTTTCTTCAGCACTGACAGAACTTAATTTGTTTCTAATAAATTCTTCTATATAGTTATCAAAAATAAAGAGTAAGGGATGGCCTCTAAAAGATTAGTAGAATAGTATCAGTATTCTACTTCATTACTTTCAACTACTGATCAAGTTATTCCTTCAAAGTAAGAGCCTAGTCACACTGGGCTCAAAACGCGGCCTATTTGACAAACAACTGAAAATCTCTACGGTACGTGAGATTTGATGGGCATTGTGGCAGTTTGGGGATAATGAGCAGACTGCATTCAGGGGTCAATTAGGGTTCCTGTAACATAATTATATTCGTTGTTTTGCTCTAATTGATCTCCTGAATTTAAAACGACAACATTCAGAATTAGATGTATCTTATTCTTTTTTCTACTTTTGCAACCCAAAAAGCCAGGAAATGAGCCCAGTGTGACCAAGGCGTAACAACGATAGCTGGGCTAGCAAGGATGTGTGACCAAGTGGTTTCCTTGCCTCTATAGTGCAACACCTCTCCTCAAGTGCAGTCCCTTAGTTTACATTCGTTATTCTATAAGGTTAAAGCACAATAGACAGTTCTAATGCTTTATTTTGTATTAAAATGCTTAACAAATAAACATTTCCGACTTCCTTTAGAAGGCGCTATGAAAATCGGCCGTTTTCTTGTTATCCCTTGTCTTTACCTCTCTGGCATTTGGGCGATCCAAATCTTAGGAGCTGGGATATCGTGGCAGGAAATTCAAAAACTCCTAGCAACGCTTGATAGAAAAGGATATATTTGAGATGTCACCAATAAGTCAAGCAGCAGATGCAGTTTACCTGATTGTTCTAGTGTGTCATCAGAAGTGCCATGTTTCAAGTGCCAATTAAAAGTTTTTCTTTGTGGGATAGTGTGCTGAAGCTGGATTAACTTGCTTTATAAAATGTACCAGAATATGCAATAAGTATATAGAAAATAATATAGCTACAAAAAACATTCAAAACCAAATAGCCTATTCAAATCTGAATTATACTAGCTGATGTATGCATAAAATAAAGATCTACTAAGTGTTATAAGAAACATCACTTTTATCTTTGTCCAAGCTAGTAAATTGAGCATCTACTGGCCCAAAATATTACGCTTTGAAATATCACAGAGACGAAACTGTTGAAAAAGCCGCTGAGCTAGGGGGTAAGCATCGTTCCTGGGTTGTTACAGAGTGGGATTGGGGTAGTTTGATGTGCCCATTGAACTTTAAGGATTCAAAGGCAAGACATCTAGCCAACCGTTCTAGACTGCACAGCACGGCTTGTATGACACAGTCCAACTTTGCTCACAACTCAGTCACAGCGATTTTCTACGCTTTTTTTTTTTTTTTTTTTTTTTTTATTAACTCTAAAATTAACTTCTCCTTTCAAAATTTTAATTTTTAAAAACTCACTCTCTCATTTAACGCTTCTACGCTGTTGGGGGCTAACAAAAACAACAACAGACAATACTTACGAGAGCCATACACAGATAAACAAGCTGACCCAGCATGACACTGAACTCCTCCTTCAACCGATGCAGCAATTTTTAATGGCGCTCTTTCTGCTTTCTTCGGCTTGGCTCTAACAGAGCCGGTAGTCTGATTGTGCACAAGGGTTGTCATTCTGCTATAAAAATAAAACAAGTCCTCACAGGGTCATGTACAGAGAATTTGACTGCAAACACTGGCGGGTCGACAATGCACTTTAGCAAGAGCCTGGCGGTGGGGGCCTAATTAAAAGAATTATTAACGTTATGTTAGTAGGTGAATAATAGTTGGCTAGTTTAAATTCAATTCAGTAGAGGTATGTTTGGCTTACCGACGAAATGTCCCCATGACAAAACGTCCCCTGGCGAAACGTCCCCCTGGCGAAACGTCCCCGTGTTGTCTGCGAGAAGTTTTTCAATCAGAAAAACCGGTTATGTAAATTGTTTCCCTGTCTTCGCTACAAGTCAACGGGTCTCGGAAAAGCCGTAAACAATCAAAACCGTGGGTTATTTGTTGCAAGCACAGCCTAGTTTTAAAGTACTCAAATATTTTAAAATACTGCAAGTCGAAGAGTAAATAGTGCGAGGGGTCCTTTAAGAAATGGCTATTGCCGGGAGCAACACTTTGGTTGGTTTCTTGAGTATCGGTTAAATGCTGAAGTAGTCAACCAATCGTGGTATTGAAAAGTTTTATTCCAAATACATTTTTTGTCTGAACTGATCACACAACCAGTAGTCTAATCGGCATAGCTATCCCTCAGCGATGAACAAACAAAATCTACAGCCGGGGATGTTTCGCCAGGGGACGTTTTGATCGGGGACGTTTTGTCAGGGGGACGTTTTTTCACGGGGATGTTTGGTCGGAGACGTTTCGTCAGGGGACGTTTTGAATAGGAACGTTTTGTCGACAACCCGTATGTTTATCTAAATGTGAACAATGCAGTGTTTGGCTAAATGGTAGAAAGAAAATAAAAAATACTACACAGGTGTGTTCAGAGGCCCTTAATTACCTACTCCGGCTAACTGTTACTTAGCTTTAGTAACAGCAAGTGCATGAAAATGAAAAAGTTCAATGTCAACAAATGTTCAAATAAGCATACCTCTACTGTAACTCTAGGCTATTGTTACTTTAATTCTCCAAAACTATCATGGTAGGCTATGTAAGCTTTTAGCATCCCAAAAATCTAAATCTTATTCATATGCCGCCAAATCTTACCCATTCCAGTCCCAGGGACCCTGAGACATGTCCCACCAATGCACAGATTTCTGGGTCTCAGTCTAATCTCAAGTATTCAAACTAAGTCATTGCCGGATATTTCGGAACTTATGTGACATTTCACATAATCACCATCATCAACCTTAAACTAAGACCAGGGGCGTCACTAGCCTTTTACCTTAGGGGGGGGGGGGGGGGGGGGGGGACGTCCGGTTTGTGCCGACGGACTGAAAAATGTGCCGACAAAAAACGGCTATTTAAGCTTTTAGCATCCCAAAAATCTAAATCTTATTCATATGCCGCCAAATCTTACCCATTCCAGTCCCAGGGACCCTGAGACATGTCCTAAAAATGCACAGATTTCTGTGTCTCAGTCTAATCTCAAGTATTCAAACTTAAGTCATTGCCGAATATTTTGGTGATTTGTTAGCCTCTACAAGAGAGGCAATTTATTGCTTTACTGGACCATTTCGAAACAATCAAAAACTAAAATTTGGTCATGTTTTAATTATAACTTTTTCTTATTAATCACTTAGAGCATAGCCAAAAGTGAGCGGCATTTGAGCTTTGTGTTCTTGCAGCTTCAGGCAGCAATTGTTCAATCAATATGTTCACATTCCAATATGCTTGAATTTCAATGTTCTTGCAGCAATTGTTCAATCAATATGATCACATTACAATATGCTTGAATTTCAATGTTTTACACTGTTATTTAGAGGTCCGGACTGGAAATTGCCAGTTTAGTACACTAGCCCCTTTTCAGGCACGGTGCTCAAACGTCTAGCACCATGCCTGGGTGCTAGACGTTCAAGCACTGTACCTTGGATTTCATGTATGGTGAATACATTTCAGTATACAGTGCATACATCAAAAACACAGTTTCTGTCATAACAACTGAGCACCAGCTCGGATTACAACCATGCATTAGAGAAATCAAAGACAATCCTTTATATATTTTTCACAACAAAAACAAAAGGGCTCGGCTGACGACAGATGTGAAACCTCATTTCCTTTTCCACATAGTCAAGGGTTTTGCATGCAAAGCGTCCTGTGCCTCAGCTTTTTCCACCTAGCAGCCAACCAGAATATTGGCTCTTGGGGAATAGATAGGGAAAATACATGGAAAATAGATAGGGTTCTGTTAGGTTTTTCATCTCAATCATCATTAGAGCCCTTTTGTTTTTGTTGTGAAAAAAATATAAAGGATTGTCTTTGATTTCTCTAATTCATAGTAGTAATTTCAGCCCTGTCCGAGCCGGTGCTCAGTTGTGATGACAGAAACTGCGTTTTTTCTGTATGCACTGTATCCTGAAATCCATGGTTAGGTTAGGTTAGGTTATTCTTTATTTACACAAAATAATATTAAACAACTTGTAACAAAAAAACATAGGAACTAAACAATATATCTTCAGATAAACCAGTCACCCGAGAACCTGGGCGTCCAGGTTGTCCTGGGGGTGACCACTAAATGCACAGTACCGATCACATAACGTTGTCAGCAGTGGAATCAACCTCCAACGACAAACAAACCAAAACAACTCAACAAAAATAACTTTCTCTCCTCCACCTGGGCAAAAAAAAAAAAAAAAAAATTTATCTTTTAATTTAATCTAAAATAAACTACTAATTTAATATATTTGCTAGAAATCATACTTACCATACATTTTATTTTTAATCGCATTCTGAAACTCATTCATATTTTCCTTTTCCAGTAATTCCTTTTCTAACCCATTCCACAATTTAATCCCTCTATAAATGATTGAAAACTTAGACCTGGTGCATTTCATGCACCATACATGAAATCCAAGGTACAGTGCTTGAACGTCTAGCCCCCAGGCATGGTACTAGACGTTTGAGCACCGTGCCTGAAATGGGGCTAGTGTACTAGACTGGAAATTGCCAACTATTTCAAGCTCAGGATTGGTACACGAATTTTTGGTTGAAATAAAGTTTGACCAATTTCAATGATCCATTTAATGACTGTAATTCCTAAGGGAAACCTGACCTCATGTTTACACAACATCGAATGTTGCCGCGGAAGTGTTAAATGAAATGTCCATGCTGTCCTGACAGTCAAAAAGCAAAATCTGTTGTGTTTTTTTCTCAACAGTCGTGTGTCTAAAAATATTCAAATTCTTTGCCTTTCTTTGTTTTGAAGCTGGCTTAAAAGGGGATTTTCTAGCTCTACCTTTTTCATTCCTTTGTACATTGCAGCAAGCAATACAACCTCAGGTAACGATGGGGAGGAATTACTGGAAAACAAAAATATGTTTAACTACAAAAGCTGACATCAGATAACAATAGGGAGGAAATATTGGAAAACTTCTTCTTCTTTAACGGGGTACAGTTGGCAGGATCCACTGACCCTCTGAGTCTTCTTCTTTCTTCACGAAGTGCTAGACTTCAGTTTTGACCTGGTCAGAAACATCTATAGGGTTACTTGAAGATTGTTTAAGAACTGGGAGATCTCAGCAAAGACTGAGGATATTCGGGGTTTGGTGAGAGGAGACTTATAGCTGATTGATTCAATGGATGGTGTCAGTCCATTTGCTCGGATGGCCGATATCAGTTTTCTTCCTTGTCCAGTACTGCAATCAAAAGAGGACATGTTTGAGGGATTTCTCCCAGAGGAGGCAGAATCTGCACAATAGGGTTGCTGACAGCTTACAGAGGTGTTTCTCCTTGTTTAGCACTGCTCCTCTTAGTCGGTGGTAGGCAATGCTGACTACTCTTGACTTGAATGGGGATGGTTGTATCAAAGTCGGGTTTTACAGTATCTTCTGGGTTCCGTTCTAAGCATGTCTCTAAGGGGATTGCAGCTTTGCTGGATGGCATTTGGTGGTCATCCCTGCGAATTCGTCAGTAGGCTACACTCGTTCCCTTGAATGCTGCAATGGCTTGGTGTATGCTGGAACTTCACCTCTATGTTATGGTTGTTCATTGATTGGAGCATATTTCAGATTTCGGCCAGTTCAGTGTTTTTTGCCTCCCAGTGTAGTACACAAATATGTTGAACTACAAATGCTGAAGCAAAGTTTATTTGTTCAGTACAGGAGGGATGCCTGAT
This sequence comes from Branchinecta lynchi, assembly GCA_023053575.1. Classification (NCBI taxonomy): domain Eukaryota; kingdom Metazoa; phylum Arthropoda; class Branchiopoda; order Anostraca; family Branchinectidae; genus Branchinecta; species Branchinecta lynchi. The sequence continues at coordinate 3,626,432 of JAKZAP010000017.1, forward strand.
CTCGTTTTGACACTACCTCGATTTTTGCCACGCAAATTTTAAACGTAATGTACACACTCTCCTAACAGTCAAGATACAAAATGGAACTTTTTTTTACTGTCGTGCGTCCTAAAATATTCAAATTCTGTGCCATTTCTTTGTTTTGAAGCTGCTTTGAAAAGGGATTTTCTGGCTATTGACTTTGCTAACTCTACCTTTTTCATCATTTTGTTATCAAATCGAGGTAAGGTTAGAATGAAGGGATCTTGTTTAAAAAGAAAAATATGTTAAACTAGAAATATTGAGGCAAAATTTATTTATCCAATAGGTAAACCTATTGCTTCAATCTAGTATGTTTGTCATAGTTGTTGTTCCTTTTTAAGCCAGATAGATTATTCTGAAGGAAAGACTTCTCTGGAAATCTTTGAAATCTTGTCTGAAGTTGGATAGCCCTCCTGTATGTAAACCATTCTAATGGCTTCAACCTAGTATGTTTGTCATATTTGTTGGGCACTGTCTAGGGACAGGGAGTTAGGACCCTAGGGACCGGTATGACCAGCTGGGGGACACAGATGGCTATGGGCCAGGGTTCTGGTAGTGCCAAAATTAAAAAAAATTGAACTCACAGACCCATGTCAGTGGAGACTAGTAAACTGGAAGTGAATATTTTTAGCTTTTGGAACCCAACTCCTGCAGGCTTGGGATATGGTAGTGCCAGAAATTACAATTACAAACTAACAGAGACATTTCGGGGAGAGCTCACAGAATCCAACTTCCATGGGATAGGGTTCCAGTACTGCATGATATTCATTAACATTTCTTTCCCTTTAAGTCCATTTTGACATGTCTCCATGAGTTAATTTTTTTTTTTTTGCACTACCGAGTTGGGTTCTATGAGTAAAAAGTATTCACCAAACTCCCAGTCTGATTTAGATATAGGTCTCCTGTAGATATCGGCCCATTTCCATTGTAAAAACTATCATCTTAAAATTTAACTGAAAAGCCAACTTGTTCTTGTGTCATTTAGTTGAATACACTGAAATATTTGGATTCTGCAAAGGGATTTTTTTCATTTTCCAGTATGTGCTCTAGTTATGACGTTCAGAATATCTGCGGCTGTCCCCACAGCAGTCAACCACAAACCCCTGATTTTTGGATAACCTATGCCAAACGCCGGATATGTCTAGCGTTTGGCATACCCTATGCCTAACGCTGGATACACTATGCCAGGTGCTGGATACTGTAACCCAGTAAAATACTGATGATTTGAGTGAAGCTAAAAAACCAACCAATCAGAACTCCTTTCTATTGAGGTAGGTCAGGGCTAGGTTACCAACAGGTATCCAGCATTAGGCATAGGCTATGCTAAATGCTAGATATACCCAGCGTTTGGCATAGGGTATCCAAAAATCAGGGATTTGTGTTAGACTGCCCCACAGCATAAAATCTACTATGACGCAGAAAATCTTAATCTCAGCACAAATGCTGCTTTTCAGTGGGAAGTGGTGAGATTGGTGAAGATTACTTAGCAAAAAAAAGATCAGAAATCTTTCTCCTAAGTCATACAACAAAAATACAAGCGCACAGAGGTACCACAAATCATGTGGAAATTCCACTATTTGAAAACTGATTATTCGCGAATAGTTGAACAACGAAGTAACACATTTTCAACTGGCCTTCAAGCCAGTTTAAATGAAGAAGCGATAAGCTGGTCATAAGTAACTAGATTGTCCTATCCCAGCCCTTTTAAGGTAACTTTAAAGAAGCTTCATATCTTAGATTGCCCTTGAGTCCAATTTAAGGTAGGCTACAGTAATCTCTCTCTTACCTATTGTTCAGTGCCAATCCCTTTACAGTTGACAAGCTACCAGCGGCACTATTTCTGTGATGATCGGCTTTGCACGGCGCTTTTTACTACGAAATCATCAAAAGTGTAAGAGGTCTAGAGGTAAAAGTACAGTAATGTTGCAATAATAAAAAGTACTAAACGCAGGCAAGTACCCGCGTTTTTGTTTGTCCCGGGGACACACTCCACGTATTCTCGCAAGTCCTCGCCGATGGGGAATGCTCCGATTATAATCACCATCATCAACAAGACCAAAGGTTTCGATGGGATCCCAAAAGGTCAATATTTGATCCAGACAATTGGGTCTTGTCTTCGCCAGACTCCTTGAACATTTCTACTATTAAAATTCAGAAACAGATTAAGGCCAAATAGCTAATCATCTGAAAAAACCAAGTTCAGATATGGATTCCGCATGTGTGTTCACCCCCATAAATCATACCTGTTTTGACAAAAACTTCCTGCCACTTCTGCCAATTTCCCGGTTTCAGCCGAATTTCGGAACTACATGTCCGGCGAAACAAGAAAGCTAAAAAATGAACTCAGCGTATCTTCTTTCCCCTACATTGAACATCTAATCAACTTAAAACAAAAACCGGATTCCGATCGAACTATATGTCTGGGTAAGAAATGATTTTATACGCGGTTTCAGCATCTCTTCTTACCCCTAAATCGGATATCTAATCAACTACAAATAAAACTTTAACTTTTTCCGGTTTTGGCCGGATTCCGGGCGAAGTACTTGCCCGGGTAGAAAACTATCTTTACAGATGTGTTCAGTATGTCTTCTTACCCCTAAATCGAATATCTAATCAACTTCAAATAAAACTTTTACTTTTAACAGTCTTTCCGGTTTGGGCCGGATTCCCGGCTAACTACTTGTCCGATAACAAAATGGTTTTCACCATCGTATTCAGCATGACTTATTACCCCATAATCGACTATCACAGTATCTGTTTTAAAACATTTCATTTGCCTCTTAATTTAACCCCCTCCCCCACCCTTAAATTTAGGGCTACAGAGCCCATCTACGAACTTTACCTTACTCTTGACCAAAAGAATTCTCACACCGAGTTTCATAAAAATATCTCATTCCCTTCGAGAGTTATAGTGAGCACAGACGGACGGACGGACAACTTTTGCGATGTCATAGGTATCCCGCCATTCCCGCCACTTACGTTTTGGGATCCCAAAAAGGACTGTCTTTCAGATTCACAGGGGAATACATTTTTGCTGGTGCTGGTGCAATGTAAAATTAATTAAAAACAATCAGAATGTACAAAACTAAAAGTAAAGTGGATCCAGACTAAATTCGTCCACTGTTTATTTTTATTTCGATTAAACTCCGTTTTGGAAGCATTCCCCGTGTTCTTGTTGTTTTCCATAGTTAGCTTAAATCATCATTTTACTCTGTTATTTGCTGTTCTCAGTTGATTCATATTGTTCGATTTAGCTCTTGGCAAGGGTGTGGAAACTCAAGAAGGTAAGGGAACATCACTAAAACAATATGACAAAGCGACCTAATCATGTTCTATAACATTTAGACAATTACTAAAATTACCCTTTGCTTGTCTCCTTGATGATGCTGTACGTAGCAGCTTCAGTTTGAGGGTCTCATGAAGAGACCTCTTACGTGGACCAATTTATAGTACTTCAACCTACAAACAATAGTATGTTTGTAACATACAATAGGATGTTCCTATAACAAGAGCAACATCTGTAGAGGAGATAGTACTTCAACAATTAGAAAAAGAGTGAGAGGAATATTCATGGAGGACTAGTAAAACATATGGTATGTGAAAAAAGAATCACCAAAAAGTTGACTTTTGACGATCGAGATAAAATGGTAATCGTTTCCGAGACTGGTGGTTCCCGGCGCCATTTTTCTGAGACTGATGGTTCAAAACAGTGAGACTGGTGTGTTCCGCGAATGAGACTGGTGGACCACATTCCCCACCCTGCATAAGCAGAGTCCGCGTGGAGTGACACCTCTTTTCTCACCGTTCCCTTCGATTCCCCGAGGACTCCTCGGGGGAAAGCAAGAATACGCCTTAACTGTCCTTGCTTATGCAGAATAACCTCGTACCAAGTGGCAAGTGGAAGAGCCGGAAGCGGTACCACTGCTGCCCGATAGATCGCCATGATTGGTTGAAACGTGATTTGATGTGTTGAGTTTGACTCGTCTGGGCTAGTCCCAGAATCCACGCCGAATCTAAAGTTCTGCAAGTTTTCTAACACAAATCGTTAGCGTTGTTATGGTACTTGCAGTATTTGTTAAGTGCCATATAACGGTCTCAATGGTAATCCATCTGTTTCACTTTTTGGTACATCCAGTCCACGTAAGCTAAGTTGCGTTTTTTTTATGTAGTTTCGGCGTAGTTTCGCTTAAAAGCCGTTTTATTTGTCCATTCCATTTGCTGTAGTTTCGAACCTGAAACTACAGAGCTCAAACTACAAACTACCTCGCCGACGTAGTTTGGTGTAGTTTGACTTTTCGGAAACAAGAACTCTTTCGGAAGCAAGAACTACAAACTTTGACGAATCAAAAGTGAATCCAATAAAACGACAATGACACATGCTTATGAATGCTCAGTGAAACCTTGTTTTCCCGAATTGCATCCAGTCATTTGTGTGTCGGTGGAGGTATGGGGAATCCGAAAACTTATGACCCGATTCACAGGAGTAGAGCGATGTCCCGTTTATAAGGCCAAATCACATCCGATCATGGGGGCGAGGGGGGACTCCGAGAATTTTGGAACGTTGCGATAGAATATAAGGATTCCATATCTGGAACATGCAAACAATTTGGGAACATTCGTTGCAAAGGAATACAGGGATTGGGATGAAACTAGGACGGTACAAAGATTATGGGTGTCAGATATTATTTTTGTGTCCGAACCGACTACGACCTTGGTGCGGGGAGCTGGAAGAGGAGTACATCGTTTCACGAGAAACTTGGTGGTTGCTCTAGACGCGACATAAATTTTCGAATCACATCCGACTTTGGGGGGGGGCGGAGGCCCCTGAATCGTTTAACATACGTAGTGTCCAACGGTCAAGAAACCTAAGTATGTTGTTCTGAGGTCGGGACCGGATCCGGTTTGGTCCCTATGTTTCACAAATTTGATTTATAGTGCAACAGCAGGTAGCCTATAGGTTCAAGGACCGTTTGGCACTTATAGCCTTCGACTCAAGTGCCAAATAAGGATCATGACGTCTCTCCGTCAGTTCGTCTATCCCTATGTATCACTTTGATCGTTCCGGCCAGGCCCGTATCCAGGAATTTGTTTCGGGGGGGGGGCAGAGATGTAGTCTTGAATCTTGGTCTTGGTCTTAAGACCAGTCTCAAGACCGATGCCGACTATCTTTGTCTTGGTCTTAAGACCAGTTGCAAATTCTTTGTCTTGGTTTTGTTCTTGCGCTTCCGTTCGTCAAGACCTAGGATGGTCTTCAAGACCTAGGCTGGTCTTGAGCCACTGAGCCACTTGAGCCATGAGCCACAACACTTCAGGGACTCCCCCCACTGTGGCCAAATACGACTCGGACACATAAACTTGGCATTCCTAACATATCCTCTTCCCTTCCATCAGGTTTAACTCGAATCAGAGCATAACTTAAAATTTCCAATTCCTGCTTCATCCTCTTCTGCTTTGGTCGGATCCTGTTCGGACGACAATGAATTTCAATTTATTTTAAAAATTCCTTCACGGGCAAGCCGAACATTGGATTTTTCGTCATAACCATAATAACATCAACACCTTTGTCATAATTTTGTTACAAGAGTTACAACGAATTATGCATTTCGACGAATGACGTCACGTTAAACGTATGTAAGAACTAGGATTCAAACAATTATAAAATAAGCACGAATTACGATGAATTATACAAGAATCACGATGAGTTATACATTTCGACGAATGACGGTACGAAGCTTTTTCTGTATCGGTCATGAGATGCAGAAAGGGGATGTAACTTAGGAATCGGCTGCGAAACCATTCGCGCAGGTTTAGGCCTAACGGGTTCAAACTCAGGCGGGAAAATGTCTCGCAGACGAGGATTCTCAAGCGTCTTAACTCCAAATTTGAGGCACATTTTTTCCCGACGTTGGGCCAAAGATTCCAGCTTGAAACTCCGAAGAAGCTCAATGTATGGCACCTTTGGCGATTTGGAAGTAACAAGGAGGGCTCGGAATTGCAATCTCTCCAACGAATTCGACTGATCCCGTGTCAAACCGAAGTGCCATACCTGACAGCAATATTCTAAAGTGGGGCGGATAAAAAGACAAGAAAATTTTTAAAAGGTGCTCGGTAGGGACACCGTAACGGGATAATAATTTTAGGGATCGGATTGCCATATTACCCTTTTTAAGCATGCTGTCCACTTGTTTGATCCATTTTAAGTCATGGGTAATATGGATCCCCAGTAACTTTATGTGTTTCACACACTGGGCAGTGGGGAGGGGAGGGTAAAAGTCCGGCATGCTTTTTAAAAATGATATAGTTAGCACCAACGATTTATCCATGTTGACGACCATGTCATCCATAGCTGCCTCATCACAGATATCATCGATGATAACCTTAGCACTGCTTTTAATATTTCTTCTGCACACTTCAAGCAGCGACAGGTCATCCACGAATTTCCACCTATCTGCGAAAGAAAGTGCGAGCTCATTGACCATAACCAAAAAAAGAAGCGGTCCCAACAGAGTACCCTGGGGTACACCGCAAAAAATAGGTAATATATCTGAAAATATCGTTTTGTGCTTAGTTTGTTGTGTTCGGTTTGACAGAAATTATGCAACAATTCGTACCAGAAACGGCTCAATTTTAAATTTATTTAGGAGTTTGGCAATGAGCTTGCTGTGGTTAATTAAATCAAACGCTTTTTTTAGGTCTATAGCTATTAAATTAATCCATATATTTGGATTATCCAAATTCTTAAGTATTCTATCTAGCAAGCTAACTAAGTAATGTGCTGTTGATGTTTTTGGCAGGTTACCAAACTGCTTCGGGTCAACAAGTCTCAAAATTGTTTCTTTTAACCATGATGAAAGGAACTGTTCGTAAACTTTACTAAAAATAGGGGTCATAGTAATTGGGCGCACACCAGTAAAATCATTAGGGGAATCTTTTTTCGGAATAGGTGTCACATAACCATTTTTCCAAACTGACGGGTACTCACCTGATTCTGTTATTTTATTAAAAATATGTGAAAGGGGACTACTAATTTTCTCAGGGAAAGCTTTAATCAACTCAACGGGAATATCTACGGGTGTTACACTCGTTCTTTTAAGCCTCCTTAATTTTTTAGTTACTTCATCTTGGCTAATTTTAGGGAAATCAAAATCAGGTGGGATTTGGGGAATTTCTTCGTGGGGGAGGGGAGGGAGAGTTTGAACTATAGCAGCAAGGTGAGCATTTAATTTATTTGCCGTTTCCTGTTCACTTTCATCAAGGTTAAAATCAAGTCCCTTCTGAACCTTCCCCATCATTTTCTTCACTCCATTATACCATTTTCTAGGGTCAGACTTTAATAATTTTTCAGTCTGATTTGCGTAGTGGTTTTTTGCGGCATTCCTCGTCATTTTGCGAATCTTATTTTTCAGTCGTTTTGCTTGGTCAGTCTTACCAGCTTTAAATAAACGCAGTTTTTCCTTAATAAGGTCTTTTCCTGCCTTCACAATATAAGGCCGGTCAGAGGCATGTCGCTTCACCTTCTTCTCGGGAAAGCACTCATGGTACTTTGCTAGTAGGATTTCCTGTAGAAAACTAGCTTTACTATTGGTATCCTTTGCAGATGAAACTGATTCCCACTTTTCTTCACAAATCCATTCGCCAAATTTTAGGATACCCTCATCGGTCATTGGTCGACTTGTAGTTTCTGTCGTTGTGTACTCAATAGTGACTCTATTGCGCGGGTTTAATTCTAGCGTAAAATGGTAGCTACCGCCAAGTGGAGAACCTGAGATCGGATCATCATAAAAATCAAACATGTTAGTCGAAATCACATCTAGAGAAGTGCCACCCCTCGTTGTAGGGCACTTCACCAACTGTTTAAGACCTAGGCCTCTATTAATATGATCAAGGCGTAACTCGTTACCGTCACCAATCATGAAAATTCCACACCCTGAAAATTTCCCAGAAACGTAGTCAGCACTCAGTTGGAGTTTCTCTAGAAAATCAGAACGTGCTTGTACATTCTGACCTGGTGAATAATAAAATGCACATACAGCGACTCCGTTGAATTGGCGCGGGAGCCGTTTCGGTTTCAAATACATCCACATTATCTCATCATGATCTTGAAGGCAAGGGACATCCACGATGCGGGAGTTGATCTTTTCATGTACATATAAACCGATTCCGCCGCCTTTCTTCCCAAGGATATGGTCGTTTGGTCGGAACTTCATGAAAGCATTAAAACCTGCGATGTTTAACAACTCGGGGTTTTGCTGGTGGATTTCAGTGACCACTAGTACTGAAGCCTTTAAAATACTTGCTAAACTTTCTAATTCTATTGTTTTTTCCGGGTTAAGACTTTCGGCGTTACTATAAAGAAATTTTGGGAAACAATACTGACTAGAAACGTACTCCTTGTTTCGCGTATGAGACTTACTTTTAAGCGTGGCAACTGTTGAACATCTTTGAGGAACTGAGGGATTGTCGGTTTCCTCATTTAAATCCTCACATCGGTCCGGTAAAGCAAGCGGGTCGAACCTGTTGCGGGTTGAACATGTGGCCGAAAGCATGGTTGCTGTGGAGGGGGGAAGAGGGGGGTTGGAGGGGGTAGAGTGAGAGGATTTTGGGGGGGAGGGTAACGCAGGTCTGGCAACCTCGGTATCACAGGTGTCGCTAAAGGACCCGCAGGGCAGATCAAGTTGTGGCTTCTCTCCTTCGGCCACTTGTTGCGCAGGGAGTCAAGAGAGGGTTTCGCATGGGAAAATCCTAGTCGCGACTGAACTCCCACCCAACGCCGAGGAGGCGGCACTGGGCCGTTTCCTAAAAAAGACCAATTCTGACCAGCTGTTGCCGCTAGTTGTGGTCGACTATTACTAGCAAAATTAGCACTAATGTACTTCGATGGCAGATGCACATGGGCATCTTGACTAGAAACGTACTCCTTGTTTCGCGTATGAGACTTACTTTTAAGCGTGGCAACTGTTGAACATCTTTGAGGAACTGAGGGATTGTCGGTTTCCTCATTTAAATCCTCACATCGGTCCGGTAAAGCAAGCGGGTCGAACCTGTTGCGGGTTGAACATGTGGCCGAAAGCATGGTTGCTGTGGAGGGGGGAAGAGGGGGGTTGGAGGGGGTAGAGTGAGAGGATTTTGGGGGGGAGGGTAACGCAGGTCTGGCAACCTCGGTATCACAGGTGTCGCTAAAGGACCCGCAGGGCAGATCAAGTTGTGGCTTCTCTCCTTCGGCCACTTGTTGCGCAGGGAGTCAAGAGAGGGTTTCGCATGGGAAAATCCTAGTCGCGACTGAACTCCCACCCAACGCCGAGGAGGCGGCACTGGGCCGTTTCCTAAAAAAGACCAATTCTGACCAGCTGTTGCCGCTAGTTGTGGTCGACTATTACTAGCAAAATTAGCACTAATGTACTTCGATGGCAGATGCACATGGGCATCTTGACAGTACTGCTTAAAGCACCTACCGCTTCCGAAATTCGGACATATCTTTCGGTGAGTCAATTTACAGCTAATAGGCCTATTACAACGGTTACCACTTATAAAATCCATGCACAAATGGTCGAACTTACAAAGGTTGCCTTTTTTACATTTGCCGGCAATATAGAAAGAACAAGGGGTACCTGGGGTAGCATTGGACCAGGTTTTACTTTTCAGCTCATTGGCTCTGATTTCGTGTGCAAAATTACACTTTTCGCCCTTCTTACACAGGCCTTTCCGGAAAAATCGGCAAGTTTTTTCTTCTGAACTGGATCACTATTCTCGTCTTGCACTGATAGTTCAGCTTTCGCTTGTAGGCCATCACAGAAAAAGCAGCAGGCGATTTGAACCGCGTCTCCGGTAATTGCTTTTGCTACGTCACTAACTTTAGTGTTCGAACCCGCATTGACGAATCGATCACAAGCAGATACAGATAACACTGGGGTATTTAAAACTTCGGTGATGTCATGAGCAGAAGTGCTTTTGGCATCACTTGCCATTTCAAAACAAATAGGGGGATTGACACTGTTTAAAGGGCCAACAGGCGAGTTTGAAGAAACGTGACTGTTCGCCTCGGTAGATACCGGTTCTGTCGTGTGGCTATGTAGGCTGGTTGTCAGTACCTGTGATTCACTATCTTTCACTATCAATGACAAATGTAGACCGCATAAACTTAGTACTATCCAACTTGCACCCCATTCAGCCCATCTCTTTGGTTTCTGTGCATGTCACAAGGTTTTCTGACCACCCCTCCCTCCTTGCATATCCAGGTCATCATTTCTTATCACCCATAAAGTTTCACTTGAATCGGACCATTTTTGCGCAACCTACGGAAGTCTGTAATTTTCGGATTCCCTCTCCCTCAACTCCCCGAAAATAGTCTGACCCATGAACGGAAGTCTTCCTAGGGCATTGTCTCGCCTTAAGTCTATTTTGTCGGATCACTAATATGCCTGGCAAATTTTATCGTCCTTAGCGCATCTGAAAGTATCCTAACTCGCGATCACCGGAATTAGGGGTAAACCCCCTCCAACTCCCCCCGCAGAGCCCCAATACGATCTTATTCTGTCAAATTACGTATCTAGGGCTAGTGCTTGTTCTTCTCACCGAGTTTCATCCCGATCCCGCCACTCTAAGCGTTTTGAAAGATTTCCGGTTCCCCCCTTAATTCCCCCCAAATGTCACCGGATCCGGTCCGGAGTTAAAATGGGACGTATGTTGCACGAGGTGTTTCTAAATATCAAGTTTCATTTAAATCCCATCACCCGTCCAATAGCTGAGCGTGCCACTAGATTCCGGATTCCCCATCCCTCCATTCCCCCCACTATGGTCGGATCAGAAAACTATATTAACAAGTCAATCTGTTCGGGCCCCTGACAAGCCTGCCAAGTTTCATCCTAGCACATCAGGAAGTACCGAACTCGCGGGATCACTAGAAATTCGCCCCCCCCCCCCCCCCAACTCCCCCACAGTGACCGGCTCCGGTCCATTTATGTCATTCGTGTATCTAGAATTCTTCCCTCCAAGTTTCATCCCGTACCCTCCACTCTAAGCGTTTCCCCAGTTTCCCCCTCCAGCTCCCCCCAATGTCACCGGATTCAGTCCAGGTTTAAAATCGGGTGTCTTAGACACAAGGTCTTCCTGTATATCAAGTTTCATTAAGGTCCGATCACCCGTTCGTAGGTTAAAAATACCTCACTTTTCCGGATTTCCCCTCTCTGCAAGCCCCCCCCCCCCCCCCCCCGCCCAAGATGGTCCAACAGGGGAAACAACTATTTTCAAGTCAATCTTCTCGGGTCCCTGACACGCCTGCTAAGTTTCATCGTCCTAGCACAACAGGAAGTACCGAACTCGCGGGATCACTACGGAATTATGTCAATCCCGCATCTAGCACTTGTGCTTGTTGTTTGCACCAAGTTTCATCCCAATCTCTCCATTTTAAGTGTTTCCCAAGATTTCTGGTTCCCCCCTCCAATTCCCCCCCAATGTCACCGGATTCGGTCTGGATTTAAAATGGGACGTCTAAGACCCGAAGACTTCCTATTTATCAACCTTCATTAAGATCTGATCACCCGGTCGTAAGTAATTCCTCACTCATCTAGTAAAATAGACTTTCTTGGTCTCGGTGTTGGTCTTGGTCTTAAGACTAGAGCTGAATTCTTGGTCTTGGTCTCAATACCAGGGCTAAAATCTTGGTCTTGGTCTTAATTCCGGTGCGAAAGTCGACGTTTTGGTCTTGTCGACATCACTGGGGGGGGGGGGGGGGGTTGCCTGCTGGTCGGACAAAAAAGTACAAAAAAACTCATAGATCAGAGGGAAAAGCCTATAAAAATTATTATTTTTGTATGTTTCGGGGTGGGGGTGGGGCCGGATCCGGATATCCTTGTGTGGTTGGAAGGAGGATTATCCGGGATGTTTGTGTTCCGCGTGCATCGAGAATGGTACAAGGTCATGGGGTCTTACATATGTAATTTGAGGCCATGACGTGATTCAGCTTTGGTGGAAGAGTTTGTGTGTGTGTGGGGAGGGAGATCCTGGATATCTTTTCATTTGTGATATAACTCTCGAACGTATGATCCAGTCCGGAGGAACTTAAAAACTGGCGAGAGTACATGTCTTAAAGGTTCTATTTGTATAACCGGACAGTATACCCTTAGCTAAAATAAGTGCTACCTACCATTGCAAGTGCAAATAGCTTTCAGAACTTCTGGTACCCCTCCTCCAAACACTTCATTGGGATTCTAACCAATTCAGACACCTAAATGATACATCTAGAGCAGGGTCGCTGTCACTACCGCAACACGTCAGTTCGCATAAACGTCAGTTCGCCTAAACGAAAAATCCGACAGTTCGTCAACACGTCAGTTCCGCTACACGTCAGTTCTACTACACGTCAGTTCGTCTACACGTCAGTTCACCTAAACGTCAGTTGCACTACACGTCAGTTCGCCTACCGTCAGTTGACATAAACGTCAGTTCAGTCACCGTCAGTTCACCTATTTCAGAAATCCGTCAGTTCGTCAACACGTCAGTTCAGCTACACGTCAGTTCCTCTACACGTCAGTTCGCTTACCGTCAGTTGATATAAACGTCAGTTGACATAAATGTCAGTTGACATAAACGTTAGTTGACATAAACGTCAGTTGACATAAACGTCACTTCGCCTACAAAATCCGTCACCACCCCCAGAGATTCAGACCCGCCTATTAGTTCGAAGTCGACTGGGTCACCGAAAGCAATTAAGCAGAGGGACTAAAACCCAGGGGATTAATAAAAAGAAGCCGACATTTGCGCATATTGATGAGGGTAAAATTAGTTCAAAATCACCGGGAGCTTGCAATCAGATGCGGCAGACGGGGCTAGTCAAACGGAAACTGAAAAATATGAGGTGAATATATAATTAAACACAAATAAGGGCTTAACAACCATCACAAGTATTCGCAAGGTGAAGGACCAAAATGTACTAGTGATTCTCAATCTTTTCCGAAAGGGTACCGGAAACAGCGAGTGACCTCTTTTCTCTTGGCTCTTGGCCAGTGCTTCCTCTATTATCTTCAAACAAGACCAAAGGTTTCGACGGGATCCCACAAATTTCATATCTGATCCAGACAGTTGGATCTTGTAGATAAATATCCGGTCTTCGCCAAACTTCTTGAAAATTTTAACTGGAATTTAGAAACAGATTAAGGTCAATTGCTAATCATTTGAGAAAACCAAGTTCAGACATGGATTCAGCGTGCGTGTTTACTCCTAAAAGTCGTATATACTCGACGAAATTGATCAAAACTTCCAGCTGCCTTACTGCTGACATATTTTCCGGTTTCTGCCTGGTTCTTGGCGAGCTTCTTGTCCGTTATGTACTATATACTACCTTACAATATACTACAGATAAAACTTTAACTTTTAACGAATCTTCAGGTTTTGGCCGGAGCCCAAACTATTTGTCCGGTGTGGAGTATTGACACAAGTTCAGCATGCATCCTTACCACTACACCCATCCTCTAATCAACTTCAGATAAAACGTTTACTTTTTCAAAACTTTACTTTTTCAGCCGGATTCCGGGCGAACTATATGTCCGGGTAGAAAATAATTGCCATATGCGGATGCAGCATGTCTTCTTACGCCTGAATCGAACATCTAATCAAGCTCAAATACAACTTTTACGTTATACAAATTTTCCGGTTTGGGCTGGATCCCAGGCGAACTACTTGTCCGGAGAAAAAACTGTTGTTTAATACGTGTTAAGTGTGTCTTCTTACCCCTAAATTGAACCTCTAATCTACTTCAGATTAAACATTTCTTTTTCAGAAATGTTCCTGTTTTTGCCGGATTCACGGTGAACTACTTGTCCGGCGAGAAAATAATTTTCATATTCGGATTCAGCATGTCTCCTTATCTCTGAATCGATTATCTTATTAGATTCTAAAATATTTTTTCGTCCCTTAATTTGACCCCCTCCCGACCCCTAAATATAGGGCTACAGACCCCATCTTCGAAATTGACCTGTACTTTGACCCAAAGAGTCTTTATGCCAAATTTGAACGAAATATCTCAACCCCTTCGAGAGTTACCGTGGTAACAGACGGAGAGACGGCCAACTTTTACGAAGTCATAGGTACGGCCCAAAAAGTAGTAGCCCTCCAAAATAGTAGATAAAACTAGAATTTTCTGTTAATTGATAGTAATGCAGTCACCAGTCCCATTCACAAGTTAGTTCTTAATGAGCCTTTTACTTTCAACCTCCTCCTTCAGAATAAATTAAAAAAGTAAATAAATATATTTCTGTCTGCTAAAATAAAGAGTTTCTGATATAGAGCCACATTATCCACATTAGAGCCTAACATCAATAAATTTTCTCCCCAGAAACAGCTATTATTCCAATAATTCCGAAAAATTCCGAAAAACAAAACAAGAGCTGTAGGCTCATATGGCACTTGCAGGGGTTAAGATATATTGTTTCATCAAAAGAACTTTGCGGTTAAGATGCGCACTGTAAGGGGGCTAGAACTTCATTTGTAAGCAAAACCCTTGAGGCAAAAATGATACTTGGCTGATGGGGATCATGAACATACATGTTTTGCTTAAAAGTATTTTTCTTACTTTGCGGTCAAGGTTGGTACGGTAATAATCGGATTTGGGAAGTAGCGATTTCTAAGCAAATCTTGTTGAATATCTAATATTGTCCAGGAATTTATTTCGGGGGGGGGGGGGGGGGGGGAGGGGGGTGAGGGGGGTTGCCTGCTGGTCGGACAAAAAAGCACCCCCCCCCCCCCCCTAACCCCCCCCCCCCCCCCCTGGATACGGCCTTGTCTTTTACCTTCATATTTGGTGACGCAGGAATTTCAATATTTCCGCTGCAACCTATGGATTTGAAGTTTCGATCAAGTGGTTGATGACTAGAATTCCTGACAGAATTCCGATACCATTAACTCTATAAAAATAAAGTCACACAAATCCGACAGAGGAAAAGGCTCGACGAGGCCGGAGTTTAATACAATCTCCTTTACAAGCCTAACACTGAGTATCAGGCCTGCCCCGTTTGTTCTCTTTACGTGACATATCAGGCTTCCAATCGTTGTTTCCCAGAAGCCTATTAGTGCAAAGACAATTATGCAAATTTTGTCAAGATGTCATCCAAGACAAGGGTCAAAGAAAGAGGCTAAATCAGGCAAAGCCTAATATTTTCTGTAAGAAGAGCTCAGTTTCATAATTGTCAACTCTCTCAGAACATCTTAGAAACACTAATGTAGTGACAGTTGTCCTTTAACTCTTCCATCGAATTGATGACGACAAGGAAAATCCACGCAGGAATTTAGACAACCCTACCTTATTAGGGCAAATTACTTTCAAATACTACTGTAAGGAACTAGGACTAGTTTATTCCTTGCAGGGGTATTTGAAAGTAATTTGCCCTAATAAGATATTTATAGTCGGTAGAAGCTCCAGTTATTTATTACAGGTTTGTTTCCTTTCACGACGTTGACCCAGAAAATTGACAGCCAGACGAGGACCCTTGCCAAGAAGAGACAAAATATCGCTGATGAAGAATCGTAGCTGACGTATATCCGTTGTAAACATTGTTTGAATATATGCTATACAATCCTTAATTTGGTATAAATATACGATTGATTGTAAAAAGCATGGTTATTTATTCCGAACCTAAGGATGTGGTTTCTAAACACCGTCGAAAATATTGAAATTAGAAGTTCCAGGCATTTCCCGTCGGTAAACGTTATCGTCTCTGGAAACTGGCGTGCTTCTAATTTCGTCCTGGCGGAGTCAAAAACTAGCGGGAGGATGCCAACATTTCCAGAATCATTGAGTGCAAGGTTGTCGAGTGGTGGTTGCTAAATTTCTGTTTTTCTGAGAAGGATTTTCTGCTTATTTCACTGAATTTCAAAGGATAAGTGGTTGAAATAGGTGAGTTTCATCTTAAAGTAGGCTACCCCTAAAAGATTTTCAGAAAAAAAAATGGATATCAGTAAATTCTCACTTTGCTCAGAATAATCATTGTTGATACGTGTCTTGCCAGTTGTTTCGCTATTTTTTTGGATGGATATGTTGGAAGTTGGCCGTTAGTTGGTGGGAAATTCCGGTTCGGAAAATCCGGAAATGAGTAGGCTCTCTAGTACTTGATAGTGCAAAATGGATACGGATGCAAAAGTCGCTCAAGTTGGCTCTCTAATACCATAATTGTAAACCTTAACTGTAATACCTCCATTATACCGTCGACAGAAATGACTGTCATACGGGTTCTACTCATGCCCTGAATTAGTGTTTGAAGTACTTGAAATACTTTTATTTTTAAGTACTAAACTGAAGTACTCGGGTTTTACTAAAGTACAACTTTCCCAGAGCACATAATACTTATAATTGAAACAAAATAACTAGGTGCAATAAGTTGTCAAGTGCATAAGGTACATTAAGATGGTTATAGTTGGCAGTATTTATACATCAGTTGAAAGCCTTCTGTAAAAATGATAAACTAGGTCAGTCTGCACTATAACCATTCATTGCATTACTTTTACTTCTAATGATTGCAGTACTTCAGGAATAAGCACGTTTCTTGACGTGAAAACCAGCCTACTTTTATAGATTTAGAATAAATGTACTTTGTATCTTCTTTACTCTGGATGGTCCTTTTGTTCGCCAGACAGCTCTGTGGTTTAATAGGTACTCTTGAGGTCTCAAAAAAGCCCTTTTGATCATGAGTGTTTCCACAAAATGTCGCGTGCGACGCATTTCGCATTCTTCACTACTTAGAAGAAGGGTGCGTCGATGTATCGCCCACATTAAAAGTTAAAATTTGTATGGACCGAAGTTAAATGTTGCCACGAAACAGGCGGATTCAAAAATTTCACCTGCGGCGCTTTTTTAGCGACATTTTTGTTAGCGACATTGTCGCTTTGCGGCAACGATAAAACTGGACGTCCCCCAAAGTAAAAGGCTAGTGAAGGCCGTATCCCTGAAAAACAAGAGCTAGAAGGTCATATGGCACTTGCAAGGGCTTGGTAAAAGGTTAAAAGTAGGAATTTGCCAATTTGTGGGTTTGTTGTGGTCATTTGTAAGCAACACCCTTGAGAAAAGAACGCCGATGGACCCTTGGAAATCACGCGGACGTATCGTCTGGTAATAACGTTGTAATAAGTTTTTTTTTTTTTACTCGGCTTTGATGGTGCGCACTTTAAGGGCGCTAGAAATTCATCTCTAATCAAAACCCTTGAGTCAAAAATTTTCCTTGGTCCTTTAGGGTCATGAATATATATGGTTTGGTCAAAAGTATTTTTTTTTTCTTTTCGGTTAAGTGCGCACGTTAAGGGTGCTAGAAATGTATTTCTAAAGAAAACCGTTGAGGCAAATATGGTCATGGGCTCATGGGGGATCATGAAAATGTAGATTTTACTTAAAATGATTTTTTATACTTTTCGGTTAAGATGAGTAATTTAAGGGAGGGGTCGGATCTCGGAAGTGACAATTTCTAAGCCAATCTTGTCAAGTCTCTAATGTTCAAGCGAAGTTTCATCGTCTTAGCAAATCTGAAAGTACCTTAAATCGTGGTCACCGGAATTCCGCACCCCCCTCCAACTCCCCCCCGAGGGCCCAAATCCAGTCTGGTTCTGTCACTGATGTATCTAGGGCTTTCGCTTGTTCTTCTAACCAAATGTCATCCCAATCACTACATTCTAACCGTGTCACAAAATGTCCATCCATTCCGGACTTGAAATGTGACATCTGAAACATGAGGTCTTTCCAAATACCAAGTTTCGTTTAGATCTGATTCCCTGTTAAAAAGTTGTAAATACGTCAAAATTCCGAATTCCCCCTCCCTCCACTCTCCCCACGGTGGTCAGATCGGGGAAGTGACTATTTCCAAGTTATTTTTGTCGGGTCTCTAATATGCCTGCCAAGTTTCATCGTCGGAGCACTCCTGGAAGTACCCTAAGTCAAGAAAAGTTGCCTGACAGACCGACCAGACAGACCGACAAGTGATCGGTATATGGCACGTTAGCGCAAGTGCAAGTGCAAGTGCCATAAAAACTGAAGTGGAAGAGGGTAAAAACGCGACAAATTTTTTCTTTAGACTTTATTTTGAACATACTGTGCAACTTTTTACATTATAGCTTCTTGAAGGTAACTCACTGTGTTTTCAAAAGAAAAAAAATCACTTACAATCAGGTACCGATTCGGTCAATTTAACCAATTTTCTCCCCCCCCCCCCCCCCCCCAATGAAGAAGGGCTCGGGACGCCCCTACCTAGAAATACTTGATGCCCCGATGCAGCGGGGAACCACCGAAGGTGAAATTCCGAGTTGTTGGATCGCATCATTTGACATGACAAACCAAGCAGTGGCAAACACGTAACCAGTTTAGTGTCCAGCAAGAGACTTTGCTCTTGTTGGAAATAGTCCGGGGACTGGGAAGAAGGTTTTTGAAGTACTCCATTTATTGCAGAAAAATGGCGTATCGTTTCTTTCACCTTTTGGAAAAGTAACGTTTCTCTGGGTGACACAGGGCCTCTCGTGTTGCCATTTCCTCTATATTAGTTAGAACTGTTTCGTTTTCTTCTAGACTTTGTTCCGTCCTGTGTGTTAATATCTCGTTCAAAGCGGAGAGAACGAACCGATAGTCAATAATGTAAGTCGTCTTTAGCTGTTTTCCTTCCACTATTTCTAACAGAACCCTACCCCTCATAACACTAGATAGTGAATGATCTATCTCTTGTTATATTGCAATGCCGGAGAGGCAGCCAAGTCACATGGCTCTAAACCTACCTGCAAGCATAGACCGGTAGGCATTGCATGCGAAAATAGTTGCGTTTTGATCGAAATTTCGTTCGCCGTTGGTTTAGCCGGTTCCTTAATTTCCGTTTTTGAACGCCGTAGAAGTTCACCGTTTGCTGAATAATGTTTTTATGACGACGGCCATCCTTGCCCGGTCGACGTTTCTTCGACGCTAAAGCATACTTCGAACTTGCTAGCTCACGTTCAACGGTCAGAGTTTGAAAGACAAAGAAACTGTGGCCGGCGATCCAAATCGGTATTTAAACAGGGGATCGACTAAAACCAGGAAGGGGAGGGAACGCGAAAAAAGCAGGAAGGGATACTAAAACCAGGAAGGGCATACTAGACGAGGAAGGGCATACTAAAACGAGGAAGGCTGTCGCCAGAATTCGCCGCACCGTTCCCTTCCTCTATTTAGTATTCTTTGAGGGGTCGGCAACTTTTCAAATTCAAAGTTCACCTTCCCTTCCTCGTTTTAGTATCCTGACATGGGTAGGCATTAAGTTCAGTGAGGGGTCGGCAACTATACAAATTGTAATTCACCTTTTCATTTCTCTTTCTGACGGTAACCGACGAAATCCTCCGAGGCCAGCGGGGGGTCGGCAACTATAACAATTCTAATTCACCTTTTCGTTTCTCGTTCTTACGGTAGGCAACTAAAATCCTCGGATTTTAACATATAGTTGCCGACCCCTCAAAGAATACTAGATAGAGGAAGGGAACGGTGCGGTGAATTCTGGCTACAGCCTTCCTCGTTTTAGTATGCCCTTCCTCGTTCTAGTATGCCCTTCCTGGTTTTAGTTTGCCTTCCTGCTTTTCTCGCGTTCCCTTCCCTTCCTGGTTTTAGTCGATCCCTTAAAAGACCACTTTTGCTTATTTTGCACTGCCAGAAGTTTCATAACAGATAACACGAGGATGCGCGGTTTCGACAGATAATGCGTAACAGATAACACTTCGGATATCATCTGTTGTGTTTGAAAACGTTGTGCATGAAGTGTTATGGATAACAAGCTTTGTCAGGAAGTGCCAAAAAAGCATCTATTGACTTTATTCCGTATCGTCATGATGTCGGAAAACTCAGCAGATACTTTTTGCCGGTTGTTTTCTCCTTCTGATGGTAACGCTTGTTATGTATAACAATTTCAAATACAACAGATAACATCCAAAGTGTTATCTGTTACGCATTATCTGTAGAAACCGCGCATCCTGTTATCTGTTATGAAACTTTGCCTTTTATATCGTGCTTCTAGCTCACTCACGCCATTGTTTTGTTATGTGGCTACGACTTGTCAGCGCTTTTTCGGCCTAGCCGATTTTTGATAGTCACGCAACCCAAACTTCGCCGAAAGCTTCAAGGTCCGCCGACAACTCTTTCACACATCAGGACATGACAAGCTTTTTGCTTTGGAAGACATAGTAAACCATCAGGTCTACCTTTTGTCTTGGATTTCTTTTATTTCGCTTGGTTTTCTCACTTTTTAACCACATTGCATCCAGTTTTCATATATTGCGTCCAGTCAGGCTGGATAGAGGCTGGGAAGGCTGGATAGAGACAAAAAACGCTAACAAGAAAATCGGTAACTTCATTGATTTCTCATTTTTTTTGAAATAAAGCTATTTCTGAGTTATTTCATCGTGGAACAATCCTTTTCTATTAAGACTTTTGCTTTAAGTTTTGTTGAGACTGCTATTTCTGCTTTTGTTAAGCTAGCGCATGGTGTTATCTTTTTAAACTTTAAGCTGACGTATGATGCCTGTTGGTTCAGCGTTAAAACTATCCTTCTAATTTCAACAGGCCCCCAATTTGGATCTGTCCTCCTCCCCCGCCAATTAACAGCCCCAGGCGCACTTCAGCAACATCGATCGTCTTATCGCAGGCAACACCAACGCAGCGAAGGAGCAGCAGTGCGATGACCCCAAGTATACCACCTCCACCGCCCATGCCCGGAGGACCACCACCTCCACCCCCATTACCAGGTAAATAATTCGCAAAGTTTACTGTCGCAATGTCTATATGCCGCACTCTTTCCTATTTTACTTTTTCCCTTTTTCAAGTTGCATTTTCAATGTAAGCCTTCATGTCTAGCCTCACCTAAACCGGCGTAAGCTCCGTGCAGAATTTCTTCTTTGTTAATTCAGTTAAAGCTAGGCTCTATAGGCTACATCATTCATCCAGTATAGATGCAAAATTTTGTCCCAGAAGTTCTTGTTTATTAAAATGGTTCGTCATTAAAGTTTAACTGAAAGGCAACTTTTTTTTTTTTTTTTCATTTAAATGGGTACACTGCATTGTTTGGATTTTGCTAAGGGATTATTTTTTCTCTTACATGACGTTATCAATGTCTACGGCCGTCCTCGCAACGTAAAATTCTACTATGTCGCTGGAAATTTCGATCGGTGCATTCTAACCCATCTGATAAACCACGCTGATTTTCTCACTTGCCGTGTTTTTCGACCTTCGATGTGTATCACACTGTCGACAGTTGTCTGCTAGAAGGTTTTCCATCAGAAAAACTGATTATGTAAATTGTTCGCTACAAGTCAACGGGTATCGGAAAAGGCTTACAACAGCCAAAACAGTGGGTTATTTGTTGAAAGCACAGCCTAGTTTTAAAACATTCAAATATGTTAAAATACTTTAAGTTGAAGAGTAAATAGTGCGAGGGGTCCTTTAAGAATTATAAGGTGAAAAATTATTGGCAGGAGACGCTTTTTTCTATTATTATCACTAAGAGCGGTAAGTCATCAAAACTTGTCGTTCAAATACATCGTAATTTAAAAAGTAATGATTTAAGACAATTACAAATAAATGGAACTTAACTGAAGTTGGCAAGAATGGGTCTCCATGGGCTCAAAAAACATGGAACATAATAGAATATATTTACACAAAAGCCCGAAGGACATGGCAAAAAATATAGTGTTAACACTGGTTTGAATAAACATACTGACAGCATAAAAAAAAACACAAACACAAGAAAGAAAAAATAAGACTGACTATTAAGTAAACAGTTAGCGGTGGCCTAAACCAATCCTGACATCACAAAATTGCCTACTTTTTAATATCCTAATCATCCACTCTTTCAAAAACACTTCTTCACCAAATACCTCGGATCTTAAATTATTCAGCTCTCTACACTGACACTTAAACTTACTTACTCTTTAATCCGGAAAAAGAAATTCCATATTGACTAGCCTAATATAACAATACAAGTTTTAGTTCAAGTTTTATTTATTTATTTTCAACTTTCATAAATAAATAAAAAAACAACACTTTCGGGCTGGAGAAAAAACCTACGAGGGTTTGCATTCGCGCGATAGTCCACATAACTACTTACCTATATAAATAAAAAAATAAAAAAAATACAATCTCTCTCACTCAAACATAAACAATAACAGTAACAAAACAAATATCACCTATCCACCTGGGAAACCAAAAAGATCAGAATTGATCTTACCCCAAATGGGTAAAGATAACTGCGTAAAAGGGGTACTCACTCCCTCGATAAGAGTGTTTCCGCAATAATTATTTACAACCCGGAGTCTAATGGATCCCCAGCTCCTGCGAACTACCTCCGCAAAATCAGGCAATGTAGCTTCAGAAAACTCACACTTGAAGTGGCCCAAATCATCATTCGCAATTAGAGTGGGCAGAAGAAAGGAGGACCAGTCTCTCCGAGGGATTTACCATTATAACTTTTCCTTGCTGTCAAAACATTTGGTCCATTCAAGGTTTGTTTGTTTCAATTTAATACTCAATTGAAGATGTGTTGTCAAAAATATCGACTACGTGCCTACTAGGACTATCTGATATTTCATATCTGGCATATGCGGATGACCTTCTTCTGATTAGTCAAACTGAGTCTGGTCTTGCCCGTTCAGTGAAGTCAGTTACTTCTTCTTTCCGCGATATCGGCCTGTACCTAAATATTGACAAGTGCGAGTTTCTTGTCTTCAACGGTAATAGTTGTTCAGAATCACTATACTGCGGTGGTTTTAGTATTCCCCGTGTTAAATCGTTTCGTTGGCTTGGCAGAACAGTCTGCGATTCTATGAACGCTCTCCGGTCGCGTGCTGTAAAAGATATTAGTGATAAGCTGAGGCTCGGTTACTCTAAGATTGTTGCAAATCGAGGACACTATAGAAGAAGAGCGCTAACTCGGCTTTACTCAAATTTTTGTGATCATTCTGTACTGTTCTGTACTGGTATTCGGCCACTTCTGTTGACTGGTGATCTAAAACGTATTCGTATAAATTATTACCGGTACTGCAAATTTCTCCTATATCTGCCTCGTTCTTACCGGAATACAAAACTGATAAAGAAGTATTGTGCGACAGATATTACTGGTGTTTTCGAAAAATTATGTTCCAAGCTAGCCAGTGAAGCGCCTTATAGGCTAGGGTGTTTTCATCGCCTTATCCGTCTTTTTTCTGTATGTGATTAACTTTGTTTCTTGTTTTCTCTTGTTGTTTTTCTTTTTGTATTTACTCCACTTAACCTCTGTTCTGTAAAGTGGGTGATAAATAAATTATTATTATTATTATTATTATTAATTGTTTTAATCTTTAGTTGGATCCATTTGTGTAGTTTTTCCTTTTCTTTCTCTGTACAAGGTTCAAGGTTTAATTAGACTTCCTTGAACCTTGTACAGAGAAAGAAAAGGAACGCTATATCCCTTTTCTGGTCTAGTGCTTAAATAAACTTCATCACCATCATCATTTTCCCGTATTCTAGCTGGGGCAGAAAAGAAGAGCATCACTGCCGAAGCACAAGCAAAACTGGAGAAACTACGCCAGACACCCAGGAAGCGTCCTGATTGGACCTTTATGATGAAAGAGGTGGAGCAGGGGGTTAAACTAAAACGCGTCATACCTAATGACAGGAGCAAACCGGTTCTGCCGAAAGCCAAGGCCCGAGGGAAGGTAAGAATCAGCTTCCAGTTTCATCAAGTAGGCTACAAATAATCCAATCCAGTCTTTGGTGTCATGAGTTTTGAGTTGTTTGATTTTGTGGGATTTTTTTTTTGAATTTCAGTCAATCCAAGTTTAATCCGAATAGCTAAAAGCTAGAAAAGGAATACAAATTTCAAGGAATATGAATTTACGTTCATTGTCTTTTTGGGATCCCAAAACGTAAGTGGAGGGATACCTATGACATCGAAAAGTTGTCCGTCTGTCCGTCCGTCTGTAAGCACGATAACTCTCGAAGGGAATGAGATATTTTAATGAAACTTGGTGTGAGGATTCGTTGGGTCGTCGGACCAGTCAAGTTCGTAGATGGGCTTTGTAGCCCTACATTTAGGGATTGGGGAGGGGTTTCAAATTAAGGGGCAAACAAAATATTTTGAAACACCTAATGTGATAGTCGATTATGGGGTAAGAAGACATGCTGAACACGATGGTGAAAACCATTTTGTCATCGAACATGTAGTTCGGCCGGAATCCGGCCAAACCGGAAAGTTTGTTAAAAGTAAAAGTTTTATTTTAAGTTGATTAGATGTTCGATTTAGAGGTAGGAAGACATGCTGAAGACGATGGTGAAAACCATTTTCCCGACGGACAAGTAGTTCGCCCGGAATCCGGCCCAAACCGGAAAGTTTGTTAAAAGTAAAAGTTTTATTTTAAGTTGATTAGATGTTCGATTAAGGGGTAGGAAGACACGCTGAGCACGGTGATGAAAACCATTTTCTCGACGGACAAGTAGTTCGCCCGGAATCCGGCCCAAACCGGAAAGTTTGTTAAAATTAAAAGTTGAAGTTGAAGTTGATTAGATGTTCGATTTAGGGCAAGAAGACATGCTGAACACTTATGTGAAAACAATTTTCTATCCGGACATGTAGTTCGCCCGGAATCCGGCCAAAACCGGAAAATAAAGTTTTATTTCTAGTTGACTAGATAACCAACCGATTTAGGGGTAAGAAGAGATGCTGAATCCGTGTTTGACAATCATATTTTACCCGGACATATAGTTCGACCGGGATCCGGCTGGAAGTCGATTAGTCGATTAGATGTTCATTATTGGGGAAAGAAGATACCCTGAGTTCATTTTTGAGCTTTCTTTTTTTCGCCGGACAATTAGTTCTGGAGTTTGGCCGAAATCGGGAAATTGGCGGTAGTGGCAGGAAGTTTTTCTCAGATGATTAGCTATTTGGCCTTATTCTGTTTCTGAATTTTAATTGTAAAAATGTTCAAGGAGTAAGGCGATGACTGGATCTGGCTAAGACAAGACCCAGTTGTCTGGATCAGATATTGAATTTTAGGGATCCCATCGAAACCTTTGGTCTTGTTTCTTAAGTCACTCCGCTTCTTTTCGTGTATAGTGGGTCACAAATAAATTATTATTATTATTATTATTATCATATTTACGGATACCGCGACAAAACTTAGCGGGGTTAGAGATAGCCTACTTGCTGAGGTTTGAGTTGATACCCGTCTACTTCCCTTTTCGCTACTGTCATGCATCCTGATTGGCTGGACCTTTATGATGAAAGAGAGTGATCGAGGGGTTAAACTAAAACGTGTCAAAACTAATGACAGGAGCTAACTGGTTCTGCTGAGAGTCAAGGCCCGAGGAAAGATAAGATTTAGCTATACAAGTCTTTCAGTTTCATTGTTCTGTGGTGCATGCCACAAAGCTGCGGGTTCAGAAACCTAAAAGGACGCTTCATAACCCAAATGCCGTTGCAACCTACTTCCGTAATTGCTCCATCAAGTCTTAAACTTGGAGATTCTTTTGGTATATTCTATTTGCTCATATAGGATAACTATATGAAACAATCATATAGTATGTTATCATAAGGATAACTCACTGATTTTCTCACTTGCCTTTTTTGTTATTTTCGATGCGTGTCACGCTAAAGATGATTATTCACGAGAAGCTCCGTCTTTAAAATTGATATGTGACTATTTCCCTCTTTCTGCTGGAGTACGACAGGGCCGGACAAAGGCTTAAGACAGCCAATGGCGGGGGCAGTTGTGGGTACAGAGCCTAGTTTTAAATTAGGCATGTAAATGAAACTTGGATTATAGATACGACAAATGCCTTAGATGACATATTGTAGGGTCCAAACCGGATCCAACCACGGTGTGTGTGTGTGTGGGGGGGGGGGTGAAGTGGAATTTCCAAGAAAATGCTTGGTGGTAAGAGCTGAAGATGGTTTAGATGATCCATTCAGGAGTCAGAACCCGATTCGGCCGCGGAAAGGGGAGTTGGAGGGCGGTACCGAAAATCGTGTGGCAAGTCTAGGGATCAAACGAGTTGATTTCTTGTGCTGAAACCTGGAAGGTATAACAATCATTTGCCCTAGACGACCCGAGGCGATGCCGGGAATAATCAGACTTGTGTGAAACTAGATATCCTATTTCTAGGTCCGAACCGCATTTTGGGATGTCGGGGTATTTTTATGACGTTCTCATTTACTTTCTTGTACCACCTACTTGTAACAGCTGCCAGACGAGGTCGCTCTCCTTATCTAGTATATGCATATATTTTTCAGTTTCTGTACGAGTCTGAGGGTCCTAACGCACATAACATACTGCTAACAGAAATTCAGAAAGGAGTCAGGCTGAAGCGCATCGAATGCAACGACAGGTCGAGGCCGAATTTGCAAGGTAACATTTCAAACTTTCATCCGGTTTATATAACTCGTAATAGTAATTTTTTTTTTTGCATGAAACCCTCCCCCCCCCCTCATACACAACAGTGTTACACTGTCGGAAGTTTCATTAAATGGATGCAAGTATGCGCATCTTTAACGGCTATGAGATTACACGCTATTTACTGGCGTTATCTTGAGCCGCCTGTTCGTGAGACGTCATAAATTGACGGCCTGGAACGGCTGAAGTTACTACGGGACGAAATAACCCGTGTTTGATGACTGGAAGAAGATATAATGCGTTTTAATTGGAGTCGTGCCATTGACTATGCCCCTTAATTTTTCATCTTTATTCCCGTTGTGTCTTTTGGTCGCTTAACCCTTATTCTCACATACAATTGTTTCCTACCTGGAAATGCAACTGTTTTTCCTATTCCTCCGGAAATTTTAAAGCACAATGGACACTTCTAATGCTTTATTTTGTATTAAATGCTTCACAAATAAACATTTCCGACTTCCCTTAGAAGGCGCTACGAAAATCGGCCATTTTCTTGTTATCCCTTGTCTTTACCTCTCTGGCATTTCGGCGATCCAAATCTTAGGAGCTGGGATATCATGGCAGGAAATTCAAAAACTCCCAGCAATGCTTGATAGAAAAGGATATATTTGACATGTCACCTAAGTCAAGCCGCAGATGCAGTTTTACCTGATTGTTCTAGTGTTTCATCAGAAGTTCCATGTTTGAAAGTGCCTATTAAAAGTTTTATTTGTGGAATAGTGTTGTGAAGCTTGATTAACTTGCTTTATAAAATGTACCAGAATATGGAATAAGTTTATAAAAAATAATAGCTACAAAAATCAGTCAAAAACAAATAGTCTATTCAAATTTGAATTATACAAGCTGATTTATGCATAAAATAAAGATCTGCTAAGTGTTATAAGAAACATCACTTTTATCTTTGTCCAAGCTAGTAAATTGAGCATGTACTGGCCCAAAAAAATACGCTTTGAAATATCACAGAGAGGAAACTGTTGAAAAAGCTGCTAAGCCAGGGGGTAAGCATTGTTCCTAGGTTGTTACAGAGTGGCATTGGGGTAGTTTCATGTGCCCATTGAACTTTAAGCAACTTTCAGTCCAGATAGGGAATGAAGCGCTCAACAATTTAGAATCTGGAAGCCAACGATGTCAAAGGTGGTTTCAAATGTTCATAAAAATCAATTTTCAGCTTCTTCGCCTTCAACATATATAGTGCAAATATTTGCCATCTCAATTGCAAGCTTGAAATTCATTCCTGCCAAACAATCCCAACCATCACCAGACCGACCGGTAAATGGTCTACGAGGTTTACTAGAAATTGTCTGTTTTGCTTAATCAGCGAATTTTATTTGAAGCGAAACTAAAGCCCAAGTAAGAAATACAAAAGGATGGTCTCATTCTGCTGGCACCAGTGCACTTTTCAAGATGGCTCTCGGAAAGTGAAAGTTAGTTGAAGATGGTCGGCTACTATCTTTACAAAAAGTAACTTCGAAGTGATGGTCTTGCCCTGTGCTCTTAGTAACTTTTTGACAAGCTGAAACGGTGACAGTGACGGAAAGTAACTATTTGGCAACTTTCGGGCCGTGCTGGAACGAACACTTATCACTCGTGTGCCATACGCGTAAAGCGGTTTTCTTCGAGACAACATAGAATTGTAAATCTGCATTAGCCTGGCCAATAAAATTCACGCTTCTCTTGCAATTCGAATTTTATTCTGAGCGAAGCTACCAGAGCCCAAGATTTTTTTTTAGCAGTTTCAAAATAATGCCGTGTATTCAAATCCGAGAAGTTGAACCGGGTTGTCGACGAAACGTCCCAAATGGGAACGTCTATTGACGAAACGTCCCCAGCGAGACGTCCCCATGACAAAACGTCCCCATGGCAAAACATCCTCATGACAAAACTTACCCGTGGCAAAACGTCCCCCCCCCCCCTAAAATGAACCAATAACCAAAAGATGACAGTATTTTATTTTATTTCTTTTTTTTGGGGGGGGGGTGCTGGGGGGACTTCATGATTTACATCAAACATCATTATCTTGAGCAAGACAAGGTTGACTAAACAAGACCTTGAACTTCCCATGTCATTTTTATCCACCATAACGACACTAGCCTACGCTGATTTTTGCATTCTCGTTTTTTTACCTTTTTTTTGTATCCAGGTCAGGCTTATTTCATCCGATGAGCTTTTTGGTTAAAATAATACCGGTTATGCATGTTGCTTTAAACGACCTAGAACTAGCCTACTACTGATCAGTTTCGAGTCCAGGGAAAATAAAGAATGTTTCTACGTCTGCAATGCAAACTCTTAAGTTGTTTTACGTCGGCCATACGTGGGACTACCAAGGCGGACCTAAAAATCTTGGGGACGTTTCGCCACAAGTACGTTTTGACATGGGGACGTTTTGTCGTGGCGATGTCTCGCCCTGGGGAGATTTTGCCACGGGTATGTTTCACTGGGACTTTCTGTTGTCGTTTTGCCATGGGGGCGTTTCTTCGGTAAGCCTTAAGAACAAGAACTTTTTGTAACATAAGAAAAATATGATTTTCAACGTAACAACACCTAGAAGGTCATAACGTTACCATCAAGAAATTAAATGCGTTTTCGCAGCTACCATGGCATCTGATACCACGGTATAAAGTCGTTTTCGCAGTTATCGTGGTATCTGAAACCACGGTCAAAAGGAGTTTTTGCAGTTATCATGATATCTGGCCCAGTTATCGTGGTATTTGATATTCAGATATCACGGTCCAACCGTGGTAAGTGATCGTGGTATCTCAAATCTCATCTCACTCTCATCAGATTTTGTAAAAAACATTGTCCTAATAGTTGTAATAAGGTGAATAGCGCTATACGCGATGTTTACGTCTTAATACACACGCCTGTTCAAATACAACCCAAGAGGTTCTTATCAATGCGGCTTTCGGTGTTGCCAAGGTAATGTAATTTTTCGAGCTCTAAAAATCTCAGAAAAGGTTCTTGGTACTACTTGAAGTACACGAGTACAATATAACACAAACTATACTGTAAAAAAGCTATTAAAATAACGGATGGACAGCATTGATCCTCGAACTGACGAAAAGCCGTCGTAATAGAACAAAAACGTGTTTTTGTTAAGAAAAGTTGTTTCTTTAGCTTCCAACAAAGTAGAACTGTTGTGCTTTCTTTGGCAACACTGACGACGCTGCGCCTCTCCTCGGCCCGCTGGTGGAACCAACCAAGCGATCTGATTGGCCCTGTACAAGCCAGAATAGTACGCTAGTCTATTCTCCTTATTCACCTTCCTACAGCGCGCTCCGAGGAAAAGAGGAATCTGTAATAAGTCTTATACGCGGTAATACACCTTATTACACCTATTAGGACAATGCTTAAGACTGGTGAGAAAGAAGTTTAGCACTTAGTGATGTAACTGGATATCAGTTTTTCTTTTGGGATGACTTCGAAAAGTGTAATTTCGGCAATAGTAGTTTTTCCCCAGTACCCGTGTGTCAGATACCACGGTAACTGCAAAAACGACTAATTGCAGATTCAGCTACCGTGGTAACAGATACCATGGTATCTGCAAAAACGCAACTATATTGTATTGAGACTGCACATCCTACGAAAGTTCTGACAGTGTAATCGCAACTATGGATTCGTAGTCAGGGGGGATACACAGCTTCTCCCCAACCAGCATACTACAAAATTCTGATTGGTGATTTTTTTCAGCTTTTGGTTTCGAAATTTGCACGTACCCCGTTTTATTCTTTTTAGATTTTTTTTTCTCTTTCGATAGGTATATAAGAAAGTGCACTTACAAATAACCCAGCTGCGTCTGTAAGAAAAAACCCTGCAAAGACAGTACCAAAAAAACAGCATAACTTCATTTCTTTCCGAACTCAACCACTCTTTCTGCGTCTTTGTTAAGTTGATGCAGTGGTGAGAGCTGGGACTTGGATTTCTTCTGATAATTTCACCCTGGATAGGCGTGGCTTACGGGGCAATAGTCATGATGATCAAGGGGGGCGGGGTTCTTTCCGGTGTAACAAACCGAGCTACCTAGTGGTGGGCGATATTGGATATCGGTAACGATATGTCAGACCAAATATCGATACCGAATATCGAAACGTCAATATCGATATCAAAAACGATATTTGCACATTTATAATTATTGTAAGCAACCCAAAATAAGTTACATTTATATACCCAAACTGGAGCAATGTATTTTTGTAATTCAGTATTTAGTGTTTGAGATGATGCAAGGTGCTTCGTTACGGCAATTTTGTTCTTAAATTTTGGCGAAACAACCGAATATACCCCATACTATAGCGAAAAAGTGCAACTGAAATATTGATATCGAATATCGAAAGTGAAAATATCGATAAATCGGAAAATCCACACATCCAAAGCTAGGCCAACCCTTCTCACCACTGTTCTTGCTGTTAGGCTGAAATTCGAAGCACATACGACGTACAAAACAAATGCGATTCGGATATGAGTATCCCGGAAAAAGGTTCTGACCATCGAGCCAACAGATGTTACTTCAGTAACTCTACGGGCAGCTTTCAGGAAACAAGAGTCGGGGAGAAAGTATGGTTGCAAAGCCAGAATTGACTAAGGATGCCACCCTTGGTACCAAAGTGTGGAGCCTGCAGCTTAATTCGAACAACATGAAAAAACCCCAACAGGGACCGGACACTGGAAGAATTTACAATTGAGAGCTCTTTTTCGGTTCGGAGGGAGGATGCATGTTCGCTCCTGGTTGGTTAGGGGTCGGCTAAAAAGAGGCACGGCAACACATAGTGTAGTAGGCAAGAGTACTAAAAATAGGCACGAAAACTAAAAGGGTCCTTTCAGGCTTCAGAGCGAGGGGCAGGAACAATGCTCTAACGTGCTTTCTTTAAGCTCTGGAGTTCCGAACTTTCACTTACTTGTTTACTTTTACTACTTGCTAATCTATTTTTATTACTCATGCCTCCTGAGCCGTGCCGTGCCTCTGTTTCGTCGATCCCAGTTGGCGGAGCGATTTCTCTGGTTATTTTCGTGGTGCTTTCAACAGCTTTTTGGGTAGGCTATTATTTTTTGTGTTCCCCTCTGCCTCCCCCAGCGTTCTAACCACGTGTGAAAACCCTTTCTGACCAATGCTTCGTCCCTTCCATTTAGGAATTCGAAAGATTCTGCGCCAAAACAGCCAGACTTCGCTTGATGGATCGGTGACGCCAGAGCCAGGTAAAGTTGGTCTCCGCCATTTGGAAAGCTTGCCAGAGCCGTGTTTGTCAGATTCTCTTGTCACTAGAAAGTTTATTGACACTCGATTTACAGATATGAGCACGGTGTTCCACACAGACTGTTTAGTCAACACAGAACTAACAAGATCCGTAACAGCTTGGTGGTGATGGCTGTGAGGCCAGTAACATCAAAAAAGTTTAGACTTTAGACAAACTAAACTCTTTTCCCAATCCCATCTATAGTGGTCTATACTCGATAATAATTTATAACTTCAATTTTCCAATTGCCAGCCCGATGAAATTTTTTCGAGAATTAGTCGTATGGAGTTGTACGGAAAAGTACCATGCAGTAGTAACTGTTGCCACTGCATTCTACTACAAGCGAACTGGATGCTACCACAGCAAGATTGGATGCTATCGGATACTACTACTTAAAATTAACCCTGTCAGAGGTATGTTAAATCAAAGTATTCCATACTACTAGAACATATCAATTACAAGCAGCTTTATCGCACGGGATCGACTAAAACCGGGAAGGGAAGGGAACGCGAGAAAAGCAGGAAGGCATACTAAAACCAGGAACGGCATACTAAAACGAGGAAGGGCATCTTAAAACCAGGAAGGCTGTCGTCAGAATTTGCAGCACTGTTCCCTTCCTGTATTTAATATTATCTGAGGGCTCGGCAACTTTTTGAATTTAAAGTTCACCATCCCTTCCTCGTTTTAGTATCCTGACATGGGTAGGCATTAAATTCAGTGAGGGGTCGGCAACCATACAAATTGTAATTCACCTTTTCATTTCTCGTTCTGACGGTAGGGCGACTAACCAGGAACGGCATACTAAAACGAGGAAGGGATGGTGAACTTTGAATTTGAAAAGTTGCCAACCCCTCAGAAAATTCTAAATAGAGTAAGGGAACAGTGCTGTGAATTCTGGCGACAGCCTTCCTGGTTTTAGGATGCCCTTCCTCGTTTTAGTATGCCCTTCCTGGTTTTAGTATGCCCTTCCTGCTTTTCTCGTGTTCCCTTCCCTTCCTGGTTTTAGTCGATCCCTTTTTAAAAACAACTTAATTGGCACGTATACAAAATCGGTAATAGGTAAATCTGGTACGTAGATCACGAATATGCACTTTGTTTTTGTTTTGAACGCTCATGTTCAGTTCCCCCCCCCCCTCCCGCAATCGTGCAAACACTCGCGTCGAACAGAAGCCGAGTGAAAGCCACTTAAACCATGGAAAAACGCTTATGGTAGTGCCTGCGTTTAATATCCCTGATTTTGCGTTTGTTTCCCCCTTAGTTTACTTATTCAAGCACATAAGGCGTATTCTCGTCGTTCCCCGAGGACTCCGGTTGAGGAGTCCCCGCGTTTTTGTTTGTCCCGGGGACTCACTCCCTGTATTCTCGCGAGTCCCCACGGACGCGGAATGCTCCGATTATCATCACCATCATCAAAAAGGACTCCCTTTCAGATCCGGAGGGAAATCAATTGTTGCTTGTGTTGGTGCAATGTAAAATTAATTAAAAAGAAACAGAATAAACAAACCAAAAATAAGGTGGATCCAGACTAATTTCATGAACTTCATATTTGTTTTCGAACACAATCCATTTAGAAGCATTCCCAGTGTTCTCGCTGTTTTATGAACGCGGAGTCCGCGTGGAGTGACTCCCTCTATTCTCGCCGTTCCTTTCGATTCCCCGAGGAGTCCTCGGGGAACGGTGAGAATACGCCTATAGAGAGATTGCACCCTATCCGACGAAAACGGGTATTTCTACTCCATCCTCAGGGGTGCATGACACAAATAATTAACATTGGCAGGTATAGGACTTTCGACTTAGAAACTAAATTATCGGCATTGGCCAGGGAGTTGCTGCAAATGTTAATTGGACTATTCCTTGAGCATATAATTCCATTTTTGCAAGAGAGTTACCATGGAAGTAAGAGTTTGAAGGATTCAAAGTTTGAACACAAAAACGGAGTCTCAAATCCAGTTGGTCGGTTATGACGTGTCGTTCAAAACCAACCAAGAGGAAGCAAGATTCGCTTTAGTAGTGAAAGTTTGAAGCCTTCGAGCTCTCATTTCTGATGAAGCTTTTCTATAAAGCTGTAGTTTTACAATCGAGAAAAAGCCAGCGAAATCTTCGCAGCTATATAGAGTCTTATAATAGTTATAAATATGGATAATTCGATCTTAAAGTCGAAAGTCCTATACTCCGCAAAGTTTTTTGTTGTTGTTTTTTTACTGCCCCCACAGGCCCATTCGAGCTTTCCTTCAGTCAGAAGTATCAGCTACATGTATAAAGGATGTTAAGAGGGTTACAAAAGGTGTGTTCGTGTAAATAGCATGTAAAAGTTGGTTTGTATAATAAAGAGTATTAAACTAAAAAAAAAAAAACTAAAAATTACAATTGACCCCTAAATCTGAACTTTCCCAAAATATCGAGCCACAAAATCGAAATCGCCTCGAGAGTATTTAGTCAAATATCAATGGAAGTGAGTGCACAGAACTTTTTTTCCCGGAATAAGATTTTCGGGACACAGCCTCTTTGTCGGACCGGGGAAAGAGCCTTTAGAAATATCGTCTAACACGTCTTTAATTTCAGGACTCAAGACCTTTAGGCGTCAGTTAACAGTTGAAGAACAAATACAGAAGATTGAAGCGGGTGAGCCTATCGAAGAGGAAGTGGAGATATTAGAAGACATCGACCAGCTGAGAGACGACCTCCAGTCCACGAAGCAACTTCTGGAGATAGAAGTCAAGCAGAAAGGGATCCTCGAAGTTGAGAACCGCAATATAAAGGTTAATAAATAACTAAATAAGCGTTAAAGGGCAAATGGAAAACCGGTCGCAGGAACTCTCATAAATAAATACTAAAGGACCTGTCTTACCAAAATACTTACGCAACCTACTTCCATAATAACCACATATGTTTCTAGACCCGGAGACCACAATTTCGTACGGTACATTATAACCCCTCTATCAAAACTACGGTGATTTTGTCACTTGCCATGTTTTGCTACCTTCGATGTGTATCACGCTGTTGACGGTTCTTTCAGAAAAACGGTTATATAAATTGTTTCCTGTTTCCGTTATCAATCAACGTGTCTCGGAAAAGGCTTAAAACAGCCAAAATCCGTGGGTTATTTGTTGAAAACATAGCCTAGTTTTAAAGTATTCAAATATTTGAAAATACTTTAAATTGAAGAGTAAATAGTGCGAGTGGTCCTTTAAGGAACCGGCCTCAAAATACGCTGTCTTTGCTTGAATTCAAAGTCACTCTCTCGTTTCGTCCCACAAACATTCCCAAGGCAATGACGTAACTGAGCCCATTTCCAAGCCACTAAATCCTTTGGTCATCACCTGTCTCTCAGTTCCGTAACGAGGGAATCCAAAATTCCTCACTTGCCGAGTTTTCCTACCTTCGATTTCTATCACGTTGCCGACGGTTGTCCGCAAGAAGTTTTTCCATCTAAAATACTGGTTATATAAACTGTTTCCCTGTTTTCGCTACACGTCGACGGGTATCGGACAAGGCTTAAAACAATAAAAACCGTGGGTTATTTGTTGAAAGCACAGCCTAGTTTTAAAGCGTTCAAATATTTTAAAATACTGTAAGTTGAAGAGTAAATAGTGCGAGGAGTACTTTAAGTATATAATTCCGCTCATGAGAAAACCTAATGAGAGATCTTGCGTGGCCTATGGCTCTTAAGCTACAACCAAAAACAAATAAGAACGAAAGAAGTCTTTTACATTATTGAAAGACACATTTTGAAGAAGAAATGGGGTCCATCCTGTGTCACTGAGAGTATTTAGAAGTTGCCAGAAAAGAAAATCAGGACAAACCACCTGAACGGTTTTCTGCAGTCCTGGCTTGACAACCCTTGGAAGGCAAGACCCGAGTTCCAACCGAACGCTGTATCGTCATAGAGGGGAGTCTAGTACGTCCTCATACATGAACTATTGAAGACAGAATTTTACGAAACTTTTGTCCGTAATGAATGCTTTTGAGATCAGGATCGTCGAAAACCGAAGGGATGTTGTTCCAATAGTTATATGGTATATTATCTTCTTTCTTCGTAACAGAACACCGTATTAACGCAAGCTTCTTCACCAACGATAGTTGGACAAGACATATGTGTGTTCTTGAACCATATGAAAAGAATGTAGTCATGTTTATTTACATTGTTTCGTTTAGTGTTTTAATATGTGTATTTTACTTTGTGTATTTTACCATCCTCCACTGTTATCCAAAGAGCGGGTTACAAATAAATAAATAAATAAATAAATAAATATTTTATCGACAGCATCCTTGATTACCATGCAAGAAGATTCAGTCTTAGTTAAGGTTTTGTTTAAAGTAGAACTGATACCTGATATTACTCCATTCTTTCTCTTCTCATTAACAAGCGCCTGTTTAATTTTTTTACTTTTCTTTAATGACTTTTAATCTCTTTTCGAATCTAGCTTCCCTCGAAAAGGCTTGTGATTGTATCAGTCTAGTCAGAGACAGCGCGTGCTTGCAATATTAGTCAAGATATTGTGAGAGTTACTGCGTAAGAGCTGATCTGTTTTTTCTTACGGGGAGTTTGTGCTGGAAAGCAGCAAGTTGGAACGATGTGTTCTTTAAAGTACCTGTCTTACTTATAATACTAACGCAACTTACTTCCATAATCACTCCATATATTTCTAAACTCAAAGACCCCAGTTTCGTACGGTACATTCTAACCCCTCTATCAAAACTACGGTGATTTTGTCACTTGCCGTGTTTTGCTACCTTCGATGTGTATCACGCTGTTGACGGTTATATAAATTGTTTCCTGTTTTAGTTATCAGTCAACGTGTCTCGGAAAAGGCTTAAAACAGCCAAAATCCGTGGGTTATTTGTTGAAAACATAGCCTAGTGTTAAAGTATTCAAATATTTGAAAATACTTTAAATTCAAAAGTAAATAGTGCGAATCGTCCTTTAAGGAACCGGCCTCAAAATACGCTGTCTTTGCTTGAATCAAAGTCACTCTCTCCTTTCGTCCCACAAACATTCCCAAGGCAATGACGTAACTGAGCCCATTCCCAAGCCACTAAATCCTTTGGTCATCACCTGTCTCTCATTTCCGTAACGAGGGAATCAAAAATTCCTTCAAAATTGCAGAATGACTCATAAGTGAATAAGTAGCATTGGTATGTTTTGGAGTCGTAAATACCAGCTTGGAAAAAGCTCATCCGTTCAGTGGTTCGATTGCATCCAAAGCTTCTATCTCTTTTGGATCGTACGTCGTCAAAACGACGGATTCTCTACGATGGCTTGGCATTAGGTTTAAATCTTCGTTGTCAAAATTTTGCTGTTCGGTTGTTCAAGAAGTTTGTAAATCTCTCCGTACCGCCTATGGGCGCATCGTTCCGGGCGCTATGATAGTATAGCTTTGGGAAATTTGTACAGAACCTTCTGCGCCCTTTCTATACTATTTCTTTCCGGTGTCACTCATGTTCTGCGAATTTCGGGGATCAAAAAGGTGGGATGATGTTATTTTAAATATGCAAAGCATCTGCTCCACTTGTTGAAATTATGTCATAACCATGTGTTGGCGGAGAAGTTCAAAATTCAAGATATAAGTGTTATCCTTTAGGATGTTTCCTCGTGGCTTTCTAAATCACGTACAACTGGGCGCCCAACCAGCGCACGACGTTATCCACTGCTTGCTGGCCGAAGATTGAAAATTTAGTATCATTTTTATATAAAAAAAAAAAATTCATACTCTGCTTTTCAAAAACGGTGGGCTACAAATAAATTACTTATTTACTACCAAAGATTTTGAATGTCCTCTGTCGTTCTTCGGCTTTGCAGCCGTGCAGTGTCATATACCGATCAGAGTTCCATGTTACGATTTGTCGGCCTGGCCATCGCGAGTTAGGGTTCTTCCAGATATATTAGGACGATGAGACTTGGCAGGCGAATCAGGAGCCCGATCAGGTTGACAAGAGAAGGATTCAATCAATCAAATTTAAACCCAAATAGCTTAAAGCTCGAAGAGATCAACAGAGTATTTTCGAAATACATACAAACAACAACAAATTGACTAATACACTTTACAAGATATGACCTGAAACAAATTTGGGAATGAAACTGTATAAGAACTGGGTTGAAGAATCGGCAGGATACGGTAAATACTGATTGCCAGTGTTCCTCTCGGACCGGCGCAGAGCAAAATAACTCTAGAGAGTATTGCAAAGACCTATCCTTCCCATTTATCAAAAATGGGCCTCCGTCGCAGCGCCGCCCAGCTCGCTTTGTTCGCTGCGTGCAGTGGCGGACGTAGAAATTCTAGCTAGTGCTCGTTAACGATTGGTCGGAGCAAAATAATCCTGCTCTGCGATTGGTTGAGTTTCGGTAGGGATGTTCGTATCCAGTAGTGGAGCTAGTGTTGCTGCAATTTGACTGTGTGTCGCTTTTTCAAAGTTCGCACATAACTCTCTAAACTTATTTTGCTCTAGGCCGGCGCACGCACGGCCAGAGGAGTGAATAATACTTATTTGATCGAGCATCGTGAAAAGAGGGAAGCTCCAGGGGTCCATCTAATAAATAAATATTACGTAAATAACTCCGCTTCTTGAAAGAACCCAATGAGACACCTTTTAAGACTTTTGAACGGGGGATTGTTTGCGAACCTAACTGATGTGCACCTGCGAAGAATACAAATGAAAAATTGCTTGACCCTGGTGGGCTTTATAGTCAAGAAATCAGTTAAGAATATGAAGAAAACAGAAGCGGACAAATTCAGTGTCTAACGCGTGAAGAAGCCAGGGTTGAGAGAATGCACAAAAAAAAACAAAAAAAAACTACACTTTAGCCTATAGAAGTTCTAAATAAACAAACAAAGAAGAAGAGAAAGATAACTAAAGGAAACAGAAAACAGGAAAAAAATGTTAGAGGAACCTAACTGATGTGCACCTGCGAAGAATACAAATGAAAAATTGCTTGACCCTGGTGGGCTATATAGTCAAGAAATCAGTTAAGAATATGAAGAAAACAGAAGCGGACAAATTCAGTGTCTAACGCGTGAAGAAGCCAGGGTTGAGAGAATGCACAAAAAAAAACAAAAAAAACTACACTTTAGCCTATAGAAGTTCTAAATAAACAAACAAAGAAGAAGAGAAAGATAACTAAAGGAAACAGAAAACAGGAAAAAATGTTAGAGGTAAAGGGTTAATCCTTCTATTTTCTTGTAGAACGAAATGAAGATGATGGAAGCCGAGCTGGAACAACTTCGAAAACTTCGTTTCGATCCACGTGCATCGATCACCATCGCTCCGTCGCCATCTGTGACCAACGGTATAAGTCGAAGTCAGTCGAAGGCAAAACCGAAGAAGCCCTGGAACGATAGTGATGACGAAAGCAGTGATGACAGTGACGAGACGGAAGATTTTGGTCTCGGCGAGCTAGAGCAGGAAATGGACAAGATGAAAGGCGAGCTTGAGAATAGCAACCAAGCAGCAAACATGTGGGAGCAGAAGTGTAACAACACAGAGAAAGACCTTGGTTTGGCGCAAGCCAATCTAGAAGATATGGAGATGAAGTGCATCGTTTTGGAAAGAAAGTTGAAAAGAGCGATGCAGAATGCCGGATCGTCCTTGCCCGACTACAAGGACTCGGAGTGCCAAACCGACCCGATCGAGCCGGACCAAGAGCTCGTCAAGAAGATCGAGCGTGAAGTACTCGCGCGTCAAGAAAGTATCAGAGCAGAACGTCATGATGACGACGAAGTGCCTGAAGAGGAAGACGAAGAAACGAAAAAAGCAAACCAACAACAAAGAGAACTACGAATGTTGCAGTCCAAGGTGAAGTCGTACAAAGAGAAGGAGCGTGTAGCTGTGAATGAAAGAGGATTCCTGAAGAACCAGATTAAGAAGTTCCATAAAGACATTCGCGATGTGAGGAAAAAGCACAAAGAGCTCAAGAAGCAACTAGATAAATTCGCAAAGCAGATGCAGGAGACCGGAGATGACGATGATGAGGACGAGGATGATTCCGACGAGGATGATGGTACTGGTAAGTTTCATAAAAAAATGTAGATATAACTTATGCGACTATTCACCCTTTTCCTTTTGTAGATTAGATCTTGATCTCCAGTGTAAACTCATGGACATTTCAGTCAATCGAGAACTTTGCTGTTACTGTCGATAATATAATTTTTGAAACTGTAAAAAAGGATAAATATAAAATATGGATAGGTACAGCCAACTGTTTATATTAATCCTGGCAGTCGTCTAGTAATCATTTAGTAATACCGATGCTTTGCACGTCTTCTGTTTAAAAAGAAAGATATAAATTATTAATTTACAAATATAAACGCATTGGTATTTGCCATATAAAGACTCCTCTTCTTTGGTAGAATTTTCTGAGACGTACTGGTCTTTTAGGGACTTGCCACTTACTAAATTATCCTGTGTTGACTGTTAGACTGCAAATTGCAAAAATCGATGAAAAATTCCCGACTGATGTAATACTATGCATTTGAATGTTTATTATTAGGCTATATCAAAATCTGTTGCCTTTATGCACGCTTGTAGATTCGGGAATCTGGGGGTCAATACTGCGAGCTTCTACACGCTTTAAGCTTTGCGTCAGCTTCCTGATATAACTAAATGACAACGGATATCTGGAATACGGAAGAAAAATCTAGAAGGTGATGGGGAACTTAAAGTTGTAGACGTCTGGTTCAGGGGACCGAATAAAAATGGAAACGGAATGGAACGACATGGTGCAGGAAGAATGAGTACTAAAATGGGAACGAAGTACTAAATCAAGAACACTGCACCAGACCAGGAGCAACATTACTAAAAGGGGGAACGTTGCACCGTCCTTCCTTTTTTATTGGCTTGATTGGCACTAGTTCCAGTTCATTCCCGTCCACGGTCCCTGTTCTAGAAGTCGTGTTTGCCGGGGGGGGGGGGGGGTAACTCGAGTAAGAGATGGAACACGACTACTAGAACAGGGATCGTGCACAGGAATGAACTGAAACTCTTGCCAAACAAACTACTAAAAAAAGGAAGAACCCTGCATTGTTCCCCCCTCTTAGTATTGCTCTTCCTGATGCTGCGTTTCCCATTTTGGGACGTTCCCGTTTTAGCAGGCGTTCCCGTTTTTAGTACGCATTGATCCTCCTGTACCGTGCCTTTCCTTTCCATTCCCTTCTTAAGTCGATCCCTGGTTCAGTAAGACCACAATCATCAGGCCTTGAGATCGACTATATACCCATCGTGCGGAGGGAAAAGTTCATCGTCGTTCGACATAATTCTGTTGCGCTTGACGTTTCGATTCAGTTGCGCATAGTTTCCGAGGTCGGAAGAGTTATCGCTGGAACGACTGGACGATTCCCAAGTAAAACTTGGCGAGAATATCTGTTGGCAATTTCTTGTAGGTTTCAGTAATTCTGTCAGTCGAAAGAACTAGAACGAAACTGCGAAATAGATGACATTTCTATTTAATGTAATGGTTGGAATGAGCCGTCTATCCCCTCCTGCCCTCCCGTCGTCCGTGCGTCGGTCCGAGAGGAACGCTGGTAATTTTCAATTGGTCAACCCAATGTTTAGGTAGTTTCATTCCAACATTTGTTTCAGGTCATATCTTGTAAAGTGCATTAGTTAGTTTGTTCTCGTTTTTGTGTATTTCGTACATATTTCATTAACCTCTTCTAGCTTCAAGCTATTTGATTGATTGTTTGAAAAAAAAACGATAGCAGAATCACAAAATATACTGCGTCAATACCACAGAAAGTTATGTATATATATTTATTTTTGCCCACTTTAAAAGGGAAAAAGCGGAGTACATAAAGAAAAAGAAAAGAAAAAAGAAACTAAAGAAAATATATACACGCACTAAACATAATACTAAAATCTATAGCACGAATCGAGTTACTACATGGTTTGGACAAGAATGTTAGTTAACCTTTATTGTGTTGCGAGAGCAACACTTTGGTTTTGTCCTCGTTTTTTTTTTTCGTGTAACCTGCGCGGTTCT
This sequence comes from Branchinecta lynchi, assembly GCA_023053575.1. NCBI lineage: Eukaryota > Metazoa > Arthropoda > Branchiopoda > Anostraca > Branchinectidae > Branchinecta > Branchinecta lynchi. The sequence goes on from JAKZAP010000017.1 coordinate 3,668,048, forward strand.
TAAGGAAAGTGTGGACCTTAGGTCGGATTGATGTATACAATATTACATTTTGGAAAGCTCCCTAGAACTCTTGCTTGGGGCCAAAAAGGATGGTTTTTGCTTGTCCTCGAGCCAGAGCCTACGGTGTACGAAGTGGAGTGGAGTTATGTATCCCATGTCAGAGAGGACTATCGGAAGTTGTGCAGCCAATCTTTCGTTTCATCCGTTCTAGCATGCAAGCAGGCAGGCAGCAGTTTCAAATTAAAGATGGACTAAAATTACAAGTGTTAAATATATACGGCAGTTAGCCGGCCTCACAGCCAGCATATCTTCTTTGAGAATAGAAAAATCTACAGAAACAAAAAAGTTACTTATTACCACCGGTCCGAAAGTGCTGCCATCTATTGTTTCTATCCATTTCTGTTCGCGATTTGATCTGATATTATCATTCTTTTTTTCATACACTTGGGTTTGCGGGATGGTATCAGATGTGCCTCTTAAAGATTGCCAAAGAAACTAGAGCTTACCCTTTGCTCCTTTCTAAGTGGTGACGTTAGAAAGTTGGCCTACGGTCAACAACAACATAGCTTTGCTATATATTTTATTTTTTTCCAGACGAGGAGAAAGAGGAAGAAGTAGAAGAAGAAGAAGAAGAGAGTGAAGAGGAAGAAGAATCTTCGTCCGACGAAGAAGATGAAGACCAGCTTATCATCAACGACAATGAGAGTGAGACAGACGACACAGAGCTGCCAGTTGACGATCGAATAGAAAAATACCAGGCAAGAAACAAGAAGCACGACGATAAGCTGACGACCTTCAGAAAAGGAAACTTATTACTCAAACAAAGTGCGGATAAGATCCAAGAAGAATTGAGAAAAGAAAGAGCAACATACCTGCAGCTTGACACAGAGTTGAATACAATGTTAGCCGAACTCGGGTAAATCAGTGAATGTCGACAAGTTGTTTTTTGACGTACTAACTATGGGTACGAAAATAGTCCGACGTGAAGAGAAACCTATGCATCTGGAGTGCTGGAACAGAAATAGGTGTGTCAGTTTGTGTAAGGAATGGTTGTTAACTCTCCGCATGGTGGAGTACGTCTAGTCTGCCCTCGTGATACGATTGAGCCGTGTAAAAGACTTTTCTCAGGTGTTTGGTTGTGTGATTTAAGTGGGGGATTACTCATTTGGCATTCTTTAGGGACGGACTAGTCAGTTCGCACTCTTTTTTTTTTTAATTTTCCGGGATTCTTAGGTATCACCTGGACAGGTCCTTGACACTCAATATATCTGAGATATTACACTGTCTGTTGATGTTACAGATACATTGGAGACCTTTCTGACTGAATTCCTGCCGGGATTTTCAGAACCATCATTATACCACGTAGAAAATTTGAGATTTGTTCAACCTGACGATGGTAATGCAGAAAATTAGTCAGGTTAAGTCCTGATCGTCTGTTGGCATAAGAAAACAAAAATTGAACATGGTTTGCAATGTTAATTTTAGCGATGAAATGATCCTAAAAGGTCAAAACGAATATATTTTGCAACATAAACAGAAACTGTGTTATCCATTCTCAAGGAATGCGAAAGGGACGGAACTTCTTGACAAATCAGCGGAATAACTGACTGATTGAAGTAATGCCTGAACGGGCGTTACGATCATAATCTCTAGATCCAAAATTGTTTTTCTGTCGCGAGACTGATTTCATATTTGTTTGCAAATTTAACAATGTACATGCAGAAAACAGGCTTGCCTCCTGCCTCTATATTTCTAGGGAATTGTTCACACTAAACGGTGGTTACCTTCCATTGAAGTTATTTCAAGTCGTGATGATAATTGGAGGAGCCAGCACTTTAATTGAGTGATTATTACATTCTCCTGGAACGAAAATAATAACAGCGCCGAGATGTCAGTCGACTTCTGACGAAAATCCTGCCAAAAACGGAGTAATCGTCACCTATGATGCTCTAGACCATAATAGGTACCTAAACTGTAGTAGTAACTCGTTTGGAATGACACAAGGGAGTACCCAGTTATAATGACAGAATTGAAACGACCGTGATCGATGGTAACCTCTGGAACGCAACCTGAGGTCAGCCTGGTGGCGGACCAAGGTGCTGACTGATTGATATTAGAATGAATGAATTTATTTCCAAAAGCCCGTGGGGACATGGCATAAAAACAAAATGAACAAAAAATAACGCTCGAAAACACAATATTTAAACCAAAAAGAGGGAGCCCTTACTCCTAAAAAACGCTCCCGATGCTCCATAACATGTTTGAGGAACCTCTCAAGCCAAAAAGGTCATCAAAACTTTCTTCCCCTAAACCTTAACCAAATCCCCTTCCTCCATCCTATCGTGCCCAATAATCTCTTTACGCAAATCAGTTAATTAAGAGCATCTACCCACCAAATGCAAAATATCCTCCCCTAGTGAGCTACATAAAGGACAGAAGTAAGGACCAGAACAAAACTTAACTTTACCTTGATGTTAGATTTGATTCATCGTTCGGGTGACGTTTCTAGTTCTTGCCGAGGTTCAGTGGCATGTTTTGGACTTAAGCCGCGTTCGATATCGCTTTGTCCTTATGCATTAAGAGCGTGTTCCATCCTACTTACCATAGTTACTACGCATGACGTCACGAATTCTGGCTTTTTGCCGTCAAGGCTGGAACGATTTTTCTATTTTCCAGCAGGATCTCACGCCAGGGGCGAATCCGACCAATCACGTTACAGAAATGCGTAGTTACTACGCTTACTACGCTCCCGAGCATGGTAAGCAAATAGTTACTATTAGTTACTATTCCGACAAGGTTGGAACGGTCAGCGTAGTAACTTTTCGTGAGGATGAACTATTGTTAGAAGGGTGGACCGCGCTCTAAATGTTGATCCTTGGAACAGCCTTACGAAAGATGCGGTTAATGCTGAATCGATCAATAGTTTTAAGTGCATTGTTGTTGAGATTTTTTACTCTGATCAGTTCGACTACTCAAAATTTCTTAGAGTTATTTAGAGGCGAAAGCCTTTTCTGTTGCTTTCTGTTGCTTTTGTATTATATTATTATTATTGTCTCGGTCCTTTCTCAGTCCTGTCAGCCCATCGCCGTTCTATTTAACTGCCTTGTCCGCTTAATGCCGTTTTATTTGTCGTGTCAGACAATTGTCAGTGCCCTGTTAAGCATTGTCCTAAAGCATTGTCCTAATTGGTGTAATAAGGTGAATAGCGCTATACGCGATGTCTACGTCTTAACACACACGCCTGTTCAAATACAACCCAAGAGGTTCTTATCAATGCGGCTTCCGGTGTTGCCGAGGTAATACAATTTTTCGAGCTCTAAAAATTTCCGAAAAGGTTCTTGGTACTACTTGAAGTACACGAGTACATTATAACGCAAATTATACTGTAAAAAAGCTATTAAAATAACGGATGGACAGCATTGGTCCTCGAACTAACGAAAAGCCGTCGTAATAGAACAAAAACGTGTTTTTGTTAAGAAAAGTTGTTTCTTTAGCTTCCAACAAAGTAGAACTGTTGTGCTTCCCTTGGCAACCCTGACGACGCTGCGCCTCTCCTCGGCCCGCTGGCGAACCAACCAAGCGATCTGATTGGCCCTGCATAAGCCAGAATAGAACGCTAGTCTATTATCCTTATTCGCCTTATTACAGCGCGCTCCGAGGAAAAGAGGAATCTGTAATAAGTCTTATACGCGGTAATACGCCTTATTACACCAATTAGGACAATGCTTAATAGGTGTAATAAGGTGAATAGCGCTATACGCCATGTTTACGTCTTAATACACACGCCTGTTCAAATACAACCCAAGAGGTTCTTATCAATGCGGCTTCCGGTGTTGCCAAGGTAATACAATTTTTCGAGCTCTAAAAATATCCGAAAAGGTTCTTGGTACTACTTGAAGTGCACGAATACAATATAACGCAAACCATACTGTAAAAAAGCTATTAAAATAACGGATGGACAGCATTGATCCTCGAACTGACGAAAAGCCCTCACAATAGAACAAAAACGTGTTTTTGTTAAGAAAAGTTGTTACTTTAGCTTCCAACAAAGTAGAACTGTTGTGCTTTCTTTGGCAACCCTGACGACGCTTCGCCTCTCCTCGGCCCGCTGGCGGAACCAACCAAGCGATTTGATTGGCCCTGCATAAGCCAGAATAGAACGCGAGTCTGTTCTCCTTATTCACCTTATTACAGCGCGCTCCGAGGAAAAGAGGAATCTGTGATAAGTCTTATACGCGGTATTACACCTTATTACACCTATTAGGACAATGCTTTAGACAGGACGCTGTGAAAGAATTTAGCATCGGAGCAACTTCTCGATTCTGCAGAATCGCGAGGCTTTCCCGTTTTAGATTCAAAACGCAAGAAAAAGAGAATTTGCTTTATCTGAATAGCCCAGAAACGCGAAATCGGAGAATCGCAAGGAGAATTCGGATCAAAAACGCAACTCATAGTTGCGTCGGATGAAGCGAGTTCTCCTTTTTGCGTTTTTGGAAGAATCGAGAACGGGTAAAGCCTCGCGATTCTGCAGAATTGAGAAGTTGCTCCGATGGTGAATTCTCGATTCTCCTCTCTCCGTTCTCCTCCCTGATTGGTCAACAGAGTGCGCGTGTTAAACACGTACCGGGTTGCGGTCGAGCTGCCGAATTAGTGTTTTTGTCAAAACCGAGAATGGAGAAGCCAGAGAAGCAAAAACGGTAATTTTTACGAGAAACGAGAATTGACAAGCGAGACTGGAGAACTGAGAATTCAGATCAAAAACGCAACTCAGATCTCGGAACAAGTTTCGGTCCTGTCACTAATAAATTTCTGGACTGAGTTTTATTTGGGATGCTTGTCCGTTAAATCATTCACCTGACAAGGCTAAATAAAACGGCTTTAAACCGTGACAAGGCAGTAAAAAGGGGACAAGAGCGCGACAGGAGGACTCAAATCAAACGCAGCTTTAGTCATGTAGAGTATTTTTTGTTCATAATTCTTTTGCGAAGATGATTCGAACTTTAGAATTGAATTCTATTCCACTTTAGAAACGACATCTTCTTATGCTGTGCACAAATGATGAGGGTCTGACGATCGTCCACTAGAATTTCTGTCCGGATTTTTGGATCGTCAGTTCGGTACGGGGAAGTTGGGACATTTCAACTTGATGATGAAAGTGTCTAAAATACGGTCGAAAAATTCTAATCCTGTATCCGCGATACTATGTCTTGGTCAGACCCGTAAAGACGACCAGAGTTGTCATCAGTTCCATGTACGAAAAAACTGAGCTGTGTATCTAATTGATGGTATGTACAGAGAATCCGGTCCTAAACCTTCAGGTTCTGACAGATACAGTATGGCGTTGTCACTGTCGAGTGGTGTTGTTCTGGAATTCATGCCAGTATTTTCTGAACCATCATTAGTTCCATACGGAAAACTTGAAGTTTGTATCATTTTGATGAGGAAGAACAGAAGACCCTATTGCGAAATCCAGACCGTGTCCAAGACATGAACATTATAACTTGGACAGACGGTCAGGGTCGCGCGGTCTCAAATTCCTGCCAGAAATTTCCGCACCCTCATGAGTTCCATACGGAAAAATCAGATTTGTATCAACGTGCTGATAAAGAACAGAAAATCGTGTCGCGAAATCCTGACCATACATCCCCAAAATTATGACTCGTAGAAGACAATCAGGGTCGGCTGCTCGCGGTCTTTCATTCCGGCCAGAAGTTGTAACACCATCAACAATTCCATTTGGAGGTATTCAGCTTGGTGATGAAATGCAGAAAATTGGGCCTGCAAACCCTGATAGTGCATTCACAGCACTATGTCTTATAGAATGTTTCGTCGCGAATTGTCAGTCGATTCCTCTGAGGGTTTGTCCATACTGCCTACCGGTTACTAACAAACTTACCATTTAGCCCAGAGTGTACTCTTCAACATTAACTAATATTCCAAGATCACCTACTGTAGATATAACAGACTTGAAAGTTTCGATTGGGTATCTCCAGGCCAGACCGGGTAATCATAGTTTTCACGAAAATAAAGGTGACGAACGTTACGGCGAAAATGGTTTGTGATTTTTCTTTGCGATTTAGGTCAAGCATGTTTGTGATATTTGTAACGCTGCCTTAGAACGTCCTTGTTGTATACTAATCTTAAACTCGCCAGTGTATTTCCTTGTATAGATGTTAAGCGAAAATATATTTTTGTTCCAGTAGTGTTGTTATAAGGCGTATTCCCATCGTTTCCCGGGTATTGTTTGTCTCAGGAATTTGCTTCCTGCATTCTCGTGAGTCCCGACGGATAGGGAAGGAGCGCTGCCGCTACCCTCACATGTCAGTTCGCACAGACGTCAGTTGGCCCAAACAAGAAATCCGACAGTTTGCACACACGTCAGTTCCCCCACGTATCAGTTCATCCACAAGTTAGTTCGACCACGCGTCAGTTCACTCAACACCAGCTGACCCTTCGGAAATCCAGCAGTGTATCTATTCGTTAGTTCACCCACACGTCATTTCACCTACCAGCAGTTGAAAAAAATATCAGTTGACATTTCGCCTCCAAAACGCATCACTACAACCACAGATTGTTTTCCCCAAACCAACTAAGGATTTTCCCTAGTTGCGACGGCGGCTCGGTGGACGCTAACCTCTATATTCGTAAGCATATTTTTATTTCCAAAATTTGGGACTACTGACGTTTGTGTGAACTGACGTGTGTTTCAGTTGACGGATTTACATGGGTCAAATTACGTGTGGTCGAATTGTCGGTTGGAAGAGATGTAAGGGCGAACTATCAGATTTTATGGTTGGATAAACTGACGTGTTACGAACTGGGGTATGGGTACCAGATAGACGTAGGTGAACTGACGTGTGTGCAAACTTATGTGTGGGCTAACTGCCGCGTGTACGAACGGACATGTGGGTGAAGTGACGTGTGGTCGGACTGACGGATTTTCGTTGATCAACTAACGCATGGTCAGAAATTTGGATGTACTGACGAGTTTTTTAGGCGAATTGATCTTTCTGTGAACTAACCAACTGAACTGACATCGCCATTATCAGAAATGGATCCCCGCTCAGACAACGTGCGGAGTCGCTGGTTTTGGAAAAGGGATGTTTAATGGTTGAAAGGTATCCCTGTGATCAGTAGCCTACTGAGACTGATTTTGTGAAATACATGTCCGTTTCAGCGTGGCTACGATTTTATGTGTATGTTGTCAATTGTGCTTGTGAAATTACGCGAATAAAAAAAAAAGTAAAGAAAATAAATCGGGCCATAAACTTAGACTATTTGTGATACGGTACTTCTTGGTGTACATTTGACCAGGTTTGTTTGACCATTTTCAGTTCCACTTAGCCTAGCCATCTTTACAGCTGTGTAAAATAGCTTTGACTCGATTTGAGCTTTCCCCAACCCTGTTCTGTCGAACGTGATCAAGTCTCAATTCTGGCTTCCGAGTTCAGTGCTGACGTGCTGGTTGACTTTCCAAAGGGCTAATGCAGGACTCGTTATAAACCGAAAGCCCAATCGCTTCTTCCCGCTTCAGATAACTTATATGAACAGCTAAATTATGACTGTTCTTTTTTCTCCGCTTATCTGGCGCCAATACTCCTGATGAGTAACTCTTCTTGCCGATGCAAAATCGCCCTGTACCTAGCAGAAGAGTCGGAAGCGATGTCACAGCTGCTCCCAAACATCGCCGTGATTAGTTAACACAGGATAGAGTTGTTGAGTTTGATTCGTTAGTGCTATGTTTTCTCGTTCTTCCCGAGGATCCTTGGAGTGTTTTGAACTTAGTCATGTAGAGTATTCGTCACTGGATTTTATGAAGAACGCATATGTTGCTTTGTGAACCCTTCCAGAATCTGCGGGAGTATTTTTAGCCGGTCTAAAATAATGGTCCATATACACACTGCGTAAAATCCGAGCGTATTTTGAAACCCGAACGTATTTTACGCACGTTTTGAGCTTGAAAAGATTTCTAGCAATACGGACGTATTTAATACAAAACGGACTGATTTCTCTAATACGTCCGTATTGCTAGAAATCTTTTCAAGATCAAAACGTGCGTAAAATACGCTCGGATTTCAAAATACGCTCGGATTTCAAAATACGCTCGGATTTTACGCAGCGTGTAAACCCACCATAAGTTGTATCGTAATTCCACACAAGCCTGACGTTACACCCATTTCATCTACTTTACCACAGAAAACGAGAAATAGTAGTTTATTCCTATCGGTGAAAATATATTTGAATATATATAGAGAGAGCCGAGCGCCAACGAGGCGCCGGTCGCGTTTACATTTATGAAACGACCTAGGGACAATCAAATGCTGTGTTGGGTCCTCAATCACATGACTTCACTATGTATAGCGTCAGACTGTATGGAATTGCAAAACAACTTAATCGACACCTTTTAGCCTCGTTTCACCCTCCGGATCCGCGTCGACGAAAACGGATGTATGGAATCCGGAAGAAAAATCTGCCTGGATTTAGACGCTCATACTTGCAAGGGAGCGCTAAGAACTCGGCCGATGGTGTACCATCTCCACTGACTGCACCACCATAAACAACAAATGGTGTTTATGCTAGTCGTTGATTCTATCTGTGCACGTGTTCGATTAGAAGCGATTCATTCAGTGGTTAGAGAAAGTAATCTCCTGTCGAATTGAAAACACATTCATTTGAATGCTTAAAAAATACTTCGGCTTGAAAAAAAAAACTTGGGTGGATGGAAAGGATATAAGGAACTTCAGTGATATGTAATCAAGAATCAAAATCAACAAAATATCCAATAGCAAAAAAGGAATGTTCATCAGTTCGCAATATACACACATTTTTACAACAGAGCAGATCAGACTACAAATTGCCGCACAGACACATCGAAAAGAGAACCCCCTAGAACAAAAAAAAAATGCCATGTCGGTTAATGACTGCTAACGTGACTCTGGGGAATATCAGTTCTTTCCCGATCAGTTACTGATACTACTGCAGTCAGTACCTGGAAGCTAAAAGTCGAGCTCATATACGTATACGGATGTAGATATTTAACTTCTGTAGGGGTCTTACACAAAGCGGGTCAATGGTTTGAGTTGTACCAGCTTAAACTGAAAAAACTGTCCGTCACCGACGTGAGTGGTTAAAGTAGTTAAAGGTGCCGACCTCTGAATTTCAAAACCTTCCTTCTTTGTGTTATTTTGGCCGCCAAATAGATTTTAAAGGCAAAATGCAGAGAAATAACTTTACTGTAAGGTATATTCGAAAACTATTTTAAACAACCCCCCAAAGAGTCATCAAATTTTGAGTCTGTATAACTAACCTGCGATAAGGGCCAAAATTTTAACTCCCCCCTCTGGTTTACTGGAATGACGCTACTGTCCTATAGCAAGCTGTCCCTGTGTATGCTGCGGGGATAATTGTCGTTCCGGATTGGACGAACAGTTAGAGCGTGTTCCACCCTTCTAAGAATAGTTACTATTTCCGTTCCATCCTCACGAAAAGCTACTGCGCTGACCGTTCCAACCTTGTCGGAATAGTAACTAATAGTTACTATTTGCTTAAAATGCTCGGGAGCGTAGTAAGCGTAGTAACTACGCATCTCTGTAACGTGATTGGTCGGATTCACCCGTGGCGTGAGATCCTGCTGGAAAATAGAAAAATCGTTCCAGCCTTGACGGCAAAAAGCCAGAATTCGCGACGTCATGCGTAGTAACTAGGGTAAGTAGGATGGAACACGCTCTTAATGACAGAAATACACCACTGACGGACGTTTATGTAAAGACAGTCAGCACCAGAGCAAAAAACATCAGCGGCAATAAAAGACATATTGAGACAGGGGAACTTCCTATTCACCCTTCTCATGGCTAAACTACGAGGACGCCCAGAGCCAGGTCGAGCCAATATGAAAGTAGGCTTCTGAGATAAGAGCTTGGTCACACTGGGCTCAAAAAGACGGCTATTCGACAAACAACTGAAATTCCTAGGGGACGTGATCTGATGGGCTTTGTGGCAGCTTTGGGATAATGAGCAGACTGCAATTAGGGTTCCTCTAACATAATTATACACGCTGTTTTGCCAGTTCAAATTTAACGCCAAGTCTCCTGCCAGCAAAACAAAATACCGTTTTTGCGCCACAAAAACAACAGCGAACGCCAACGGCTATCGGCTATCGAAAACAGTACCACCTGTGAATAGAAACCAGAAGAAAATGAACGTTTGTAAGGTTTCTTCTGTTTTTGTTGCACATTCGTAGGAGAATAAGATTGTCGGTATCACAATATACAAACAGGAGATGTTTTTTGTAAGGCAATTTTACCCAAAAGCCAAGCCGCACATGTCATCAACTTCCAATTTTGCGGGTAAAACTGTAGGCCTACGTGACTGATCTCCTGAATTTAAAACGACAACATTCAGAATAAGTTGTATCTTGTTCTTTTTCCTTTTTTCTACATTTGCAACCCATAAAGTCAGGTAATGAGACCAGTGTGACCAAGCTCTTAGTTAGCACTAGTTGCGTTTTTGCAGCTACCATGGTATCTGATACTACGGTCTAAAGTCGTTTTCGCTGTTACCGTGGTATCTGATACCACGGAGAAAAGGCGTGTTTGCTGTTATCGTAGTATCTGGCCAGTCACCGTGGTAACTGATATTCAGATACCACGGTCGAACCGTACTGATCGTGGTATCCAAAAATTCATCTCAAAGAGTTTTCTGTCAAATTGTTACTCCAGATGGAAGTGGATATCAGTAGTTCTTTTTGGATGATTTCTGAAAGTGCAAATCCGACAATTGTCGTTTTTGCACAGCAACCGTATATTAGATACCACGGTAACTACAAAAACAACTAATTGCAGATCCAGTTACGGTGGCAACAGATACCGTGGTACCTACAAAACGCAACTATTGACAACTCTACCCGAAGTACTTCCGTATTCTAGGCCATCAGTCACACAGTTTGCGAAACCCAACAAAGAAATAAAATGACTGTGTCACAGAAAAAATTTATCTAAGTTATCGTTGTGCACAGAATCTCACATAGCAGAAAAAAGAAAGTACAGTAGATAATTGCGAATAGGCGGGCAAACAGCTTCCATTTTATCGACAAAGAGAGGGAAAGAGGAAAGTTGGCTTAGTATATCGGGAATTATGGTGCATACATTTGAACAACATACCGCCGCTAGTTTACAGAAAAGTGATATAGGACAAAGGACAGTAGGCTAGTACGCAACAATTATTTACAGACTTTCGTCGTGAACTTGCTGTAAGACGAAACAGACGCAAGTGCAGATGGAATGATAAATGCAGGCACGACTATAGGCTATTCAGCGATCCCACGAAGAGGCTGTGCCTCAAAAACTGTGTTTCCGATTTCGATCTCGACATTATTGGTGACTAGTGTTGGGCGATATTCGATATCGATATATCGGACCAAATATCGATATCGAATTTCGAAACGTAAATATCGATATCGAAAACGATATTTTTTCATTCATAATTATTGTAAAGAATCCAACATAGCCTACATTTATATATCGGAAACTGGAGGCATGTTTTCCGAAATTCAGTTCTTATTTATTCGGAGTTTGAGATGATGCAACATGCTATTTAATGACAATTTCGTTAGTAAATTTTGGCGAAACAAGACGTATCCTTTAGCGAAACATACTAAAGAAATATCGATATCGATATATCGATTATCGAATATCAATTATTGAATATCGAAAGTGAAAATATTGATATATCGAAAAATCCAAATATCGCCCAACACTATTGGTGACACCGGAATTTTTGCCGGATTTGTTTTCCGGTTAAACTCAAAATCGACACCAAAAGATCAGCCCTTTAACGCTGAAACATTTTCTCGCTGCCAGAAATTCGTCTCTGCACGACTTTGTGCCTATCCGGGATTACTGTACGTAATCTCCATTCACAATTTCCAGTCCGGATTTTTTGGGACCGGATCTTTGAAAGTTCTCAGTCCCAAGTTTTCAATTTGCTACCCCATTCCCATCTTAAAGGTCGATGGGAGGGGAGGGGCATACTTTCCTCCGATATTACTAGCAACTATCACAATGAACACATGACTAACATACATAACAAAATTTACAGAGCTGTACAACGAAGCAAACAGCTAAAGCCCAAACTTCTTAAAGATCAACTCCTTCCCCTTTGATAACAGTCCCTCGCCCGGGTTACTTTGAGTCATTTCCGAAAATCTAGCCATTAAATTAGCACCAGCAGTGGGAAGGACAGGTGGCGGGTCTTCGCCGTTGCTGGGTGGAGCCGGCTTCGATTCACCGAATGAAATGTCTGGTAACACTTTGGGGAGGCCCCTTAAAAACGATGGTTTCTGTTCTGGTGGTGGGGCAACAGGCGGGTCTTGCGGGGGTGGGTGGGCGTTCCCGTTCGGTAGTTTAAGCTCTTCGGGTTTGGGTAGTTGTTTCGCAGGTCGGGAGTATTCTTCAGTTTCGGATATGGAGTCTTCTTGGACGTAGCGGGGTCGGCTACCATCTCTCTTCACGGGTGCTCTCGGCGGGTCCTGCAAAAAAAAAATGCAAAATATATACACTTTCTCAAAATAAGACTTATTTCTTTCCCGATGGACCCTCATACGCTTCGCACTAAAGTAAGTAAGTAATTTATTTTTGACCCGCCATTTTCAGAAAGCGGAGTAAATGTAGAAAATAAATAAAACCCATAAACATACACAAAAGACACTTAATTTCAATCGTCGGCCAGGAAGCAGTGTGCTATGTGCAATTCATTTTTTTAATATCCCACCACTTGACTCGTGAATGTAAAAAGAGCCAGCAACAGTAGTTCCAATGTTGCTGTATACAGTTTTTGTTTTTCATACCCTGCTCCTCGGTTTTCAGTAATACAAATAAATAAATAAGCAAAACTGTTCGGTATTTTTTTGTAATAACATTCCTGAGCTGGAGGTTGGGACGCTGCGGTTTGCTTTAGTTCATTCGAAAACGAGGAGAATGAAAAAGAAAAAGAAGCGACGCGGGAATGAAAAAAGCTAGCTCAAACAAATTCTAGCTAGCTCATAATTCAGCTCAAGACGTCAATATTTAAAAAAAAAAAAAAACTAAACTTGGCAATTTTTGCTCAAGTAGGCTTTTTAGGCTACTTATGTATAAGCTTTCTTTTTGTTTGCTCACTGCTCCTTAACTTTAAGAAATAACCTACACAAAAAAAAATAACCAAAACTCAATGATCCTCACAAATCATCTATAGTACTGTTTTCTAACTTAAAATGGATGCAAGAAGCCAGAAATATATGCAAAATAAGGTCAGGGTTTTCAAACCAGCACGCAAAGCGCGGCAGCACAAGAATCGGGTAGCAGGCGGGTAGCATAAACAGCCAATCACACGTCGTATCACTAGGCTGCGTTTTTCTATATGACAGATGTTTCTACATCTTTTCTGACCCTCCAATCGCAAAGGGTCATTTTCTCGATAAAAATCGGAAATTCGAAAGGTTATGAACTTTTCTTGAACTTTACTATTTACTATATTTTATTTTTACCTACTTAATATTTACTTGAAAATTGCCCCTGACCTGGCTTATCCACTTCAATCAATGAAATGGACTAACATCAAATCATTCAATGATTTTACTACCCATATTTAAATGGAGTGCTGAAAAAACAGAAAAATAAAGGAAAATGACGAAAGAAAGAAACCAGACTAAAGTAAACTAAAGACTAAAGTTTAATCATGAATAACTTGTCTCAGCGTTGATTGACAGCTACGTTTTCGAATCTTTGAGGTTGATAAACCATACAGACTGACCTAGTAGGTACTCCACG